>CM065303.1:55439596-56064596 GCA_032871835.1 Dipteronia dyeriana | reverse complement strand
AATCACCATATTTGCAAGTTCTCTACGGGTAGTGTCTTGATCAAATTTAAACGTCCTAATTTCAACGTCTCCCTCCTTTGTTTTTCTAGCTTTTAACATGCGTCCCATATCAAAAAATTGTCTTCGAGGATAGTTATCCCTATGTTTTTTTTTAAATGAGATGTTCCAGCAGTCCCTTTTCCCGATAACTTCTTATTACAGCCTTTGCAAATAGTTGTCCAAACCCCGTTAATTTTTTCTCTATTAAAAGATTCCCATACCTTGGATGTCAATTTCTTTTCCCATCTTCATTGACACTAGAATCAATCTCAATGTCATCGGATTCAGCATCAATATTAGTAACTTCATTATGATTTGAATGAGTCGGAATCGGAGTCGGTTGGTCTTGGCCTTAGGTAATACTTTTTGATGTCAACATTCTGTGGTAAAATGGCAATAACTATATGTCAATAATTACCAATAGAAAATCAAAGGAAAACTTGTACAAAAACTGTCTATGGTGCAAAGAAACACAAGGGAAGAACTTTCGCAAGGAAAGCAATGTCCACGTAGTAAAACTCCTATGATTCTATATATAGGCATTATGCATGTCCTATAACAGATAACATTAATCAAGCATTCTGTGGATACACATGTTTTTTGTTAATTTTTGTATCAAATAAGCACAACTGTTTCCATCCCAAGAAATAGTCACTAGTAACTTCTAAGCAATCATGCTGATTACGTATTATTTTTTGTGTTCAGAGTACAACTCCCAATAATTCTTGGCTCTCAGATATGTGACTTCACTCTTTCAAATAATTATTCAAAATCAACAGATATCCTGGAACTTAGCAGTCTATAAAACAAGTTTAGATCTAAACTTCCATTATATGGAGCTGTAAGAAGTTCAGAAAACCAAATTTAAAGAGTTTTGGTTGTAATTAAAAGTTGGGATGAAGCAGAGAAAGCAGTTATATCTTAAAGTAGAAATTTGCAGTCTATAAAATAAGTTTAAAGCTAAACTTCCATTATATGGAACTATAAGAAGTTCAAAACCAAATTCAACGAATTTTGTTTGTAATAAAGTTGGGATGAAACAGAGAAAGCAATTATAACTTATAAATTAAAAGTAGAAATTGGCAATCAAGAAATATAATGAAAGGATTCAATGATTTCTCTTGTAATTTGAAGTTGGTAAGGGTGCTCGGATTCGTTTTTGAGAGGACAGATGGATTGACTCTACACCCTTATGCTTGAGGTCTCCAATATTATATATGTTTTGCTTCTAACAGTGTTTTGATTTTAAGATAAACTTGACTAGTATAGAGATTTTGGAGTTTTGTTAGACAGAACAAAACAGAGTCACAGAGATCATACCATAATTATTCAACCAAACAATAAATAAGTATCACAAATTCACAATAACAAAAAAGTATCATAAATAACAAATTCACAATAAGTATCATAAATAAGTATCACAATTCACAAATTCACAAATTCACAATTATTTAACGAAATCAATCCATAAGTCCACAAGGACCACAACCCCATATAAAATTAAAAAGAGCAAATGCAAGAAAGAGAGATAGAGAGATACGGACTTACGGTGAGTGGTAAGACTGGTGACCGGTGAGCCGGTGAGCGGTGGAGCTGCAGGCTGTCCAAAGTGTGGACCTGACGGTGAGTAGTGGAGCTGCAAGTGTGGTTTGAGGAAATTCAAAAGGTGGGAAGAAGAAAAGACGAAAAAAAGATAAGAAAAATTGAGAAGAAAAGAAGATTGGTGGTCTTGTGGAGTGGTGGATACAGCTGCAAGAAGAAGAAAGAACACTGATGTTGCGGCTGCAATAAAAAGAAAAAAAGAAATTAAGTATAGTGAGTAACAGAGTAAAACGGTGTAGTTTTGCGTACCAATCGGGTCCACTGGTCCACGGGTCCACGGGTCCACGGGTCTGGGTCTGGGTCAGGTATTTTTACCCAGACCAGACCCGACCAGTGTTCGGGTCTACTATATTAGACCCAGACCCGATCTGAGACCCGATTGTAAAGAACCAAACCCGACCCATCCGGTTCGGGTTCGGTTCAGTACTCACAGGTTTGGGTACAATTGTCACCCCTAGTTACGGCTTGCATGAACTGTTTTTCCAAAGCTGTTGGACAGACAAACACTGCATAGCATTTCCTGGCCGCTTGTTGGTCCTTGCCCACCTTGTTTCTCTCCGTAAACTTTAAGACATTATGGCAAATGGATAAGACTCTCTTCAAGGCTGACAGGAATGGTCTTCCTAGTATCGTATTGTAGGCCGACGGGGTGTCAACCACAATGAAGTCTGTCGTGATATTTTGTTGGAGGAGTACGGTTCCAACGATCACTGGAAGGATCTTTGACCTCACTGGTATGATCGAATCCCCAGTGAAGCCGTACAGCGGGGTTGTGCAGCTATTGTATCACCAATGCTTCGAAATAAGTTTTTCCAAGGTGTCTTTAAAGAGAATATCTATTATGCTACCTGTGTCAACGAGCTCGCGGTGGACCATATAGTTGGAAATTTGTACCGTGATTACCATGGGATTGTCATGAGGTTGTACACTGTTGTAGATGTCTACCTCGGTGATATGGGCCGATTGAGACCGGCCAACTGAGCTCTGGTCTACCTTGAAAACACCCCGACCATCATCAATACGGGGGATCTTTCTTGCATGGTTCTTTCTAGAATTGTTGGAGGTTCCAACCAGGGTGGGCATTCCAATGATGGTATGTATGACTTGGATTTGCTGCATTAAATCCTTCTGTTTCCCCTTTCTCATCTTGGAATGGTCACGAATTTTTACGTGTACCTCCTTCCCGGTCTGGATATTAACCTAGATCTGCTGTAATAACTCTATCAAGCAACCTTCCCTTACCAAAGCCTCAAACAGGTTACGCAGACTATAACACTCTGATGTGTTGTGCCCTACGTCTTCACAGAACTCACAGTACTTGTATCGGTTCCTCTTGTCTGCTGAAGCTTTCATGGATGCCATCTTTTGGAGTAGCTACTTGTCCCGAATGTCGAGGTAGATCTGTAAAGTCCTCATTTGTTGATTGGCTTATTTCTTGAACAAATCACATGTTTGGGGTATTATGTAAGGGTAGCTTAGGCTCTCAATACCTCAATAGGAGAAGCACCGAAGGTAAAATTGTTGTACTCACTTACTTTGAAGAGATAGTTGTACACACTCACAAATTCATGCATAACTTTAATTCTTATATGTTGAGTGTTTTCTTGTGTGCATTTTGATGACTCTTATTGATTTATTTGCATCTTGTAATTAAATGTTTTATGTCATGTTTGGCATTAGAATATGATGCATGTTTCATCACTCTTGAACTTGTTGAAATTGTATGTTTGAGTGTTGAAAATAGGTCTTATGCTTACGTGCTTTGAAGAGATAGTTGCACACACTCACAAATTCATGCATAACTCTTATTCATATATGTTGTGTGTTTATACTTGTGTGCATTTTGGTTTAAATGACTCTTGTTGTTATATTTGCATTTTGTTATTAAACTTTCATGTCATGTTAGGCATTAGTATCGGATGCATCTTCATAACTCTAGGACTTGTTGAAATAGTGTGTTTGAGTGTTGAAAAAATAGGCATTGCGCTAGTGGTGCGCTACTCGACTAGCGCAGCCTCACCAGCGCAACATTCTAGTGGAACGCCGCTTGTCATGTGCCACTGAGCTACGCCACTGCACCCTCGTAAAGTTAAAAAGTGGGCAGTGTGCTGGTGGTGCCCTACTCGACCAGCGCAGCCTCACCAGCGCAACATTCCAGTGGATTGTCGCATATGATGGGCCACTGAGCTGTGCCACTCGTCTAGCCCCTATTGAAAAATTAGGTTGTGCATTGGTGGTGTGCTACTCTACCAGCGCACGTCACCAGCGCACATAGAGGAAGCTGGAACGTTTTTTCCAAAACAACCTCACTTTGTTTGGATCTCATATATATATTTAACTCTTTGCATTAAGGTCGAGTAAGAGTTCAGAACATCACATCTTTTCCTTAGAACACATTTCAAAGGAAAAACTCTTCCAAGAACTTATCTTTAAACACTCAAAGCATTCCCATGAGCATAAAAACTTCATCTTGCATCATCTAAAGCCATTTAGAGTGCATCTGTGGATAGTTTTGCTCCATCACATCTTGTTTGGTAAGTTCTTTACTATCTTCTTACAAGTTAAGTGTTTTGCATGCTAAGACATCTCTTTAATTATTTGTATGCTCTTAAAACATATTCAAGATGCAAATTAAAGATTGTTGTGATAACATGATTGAGTGTTGTATTGTGATAGCTTCATAGGATTGTTTGATCTATGTTTTGCTAAGCTTTTTGAGCATGTCATTTAGCTCATGATATCTAGGATTGCATTAATTGTCATCTCATTATCCTAGATAAGCATATAAGGTTTCCTAGCCTTGTTTGTTCTTTGAATATCCTTATATATTCACATAGGACATTTTATCTCTTCATTGAGAAGTAAGATTTGTGTTTCTTCCGGGAGTAGGTAGCTTAAATCGCAAGCAAAATAGATTAGGTTCACTTATACCGGGATTAGGTAGTGGTGGTGGATTTAAACCGGGATTAGGTTGTAATTCCTTTGCCATTAGTAGATTCAAGGTTCGTGTGTGGCGCACATATCAGCCCGTGGTTTTTTCCATTTGGAGGGTTTCCACGTATATCTCAAGTGTCTTTATTAATTCCGCACTTTTTACACTTGTGATATTTTTGTAACTAGCTAGGGCATTTTCGTCAACTTGACCTTTAACGAAAATTGGGTAAAATTGTTTAAAATCTATTCACCCCCCTCTAGATTAATATTATACACACCATAATATTTGTTTCAATTTGTATCAGAGGCAGGTTCCTAGACATATATAGGTGATCCTTGCTCATTTTGGTGTGTGTTGCATTTTGTTTGTGTATTGATCATTCATACATTTGCATTCACATCATTCATTCATTACACACAATGAGTGGAAACGGTGGCAACGAGGGAGCTTCTAGCACTAGACCTCCACTTCTCACCGGACTGAATTATGCCTCTTGGAAAGGCAAGATGGAGTCGTATATTTTCCAAATTCATGACAGGGCATGGATGGCGGTTGAAGATGGCTACACTCCACCCATGATGACTCCTACAGATGGAGGAGATGATGTACTCAAGCTAAAGGCACAATGGAACGCACAAGAGTTTGAGGCATCAAAGTGGAATATGAAGGCAATGCATGCCATCCTATGTGCAATGGATGAGAACCAGTACAAGTTGGTTCAAAATACTAGGATAGCTAAGGAGGCATGGGATATCCTAGAAGTTGCACATAAGGGAACAGATGTGGTTAAGGAATCGAAGCTTCAAGTTCTCCAAACTCAATTTGAATTGCTTAAGATGGATGAGAACGAGTGCTTCAATGACTTTAAAGTGAGGTTGATGGACATTGTGAACCAAATTCATCAACTTGGTGATCCTTATTCGGATAGGAAGATCAAGCAGAAGATTATGAGATCTCTATCCGATAGATTCGAGTCTAAAGTGGCAGCTTTAGAAGAGAATAGTGGTTATAAGGATATGAAGCCAAGTGAAGTGATTGAGAGGCTTCTAGCTTATGAATCTAGGAAATATCCTAACCCCGTACCATCGAAAAAGCAAAAGGATATTGCTTTGAAAGCCTTCAAAGTTGAAAAGGAGGAAAGTGATGACTGGGATGAAGAAATGACCTTGCTAATGAGAAAGTTCAAGAAATTCTAGAAATCCTAGAGGAAAGGCTTTGGATCCAAGGGTCAAGACTTCAAGAAAAAGGCTCCCTTCAAAAAGATTGAGCCTAGGCAAGAAAAGACCGAGAAGAAAGGAATCCAATGCTATTAATGTGGTGGGATAGGTCACTTTGTCCCGGAATGTGCAAATCACATGAACAAGAAAAAGGGAAAAGTAATGGTTGTCACATGAAGTGAAAGCGATAACTCCAATGAAGGAGATGAATCTTCGGATGACGAAGAACTCATGGCTAACTTCATAGCCTTTACATCCTCTCTTAGGAGCAAATATGCTAGTGAAGAAGAAAATGAGAGTCAAGAGGAAAACTACTCAAGCGATGATGGATCTTCATCACAATCCACAAATGGAAGTGTGGATATGATGGATCTCAAAAACTATATGACTAAGTTTGAGAGTTCAAGGTTAAAAAACAAGAATGAAATTAAGATATTAAAAGAAGAAAACCTAGACCTCTTAACTCAAGTCGACTAACTAAATGAAGAGTTGGTGAGATCTAAGAGGAGTGAAGAAGGGTTGAAGAAAGAGCTTGAAGATGCTAGAGAGTTGTTGGCCAAGATGAACTCTAGCACCAAAAAACTTGACCACATTCTAGATGTTGGAAAGAGACCAAGTGACAAGAAGGGGCTTGGGTTTGAAGATGACAAGATGTCATCCACTCAAAGCAATACCATTTTTGTAAGTAGCATGAACTTCGATGGGTCATCTTCTCATCAATCACCTAGGAAGAAACTTGACCTAGTAGAGTGTTCAAGTAGTGCTCAAGTGAAGGTGGCACCAAGAAGCCTACCTCAAGCCCATCCTACTAGGGCTCCTAATGTTAACTTCCCTCAATTGAAAGCTCATAAAGGGAAGATACCTATCATGCAAGCTAAACCAAGGAAGCAATCAAGTCTTGCTCAACAACAAAGAAGGAAAGCTCCTCAACAATAATCAAGACTACCACAAAGACATAAGAAGGGTCCATTGCATCCTTAAGGTTATAGTATGATTCCTAACTTCATTCCTACATGTCATTTTTATGGCATTGATGGTCACATTAGACCAAATTGCTTTAGATATATTATATTGTGTAGAATTGAAGGCATGATAGAGAAGAATAAGACTAAAGCCATGATGCATGTCACTAGGAAAAATGGAACACATTTGCATGATCCTAGGACACTTAGAGCCCATGTACCATTGACCACTAGGAAGAAAAATATTGCACCTAGGTGTATTAGAAAGGATGAACACTTTTGCCATGTTGCACAAATTGCCTTGAATGCTCATTCTTGTTATTTTTGGTATTTGGATAGTGGGTGCTCTAGGCACATGACTGGAAATAAGAGTTTCTTTGAGACTCTTGTGATGGAGGAGGGAGGAAATGTCACATTTGGTGATGAATCCAAAAAGAAGGTTAAAGGAAAGGGAACCATTTCCATTCCTGGACTACCCTCCCTATCCAATGCTTTGTATGTTGATGGTTTAAAAGCTAATTTGATAAGCATTTCACATCTTAGTGATGAAGGATTTTTCGTCTTGTTTAGGAAAGATGATTGTTCTATCCTAATGTCAAATGGACAAACCTTGTTAAAAGGTATGAGATCTAGCGACAATTGTTATTGTCTTGAGGCTAGAGGTGTCTCTTGCAATGTGTCCAAGGATGAACAAATTAAGTTGTGGCACGAAAGACTTGGTCACATGAACTATAGGATTTACTAATCTTAGATAAGTTAAATTTTGTGCGAGGCTTTCCCAAGCTTGGGAAAAAGGTAAATGGTGTTTGTGGACCTTGCCCACAAGGGAAGCAAACCAAAAGTATGCACAAAAATGGCAAGTATTTATCCACCAAGGAACCTCTAGAGCTTCTCCACATGGATCTTATGGGTCCCATGCAAACCGAGAGTTTAGGTGGAAAGAGATACATTTTTGTGTGTGTAGATGACATCTCTAGGTACACTTGGACTTATTTTCTTAGAGAAAAATCTGAAACCTTTGACAAGTTTAAAATGCTTTGTTCCAAAATTCAAAATGAAATGAACTCCAAGATTAAAAGCATTAAAAGGATTAGGAGTGACCATGGGAAGTAACTTGACAATGCCCATTTTGAAAACTATTGCAATAGTCTAGGCATCTCTCATGAGTTTTTGGCTCCTAAGACACCTCAACAAAATGGAGTTGTTGAAAGGAAAAATAGGGTTCTTCAAGAAATGACCCGTGTGATGTTGCTTAGCAACAAAGTCCCTAGAAATCTTTGGGCCGAAACCGTCCATACGGCGTGCTACATAGGAAATAGAGTCTTTCTAAGGCCTCACACTAGGCAAACCTCCTATGAGTTATGGAAAGGTAGAAAGCCAAATGTTAGCTATTTCCACACCTTTGGAAGCAAATGCTACATTTTGAATGACCGTGATCAACTTGGCAAATTTGATGCTAAGAGTGATAAGGGTATCTTCATTGGTTATGTCTTGAATAGTAGAGCCTATAGAGTTTTCAATCTAAAAACTAGGACCGTAATGGAATCATCTAATATTGTCATTGATGATACTAGGCTCAAATCTAATGACCATGAGGAGGAGGTAGATCTAGTTGATGACTCCCCTTTAGAGAAGGTTTTTGAAATTTCTAATGTTGAAAAGACTAATCTTGATGACGACACAACATAACCTATTGATAGGATTCCTAACTTGGACTTAAAAGAACCTGCTCCATGGGTTAGGAAACTCCATGACAAGGATGATATCATTGGGGAGGTTAGTGGGGGTGTTAGGACTAGGCGTCAAATGACTAATCTAATTAGCTACACTTGCTACACCTCTCAAATAGAACCCAAGAAGGTTGATGAAGCCTTAAAGAATGAATTTCCGGTTCTTGCTATGCAAGAAGAGCTTAACCAATTTGAAAGGAATGATGTTCGGATTCTAGTTCCTAGGCCCAAGAACACCAATGTGATAGGCACCAAGTGGGTATATAGAAACAAATCCGATGAGGATGGCAACATTGTGCGAAACAAGGCTAGGCTTGTAGCACAAGGGTACTCTCAAATTGAGGGTATTGACTTTGAGGAGACACTTGCTCCCGTTGCTAGGATTGAGTCCATTAGGCTTCTTTTATCCATTTCTTGTTTGCACAAGTTCAAATTATATCAAATTGATGTTAAGAGTGCCATCCTCAATGGTTTCTTGCGAGAGAAAGTGTTTGTTGAGCAACCTAAAGGGTTTGTGGATCCTCACCACCCTAATCATGTATATCATCTCAAGAAAGCTTTATATGGGTTGAAACAAGCACTAAGGGCTTGGTATGAGCACCTCACTCAATTTCTTATAGACAATGGCTACACTAGGGGTAGTGTTGACAAGACTTTATTCATCAAGAAAGACAAAGATGAGCTTTTCATAGCTTAAATCTATGTTGATGATATTGTTTTTTGCTCCACTAATGACACCAAAGTCCAACAATTTGTTGATGTCATGTCTCATGAGTTTTAAATGAGCCTTGTTGGTGAACTAAGTTACTTTCTAGGTTTACAAATTAAGCAAATGGATGATGGGATTTTCATATCCCAAGCTAAGTATGTCAAAAACCTAGTGAAGAAATTTGGCCTTGAAAGTGTCAAACATTGTGATACACCCATGAGTACCACTTTGAAGCTAAGTAAGGATGCTAATGGTAAAATTGTGGACCAAACTTTATATCGTGGCATGATTGGTAGCTTGCTCTATTTGACCGTAAGTAGGCCCGATAACTCTTTTAGTGTGGGTGTGTGTGCTAGGTACCAATCGGATCCTAAGGAGTCTCATCTCTCTTTAGTTAAGAGAATCATTCGTTATGTGAATGGGACATCTAACTATGGAATTTGGTACTCTTTTGACACTAATGCTAGTCTTGTAGGCTTTAGTGATGCAGATTGGGTAGGAAATTGTGATGATAGGAAAAGTACATCGGGCGGTTGCTTTTTCCTTGGGAACAACCTTGTCTCTTAGTTTTAAAAGAAGAAAAATTTGATTTCCTTGTCCACGGCTGAGGCCGAATACATATCTGCTGGGAGTGGATGCACACAACTCCTTTGGATGAAGAAAATGCTAGTCGACTATGGATTCAATCAAGGTACTCTTACTCTTTTTTTTGATAACATGAGTGCAATTAATATTTCCAAGAATCCGGTTCAACATTCTAGAACTAAGCATATTGACATCCGTCATCATTTCATTAGAGAACTA
The DNA here is from genome assembly GCA_032871835.1 of Dipteronia dyeriana. Lineage (NCBI taxonomy): Eukaryota > Viridiplantae > Streptophyta > Magnoliopsida > Sapindales > Sapindaceae > Dipteronia > Dipteronia dyeriana. The sequence continues at coordinate 56,054,598 of CM065303.1, read as the reverse complement.
GTTGAGAACAAATGCATAGTACTTGAGCATGTAGGTACTAATGATCAACTAGCGGATCTATTTACTAAACCCTTAGATGCTACTCGATTCAAGACTCTTAGTAGATCTATTGGGATTTGTTTAATGGAGTGATGAGTTATGGCCTTTGACCCCATAAGGGGAACTCAAGCAAAGAGAGCTATTGTATACTTGTTGCATGCATTTTTTTTTTAAATGTTTATGCTCATTTATTGATTGCTTGAGTAGCTTGGTTGCACTTATACTATAGTATATTGTATTTTTTTCAATAAGTGTGAACTTTGCTTTGATTACAATCCATATCATATTTATGTTCAAACATGCATTTTTGGACTAGGAGATCTACATAGAAATTACATATTGAATGATTCTTTAATGACATGCTACTGAAAAATGATAAAGCATGAATTGATGATTGCAATTGTTGAATGCAAAATATTGTGTGAAAAAGCTAGTGAGACTAAAATGTTTCATCAATGTCTCTCTTTCTTTATTGGTAAAACATGGCTACTATCATATGGGTATCCTACCCAGAAAAATCAAATAGGGTGCAAAGTTGCTCATGTCATGTTTAGCTTATAAAGTGGGATATAGTGCCGTTAAAATTTGATATCTATAAAAACTCTATATCATAGCTTCTCTCATGACAAATGGTGAAATTGATTTGAATTATATTGGAACCCTTGTCATTTGCTTTGCCAAATACCATTGTTTTGGAATTGAATGCAACATGTCTTGTATGCAAAGCATTTTTTATTCACACATTTTCTTCAAATAAATCTCCTTGTTTCTCTTCTATTAATTGAGTTACATAAATGTGGCTTATCTAATTATGCAACAATCTTGTATGCTCCTTTCTTTCTTTGCCTTGAGTGACCCGGTTGGGGACTTCTCCTTTGCCTCTATCATGACAAAAAGGGGAAGTAGCATTGACCTAGCATTGTGGTGTTAGGGGAGTATCATGTGGTAGCATGTATTGGCTTTAAGGGGAGTAGTACTTATTTTTGGGGAGATTACATTTAGGGGGAGTAACCCATTGAGGGGGAGCATTGCATGATTTGGTGCATTACTCATATTCTTATATGCAAATGCTTTTTGTTTTCTATCCACTATATCATCTCACATGCACTTGGTTTGGAAAGTGTACTTGTTGTTTGTTTTGTGTGTAGGGTTGATGATTCTACAAGAGATTGAAGAACTGAAGTTTCTTTTTCATGTATATCTCTTTGTAATTTAGAATATCTTCCCGGTGTTTTATTTTGTTTTGTGAGGATCAATGTGAGTGGTGGTTTTGTCACGAAATAGCCAAAGAGGGAGATTATAAAGTCCTCATTTATTGATTTGCTTATTTCATGAACAAAATACATTTTTGGGGTGTTATGTAAAGGTAGCTTAGGCTCTCAAGACCTCAAGAGGAGAAGCCTCAAAGGTAAAATTCTTATGCTTACGTACTTTGAAGAGATAGTTGCACACACTCACAAAATCATGCATAACTCTTATTCATATATGTTGTGTGTTTATACTTGTGTGCATTTTGGTTTAAATGACTCTTGTTGTTATATTTTCATCTTGTTATTAAAGTTTTATGTCATGTTAGGCATTAGTATAGGATGCATCTTCATCACTCTAGGACTTGTTAAAATAATGTGTTTGAGTGTTGAAAAAATGGGCATTGCGCTGGTGGTGCGCTACTCGACTAGCGCAGCCTTACCAGCGTAACATTCCAGTGGAACGCCGCTTGTCATACGCCACTGAGCTGCGCCACTGCACCCATGTAAAGTTGAAAAGTGGGCAGTGCGCTGGTGGTGCGCTACTCGACTAGCGCAGCCTCACCAGTGCAACATTCCAATGGATTGTCACTTATGATGCGCCACCGAGCTGCACCACTCGTCCAGCGCCTATTGAAAAATTAGGTTGTACGCTGGTGGTACGCTACTCGACCAGCGCACATCACCAGCGCACATAGAAGAACCTGGAACGTTTTTTCCAAAACGACCTCACTTTGTTTGGATCTCATATATATATATAACTCTTTGCATTAAGGTCGAGTAAGAGTTCAGAACATCACATCTTTTCCTTAGAACACATTTTAAAAGAAAAACTCTTCCAAGAACTCAACTTTAAACACTCAAAGCATTCCCATGTGCATCAAAACTTCATCTTGCATCATCTAAAGCCATTTATAGTGCATCTATGGATAGTTTTGCTTCATCATATCTTGTTTGGTAAGTTCTTCACTATCTTCTTACAAGTTAAGTGTTTTGCTTGCTAAGTCATCTCTTTAATTATTTGTATGCTCTTAGAACATATTCTAGATACAAATTAGAGATTGTTGTGATGACATGATTGAGTGTTGTATTGTGATAGCTTCATAGGATTGTTTGATCTATGTTTTGCTAAGTTTTTTTAGCATGTCATTTAGCTCATGATATCTAGAATTGCATTAATTGTCATCTCATTATCCTAGATAAGCATATAAGGTTTCCTAGCCTTGTTTGTTCTTTGAATATCCTTATATATTCACATACGACATTTTATCTCTTCATTAAGAAGTAAGACTTGTGTTGCTTCCGAGAGTAGGTAGCTTAAATCGCAAGCAAGATGAACTAGATTCACTTATACCGGGATTAGGTAATGGTGGTAGATTTAAACCAGGATTAGGTTGTAATTCCTTTGCCATTAGTGGATTCGAGGTTCGTGTGTGGTGTACATATCAGCCCGTGGTTTTTTCCATTTAGAGGGTTTCCACGTATATCTCAAGTGTCTTTATTAATTCCACACTTTTTACACTTGTGATATTTTTGTAACTAGCTATGGCCATTTTCGTCAACTTGACCTTTAACAAAATTTGGGTAAAATTGTTTAAAATCTATTCACCCCCCCCCCCCCCCCTCCCCCTCCCCCTCCCCCTCCCTTCTAGATTAATATTATACGCACCATAATATTTGTTTCACCATTTACTGGATGAAGCTCTCCAGATGGCTCAGGGGGTCCTCTGTTTCGAAAAACTTGTCTGTCGACATCTTGAATTTTGGTGAGAGTTCAGCTTCCCTAATCATTCCGGTGAAAGGGGCATTCATTTCACTCAAAGGATCATTCTTGGCTTCCTTGTGTTTCCTCTTCTTTATCTGCTGGATCTCTCTTTGTAGCTTCGCCAGCTAATCCCTTAGGCGCTTGTTCCCATGCTTCTTTTAATCGACCTCGAATCCCTCGCTATCAGATCCCTCCGATGAACTGGAGACCTCAGCCGTGTCCTCTTCATGAGGGGGATCTACCCATGGGCTTTGCTGGTTACCTTCTTCTCTAGCACGGATTTCCCTATTGAAAGCTATCTGGTGAAGAGTTTCACACTGCTCCCTTGGTAATGCATCTACTGCAGATTTGACCTGCCAGAGTTGGTAACACGATGGCCTGTAAGAAACTGAGGGCATGGGCCCCAGCCTATCTCGGATCGAGGGTTAAGGCCCCGCTCTATTGTAGATTGGCTCTGGCGGGAGAATTCCCAACCGGTCGAAGGTGGGCTGCCTGACTCTGGGTCTGCTCGTCTATCCATGGTATTGGGATTCGCCGGCAGGGTTATAATGCCCTCAGCTAGCAGGCAAAGGCGAACGTTCTCCATGAAGGCCGCTACTTGTTGGTCGAGCACGGCCTGGCTTATCATAGGGGGATCAAAAGCCCGTGCATCGGTTTGTTGGAACGGAGCCTGGTTATGGTGCCCAGACTTCCCACTCTTCCTTAGAGCCTTTCATGTTGAAGCAGCAGATTATTGTCCCGAAGCCTCGGGCTATCCTTGGGAAGAATGAAGCCTCATAGTTCCTGTAAAACAATAAGCACGTAAACCTTGTATAAATTGGATATGGATTTACCCACAGATGGCGCCAGAAAGTGTTAACTAAAAATTCACTTGGGGTAAGGAATTTCAGCTAGCGCGCTCTAGACCACCACCTCAGATATCGCAGTCGGGGGTGGTACCTTCGGTACCAAGTTTATGCGAGTGATGGTGAAGATGTAGATGGGTTGACAACACGATGTGTTAAAGATTTGCAAAGGAAAATGGCGTTGTTCTATTACTGTTAAATGAATCAAATATTATATACAAAAATCACTCGAAAAACTCTCAATCTCTCTTGGGTACAATGAGGGTGGCAACTTCGTGCCTGTCGAGAAATAAATAACAATGATGGCCGTGTTCTGTGAATAGAATTTAGGCCAAGGAAAATCTTTCTTTTTTGTGTGTGTTCTGGAACCTCCCTTTTAGCTATGCATGCATAGGCATATTTATACATGGTTCGATTAGGTTAAACCACTTATTCTCCCACCATGAATCTCAGAATCCAATCCCTCCTTATCGGGTGGGATCTTCCTTTTAAATGTCATTTACTTTTTTTAATCAACGAATTCGAGGATATTTTGAAGAGAGATAAGTTTGTTTCCTTTTTGAATTCCATGACTTGATCTACACGTATGTAGTGGTTTAACTCACGTTGGAGTGTAGATATGATCCTGTTTGTCGTTATGGTGAAGTGCCCCATGGAGGTCGTCAAATATGGCATTTGCTATCTTGAGTGGCGAGGTACATCTATGTACCAGTCTTGGCGCTAGGAGCTTGATCTGACCTTCTTAGTTCTTTTTTGGAGCCTGACACAATTGCGTTGGAGCTCTTTAGTGGAAACGGAGCTTTACGAGCTTCCTCATACCTGCTTTGAGAGATTCGGTTCTTCCCTGGGTGAAATGGAGAGACATTGTAGAACGAATTTGACGCCTTGAAGGTTTCTTCGTATAAATGTAAGTGGTAGCATGTTCTTGGGGAGGTAGTGAGATATCTCAACCTCAGAGAGTCCATGTCTTCCCCTGTTGATCTTGATTCGGGTTCTTATTTCGATGTAAGGAGCTCGATTTGATCACATCGGGCTTCAGTTGAGGTGTGACGACCTCGCCTTACTTCTGTAGGTTCGTACAGTAGCTCAACCCTAGGAACCTCGGTTCCCTACTGTGTAATCCCAGATCTGGACCCTGGCTAGGAGAGTGGAAAATTTACATTTGATCCCTGACCAAATTTGGCTATTAACACCAAGGTCTTAAAGATTCTCATCTTCTAGCAAAATGTTGATATGACGTCCACAAGTTGAAATAGCCGACGTCTTTGATATATGCTCCAGTTTTGCCTTCGAAAGATCTTCCAGAGGCATCCGCTCCCATGCAGCTATTGGAAGATGAAAACAATAATCAGATAATAAAATAAGAACGAAATATAAGATAGAAATATTGATTAAACAATATAAGCCATAACACCTGTAAGATTGAACACTTAATGAACACTCTGTAGGCGACCACCGAGCTAAATGTCTTTCCTCCAATATACATCGGTAACAAACCTGGTCTTCTACCACTTCTTGATAGAAGACGGTAGCCTAGTGATCAGAGGTTCGCCACCTTGCTTATCATAACCAGCAATGGCCCACCAGTCATCACCCGATGATTTATAAGGGTAGAGGCTATAGTAGTGCGTAATCCTAAGAAGAGTAGGAGCATGACAATTTGTACTATGCCATATGGCGTACATCCCGGTTAAGATTCTCCAACCATGTGGTTTCAGTTGGGCCGGAGAGATCTCTGTATCCTTTAGAACCCTCCGAATATAGAGCTGGGGAGGTAGTTCAGCCCTAACCTCGAGAAACGCATGATGGAACACCATAAAGACATCTGTAATGTTGCTCACCTTCTCCGTCGCAGTAGGTAACCTGATATCTACCGACTTAGGGATTGAGAATTCCTCTTTAAGCAACTCGATGCTTTATTTGGTCATCTGATTATCCTTCACATGATTAATGGCAAACCTATCATGATCCATCTTCTCCCGATAATATTCCTTCGAATATTATCTGACGGTGTAATCGTCGACCCCCGGCCGTAAAACATTTGGATCCACCAGATGAGTAGCAACACCATCTTTAAAGAGATTCGTGATATCACTTTCATCAGAGATATCGGACGTCGAATATCCAACAGTACTGAGGGAAGACGCAATCCTTGTCGGACCCTTTGTCCTCTTTCGAACCAATGTCTATAAAGAAAAATAGATAAAGATAAAATAGACAGTTTCTTTCGGAAGCTAACCTTTCCCAGAACTTCGCAAAATAATGAGGCTTCTCTGATCATTTGAAAAAGTACAAATGAATGGGTGAAAACTATTTCCAGCTATTTATCGTCCTCAAACCGCCTCAAGAGAGAATCGAAAACGACGCGGTGGTAACCTTTTCCAAGGTCACAGTTATGTAACCGCCATACCTCACCACGCACCATGTGTCAATCATTCTAGAATATTGAAATTGTCCCCGACCATAATTGAAAATGGGACCACACCAGTAAGAACATACCCAAGCATCAAGCCCATAGCCTATTGCGGTATCGTTAAGACCCACTCCTATTATGACTGATGGGCTTGAGGCAGAATTGTTGGACATATTTACGAATTACCGAAATGTAATCTAACCACCGTTACTAAAGCACCTCTAAAAGATCCATTCGGAGTACCAATAACCAATGAGACACTTGGAAGCCAGGACCTACCGATACCCAATCGGTGGACTTGCATGTTGTCGTATGTAAATTTTATTAGACGTACACGTCATTGACAAAGAGGATAGAATTGTCAGGTGGACATCCAAATAGGCATTCAGAAAATATTCTGCAAGACATTACCAAAGAAGAGAAAGTCCGAGTAAACAAGTATTGAACAAAACCTACTCGGGATCAACTGACGTCATATACTACTCGGGGGCTAGTTGATGACATTTTCTACTCGGGATCAGATGACGTCACTCAGGACCAGCTGATATCGTGTTCTACTCGAGAAAAACATGAAGATAACCGAATAAAAAGCCCAGCGTGTAACTCACACGAATTGACTCATTAAAATACGCGAAGATATCCATACCAAAAGGGAATTCCAAGAAGAACAGAATATCAAGCAGAAAGGGTTCCTAATCAGGCAACAATTTTATTTCTTCAAGAAGACTGCGCTATTATAAGGAAATAAGTCATAACTTGACTACATTACTAGAATCTCATTCGATCTCAATACAAGTCTCCGAAACAGGAAAGAAGACAAACTACTTCGAACAAGTAAACAATCATAATTAAATACAAATATCTTTTATTACTTATTCAAAGAGGATTAGGGTTCTATGGACATATAAATATACTCATAATCTCATCACAAAACACAGAGACATAAATCATATAGAAAAATACAGAGAGAAAAAGAGAGATCGAGGGTTGTAATTCTTCTCAATAGTGGATTTTGGCTTGGTTGATCATTCAGCCACCCGTGGACGTTTCTCCGGTCATCGGAGTTTTACCACGTAAAACTTGCGTCCGATTTCTTTCTCCTTCTCTCTCTCTTTGAAATCACAGCTAAAATCCAATTCTTGTTGACTTTTTCTATAAATCCAGAAACCGACGTCAACACATGTAAATCGACACTTGTCGATCCAATAACGACACATGTCCAGAACCACCTAATAAGATGAAGACAAGACACCATCGGTGTTAGACCAGGACCCTATATAAACCTCATTTCACTTGGTTTAAAGGGTAACTTCTTCATTTTTTCACCGGCTCCAACAAGAACTGACCGGTCGGTAATCAAGACTGGACTTATCTTTACCTTTATAAGAGATATTCGACCCCAGAACAAAGCCATCGCAGGCCTTATCATCATACACATCTGAAGGCATATTTTCTACACCAACAAATAGTAAAATTAATTTTGAATTATTTAATATTCTATATAATTATTTTAATCTTTTACATTTTAAATTTCTTATCCAATACTATACATTACTTGATTAGGTGATCATTGATAATATATGCCAACAATACATATAAAAGATAGTAAAATAATCCGGATCAACGATCCCATGCTTATGGTTGGCCAGGTTGGGTTTAGTGCAGTTCTTAACGAATATTGAGGTTACAAATTGAAATCCTCTTTTGTAAGTTAAAACAAAAAATAGAAAAACTGTTTTACTATTTTTTATAACAAAAAAAAATAAAAATCGACTAATTGGTACTGATATCCAATATATAATGCTCCATATACTCTCTTTTTTCACCACAAAACTCAATAAAGTCTCGTTTTTTAATAAATATTTAGGTTTATTACCCCGTGTGAAGAGTATATATAGTCGACTTTTATCGGTTTGTGACGGTTCAAAAGGTTTAATGATGAAAAAAAGTTTAAAGAATATAATATATATTTTAAAAGAGTTAGGATCACCGATTAAATTTAAAAATGCTTCATAGAAACCTGAAGACATGGTTAAAGTAAGAGACAATAAGACAAGTTGGAGAGACAATAAGACAAGTTGGAGGTGGTTGTAGAGAAATAGGATTGTAATTTGTGGGTGGTGAGGGGGTCCAATGGAAGAGGAGGTCCCCACGCTTTGAAATAGTGGTGAGATGATCATGATTACTGGAACGCGGAGCCAAATAATCAATATATATAACCAGCTGCAACAAGAATGCATCATGAGCGTATGAGCATTCTGCATTCAGACTTGAGGAACTAGTTAGTGGAGTGTTTGCGCTTTAAGTAATAAAATAGCTTCTTCTGGCTGCTTTTGTGGGGTTGGGACTTGGGACTTGGGACTTGGGGGTCTCTACTCTCTATCCAAATATCCAATCAGCATTCAACTACACAGAAAATGTTTTATGCTTATCCGCCATTTTGACACTTTGCCATCAGCCTATCAACCTCATTTTTACATCATTATATTTATTCTCTCTCTCACTTTGCTTTCATCCCCCCAATTTTCAATTTCTTTTTTCTTTCAGAAACCTAGTTATTGTCATTATGTCTTAAAATTATTTCACAAATGTACTTCTCTCCTTAATTCTACACCTTGATATATTAAGGTTTGTGTACATATTTTCTTCGATGCACTGTTATTTTACATAATAAAATTAAAACTTATGGATATTATACAATCAAGGGAGTAATAAAATACCACAGTCGCAATTGTATTCATATGGCTCGTATTTAATACTTTACTTGGCTAAGGGGGAATCATAAATAATCTCCCATTTTTGATGAAAAGTTAAATCACACCCTTAAGATTGAGAAAACAATAAAAAACTCTTTAATATTAGTCGACCGTTGGTTGACTATATTTAAGTCTAAAAAATATATAAATATTTGTAGAATTTTTTTATTATATAACAAAATAATAATGGGAAAATAAAAAATATATACTAGTAATAATAAAATTAAATTCTTACTAAATTATAAAATATATTGCAATAAAAAATAAAATCTATAGAATTTTTTTAAAATAAAAATAAAACCAAATATTATTTATTATAGAATCAACAACTGTGGAGAAGAGACATATGTTACCAATATGTACATGTGCATGTGAGCATCCCCATCATATATTTTTTAATTAAAATATTATTATTTTTTGTTTGTAATGTTATTGTTTAGTTATAGTCTATTTATATATATATTATTTACTAAATGCTTTTAGTATTTTTTATTTTTTTTTAGTCAGAACATCTCTAATGTAAATATACAGTTGAAAAAAATTGAATGCCACATGTGATAGATAGATAAAAAGTTGAAAAAATATCTTTAATGTAATTACGTAACTTAAATATGAAGATGATATAACAAAATAAAAAAGGTTAAAGAATATGGAGATAATTAGTCAAAATTTGATACATATTTGATTTTAAATAATTACATTGGAGATGATAATATGTAATTCTTAAAAAAAATTGACAAAGTGGATCCATATTCAATATATATACTGACGTATCACTAGAATGAAACCAAATAGTACATATTTGTATTGGAAATGTTCTTAGTTATATAGAAAACTATTTAAATAATCATATTTTATTAAATTTAATCAACATCGATTAATGGAGTAATGTTTTTTTTCCAAACTAGATAGTTTGTTTTGGCTTTTTTATAAAAAAGAAGAGGTTATTTACAATTCTCCCACTTAGCTAATTTTTTAAAATCAATTTCACCTTACTTCCATAGCTTATCCTATGATAATATCAAGTTCGTGAATTTCCTAGCAATTTCCTCTCTTGTTTTCACTTAAAGTCAGGGAGTTGTTTAGAAATCATGAAATCCTAAATCATTTAAAAATAAGATACAAGAAAATAATATATATATATATATATAGGGGTCAAAAAATTGTTGGCACTATTTGAGGGGTGTGTTGTGCAAATATCACCACTTTACTAATATATGTTTAAAAGACACCAAAAGAGCGTTTGAGACAAAAATACCCCGAAATATTTTAACAGTGAGGAAGTTGACGTTTTCAAAGTCAGAGAGAAACAACAGTCAAAACGACGGGAAACTAATCGACGATGAAGTGACCGGAAGAGCTGCGATTGACAAAGGTAAGATTGGTTATTTTTTCTCGTTTTTGTTGTTGTTAACTTGCATTACATGTTAGAATTGAGTTTTGTTGATAGGAATTATAGAAACCGGTTAAAATAGAGATGTGAGAATGGTTGTGGTTTCGGTTAGGGTTTGTAATTTGGTTGAATATCAGTTGAGGAATATGAAATCTGGGTTTTCGAGACTTTTTTCAAGAAAATCGAGCTTATTTGATTAGTCGAGCTATTTTTTCGTGAAAATTAGGTTTTGGTAGATCGAGGTTTTTGGAAAAGGAATCGAGCTTTTTTAAAAAAGGATCGAGCCATTTTGAAAAGGATCGAGCTTTTTTGAATAAGTTTCGAGCTTTTTTGAATAGGTTCGAGCTGATTTAGAATTAGATCGAGCGTATTTGAAAGGGATCAAGCTTTTTGAAAAGGGATCGAGCCTTTTTGAAAAGGGATCGAGCCTTTTTTAAAAGGGATCGAGCTTTTTTGAATAGGTTCGAACTGTTTTTGAATTGGATAGAGCCTATTTGAAAGGGATCGAGCTTTTTTGAAAAGGGATCGAGCATTTTTTTTAAAGGGATCGAGCTTTTTTAAAAAGAGATAGAGTTTTTCTTTAAAAGGGATCGAGCCTGTTTGAAAAGGAATCGATCTTTTTTGAATTGGATCGAGCCTTTTTTAAAAGGGATCAAGATTTTTTAAAAAGGGATCGAGTTTTTTTTAAAAGTGATGAAGCTTTTATGAAAGGGATCGATCTTTTTTGAAAAGGATCGAGCCTTTTTGAAAGGGATCGAGCCTTTTTGAAAAGGGATCGAGGTTTTTTGTAAAGCAATCGAGCTGTTTTGAAAGGGATCGAGCCTTTTTGAAAAGGAATCGAGCTTTTTTGTAAAGCAATCAAGATGTTTTGAAAGGGATCGAGCCTTTTTGAAAAGGAATCAAGCATTTTTGTAAATCAATCGGGGTTTTTTGAAAGGGATAGAGCTTTTTAATAAAATTCTGTCTAATGATGTTGTATTTCTGTTACATTGCAGATGAGAATTAGGTTGAGAGATTCACTTAAAACTCCAGAAGGATACTGGTACGAGGGCAAATTGACACGACACAACCATTTTGATGCCCTCGCCCATATAGACGCCGCGCTGAACCGTGTCCCTATAGAATTTGCAGATGAAGACCGTCGACGGTTCATGGCGTCTTGTTTCGGGCATTTCCTGACGATGCATAGGGAGATGAAGTTTTCCAGTGGTATTATCCATCGGTTGCTTTTGAGGGAGCTCCATCATAACAGCCCCACAGATGAGATGCACTTCATGTCAGGACCCCAGTCGGTGAGGTTTTCGAAGGTGGAATTGTACCGGATCACTGGATTACGGTTTGGAGTTGTACCAGAGACCACAATGTATGCAGCAGTAGAGAATGGCATACATGAGCGGTACTTTCCTGGAGCCGATGAGGTGTCACTGGAGCAGATTATGGGTGTTGTCACCGGTATAGATTTCGAACAGGCCTACGATGCTGTCAAGCTCTGCCTCTTATATATGCTGAACTGGATACTGATGGAGGTGGATGAGAGATTCAAGATTCCAGTTTGGCAGTTTCGGCAGGTTGAGGACCTTGATGCTTTCGACGCGTTCCCGTGGGGTGCCCACGTGTACAGGCATTCTATTCACTCATTCAAGCATGAGCTTAACGGGCAAAGAGACGGGTTCGAGCGACTCCGACAGGAAAAGGGCGCCGATGTACACAGGGTAGAGACCTACAACATATACGGTCTTTCTCATGCCCTGTTGGTAAGAAGTTTGAACTACAAATTGTACTTTATTGTTGGTGCCTAAAATTGTATGGATACTTATCGTACTTATCTATGATGCAGATATTTGCTTTGGAGGTGATCCCTGAGTAGGCCAAAGAGGTCGGTGTCCGGAGGGTTACTGATCTGACTCCCCGTATTTTGAAGTGGGAGTTGACCAAACAACCGATAGGGAATAAGCTAACAAAGATTTTCAAAGCCAGGGTATGTATTTATTTTGTTAATGTTTTTATTAGTTAGTATTTGTACAATGACATTGTTCTAACTAATATTTCAGATGTTTGCGATCAAGGAACTGGTGCCGACACCAGCTGAGAAACAGGCACCGTACTATGCCTGCAGAGACGAGGGGGGAGCATGTATGTAGAAAATGACATGGATGATATGCCGTCTGAGGTCCCTGATCAGACCACCTTAGGCGGAATCAGTGGTACAGATAGGACCATTGACAGTGGGGGATCTGAACCCGCTGCTGGGGGTTTGAGGCCCAGTGACAGTGAGGGATATGAGACAGACCCTCAACGAGAAAGGCATAGGCATAGGCATAGGCAGGTTCAGTTTTCCACCCCCGGACATGGTACATCGGTAGAGGATTCCCGTGGGGGTGTTGGACGTGATAGAAAGGTAAGTTGAAAACAAAGTTAAGTGCTTTTTATTAACATGTGCTGATAGTTTTTTACTAACAATGTAGACATGATTTCAGGCTCCGTGAACTGAAAAGTTGAACGATGTGAGTGAAGCCTTCCAGAAGAGTGACGAGGATCGACAACGTCAACACTTGGAGTTTTTGGATATGATCCAAAAGAGTGATGAGGATCGTCAGCAGCAATACCGATTGTTACTGGATATGATACGGGGGCTTCAAGGTTCGACCTTAAGTACACACCGGGATGGCCCCCCGCCTTCTGATCAATTATTTAGTCCTGGAGGGTCGACTGATAGGTTTACGGGGGGGACAGACACCCAGGCTCAGCGATCCCCCCACCTCCCATCACATCGATCCCCCCACTTCCTAGCACATCGATTCAACCCCCACCCAGCACCTCCGTGGCTTCGGAGCGGTCCCCTCCCCCCGCAGTCCCCTCCCCCACCCGGCACGTCCGTGGCGTCAGAGCGGTTCCCTCCCCCACCCAGCACCTCCGTGGCGTCAGAGCGGTCCCCCCCAACCCAGCACGTCCATGCCGTCGAAAGCGGTCTCCTCCCCCACCCAGCACGTCTGTGGCGTCGGAGCGGTCCCCTCCCCAGATAAAGCGTTTAGGTAAGCGCGGATGGCAGTTGGTGAGCCCTTACACATATCCATATCGTCCAAAAGAGGTTGAAGACATGGCCCGAGTCCGTGGAACACATTTTTGACACCCACGGACTAGTGGACGGTGACCACCTAGCGACATACAAGGCCTTCAAGAGGAACATCAACGGGGAACAGTAAGTCCAACTTTTTATAATACAACTGGATGTACATTTCTTGTTTATTCTAATTTATGTATAGCTAAGGTAATTCAATCATTAAACAGACGTGATGTGGACGTGCTGCCACCAGTTACCGCGGGATGGTTCGTGCGTATGCAGTCCAACTTCATGGACTTTGAGGACAAGGTACGTACTTATTATATTTCATATTAACTTTTGTGTAAGTATTGTTGAATTGTTAACAATTACGGTGGTTTTATTGTTTGTCAGCATATGGATGCATACCTCAATATTCTTCGCAAGCGTCAGCGAGGATTCCACAATGTGTACAACCAGAGGATCAACGTGTTGGATACACAATTTTATGTAAGTAGTTATAACATTTGGGAATCACATCGTATTTTATTCTTCTGTATTAATAATACGATCTTGTCAATGCTTGTACAGCCACTTATGTTGTACATGTGGGAGAGGATGATGCCTCGTGATTCCTATGGTTCTGTGAACACGGCAAGGTGGAATGTGTTACATTCCCGATGGTTGGAAGAGGACCTTCTCACGGTCCGTGGAGCAACCACGAGTGGAAACCGCCTATGGCACGAGGTTGACCAGGTAAGTGTTACATGATTGAGATTATTTAAAAAAAATTGTAAGTATATCCTCAGCTAACACGGCATGCATAATATTACAGGTGTTGATTCCGTGCAACGTTGCGGCCCAACATTGGCTGGTGGTGAGCGTCGACCTTTGTCGCGGGAAGATTGATATTTATGACCCCTGGAGACAGGAATTCCCTTATCAGATCAGGCACTAGCAGGTCCGGCCATTACGGTGGTTTTTGCCCTCCATGTTGAGTGATGCAGGGTTCCACACAGCACTGCGACCTGGTCGTCTGGCGTTCACTCTGGAAAAAAAGCCCTTCTCGGTCAGCCTGGCGCATCCTTATACAGTCCCCCAACAAAAGAAATTGTAAGACATTTTATTTCATTCACGTGTTTAGATATTCCTTATGAACGATTTCTAATGGTGTTTTATGTCCCGAATTGTAGAGGTAACTGTGGTCCCCATACATTGAGAATTATCGAGTACATAGTGGCGAACCGAAGGCTTTTTGATTGGTCAGAGGACGACATGGGGATGATTCGGGAAAAAATGGATGTGGAGATTTTTGCTAACTCCAGGCCCACCAAGTGATTTTTTGTATATTACCATTGTAGTTGTACACAGACATGTAATTAATTCATGAATATTAATTCGTTCATTATTCATTCATTCCCATTAATTCATTCATTAATATTAATTCATTCATTAATATTAATTCATTCATTATTAAGTAATTATTGCAATTCCAAATTATTACACTTCCAAAAGTTTTCAATGTGATCAAAAAATTGTCATTCATTCCCAATTAGAGTTAATGTTAGGGCACGTTTGTTTGTTGTGTCCAATTGAATGGCAGATGCTACACTTGCGGCGGTATTCATCGGGAACAGCTCTTCTTGTACCTTCATTAATCATCGGTGGATTAGAACATCTCCTGGAATTATGCCCTGGTTGTCCACATCTTCTACAGGATTGTGTAGTTGTCCTCTCCGAAGATGAGACATGGCGACCCGCCCTCGGGAGTCCTGCTTGTCTCTTGGAGTTTGGATTCAAAATCACCCTCTGAGCAATGTCAGATGGCACAACTCAAGTAGAAGGATGGCCCACCGGCATAATAGGAACCGAGTATGCGTTAATAAGTGTCTGTGTCTTGTAGTAGTCCGCACACAAAGTTGTGAAGTCCAAGTTTCGCTCCCTGTAAAAAACATTGCAAACGATCAGCTTCACCAAGAAAATGATCCGTAGGTTTTCAAAGTTGTGAAGTCCAAGTTACAGTAATCTACCGTGTCGCCGCAAGGGCGTGAGAACATGGAAAATGATCCATTTGAAATTTGTTGCAAGTACAAGTCTTCCTAGCTAAGTCAACAGTCCACTGTTTTCCAGACCGCTTGACCGAAAAAATGTTTCAGTCGACTGGATTTACGATCAAATAACCACACTTCACCACACATTTTAAGAGCACAAGATGTGCTGCATCGGTCAAATGATGACGCATGGTTTGAGCAGCTCTATAGCGATCATGAAACCACCGTTGCAGCATATTCCTAATGAACTCAGCCAGAGTCAACATAGGCAGTTGGCGTGCAAATTTTAGGCATGAGTTTATGCACTCTGCAGCATTAGTCGTTATCACCCTATACCTTCTTTCCGGGCAGTGTACACGGGACCACTTGTGTGGACCGGCATCAATGACATAATCATACGCATTCTGGTGCAAGTTTCTTAACTCTTCGATATGCTGGTTATATTCAAACTCGGTGTATGCGCGTGTTGCTTTGTCCATTATTACGGAAACATCATTCCTATGAAATCGCTTTTTGACATTTTCAGCAAAGTGCCAACAACATATGGTATGGGTGGCATAAGGGAACACTTTAGAAATCCTTGCTTCAATATTTGCATGCCTATCAGAAATGAAAAATAGCTCATCAATATGATCTAGGGCACCCTTCAAGCAATCCAAAAACCATTCCTATGAAAGGTTGTTTTCTGAGTCGCCGTACCCAAAAGCAATTGAATACACCTGTTCGTTCCCATCTTGTGTTGTTGCAACAAACATTGTACCCCGGAATCGTCCCTTCAAATGGGTACCATCAACGGCAATGAATGGACGCATACACGTTCGGAATCCTCTAAGTGAGGCACCAATCGACATGAAGAAGTATAGAAATGTATCATCTTCGTCGCACTGTAAGTCAGTGATTGTGCCGGGATTTTGTTGTTCCAAAACGTAACCAAATGATGGAAGCAGTTGGAAGGTTTCCTCATGTTTTCCATATGTCAGTGACAACGTATAATCGAGGGCGGCGTGTGCCTTACTGTACATGATTTGGATTCCATACATTGATTTCATGTCGGCGATTATGTCCTTCGGAAGCATTAGTCGACCATCTTGTTGTTGAAGTCTAGGTGCAATAACTTCTCCAATTGTGACTGCACTAGCTTGTCGGTGCCGGCGGTGAATTTCCTCTAACGGATAAGTGTGTTCATTGACAAAACTTCTTACTTGAAAGTATGTGCATTCATCTCTCCTCACCGCTCTTAATTTCCATGAACAATTTCCCATCAAACAAACTAGATGTAATGTTGTCTTATTGGACCTTTTTACCTTCTACTCGAAGTTCTGCCACATTGCAAAATGGCCTACTAGTCTCTTCAAATCCTTTTTCGTTGCAAAAAATGGGCCTTTATATATCATGCTTGTAGGTTCATCTTCAAACAAGTTCCTGCTTCCACCAATACCAAACGAGTATGATTCTGCTCCTGGAATAACCCATGTTCTTGCATTATTTGAATCATCTGCAGTTACATTATCCCTCCTCTCAGAGGTCCCAACTATATCTGGTGCACTGGAACTAAATCTGTGTACATGTCTTACACGTCCTTCCGTTTCGACAGGTTTTGCATCATCCTGATTGTCCTCTACATTTTCTACAGAATTTAAATTGCCCTCATTATCCACCTCATGATTCACCCCAACATTCAGTGTTGTATTCTCCTCATTGTTGATGTCATTGTAGATCTCATTGTATTGGTGGTTGTACTCTCTACCATTCATCTCAATATGACAACCAAATATATCGTCGAATTGAGGTTTCGGTCTATTATCATGGGCGACTACTTCCGGTGGGACAACACATATGTTTTCCTGACCATCAATCCCACTTCTTTCTGTGAACAACTGGTTGCTTCCGCCTGACGATCGAAATTGTTGGGTGTTATCAGGATGAGGGATATATTCACCAATGACACCTCATGTTGGCCTCTCAATTAGACTAACACATACTTGAGGGATCACCCTATCTTCCCCTAGCATAAACTGAATATCGTCATTGTTTCTTATAAATGTACGACATGTAGTCCCAAGAACAATCGATAGAGACTGTAACTCAGCACTGTATTTTTTCTCATCAAACTTCACAATGGTTTGCACGATCGACACCAGTTCATCGTAACTCAAATTCTTTGACACAAACAAACCTTGGTTATCAGAACCTAAATACCTCTGATTTTCGTCTGGTAATTGCTCCCATCGACCGTTGTAAGATATGACTATTCTCACCCTATCCATTGTCCTGTCAAAACCCACATCAAAAGCCATTAATAAGGAAAAAAATATTTAATATTAAATTTACAATTATAAAGGATTAAACAAAAATCAAAAGTGTAAGATATGAAGCTTTTTTTAAAAACTGATCGAGCTTTTTTTGTGCATGATCGAGCCTTTTTTGTACATGGCCGAGCTCTTTCTAACGGGATCGAGCTTGTTTTGTTCAAGACCGAGCTCTTTTTCTATATAATCGAGCTTTTTAATATATGGCTCGAGCTTTTTTTCATATGGCTCGACCTTTTACTTTTACAGATCGAGCTTTTTTTTTTAGGAATCGAGCTATTTGTGTGAGAGATCGAGCTATTTGTGTGAGAGATCGAGCTTTTTTGGGCCAGGATCGAGCTTTTGTTCTGATGGACCGAGCTTTTTTTGCCAAGGGTCGAGCCTTTTTTCCAGAGATTGAGCTTTTCTTTTTACGTATCCAGCATCTATTTTTGGAATCGAGCTTTTTTAGAATTTGATCGAGACTTATTTTCACATTTCTGAGCTTTTTTACAAATGTTTCGACCTTTTTTTAAAACATTTTCAGCTTTTATGCCCAAGATTATAAACTTATTAGCACCACTACAACTCAACTCGCCCAAATATATATACAAAAAAATATGCATACATGTTCATTCATTCTTTGTAACAAGTTTACAACTCCAGGACATCAACATAAAAAATTTGAAACAACATGTTCATAAATGTTCATACAGTGTTATACCACACAGAAATACAATAAAAAATGGAAATGAAGATCAGAAATATTATTTTACCTTCTTCTGTAAAATCTGAAATATGTGCAATATCTGGGATGGAGCTCGTTTGGTGAAGAAAAAATGGAGTAGGTGATTGATTTTCAAACAACTTTATTAGACGACAACCTTTAAAGAATAAAATATAGATTATTCAAGGGTAATTTCGGTAGCTCACCATAATAGGTGCCTTTTAAACTTAACTTATTATAAAGGTGACATCACTGCAAGTGACCAACAAAAAGGTGACATTCCTCACCATTTCTACTATATATATAGTGAAACAATAAAAGGAAATTATCTGACTTTAAATCATAATTAAGATTTAAAAAGTATATTGTTAGAATTTTGAATGTATTATCATGTAAGAATTGCAATAAGTCTTTATATAATATAACTGTATCCCGTAAGTAGAAAAATATGGAAGATGAGATCAATATCATACAGCTTACATGCATACAGTCAAGCTTAATTTTGGAGTGACTAAGAAATCACATCTATTTATGGACCTAATAAGCTATCAATAAGTCAAAGTGGAAATGTTGAGAGTTGTAGTGATGTCACCAGTTTAAAAGGCATCTATAATGGTGAACTATCGAAATTATCCTTAAATAATCGATTCTTTATTCTTTAAAATACACCCTTTCTCTCTCCAAAAAAGTTTTCTGAAAATCAATCTACTGCCCTTCTCTCTCTCTAAAAATCGAGTCTCTCTCCAAATATTGTACTAGAAGGTAACAAATATTTATGATCTTCATTTTTATTTTTTCATGCATTTCTCTGTGGTTTAACAATGTATGAATATGTATGAACATTTTGTCTCCAGTTTTTTTGATATGTTTACGAGTTGTAAATGTGTCTGAGATTTTGTTACATTGGTCCGAGCAATTTTTGAAATGTTTACGACCTGCTTTGTAATTGGTATGAGCATTTTTTTTAATATTTCGGAGCGTTTTTTTACATTTTCCCGAGCTAATTTGAAGTGGTGCAAACAAGTTTAAAATCTTGGGAAAAAAAGCTCGATCCCTCATAAAAAAACTCGCTCGAGCCATTAAAAAACACTCGAGCCATTTTTACAAAAGCTCGAGTCATTTTAAAAAAAAAATCGATCATGTACAAAAAAAGCTTGATCCCTTAAAAAAAAGCTCGATCAAGTACAAAAAAGTTGGATCTCTCACAAAACAAACTCGATCAAGTACAAAAAAGTTTGATCCCTCATAAAAAAAACTCGATCCCTCATAAAAAAGTTTGATCATGTACAAAAAAAAACTTGATGAATACCGCCGCAAGTGTAGCATCTATCATTCAATTGGACACAACAAACAGACGTGCTCTAACAGGGACTCTAATAGGGAATGAATGGCAACGTTTCCATTGATCACATTGTAAACATTTGGAATTGTATCAGATTGTAATAATTTGGAATTGTAAGACTTGTTCGTTAACTTATTTTGTACTAAAAAAAATTGACCCGATCAATTGTAATATTATTCAAGGTTTGCAATGTGTTTCGTACATTTGATGGCAGACACTTGAAACAGAAACATTAAAAGAAATTGAAATAATATTACTGAATTAGAATGTTTGTGTACATAAAAAGTTGTGCGAAATATAAAAAATATTCAACCAATCTCTAGGCGGACTTGGAGTTACAAAAAATCTCCACAGTCATTTTCTCCTGAATGATCCCCGTGTCTTCCTCCGATCAATCGAAAGGGCATCGACCCACCAGTAAGTACTCGATAAGTCTCAATGTATGGGGACCACAGTTACCCCTACAATTGGACACATTAAAATGTGTTAAAATTCGTTTTTAAATAATATCTAAGCACGTTAATAAAATAGAATGTCTTACGATTTTTGTTGTTGGGTAACCGTAAAAGTGGAGACCACACTGACCGAGAAGGGCTTATTTTCCCTGGAAAATGGCCAACGGCCACCTCGTCGCATAGTGTGGAACCTCGAGTCATTCAACATTGACGGCAAAAACCAACTTAATAGGCAGACATGTTGTTTCCTGATATACACGGGAACATCCTGTCTCTAGGGGTCAAATGTCTCCAGCTTCCCGAGAATAAGGTCGACAGTCATAAGGAGCCAATGTTAGCGCCTAATGTTGCACAGTATCAGGACCTGTAATAGTATGCAGAAGGTGTTAGGATATACGAACAATTTTTAATTTAAATCATTTTCACCGTGTAACACTTACCAAGTCAACCACGTGCCATGGACGGTTTCCACTCATGGTAGATCCACGGACCGTCTGAAGGTCCTCTTCCAACCATCAGGACTACAACAAATTCCACCTCATCGTGGTCATAGCCCCTTGAGAATCACGAGACATCATTCTTTCCCATTATAACATCATAAATGGATGTACATACAATCATTGACAGGAAGTTATCAACAATAAAAAACCAAAAAACGAGATGCGATACCAATAATTTATAACTACTTACATATAATTGTGTATCCAATACATTGATCCTCTGGTTGTACACAGTGGAGGATCCTCGTTGACGCTTCCGAAGAATATTGAGGTATGTGTCCATATGCTGACAATATATAAAAGTAATGAATTGTTAGCAATATAGCGTTATTTAAATAAATGTTAATTTGAAAACCACGTAAGTACGTACCGTGTCCTCCAAGTCCATGAAGTTAGATTGCATTCCCATAAACCATTTGGCATTGACTGGTGCCAGCACGTCCACATCACGTCTGTTTAATTGTTGGATTAGCTTTATAAAAAAATTGATTAAACATAAAAACACTGCCAAATTCATAGATAAAGTTGTACTCATAGTTTCCCATTGATATTCTTCTTAAAGGCTTTGTATGTCGCTAGCTGGTCGGCGTCCACAAGTTTGTGGGGGTCAAATATGTGGTACGCGGACTAGGGCTGTGTCCTCAACCTCTTCGACTGATATGGATCTATGTAAGGGTTCAGCAATTGTCACCTGCGCTTCAGTATAAGCTTCATGGGCGGTACTACAGCCTCCGATGAGCTATGGAGCTTGTTTGATGTGCTGGGTGGAAGAGGGGACCGCTGAGGTTGGAACGATGAACTAGGTGGTGAGGGGAATCGATGCGGCTGGATCAATGTACGGGGTGGGGGAAGCTCTATAGCTGGGTCGATGTGATGGGTCGTAGGTGGAGATAGGGCTGGGTCTACCCAGAAAGAAAGATTGGAAGGTTGACCGGACTGATGTATGTGTAACAGGCCTACTACCGTGCTTGACTCTCCGGACCTACCCCCTAGTAAGCGGGTCCTCGCTACATCCACATGTCCTGTCTGTCCCCCCCCCCCCCCCCCCCTCCCTCCCTCCCGTATACCCACATGTCTTATCTCCTGGATTAAAGTCTGGATCAGGAGGTGGTGAGCCATCTCTGTGTGTATGCTTGGTCGACCCCTGAAACCCCCGGATCAAATCCAGTAACAATTGGTGTTGCTGTTGTCGATCCTCCTCACTCTTTCGGATCATTTCCACCAAATTTCAGGGCTGATGCTTTCGATCCTCCTCACTCTTCCGGAGGGCTTCACGCACATCGTTCAACAGATCTTCCCATTGTGCCTAAAATCATGTCTACATTGTTAGTACAAAACTATCAACATGTCACATTAATGAAAAACAAAACTTTCTTTTCAACTTATCTCTTTATCACGTCCAACGCCCCCACAGGAATCCCCTAAAGATGTAGTAGGTACGGGGGTGGTAAATTGAACCCTCATATGCCTATGCCTATGCCTTTTCTCGCTAAGGGTCCGTCTGATATCCCTCACTATTACTGACCCTTAAACCCCCAGCCTAGGGCTCAGATCCCTCACTGTCACTAGTCCAGTCAGTAAAACCCCCACCTTCTGTCCCACTATTCCCTCTAAGGGTAGAGGGATCAAGGACTGGAGGCAGAATCTGAAGTCTGTCCTCCTCTACATACAGACTCCCCCCACCCACCCACCCACCCCCTTTTAGCCCCGTATAGTACGGTGCATCTCTCTCAACTGGTGTGGGTACCAGTTCCTTCCTCGTAATCATCTGAAATATTGGTTAGAACAATGTAATTGTACACTTAACTAATATAAATATTAACAAGATAAATACATACCCTGGCTTTGAAAATCTTGGCCGGCTTCTTCCCTCTGGGTACCGAACTGTTGACCCAAATCAGGGATCACCTCAAAAGCAAATATCTGCATCAAAAATAAGTATGATAAGTATCCATAACATTTAGGACACCAACAATAAAGTACAGCTTGTAATTCGAAGTTCTTACCAATAAGGCGTGAGAGAGACCGTAAATATTGTAGGTCTCCACCGTTTGTACGTGAGCGCCATTTTCCTGTTGGCGTCACTCGAACCCGTCTCGTCGCCTATCAAGTGCATGCTTGAATGAGTAAATGGAATGCCTATACATGTGGGCACCCCACGGGAACGCGTTGAATGCATTGAGGTCATCTACCAGTCGAAACTGCCAAACTGGAATCTTGAATCTCTCGTCCACCCCCATCAGTATCCAGTTCAGCATATATATGAGGCAGAGCTTCACATCATCATACGCCTCTCCAAACTCTCCGACGGTGACAACAACCCTCATCTCCTCCAAATAAACCTCTTCGGCTCTAGGAAAGTACCGTTTATGTATGTCATTCTCCACTTCTGCATACACGCTCGTGTCCAATACTACTTCAAACCTTAATCCGATGATCAGACAAAATTCCACTTTTGAAAACCTTACCGACCGGTTCCCTAACATGAACTGCATCTCATCTATTGGGTCGTTATGATGCTGCTCCCTCAAAAGCAATCGATGGATAACACCACCTAAAAACTTCATGTCCCGATGCATCGTTAAGAAATGCCCGAAACACGACGCCATTAACCGACGTCGTTCTTCATCTGTAAATTCTGTTGGGACCCGATTCAGCGCGCCGTCTATATGGGCAAAGGAGTCAAAACGGTCGTGTCGAGTCAATTTGTCCTCGTACCAGTCTCATTACGGAGTTTAAAGCAAATCCCTCAACATATTTCTCATCTGTAATGTCACAGAAATAAAACATCATTAAACTGAAAAAAGCTCCGAACAAAAATTAAAAGTCTCGATCCAATGTTAAAAAAATCAATCCTAGTAAAAATAAACTCGATCCCATGACAAAAAAGGTCGACCCTTTAAAAAAAACTCGATCTCATGATAAAAAAAACTCGATTTCATTACAAAAAAAACTCGATCCAACGTAAAAAAAAGCTCGATCTCATGACAAAAAAGCTCGATCACATCACAAAAAAACTCGATCTAATATAAAAATGCTCGATCTTATTTAAAAAAAAAAAAACTCGATCCCTTGATAAAAAAAACTCGATCCAATGTAAAAAAAAACTCGATCTTATTAAAAAAAAACCTCGACCCTTTTAAAAAAAGCTCGATCTCATGATAAAAAAACCCGATCACATGATAAAAAAAACTCGATCACATAACAAAAAAACTCGATGCAATGTAAAAAAAACTCGATCCAACGTAAAAAAACCTCGACCGTTTCAAAAAAAAACTCGATCTCTTAAAAAAAAACTCGATCCCTTTAAAAAAAAAACTCGATCCCTTTAAAAAAAAAACTCAATCCCTTATAAAATATGCTCGAATTACCAAAACCTAATTTTCACGAGAAAAAAAAAATTCAACTCAACTACAAAAAAGCTTGATTCTCTTGTAAAAAGTCTTTATAACCCAGAATTTCATCTTCCTCAAAAGATATTTAACCAAATTTCAAACCCTAACATAAACTACAATCATTCTCAGATCTCTATTTTAACCCTTATCTACAATTTCAATCAACAAAACTCAAGTCTAACATGCAATGCAAGTTATCAACAACAAAAACGAGGAAAAAAAACAAAATGAACTTACCTCTATCGATCGTAAATGTTCTCGTGTACTCTCGTCCCGGTCATTTCACAGTTAAATAACTTCCCGTCGGTTTCACTTTTGCTTTTCTCTGACTTTGAAAACGAAAAATTTCTCTCTATTTAAATAATTCGAGATATTTTTATCTGATCACGTTAAATGATGTCTTTTAAACATACATTAGTAAAGTTGAGATATTTGCCCCACCCCCACCCCCACCCCCCCAACCCCAACCCCAACCCCAACCCCAACCCCAAATATTATCAATAATTTTTCAATCACATAAGTCAAACATCACTTACATATAATCATTCATATATATATATAAAAAAAAATCAATTGCCTAGTCATTGATAACCAGCTTACGATTTACAAATCAATTGATGGTCCATTTTCTTATTTTCAGTATGAAAATATTTTTAAATGGACACATCTGGTTTGGGGTTCAAAAGGACTAGAATATTAATTAATTAGATCACAAAAACGTACAAATAAGGGGGCCAATATTATTCCATTGATTTGTAATTTTTTTGTAATGTACAAGTTGCATGGGTATGTTCGTTCAACCATTTCTCATTTTTTTGGCATGACTAACAAAGACACAACACTCATGAATTTTATGCCCAACAGTGCTAGTACTCTTCATTTAATATGATTTTCTTAATTTATATACATATATAAAAAGAGAGAAATATATGTATAACATCAGTCACTTTCCTTTACATTTTGATGGAACTAATTTAAATGAATTCGGGTGATGCTCCTATTAAAAAACACAAAAAATACTAAGTTAGTCAATTTAAAAGCTTAAATGTAAAAATAAGACTGTAAATTTTAGTAGAGTACCCTAACAAGGAACAAATAACATTAACTCAAATGAAAAGATTAATTAATGGGCAGTTAGATTAGGTCTGCTTGAGATAGATAGAGGATTGAGAAGGGTACTACGTCCAATCTTTATATGTATACATGTCCTAATCAAGCAAAGTAGAGATATAAATATAATTGCAAAAGGTTGTGGTTTCTTGTTCTTCTTGTTTATTTATTTACTTTTGAAAGAGATCGAGGAGTGGGGAATATGGTTACCGGTAGAGAACAAGTTGGGTGATATAATTGAGGTTTAAAGCTATACAAAATTGATTGAGATAGATAGATAGATATGCATTGTTGACAAAACAAATCACCCACTTACAAAAGACTTCATTATCATTCATTTGGTATGTGATCATGATAAGATCAGAAATTGCAAAAAATTGCACTATCATCCTTACCCATATCTTGTGGTTGCGTGTATTTCAAGTAATTATAAGCATGGGATAGTTATCAACGTGTTCGTCAGTTAGGGATGTGAGGATGTCTACAACACATGCATCCAGGTGTCAACACTGATGTATTGGGGATTGTGTCTTGTTGCTTTTTTAAGTATATATGGGGACAATTTGTGTTCCAATTACATAAATCTAGTTTAGTAGCTGGTCTACTTTTAGTATTGGTTGTTAGTAATAATATTAGTAGGTAGTCTCTTCCTGTGGAGGTTCTTCCAATTTTGGCCGATTTCAATTTAGATCCTATATTATTTTGAAATATCAAAATTTTAATTATCTTTATTATTTTAACGTTTGTGTTTCTTAAATATATCAAATTTTTTGATATATAAATATTGTTCGGTCCTGACATACTTATAAAATACAAATAGTGAGACTCGAATCTCTAAACATTATATATGGAATTGAGGTGTTTCTACTAAGAGGTGATGTGCGAAAATAAATTATAGTTAAAAATAATATAATGAAAATAAATTATAGCGACACATTTGACGGTAGTTTATGTAGAAGTTTAATAAATGAAAAAAAAAATAATACGTGTATATGTTCTCCTATAGTATATGTTTTTAAAGAATGAATTTTATTATTTGGTGAATTCTCAACCTAATATTAAAATAAAAAAAACTACCAACCTTTAATATTAAATTTAAGTATAATAATAATAATAATAATATTTTGTGAACCTTGACCATAAAAGGTTCGAGTTTGGAAACTTGTATCTTAAAAGTAAAAATAAAAAACTAAAATCTTCTTTCATGACTCATGAGATTTAATTTACCAAGATATTAAAACATTGGGATTGATTACTACCATTCACATGATTAGACAGTATCATTAGAAATTTCTATATATTTTTCCAAGTATAATTAGACCATTCAAAACGAAGAAAGATTGAATTGAAAACCAACATGTTTGCTTCAAAAAAGAGTTTTCTAAATCAAGATAAACCCTTTTAAGATAAATATAATTATATATACATTTTAAAAAACAAAATTTTTTAAAAAAAAAAAAGTGAGATGATGAGCACACGTATCTTCATTCTTCACTCTTCATTACTAAAGAAGGCTAAGAATTCAGAAAAAAAAAAAAGACCGTAGTGCTTATCTGACAACCACATATATATAGTGTGACGATTTCCTTTGCTAATCCCATTAATTTTAAAAAGTATTATATAACTAGTAATCATTACAAAATTAAACAACCAAATTCAAAATTCAAAATCAAAAATCTGTCGGAACAGTCCCGTAAGGGTTTTTCGTTGACTGTTTTTAAAAATAAAAATAAAAATAAAAATAAAAATAAAAACAGTATCATTAATTTCAGTTTCGAAATCTAAAAACGATTCTAGTAATATATACGGAAAACAGTATTCTAAAAATAAACACATTAAATACACGTCTGTTATGTTAACCGAGATTTTTTAAAATTAATAACAATTCATCCCAAACAATTATCAATTAAGTCCAACTTTTTTTATTTTATATTATAACCTAAAAACAATGTGATTAAATATTTTATTTAAAATTATTTTTATTTAAAGAAAATCACATTAATTATAAATTATAATTTTTTTGATTAAATATAAATTGTCTAAAATCTTTTAAAAAGAATAAAAAACTAGAAAAAAAAAACAGTGAGAGTCGTGGATCTGGACGTGGTGAAAAAGAAGAAGATCCAACGACAAAGAAGAAGAAGAAGATCTGCAAAGAAGAAGAAGAAGAAGATCTGCAAAAGAAGAAGACGATCCAAAGAAGAAGAAGAAGAAGAAGAAGAAGACCAAATCGGGAAGAGAGAAGATGAGGAAGAAAGAAGATGAAGATGGGAAGAGAGAAGATGAGGAACAAAGAAGATGAGTAACGGTGAAGAGAAAAAAGAAAAAAAAATATTGTAAATTTTTTTTGAAAAACAAAACAAAACAGAAAAATAAATATTTTGTGTTTTTCAAAAATTTCACCGTTAACATTGGTTTTGCTTTTCATTTTTGTTTTTAATTTTTTAAAAATAAAATGAAAAACGGTTAATAAACACGAATTCGAAATCATTTTTGGAAAATAAAAACGAAAACGAACTGAAAAATAGCTGCAGGACGGGGCCGAGTTTCAACAAATTACTATTATATATAAATCATGACTTCCAATTCAAAACCTTGGAATGAATATATTTGAAGGACGACATATGTTCATATTTTTATTCATAACATTAATAATGTTATTGTATTGCATAACAACACAAAAAAATAATATGTTTCTTCTATATGTTGAGTCTTTGTCTTACCTTATTAGAATATCTCCGATGTAAAAATGACTTATATATAAAAAATTATTGACATTATAACAATATCAAAAGACTTGCTTCCTATGTAGCGTAAATAAAGACTTGATAGATAATCAACTTAAAGTTTGGTCTACATTGCTTCGGTTTAAAACACATTTTTTTTTAATGATATGACCAATTTTACTTTCTTTTTCCTTTTTTTATTTTATATCCTTACAAAAAACAGATAAAAAATTTTGTCAATTTTAAATGTTTACTGAATTAATCTAAAAAAGGGTCGTGCAACAGACCGTCTGAAAGTAGACAGTCATGTTACCGTCTGAAAGTAGACAGTCATATTGACAATATCTTTTTTTTTTCATGTCTGCTTGAACTTGAATATACACAGCTGCATTGGAGACACAATTATTAACAGAACGTCTATTTATCCTACGTGATATCTTTTTTTTCCACAAGTCACACTTGTATTGGAGATGCTCTTAAGATTTTTAGATGATACACTGTTGGGGTTACGGTGTTGCAAAAGTAGCCCTTTGATTAGCCACATGTTTGTTGCCGACGACTGCCTTCTGTTTTGTAAAGCCACTGTGGAAAGCTGTGAGGAAATAAACAGAGTTCTGAAAGTGTACTAGAGAGGTTTGGGTCAGATTGTAAACCTTCAGAAATCTAATATTACTTTCAGTCCCAATGTTAGCCAGAGATTGAGAATCAACATTCGGGCAGTTTTTGGAGTTGGCAATGCCCAAACCCATGATAAGTATCTAGGGCTCCCTACTATGGTTGGTAGAAATAAAAAAGAAAACCTTCAACTAGTTAAAGGAAAGGCTTTGAATGAAGATTCGGAGTTGGAAGGGTGGCATGTTCTCAATGGGTGGTAAATAGGTATTTATTAAAGCAGTGGCTCATGCTGTTCCCACATATACTATAAGCATGTTCCAAATTCCACTCGGCTTGTGCAAGGAGTTGGGGCTTTGTATTATGGTTTCTGATAGGGAAATATATATGGGAAAAAGAAAATTAGCTGGGGTAAGCTAGAGAAAAGCCAGCAATCCTAAGATTAATAGGGGTTAGGATTCAAGGACTTAGTTGTGTTTAGGTCTGAATCGCTTCAAGTTGCTTAAAGCAAAACATTTTAGGAATGACGATTTCATGAATGACAATCTAAAATCGGGGGCATCTCACTTGTGGATAAGTATAATTTGGGAGAAGGAACTCCTGGCTAAAGGGATTAGGTGGAAGGTATGTGATAGTAAGAGCATTAAGTTGTTTGAAGACCATTGGATTCCCTGACATTCCTCTTTCCAGCCTATTACCTTTAATGTGGATAAGGAGATTAGATTTTCCGAACTTCTAGATGTTGAGGGTGGGGGTTGAAATAAGAGGTCTTTGGAACATAATTTCTTGGTAATTGATAGGAATGCAATACTATTTATTCCTCTGGGTCTGCAGAAATTGCCTGATAAGTGAATTTGGCACTTTGACAAGAGAGAGACATATGAGGTTAAAAGTGGTGTATAATGGCTATGAAGGAGAAGATTCTAGAGGCTTGTTCGGATCCTACTATCGACCAAAGATGGTGGACCAAAATGTGGAGCTTAAACATCCTACCAAAGGTAAGAAAATTTATTTGTAGGATTTATAACAATGTTACCCCTTCTTTTTCTAATTTGAGTAAAAGGTGGTTAGAAATGTTTTGTGCCGAAGATATAACAAGGATACTGAGTATGTGACCCATTCTGTGTGGTGGTGTGATAAGGTTGCCGATGTGTAGGCTAAAACAGAATTTTAGGGGCTGCTGAGTAGGTTTAAAAGGTTGGGTTACTATGAGATTTTGAGGGGCATGGCAGGGTGTTTGAAAAAGGAAGATCTTGAGACTTTCTGTATGGTGATCTATATAGGGAGTACGGGCGGACGAAAATGACGTTTTGCACTCTTGGAGGAGTAGGTCTGTGTTGTCCTTGGTGGAGTGGGTGTTTGGCCTTTTGAAGGAGTTTCAAGTGTCTATGAAGGCCCTTCAGGCTATGGGTCTGGCACAAAATAGTATTGTGTTGAGGCAAGGCACTGTTATAAGTATGAAACCCACATTTGTATGATATTGTCTGTGTTGGGCATAAGCCCACACTGATTTGTTATTGGGACACTTCCCAAAAGACCTCATACTAATGGAGGTTATTTCCAGTACTTATATACCCATGATCATACCCATGTCTAGCCAATGTGGGACTTTGGTTGCACAACCAACAATCCTCCCCTCGAACAAATGACCTTAATTATCTTCATGGTCTGGGTCTCCCTTCAAGCGATCATCCATCCGTCAATCCTAGGACAATCACTTCATCAAATCACTCATTTTCATCGTGTCGGAAGCACACACCTTACGTGAAGCACTAGAGTATCGCCTCCCTCGAGAGCTAGCATCTCAAATCCATCGTAAGCAAATTGAAGCCCACCACCTCCTGGTTTGGTTCGGCCATAGCTAGCTAAGTTTGGGGCATGGCTCTAATACCACTTGTTATAAGTATGGAAACCCATTGGTATGATCAAGTATTGTTGTAAGAATGATAAATGTGTTTCCATTTGCGAGCCTTTTCTGAAAAATTATATATGTGTACGGTGGGACAATTTTAAAAGTTATTTATAGGTCTGTTTTGTTTAAAATTGAATATAGTTCATTTTTTTTTAAAGAAAAATAAACTAAAAATTTGGGGACCCTTCAAAATCTGAGGTTATAGGTGGTTGCCTTACTGGGCTTCTCATAGGGCTTCCCCTAGCTGTAAGGATAAATCATATCACTACCATGTAACATGACACTTGTCACATTATAGCTATACAAGTGTCCCTTCATGCCCATAGTGATGTTAAGCACACAACAAGGAATCAAAAATAAACATATAAATACCATTTCGACAAGTAAACCAAGGTCTTTTTTCTCATTTAAAAAAAAAAACCATCTACCTTTACATCCTTATTCAGGTACTAACTTAAGCATCGAAGGGTGTTCGCCAATATCTCTATTAGCACATTAACTGTATGTTATTTTTTTTATCTCTAAGGGACACTTAACATCCCCGGAAGGGGAGGGTAAATGTGTAAAATTGTTCGTGATGGGCAAGCATAACCCACAAATGCAAGGCCTATGTGGGCTATGTGTCTGGCACAAAATAGTGTCATATTGGGCCAGGGCACTGTTATAGGTATGGAACCCATATTTCTATGATATTGTCTGTTTTGAATCTAAACCCACACATATTTATTCTTGGGACACTTCTCAAAAGACCTCATACTAATTGAGGTTGTTTCCATGCTTATATACTCATGTTTAGCCAGTGTAGAACTTTGGTTGCAGAACCAACAATCCTCCCCTCGAACAAATGTCAATTATTATCTTCATTGTATGGGTCTTCCCTCAAGCAATCATTCATCTGTCAATGCTAAAACAATCACTTCATCTAGAGCACTCATCTTCACCGTGTCGGAAGCACACACCTCATGTGAAGCACTAGAGCATCGCCTGCCTCAAGAGTTAACATCACGGATCCATCGCGAGCTAACTAGAGCCCACCACCTCTTGGTTTAGTTCGACTATGAATGGCTAAGTATGGGGCCCAGCTCTGATGCCACTTGTTATAAGTATGGAACCCACATTATTATGATATTGTTCGATTTGGCATAAGCCCATACAGATTTGCTCTTTGGACACTTCTAAAAAAAACTCATACCAATTGAGGTTATTTCCATACTTATATACTCATGATCATCCTTATGTCTAGCTAGTGTGAGACTTTAGTTACACTATCAACAGGCACGACACACACATGACAGTTATATATATATACATAGCTTGACACAACCGGTGTGCCGACACGACCCAATATATATTGTGCAGGTGTCGTGTCATGTTGTGTCGGTCCGTGTACCACAATTATTTATTGAAAAACACTTATGAGTTTTAAGTTCTTAAATTTGCCTTGCTTTTTGGTTGGGAAAAAAAAAGTATTGTTTTAATACATAAATAATTATAAAACATTCAAGGAGGTATGGCCAAATCATTCTCTATTAAGTATAATATTAAGTTGACTAGAAATTATAGATTGTAAATGATGCAATTTTTTCGATAAAAAAAAATATCAAATCCTAATTTGGTACATCAAACTAGGTTAGATTATTTATGGGATTGGATTTGATATAGAAGTAAGAAGATTAAAATGGATTAAAAAAAATTATTTAGAAAACAATTGTCAAAAAAAAATAAAAATTGATTGAAATAAAAATGTTAAAAATTAAATGAATAATAAGGATGAGAGAAGCTAAAAAATTGGATATGTCTCATTCGTACCAAATTCATTCCGTTCCCATTCGGACTACATTCAGGTCATGCTTTTAATGTGAAGTGAAGATAATAACACTCCCTTAAAAACTGTATTTACACCCTTTTTGTTATCACACTTATCAGAATTTTTTTAAAAAAAACTAATTTATAAATAAATCTCACTTAATGTCATAATACATTTTCTTTAATTATACTGTATTGCATTTTTATATGTACATACCGTCTATGACTATTATTATGTTATTTATTCAACTTTATTATTATTTCAAATTTTGTCGTTACCTTTAATTCTCTTATTATTCTTTCTCTCCCCTATTTCTTTTCTCTTCTCGGTTTTTTCAAAATCAAACTCCATTTTTTATTATTTATTTTTCGTTAAAAATACATTTTAAGATTTTTTTTCTTTATCTATTGGAGAAATACTTTCTATTTAAGAGAGTTGTAGAAATGTAAGATTTGTATAATGTCTCAATTGATATAGAAGTAGAAAAAATAGGTGTTCGATGAAATTAAAGAACATCTAATTTATTTTTTTGACAAGAAAGAACATATAATATTGATAAACAAATAGAAGTCTGAAGTGTTTGGAAGAAATAAAAAAAAATAGATAATATAGTTAATATAAAAGTCTGTTTATATACATAATGATTTTGTTCTTCTAATAAAAATTAATTTAAAATTTTATTTTTTCACAACCAAATTTGTCTCAAGATTTTAATTCATTTTCCATACTTAGCAATCAATTTTTATTTATTTAAAAAGATAGAAAATATATTTAAAAGAGAATTTATGGTTTATTAAAATGGAAAGAGTTTATATGATATATGTTAATATCGAACCATCAATATGAAAAAAAAAATATTACAAATGATTAAAATAGGAAACTAATAAATAATTAATTGTGAGTGTAAGAGTATCTACGATGCAAAAATAACTTGTATATGAATTATTGTTGACATGACAACAATGTTAAGGAACTTGCTTCATATGTTGTATAAATATGGACTTGATAGACGATCAACTTAAAGTTTTGTCTTCAATGCTTCAGTTCAAAACACATTTTGTTTTAATGACGTGTCCAATTTTATTTCCTATTTTCTTTTCTTTTTTACCAAAAATAGATGAAAAATCAATATCAAATTTAAATTTTTGCTGAGTCAGTCATCCTATTTTCTTTTTTATTTTATTTCCTTATCAAAATAGATGAAAAATTAATATCAATTTTAAATGTTTACTGAGTCAGTCTAAAAAATGGTTATACAATAGGCCGTCTGAAAGTGGACAGTCGTGTTGACAATATCTAAAAAAAAAATTGTTACGTCAGCTTGAGATTGAATATGCACAGCTACACTGGAGAAAGATTTTTTAAAAGAATGTTTATTAATACAATGTGACATCGCTTTTTTCTGCAAGTCACGCTTACATCGAAGATTCCTTAACAAATAATTAATCCTCGTAGTAATTTTACTCAAAGATATGATTATATTTTTAAAAACATACTAATTTAGAATGCATATATGATCGTTAAAGGGTGCAGTTGTACAAATATCGACACTCTTTGATGTGTCCTGCTACCACAAAACTCAACCCTTCACGCTACATCGTTGGGTAGTGCACTCTTATAAAAAGCGATCCAAAAATTATCATATCGTGCTGCACTGGGTTTATATGATCAACCTAACCCAGATTTCATGTCTAGGGGAGGGGTTCTAGGGCCGGGGGACTCCAGACGCGTCGTCCCCTGAAGACCACCGGAGAAGGAGAGAGGACTTACAGGGTTAAAATATTTGAATATAATATTTGAAAATAATTGTATTGTTAAAAACTGAATAAATATAATATTTCCAACGCTATTAACGCATTTCTATTTATATGATTTTTTATAAAAAAAAATGTTAAAATCTTATTATAAGATTTAGTCCACTTCTTCAAAATGACAACTCAAACAAACATTGAATTAATACTCCATTTTGCTAACGTTAAACTTGGAATCAAATGGTTTGAGATTGTATGCATCATGTATGGCCATGAATGATTTGGAATTAATCACCAAAATTGATCTCCAGAGATCAAACTGTGATACGGTTGTTCGAGATGCGACAATAATCGATCACACTATCAAAAAAAAATTGACACCCTGCCTTAGCCCTAATTCCCTAATAAATGTAAACAAAACTTATCCCAAATTCCATATGAATATTGTTATTTGAATTCAAGACTTCTTACATAATTGTAAACAATTTTAAATTCAAGACTTCTTACGTATTAATTATGTGAAATCTTTCTGACAAAACTAGCAAGCTAGTACCATATATATGCATGTTTAAGCCAATTAATCCACAATTAAAGATATATCATCTGAATGAGAGAGAGAGAGAGAGAGAGAGGGAGGTAGGTTAAGAGTTATGAGTTGAGAATTGTCTTATGTGTTTGATATGTCGGGTATGATGATGTGAATGGACCTACAAATTAAGTAGCCAAATCCTTGTTAAAATAAATAGTGATCATATGATGCTAATATATCATTCATGGAGTTGGAGTTTTTAAATCAAATGTAAAACCCCACCACTTGCACAAACATTAATTATTATTATTTTTTTCTTTTTGGCTTCATTGATTCTGTGGAATCTCTTGATCTTTATCCGTATATATATAACGTTTTAATGGCTAAATAATAAAAAGATGACATTATAAAGTTTGTCTTGTGGTAAAACCCATTACATTCGGATTATAAGATTATATGTTCTAATCATCATTTTTTGAAAAAACTCCTAAATTTATATAATATCGTCCTACTTGAAATAAAAATAAAAGTGATTGTGCGGTTGATGAAAAATCAATCACCCTAACTAATCTTATGAGTATGACCATTATATTATAGTAAGATTCTTAATTATAAGTTTCAACTTTTATATAGAGTGTCGTATAATTATTATTTTTACAGTATATATATATTCATCTATCTAGATCAGATATGTTTTGAAGTTTTTTGGTATTGATAGGATTCGAACCGCTGAGTTGAAAATCATTTACCTAAACATAAGTTCTTTAATCTACCGATTAAGCTACACCCTTTGAGATATATAATATCATTATTTTTAATTCAATTGAGTTGGTAGTTGGCACCAAAATGTTTGGTTAAGAATATTTTTTATATATATCTGGACCACATACGAATGGTCTGATTTTGGTAAGTTCCGACGGTCTAATATAATAATAATAATAATAATAAAAGGTGTGTTTCTATTACTCATCATATTTCACATATAAATACTTTGGACAAAATAACAATGAAAAGAATTAAAAAATAATAATAATAACAATGAAGTAATTTTTTTTTAATGATTATTGAAGTCTTAAAGGGTTTTTTTATCTGTCAAAATCAAACAATATAGGTGTGATTTGGATATATATTTTCATAAATCGGAAGAAAAATAATGAGATTCGAACCCATCAACCGTTTTTTTTTTATTTGTTAAAATCAAACAATATGGGTATGATTTGGATACATCCTCTCATCAATCGGAAGAAAAATAACGAGATTAGAACACATCAGCAGTAATGTAAAAGGGAGGTAGTCTAATGAAAGGTCATATGACAGTACTTGCTTAAAGGGTTACAGGTAAAGGTATATTTTGTAGCATTTATTTCCAATTATATCACTAAAATACTTTTATAAAAAGATTTGTAATTGTGGCTGATTTTATTATATTGAGTTTCTATTATTACTTAAAATATTCCTTTTCGTGTAATAGGATGCCTTTACCGCCTTAAAAGTGTATATAAGTTTTATTTTATGTGAAACAATCATTTTAGGTGAGAATGTCAGTATTTATTTTAATAAGAAGAAAGATTATATTAATATATAATTATAATTAAATTATGAAAGATGTTGCATGTAAGGACTAAGTAGCTAGACAATGCTCGACTTAACTAGTTTTATGAACCGAAAGCTACTCAATAAATAATCCTTTCATTGCTTTGTTCGGTAGTTGTGCCTTTTTTTTATTCCAGAACAAAAGGATCCATAATGGATTATTGTGATAAGTAAATCAGAAGCAAGAATTAATTAATTTTCTTTCATTATTAAATATTGTTTTAAATCTTCTTTGTCTAACCTATTTTACACTGTAATAAGGATTATATGACATGGATTGTGTATAGCCGCAGATATATATGCGCACACAAATATTAAATAAGAGTAGTAGTTTGAATCATGTTACCTACAGTCATTGTAGGATACAATAATGTCAAATGTAATGATTTTCCAAAACTTATTTATACAAAATCATAATTTAAGAAAAAATGGATGGAACAAATGCAATAAGCCTATTGCAACTTGTTAGAAAAGACAGATTAAATACATTTATATGATCACATGCATGTGATTCTCATATCATAGTCGGTGTTCTAGTCGGGCAGAGACCCGTGACTAGCGCCTAGACCGATTAGTCTAAAATTAATCAAAAAATATAATTACAAAAAAGATTCCAATTAGAACTCAAAAAAACAAAATCTTTCCAACAAATTCTTTCCAAATCCAATAACTTAACTATATATATATATAAGTTTAAAACAGAGGCAAAAACACAACTGTAAACACCACCAGCAACAACAAAACAATCAAGCTAAAATCAGATCAATCAAACCGAGCAGAAACAGAGCAAAACAATCAAACAAAATAGAGCACGTTAAAATTTAAACATAGCAGAAACCGAGCAAAACAATCAGACCAATCAAACCGAGCAGCAACATCAATTGAATCAAAATTGAATAAAACAAAGCATCCATTCAATAATTTTCCCACTCAAATTGAATCTACAACACAAACCAATGTTCTTTTCGTATCCATATGAGAGCAAAATAGCGAACAGAGATGGGAGGGAACATACCGGCGAACTGGAGAGGGTTGCGACTTGGCGACATCGACGAAAAACAGAAGCTGACAACAATCTCAGCTGAATGGTGGCAACGACGGGAAGCTTCTACAATCTGGTGTGTCAGCTATTTGAGTATTTGGTCGAACGGTTGAAGATGAAGTGATGAACTGATAAAGAAAAGAGCAAGTTTTTTAATAGGCTAGGCATGGTCAACGACTTTGACCGTCTACCGATTAATCGCCGTTGTGAACGATTAGTCGGAGACCGTGGAATGTGACTGATTTTGGCCTTTTCGCCTCAGTTGCCAGCCGCCTAGAGGAATCAGAGTGATTAATCGGCCACTTGGGCCGATTACTATAACACTGATCATACCATATGATATATTATAAGTGAGATTAATTCATTCAACTCATGTTTTCATGTGAAAATGTATGAGAGGAGGAAAAATTGCATGGACTGTTTTTATTACCAAGTGGTGGAGACTTTCCATTAAAATTGTGTCATTAAATTTGAGAATCTAAAAATATATTTTAAAATTCTAATTTAGTACAATTTCATTACACATTATATGAGACCGTTCCATATAAGTTTGTTGAGAAAATAACACTAAACATCATTAATTGATGTGTGGAGTCTTAAAAAAATCATTCACTATTTAAATTGTTTTAAAATCACCATTTTTACAAAACATTGTTAATTGGCAGTTGTTCTGTTAAAATTTAACAAAAAACTGATGTTATCTGTGTCATTGCACCTATAAAATTTTTTATAAACAATATTTTATGTATTTTGATTATTTAATTATATATGTAAATTAATGATTTGATTAATTTATCATTTTTATGAGCAATATTTTCTTTTTATAGGTGAAATCAAACTTATTATTATTCCTTGATTAATTTCTTAATTAATTTGGGATGATATCAAACTTATTTCATGATTAATTTATTATTTAATTATATATAAAAAGTAATAATTTGATTATAAAAAATTATGGTCAATATTTCCTGTTTTATAAAACAATCATGATCAAAAAATTATCAAAAAATGGGTAAAAAAATCAATCAAAACCCATTAAAAACTAGTTTTAAAACCGATACAAAACATGATTTACTGTTTTGACCTCTATTTTAATAAGTTATAATATAAATAAACGGATTTCAAACAATTAATAAATAAAGTGGTAACAATCGATACTTTTTTTCTATAAGATGATTAATTTAAACTATTTTAAAAAACTGATGTTATTTAGGATCATTTCATCAAATCATTAGCTCTAAAAATGATTGGTATAAGTTTTTTTTATCCGTGAGAGGGACCGTGACTTTTAACTTGTAAGGTGAAAATCAAAATGCTACACAGCCCTTGTGAACTGAGAGTACGGTTCACGTGCCCTGGTGTGACAATTCTCAACTTTTCTCGTTTGTTCCCTTCCAATTCGAAATTTAACAACAACAACAAAAAAATCCTATTTTAATTTTATTTTTCTCTAAAATAAAAAACGGATTCATGTAATCTAAAAATTTGGAAAAATATGGCTGTGGGGTAAATGGATAAACCCGAATTGTGAGAATGTCAAATTAAGTAGCCTGATTTTTATTTTTATAAAAATCTTTTAAAGAAAACCGTGAGGTTCTTATGATGATGAGGACAGGCAAGTCCTCGTGACACGTCAGCGTAGAAAAAGCTGATGGAAACCCGACTTGTGGAAAAGCATTGGTGAAGTGGACCCATTGGACTGCAATTAAGATGAGAGAGAATTTCAAGAAAAAGGAGGCTCGATTTCTTATACGACAGGCAAACATCCTCTCACAGCCCACACAGGTCTCTAACAAGGAAAGTATTTTTCTTTTTCGTGGGGTACTTTCAGAGGAGGCAAAGAACCCATGAATCTTTTCTTCTTTTTTTCTTTAAAATTCATTTATGCTGTAAAATCAAGATTAATGTAACTCCATCTAAATTTTATCTTCAAATTTGGTGATGTTTCTAAAATCCAAATTATTTTAATATAAATAAATCAAAATTGTCATATATTTTTAAAAATATAAACCAACTCATCGAGTATTTAAGATTGATATTAAAAAATTCATAAGAAATTCTTATGAAATTTCATTTCCAACATTCTATATGGTTTTAATTTTTGGGATCGTCTAAACCATAAAGTTTTTATTTCGATTTCAAATAGGGTTTTTATTTATGGACAGAGTTGAATGTTAACCCTTATAAATATAAACATTTCTTTTATAGAAAATTCAACCATTGCATTTGTTGTTTTGATTTGATTATTACCATTGTATAAATTATTTATTTATAACTTTGATGTACGGTTTCATAATTTGAGAAACTTAACTGTCTAAAAGTATTTTTGAATGGTTTATCATATGAGTTGTTAAAATCCTATAAATCATAAGATTATGTTAGAGTTGATATGAAATTAACAACTCACATATCACATCCTTTGATGGACATACTTTGGGTTAAGTACAATCAGAATCTTTAATTTAATCAAATAAGGAAGACTAATTAGTAACATTTTTATTTTCTGTAGAGTAAATATATAAAATTTTGACAAAATATAAATACTAAAAAGAGATTTTCCGGTAGCAGACCAACCCGTAGTTTCTTCACTGCTTTGGACAGTCTAATATTACTTATTATAATATTATGAGTCGGTTTTACGGTTTATGTGTTCACTTAATTAGATTTATGTGGACACTTAATTAGATAAACTAGTGAGCAGTGTCGATGTTGAATCAGTCTTCGGCCTTTTGCCTTCTCTTGATTTTGGCTCTTTTCTTTATCTGGTGAATTTTCTCCTATTTACTACATGTTTTTTACTTACTTAATTACTTTCCTTCATGAATTTACCACTCATAAAGAAAAAGTACAGAACCTGTTTTTATTTGTTTGTCTAAAGAAGAATACAAAAAGTATTTAATAAAAATACAATATCGGAATTTAAGTAAATGTTTAAAATTAATCAACAATTTCTAGTTTCTATTTTCAAGGTACTGAATTATATTACATTCGAATAGGAACCGAGAATATGGACGAGTATTTCCCATAAATAATTGGATGATGTGAAATGTGATGTAGATTTTTGAATTAGGCTGTTAAATGATTTATGTTAGAGGTGATTGAATTGTATCTAACTGTATAAATACAATTAAATGGCTACTAATTATTCTAATAACGTTATTGTATCAATAAATTAAATTAAATTAAATTAAATTAAATTAAATATATTTAAAATAGAATCATCTAAGCCTAAACTAATTGATGGGATTGAGAACCTAAAAGAAACAACAACTTTGGAGTTTAATAAAATGGGGTTGGATATGGTGTGCAGAAAAAAGTATTGGTATGATACCAAACATTATTTAGAAACAATTTTATTGTTCATTCAGACGTTAAAGCGATTTTAAATATTAATTGTTGATATCAAAAACCCATGGGGATACAGTAACCTAATCGTATCAAAATAGGGTTTTTCAAAATTTAAGGATGGTGAGTTGGGATAGATAGATAAATTTATCTGAATATTATTATTTTTTATGATAAATTTACCCTTCTCAAACAGTAAAGTAGTAGGAGTAATATTATAGTAAGTAGAACCGAAAAAACAGAAGTGAAGGTAATATCAAAAGTTTCAACGCACGATTCATTAGTCAACAAAAGTTAATGTGACTGCTTTAATTTCCACAACAATTAACTAAAGCCTACCTAGTTTCTGTACTCTCTATATTAGAAATTTCTCCTTTCTCAATTACTTCAAGCACACTAGTTGCCTAGTTTGTCTTCATAATCGGGATCAACATCTTTTCTTTGTTTTTTTTTATTTATTTAGTATTTATATATTTATTTATATATATATATATTAAAAAAAAAAAAAAAAAAAGAGAGACAAGAAGTGGATGTTCATCGGCAGTCAAACCTTCTTTACCAAACACTTGCATCACCCCATTCATCCTATTCCCCACCTTAAGGGAGATTTTTTAGAGAATTCCCAAATGAAAAATTAAACAATTTTATTCTTTCGAAATTAGACAAAATCCTACTGCTAAGAGAAGAAGTTTTCGATCCATGGCATTGCAGTTATTGAGTTTCAATCAAAAAAAAAAAAGATAAAAATATTCAAATATAATGGTACAGGTAACTAAATTTTCATCATGTGACAGAATAATTAATTGGATTAGTGTTTTCATTACACAGATGGTTTTATCGGCCGCATGTAGAATAATTGATGCACCAAAGAATGTCTTCATTGGTGGGGGTTTAGGCGATGACAAGAAAATCTGTAGAGAGTTGACGGCTGTGATTGGGTAGAAAATGTGATTCTTGGGATATACCCATTATTTGTATTGAAAAATGAAAATGAGGTTAGTATTATCATCATCCTCAGTGCACCTAGGGATCTCTCATAAGATCCCGTGTCTCGGCCAGTAAAAACTAAAAAGGTAATAAAATACCTCCTATCCATGCGTGCATACATGCATATTCACCTA
This sequence comes from Dipteronia dyeriana, assembly GCA_032871835.1. Taxonomy (NCBI): domain Eukaryota; kingdom Viridiplantae; phylum Streptophyta; class Magnoliopsida; order Sapindales; family Sapindaceae; genus Dipteronia; species Dipteronia dyeriana. Next base: position 56,012,794 of record CM065303.1, on the reverse strand, counting down.
TGGCGTACATTAGCATACATGTTTGCACTTCAGCTAATGTACTCTGCCAGACAGCATAGTATAGTACACAACTCCGTTTGAGTCCTTTCCCAGGCAGTTTGCACACTTCCCCGTACACACAAATAAATGAAAACTTTTTTTTTTCAATTGACGCGTGAAAGGTGGGGACACAAGACAGTCTTTATAAAGTAATAAAGGTCAGTGGTATATTTTATTCTAATTTATTTATTTAAATCATATAAATCTAATATAATTTAGTTATTTAATACCGATCTAATTTAAATATTTTTAAAATTTTCAATACATCCGGTATACTTTTTTTCCACCATAAACCCTCTTTAACTCTTGTTTTTTTTATAAACACATGGGTCTTTTATTTTTTGTAAAGGGATATTTACAGTTGACTGTTATAAATTTATAAAAATTCAAGTAATTTAATAGTAAAAAAAAATATAAGACATTTTGTAAAGTCAAATATAATTTTAAAGATATTAGTGTCAATTAACCTATTATTTAAATAATTATTTAAATAATTAAATAAAATATGGATACAGGACCACCACCGAATCCGAAATCAACTATGATTTCACTTTAACGGGATTGACCCCATAATTAACGGCGTTAACATAGTATGTATGATATATCGATACAAGAAGCAAAAAGCCAAAGGCCAGTCCGTGGCCATGGATTGCGCTGTAAGTGATACTTAAAAGATTTTCATGACTGGGCCAACGGCTATTAGATGCTGACGTGGAGGGGACAGGATGTCACGTCAGCTCATCAACCCTTGTTTACGGTATAGAGTATAGTACAGTAACAGTACTAGGAAATTGAATTGAATTTATTTATATGAAATCAATTCTGAAATAAAATATTCATTTTTCATATTTTGTTTATTACATTGACATATTAACGAATGAATTTTTTTTATTCGAAAGAACAAATTTTATTAATATCAAATAAAAGTTATTAACAACTCTTCTGATGAAAACAAACTCTTGGATTCATAATTCTTAATTTGATTAAAATAAAAAAGCTTCTAAATCACGATTAAAAATACGGAAAAGATCGTAACTCAAAAATATAATTGAGGGTTTTGAAGAGCATATCAAAAGTAGTTTCAAACTCTTCCTAAATTAAAAATTTATGATCTATTAAGTCTACCTAAAAGAGGAAAATAAAAGAATTTCCAGTTAAAAGGTATCACATATAGTCATATAGAGCGTATAGTAGCTGAAATCCTGCCATGTGGCAAACTCGTGGCAAAGTGTATACTGTATAGGCGCCCATTTATATTGATGTTGGCCCACACGATTCGTGTCTGATTGGAGCCTTTCCACTTTTTTGTTCCATTAAATGCCCTCCTTACGAAAACACCATCGTAATTGCAACATTAGGAAAACCAGCAGTTTCGGGACCACACAAGGGTATTTTTGGAAACTCATCAACTGAATCCCCCTAAAACGGGGCGGCTCAACGGTTGCTTTGCCTAGATGGGACGGTTTCAATTGTCTTGGTTACACAATTTATTTTAAGAATATAAATATATATTATTAAATTAAAATTAATATATTTTTATTGAATGACCTTAAAAAATTTATCCGGAATCCGGATAAGTATTGCACTTGCCTGACCCATTTAAATTTCTCTTCTTTTTTTTCCGCATTAAAAGAATACAATATTTATTAAAGGTGAACCTCTTTTGGTACCCAAAAGTCTTTGTAATCATTAATTTAACCCCTAATGATTCATCCTTTCATATATTGTGCTAATTCTACTCTCCCCACTGCTGTCTTATACTTATACTTATTATTATTATTATTGCTTTTTATTATTATAGTTTTTGGCACTTTATTCCTCTTTCAAGAATTCAAAGTTCAATTTTCAGTTTCAAGAGTCCTGAAGGAGGGTTAAAGTGAGCAAACCATTATTTAAAAGGACTAAATATAATTAAGAGGTGCATTGTTTACAATAAGGTGTTATGATTATCTATCATTTCATTTCATTTTAGGTGATTAATTTAACACCTTAGTCAATATTTACGCTTACCTACTTTTCACTCAAACAGAAGAAATAAATGGAAATCCGTTTTCAAATTGGGAACTTTTGATTCAATGAGACGGGGACAGAACTCAAAATATTACTTTGAGAGTTGACAAAAACAAAAATAATCTACTTATTTCAAAATTAGGTAAAAGCTGTATACTAGTCCCTGTTGTTAGCTTAAAAACCTTAATATTAAGATAGTTTTTATGAAAATATTATGTTGACTTAGTGGTAATTCCATCGTCCTTATATCTCTGGTGTTCAATCCATGTTCTTTCTCCTATAAACATAAAAAAAGGTTTAAAAAAGGTTTTAACGTTACCATCGCTCAACGTGACTCTTATTTAACATGGGGCTATAGCCCTAAGTTCACTTTTTTTTTTCTTTTTTTAGTTTATTTAAATTCATTTTCTTCTCGGTATGTATCGATATAAAATACATTAGTGTATTGTATGTGAGTTATATATTATGGATATACACCGACAAATACATGGAGGCTAAATCAAAACATTTGAATATAAATATATAAAAGCATCTCCAATACAAATATGCATATGGAGTTGATCTTATAGAATTAGAAACTCCTCAAAAAATACTGTTTAGGATTTCTAACTCTTTCCATCAATAATAATATTAAAGCTTATTTAATTGTAAGATAAAAGAGTAGAGAGCAAGTAATAAATTTTTTATTATGATTGTCATAATATAAATACATATTTTACTTTGGATATTGATAAATATCCAACACTTTTGTTTATCATTTACATCCAACTTGATGTGACAGCTGACATGTCATTCCTTTATCAGCTGTTACATCATCACATTTTAATTAATTATTTATTTTTATATTAAAGTATTAGATTTAATGATTTTTTTTTTAATTCAACTCATTTGGTACGATGATATAGTAACTGATAATGAAGTGTCTTGTCAGCTGTCACATCAAATTGGATGTAAAAGATGGAAAAAAGTGATGAATGTCTACCATTATTCTTTGACTTTAGATTATTATATTATAGAAGTGAATATGTATTTCTCTAAAAAAATATTCAAAAGTGGATCCATTGTGAATATAAATGTTGATGTAACACTATATATAAAACTTTTCTCATCTGTACACACTAATAAATATACAAGTTATAATCTTATAAAGATTAAAATCAATTTATTTATTTTCTTTTATTTATATTAAAAAATTACAATAACTTAAGGGCCTTCAAAAGTGGATGAGAATTGAATCCACTGTTTGATCGTGCATGTTTTTTTTTATATATATAATTTAAGAATTACGATAATTCAATATTTGAGTTCATAATGAAACTCAAAACTCTCTTATATCTTCGTGACGTGATTTGTGTAATTTGTCTGGGACATTCAACGGGATCAACCCTATTTGGTTTTTGTTGTTTTAAAAAAGGGTTATTATTGATTTATTCCCTATATATATATATATATTTACTTATTTATCTAATTTTCACTGGTTTGATTCTTATATTTCTAAAGACCACTCATTTTGATCTTTCTAACCAGAATTTTAATAGTCAATCCAACCAAAAAAGGTAAATTGACTGTTTTACCCTAACTTTAAAGCAAATTACCATTTCACCCTCAAAAATTCTTATTTAAAAATATTAAAATATTAAATAATCAATATTTACAAAAAATAAAATTTTACCTTTCATATTAATAAAAATTAAACGTACAAACAAAACAGAAAAAAAAAAAGAAAAAAGAAAAAAGAAAAGAGAAAAAAAAACTGGGTTTTTTTTAATCTATAAATAAAACCCACCCTAAATTCTTATCTTCACCAACATCATCATCAACACACCACCAGACAAATCACCCAAACACTCTCTCTAAACCTATTCATCTCTTCACCAACATCATCATCAACACATCACAACACAAATAACTCAAACATTCAAACCCAATCAAGTCACTCTCTCTAAACACCCAACAACCAAAACCACTCAAAACCCCTCCATGAAATCAATCAATCCCAGTCGTCCATCCAACCATTAATTGGTGTTCCAGCTCAAACAACTTCAAAACAAAAGCAGCGACAATGACAATGTCGATCAGAAGCGACGCAACCAGAAGTCGACAGGTTTGATCTGGGTTTGGATGTCGGGTTTGATTTGGGTTTGGATGCCGATCTAGGTTCGATCGTGTTCCTCTCTCTCTCTCATCATCTTCTTCTTTGTTTGATGTGGATTCAATTCGATTGGTGGGTTTGGTTTTGATATGGGTTTCAATTGGTGGTAGTAATGGTTTTGATTGATTTAGGTTCCGGTGGTGGTGGTGGTGGTGTTTTGGTTTCTTATTTGGGTTTCAGTTGGTGGTAGTGGTCGATTTGGGTTTCTGATCTGTGATAGTGGTCTGGTGGTGATATGAACTGTAGATTTGGTGGTGATAGTGGACTGGAGGTTGGTTGGAGGTGGTGTGGGTATCAAATTGGGGCAGATGCTGGTTGTTGATGATCCATATAAAGAATTCAAGGTTTCGGTTTATGTTTCTTGGGTTTCTAATTGATGTTTTTATTTTCTAGTTTTGATGATAGAGTGGTGGAGTGATTTTCTGGGTGCGAGAGAGTGGTAATGTTGCAAGAATTTTGGTTTTGTGTTGATTTGGTGGAGATGAATCTAGGTTTTGTGTTGATGAATCATCTTGGTTTGAATGATATGAATTGATTTATGATCTATGATACTTTTTTATTTATTTATTATTGATTTGATCTCCAAAGTCTTCTTAACAAAATATTTATTGTAAACAAATTATTATTTTTAATTATATTATTTTGAAAAAAATATTTATTTTTATTTTTTTATAAATATATTTTTAGTTGTTTTTTTTACACGTGACCACAATATATTAGACAACTGTTAAATACTCAAAATACCCCGCTTTTCGTTAACTCATATTAACGTCAGACTTATGGAAGGACCAAATTGAGTGGTTTTAAAAAATATAAGACCCATTTTAGTAAAATCTAGATAAATGAATAAAAAATAATAATTAAAAAAAGCATATTGATTGAATAATAATACCCCTTATAAAAAAATTTGATTTTTTTAGATAAAAGTAATTAAGTATAAAACATTTGAAAAAATATTCAAAATAATAATAAATATATTATAAAAAGAGGAACTGAACAGACAGTACATGTGTTGGCATTTAGCAATGGCTTTCATGACTCTGTGTATCCGTTTCCATGATTCCTTTGTAACCCTTCTTTTATTATATATATTTTTAATTACTGAAGAAAATAAAAGAAGACAAAAAAAAAAAAAAAATTTAAAAATAAAAAATAAGTTGACAGAATACATTCGAAAAACCCGTGTACAGACATTGCGACACTCAACCTTTAACTCTCACCAATAAAACCACTTCCTCTCTCTCTCTTCTCTCATAGCTGTACATCACAGTTCTATTCCTCTGCGCTCCGTCTTCTTCAACACACAACACTCCTCCTCCTCCACCTCCCTCCGTTCCTCATATATTTATCATAACACGCTCGTTCACACAGAAAAACAACAACAACAAAATACAAGACCAAGAGACCTCACGAGATAGCAGAAGCGAAAAGAGAGGAAAAAGATGGTGGTGTCTTATACAGATTGTGTAAAGCTCCTAGCTTTCTCTCTTTTCGTGGTTGCTGCTTCTGGATTCTACAGGAATATGCCTCTTGTGCCCTTTGATGAAGGCTACACTCACTTGTTTGGAAATGATAACCTTGTTGTTCACAGAGATGGCAAATCTGTCCATCTATCTCTTAATGAAAGAACTGGTCTCTGTTTTTTTATTTTCAGTTTCTTTTTCTTTTTCTTTTTCTTCTTGTCTTTGTTTGGGTTTCTGAGCGTTTGTTGTTGTTGTTGTTGTTGTGTGTGTTTGCATGTATTACAGGGTCTGGATTTGTGTCACATGACCTCTATCTTCATGGTTTCTTTAGTGCTTCTATCAAGTTGCCTGCAGATTACACTGCTGGAGTTGTGGTTGCCTTCTATGTGAGTTATCTGATTTTTTTCTCTTCAAATAATAAATATCTTTCATTTTTACCTTACATGGTTGATTTTTAACTTTAATCTCATTTTATCAGTCGAAGTCAGTTTTTTCTGATTTAACACCAAAATCTGAACTTTTGCTTCAATAAATTTAACTATTGATATTTTCCCCCAACTGAGACCAATTTTAGAGACCTTATCAAAATTTAACCCAAATAAAGAAGAAATCAATCCCATTCTCAGATGGGATATTTATTTATTTTTCTTCAAAGAATTTTGTTCATCTGTTTATCAGTCAGAGGAACCGATATATTAACAAAGCTTGAAGCTTGTGTATACAGATGTCAAATGGTGACGTGTTTGAGAAGAACCATGATGAGATAGACTTTGAGTTCTTGGGTAACATCAGAGGCAAAGATTGGAGGATTCAAACCAATGTATATGGCAATGGAAGCACCGACATCGGCAGGGAAGAGAGATACAATCTCTGGTTTGATCCCTCTGATGATTTCCATCAGTATAGTATTCTCTGGACTGATTCCCAGATCATGTGAGTGTCAAATTATCAATCTTTTTTTTTTTGAAGGTCAAATTATCAATCTTTATTTATAAAAATTGTTCCTTTTTTGTTGATGAGTATGGAATTTCACAGATTTTAGGGTGTGATTTATTGCTCTGTTAAAGCTGGGTTTCTACTTATAGGATGTTGGTAGCTTGTACAGCATCTGCTCTGTTTTTGTCCCATTTTGGCGCCCCTTGTTTTATCAAAACCACTTTTTTTAACCTTTTATCAGCTAACTAAATATAGGTATTCTCTGTTTCAATTACAATGAAGTGTAATGAAATTTAAACCATGGATTTTTTTTTCTTATTGTTTAAGATTCTTCAGAGCAATGGCCGTGTGATCAATCATAATAGGAAGCTAAAATAGGATAGAATTTTGGGTGTTTAGACTTTAGTTTGAGATTCCTTGGTTTTCAATTTATAATCTAATATTTACCATCATTATTTAGTGTTTTAACTGTGGTGGATTTATCAGGTAATCTTTCTGTTTAGTTCATTTCTTATGTATATACTGTATTATTTTCGTTACAGATTCTACGTGGACAGTGTACCTATTAGGGAATTTAAGAGAACGGCTTCTATGGGAGGAGATTTTCCTTCTAAGCCAATGTCATTGTATGCCACGATATGGGATGGCTCCGATTGGGCTACTAATGGTGGCAAATACAGAGTAAACTACAAATATGCTCCTTATGTCACAGAATTCTCTGATTTCATCCTCCATGGTTGCGCTGTTGATCCCATTGAACAATCTTCGTCAAGGTGTGACACCACCACCACCCAAGGTTCCGAAGATTCAATCCCTACCGGTGTCTCCCAAACGCAAAGAATTAAAATGGATAACTTTAGGACGAAACATATGACATACTCCTACTGCTACGACCAAATTCGTTACAAAGTTCCTCCATCTGAGTGTGTGATTAACCCCCTTGAATCCCAACGCCTTAAAGTGTACGATCCTGTCACATTCGGAGGAAGCCGTCGCCACCATGGGAAACGACACCACCGGAGCCGAACCAGCCGGTCAGAGGCCAATGCCATATAAGAAACGGGCATGATTGTAATGTCACATCATCTCCTTGGAGTTTGATTTGGTTGGGGTAAGTTATTTTTGTGTATAGACGGGGGGAGATAATAGCACAGATTTTATTGAGAGGGTGATATGGTTTGATGGGTATGTGTATAGTTCATACCTTTGATTTTATCAATTGATGCTGCTGGTCTTTGGCTTTTTATTTTTATTTTTATTTTTTTAAAACCTTTTTTATGTATTGAATTCGGTGATGATTTTATTTTTCTTTACTTTTTGGACACCCTCATGGGTTCAATAAATAAATTCAGCTTATTGACTTGCTCATTTATTTTATTAGGCGTTAGGTATTGGTGCATTAATTATTATATATTACATTAGAAGCACTCTTGTCTTTATTCGCACTTTGTACTGGAAGAACCTGTGAAGTTTTGCCCACTTGATAGAGTGAAATGTGAATATTTTTTAAAAGGAAGCTTGTTGTCTTGTTTAGAGCAAAATCTGTCAAATGGGTAGTTGGGAAATGTAAGTGGGTTCAATGTGACAAGATTTACAGCAAAAATGGCAGTCTTTGTCTGAGGCCAGTTTCTAGGATGCTTTTGATTCTGTCTAAAAATTTAACTTTGAAATTTCACGAGGTCCCCACCACATTACTATAGAAGAAGAAATCTCTGGTGTGAATTCGGTGTACATGGCTTAATTACACCAGTTAATAAGAAAAAGTGGACAAGAATTAGCATCAAAGATTTCTTTCCTTGTCGTTGTCATTGCCATTGCAGATTATTCAAATGTTAAGAGCAGATTTGGCCGCAATTTTAGCTGCTTTGTAATACTAATCATTGGCTGCTTTGTAAAGATATGCTTTATGTCTTTAAACACAATTTAGCATTTTCAAGATAAGATTTTTATATCAAATCAAGGAAAAGCTTATAATCCCAAAACTGAGGAGATATCTGCAACTTTTGTATTTGGGTTCGGCACTAGGCCTCATGACTCGCAATTTCTGGTGGCTAATGGCCCAATATGTCCAGATTCATAGTCAGACCAAGTTACTTTGTAGTCCAAGATTCATAGTCAGACCAATAAGTACTAGGGTGGGTTAGAATATATATATATATATACTCTGTTTTGATCATTCACAATAAGATAAAATTGTATTAATTAAAACTAAAGATACACTTAGTTAGGAGCGAAACCAGAGTTTCAAATTTAATAAGATTTGGGAGATCAACCAGTAAAATTTTCATTTTTAAGAAGTAAATATAAAATATAGACAAGATACGAGTATTAAAAAGAGATCTTCAAAAAGGCTCCATAGCTTCATCCCTGCACTTAGTAAAGAAGACATAGTGATACTTACCTTGTATATGCATGTTCTAAATAAAAACGTTACCAAAATTAATAATAAAAAAATAAAGTCAAAACAGATTATAAAATGGATATTAAATGTAAATACAATCAAATACTATTTAAGATATATCCCACAATTTACATGCATAATGTTTTTATATTCAAATATTAGTTTGATTCATTTGAAATATATAAATACAATGTTAAAAGATATCTAATTTAATACTTTCTCAAAAGTTCTATTTTATTTAATTATTATAATAGATTAGTTATGATGAGAGATACAAAAATGAATATACCCTTATATTACTATTTACTGACAAATCTAAAAACAAAAAATAATTAAAATCCAAAAAAAAAAAAACTTAACAAGCATATATCTAAATTTCAATCAAAATAAAAAGAAATTCATTAAATAATATTGTTAGCTTGTAAATTTAAAATTATAATAACCGATAATTAGATTACTCCAAAAATTTATAAACTAACAATTATAGTAATACTAAAATTTCAATACAAAACAGAATATTTACATTCCTATATTTGTAAGAACATATTCAATTGGAAGATCAATTCTTGATGTTGATAAAAAATATTGGATCAAATTTAAGTAAATTTGGGGAAGGGTGGGAAAGATAATAGTTATTAAAGCAACAAAGAAAAAAGAAAAAAAGAAAAAAAAAACATTATGAGATAAGATGGCTCGATGAACGATATATTAATTAGAAATTGGATGATACTAATTACTAAACATTTGGAAAATATATTATTGCTTCGCAGAGTTTTAGTGTAGATTTGTTTTTCCCATTTATTTATTCATAGTATATAATTTAAATAATAAAATATGATGAAGAATTGGGGAGTGAGTGAGACTGAGAGTCGAGATTTTTGTGAAACAGATCACAATCACATGGCATCATCACTCATCAGCAACCAAAGCTTCATTTTTCCAAATCACGTGACAGACAGTTTTGAACTGCATTGAAAACCGAAGAATTTGAAGAAAATTCAATCATCAAATCTTTTGGACCCTCGTTAGAAATCATGAGTGGCAGTTATACGGTGGGACTTGTTTTGTGAAGGAAAGAGGAGATGTCAAATAAGTCAGGGCAGCCCTAACGAACCTACCCAACAACTTAAATCCAACCCACCATTCCGACGGTAAAACAAACCAAACTCACACAACCATAGGTGTCGATAGAAAAAAGAGAAATGAGAGAAATGGGAGATACATCGGTCTCCTCTCAGCGGAGGAGATTGGCTCTCCTCACCGGCAATGATAAGGCAAGAGATGACCTGAGAGGAGATAGAAAGTGGAAGGATTTTTAATTTTAATTAGTTTTATATTATTTATCTTTTAGGGTAAAATTACCTATTTACTCTCAAAATTTTCAAATATTTAATCCTCAACTAACAAATCATTGCCAATTTCCCGAGTCCTTTATTTTTTTTGGGGGGAAATTGGGGGAGGGAGGTGATGTGGATGAAAATCATCCGCAAATTGAAATGGGGATAGGGATGGGGGACCCCTCCCCCACCCCATTTCTCCATTCCCTTAAACATGTATAATATATATTTTAATATTTTTTTTATTCTTTGAAGGCCTAAATATATATATACATTTACTATTTTTACTGTAATTAATGGATTTTATTTTATATTTGTAATGGAATGTTTTTTTTTTTTAGTTTAATTTGTAATTTTAAGTTAAATGAGAAAATAGAGAAACGAGAAAAACGGAAAAACGGAAAAAAAAAAGCGGAGAAAAACATAGAAAATGGGGAATTAGGGTTGGGAATGGATATACCGCCTCCCAAAATTTCCCATATCTATTTTCCCCAAATGAGTAAATGGAGGGGATGAGGATGAGGATGAGGATGAGGATAGAGATGGGGGGACATATATCCATCATCATTCCCCAAACGTGTATCTCTAATTTTGACTATCAATTAAGAGTAATGCTAGACGTCCTAAATTTTTTTCCTAAATTCTGTCACAAATGATGTGGCATGTGAGGTGTCAACATCACATCAGTCACTGTATAATCTCATGATTTATAAGATACTGACACCTTACTTGCCACATCATTTGAAATAAAATTTGATTTTTTTTTGGACGTCTAGCATTACTCATTAATTAAAACTATAAAATGTTTTTTGATCAATATCGACATAAGAGGGAAATTAATAATAGGGTTCAAAAATTAAATGACACTTTTTGGAGGTGATATTTCAACACTGTTACTGCTTTAATAACTTATGTTTAAAAGACACCTTTCATAAAAATACTCGGACAGTACAAAGTGTAACCAACCAAATTTTCCGTAAGTTTAACCAACCATATTTTCCAAAAGAAAAAGCTCGTACGTGTTTCAAAAAATCCCGGATTTGGTTCGAAAAAGCTCGGACATGTTTCAAAAGGTCTCGGAGCTTCAAAGTTAAACAAACCTAATTTTTCTAAATAAAAAGTTCGGACGTGTTTCAAAAAAGCTCAGATTAGGTTAAAAAAAACTCAAAAATGTTACAAAAAGTCTCGAAAACCCAGAAATTCATCTTCGTATAAAAAAAATCATCTTCTTCTTCAGGTTGGATGGCCAAAAGGAATTGATAAATTGTTACAAGATTCATAATACCTTATTGTGCTGAAACACTTCGACTTTTAGACAAGTTGTAGATCGATTTTTAGACAAGTTTATTGGAGAGAGAGGGAGAAAAAAGTTAGTGCTTTCAATAATCAAAGTACGGAGATGGAAGTACAAAGAAAATTAAAAATTGATTATTTAAAGGCAATTTGAATAGTTCATCATAATATGTGTCTTTTAAACTTAATTTATTAAAGTAGTGACATCAGTTCAACGCACCAAAGAAATGTGACATTTCTCACCATTTTTACTTGATAATATCACTATTTTTAACTGTGAAGTAATATGTTCTTCCAAGGGTTCAAATACTATATTCTTTCTCAAATAATTAACATATTTCAATTTATCATTATTAATGACACAGGTTTCAACTTTCAACCCATTGATACAATGAGAATATATCAAGCTCGACTCTCATTCAAAACAGAGATTTGACTAATGTATATTTATAATTCTATGAATATCTTAAATCTTATAAATAATCTTAAGGAGAATAGTAAATAATCTAGAGAGAATCGTCAAAATAGAGATTTGACTAATGTATATTAATGATAAATAATCTAAGAGAGAATCGTAAATAACCCCTGAACTTTTGACCAAAAACCAAATCAAACTTTCTAATTTGAACAATCGGTGAAAAAATCCTCTATAATTAGTTTACTGTTAATTGACTTTGTTTTTAAAATATTATATTATTATTATTTAAGAGATTTGTTTTAAAACTGAACCAATAAAAAAATAATGAAAAAAAATATTAAATAACAAATATTATTTGGTTGATAAAAAAAAGTATTTAAAAAAGGGAAAGTATCATTTCCCCCATGATGTTTGTCTAATTATTAAGACGAGGATAGAGTTTTACCATATTAACTGTTTTACCCCCTAAAATCAAAGAAATATTAAAAGATCTCCTTCTGTCACCTTTACCGTCCAATTTGGACGTTGACTGTTAAATAAGAAGGGCATTGATGTCATTTTACCCTCCAAAATGTTATTTTACCTTTTTTTTTTAAATGAATTTGGTGGAAAATTCAGATTCAAACTTAAACCCAGATATGTTAAAAAAAAAAACAGATCAAACACATTTATTAACTTAGCAACTCGTGCATATCTCAAACAAAAAAAAAATCAAACCCAAATCTAAAAAAAAAAAAATCAAACCCAGATCTGAAAAAACAGACACCAACATCATCATCATCATCATCAACAACAACATCAAACAACCATTATCATCACCAAACCTTTACAATCAAATTCCAGCCATCAACACCCAATCTATTACGTGGAGATCCAGATTCACAATCTTTCTCTCAACCACCATCGTCAACTCCAAACCACCACCCCCACCCCCACCATCATCAACTCCAAATGACCACCACCACCACCATTTCCAACCCCAAACACCTACCACTGCTATCGTCAACTCCAAACACCACTACAAACCCAGCAATCGCACCACATAACCACCATCAAATCCATAACATCTCTATGGGAGCCTCCATTTTTCTCAGCATCGATCACCAAACATCCATCGTCATTTTCTGGTTCGATCGAGCCCCGATCGGAGCAGATCGAGAGAATGAAGATGCGGCGGTTGAAGCAGATCGAGCACCGAACTGGGTTCGATCCAGAATCGGGTTCGACCCGATGTGAAGAGAAAGAGTGAGAATGAAAGAAAGAGAAAGAATGGGGAAAAGAGTGAGAGAAGGAAGATGTGTCGGCCGGAAGGAGATCGATCGTCGATTTCCTCGATTGGAAAGGGATCGGCGAAAGAAAAAGAATATGGTGGCTAGGGCTTGGTCTTTGAGGTCTGGTGGTGGCTAGAGTTTGAGTTGTGAAGGATTAGGTTAGGGTTTGGGTTTGGGTTTGTGTTTGTTGGAGAGGGTGGCGGTCTGGTGGAGAAGATGATGATTTGTTGGGGAAAGTTTGTGAGGGATGAGAAGATGATGATTTGTTGGGGAAAATTTGTAAGGGATTATTATTATTATTAATTGTTTTTTTTTTGTATTTTGTTTTTTAATATATTTTTTCTTTAATAAATATTTTGAGGGTAAAATAGTAATTAAATGGAGAAAGGGGTATATAATACATTTTATGGATGGAAAATGAAACAAAAGAGGCATATAATACATTCTTTCCATTTGGGGGGGGGGGGGACCGACCAATATGGTGAAACTCTGTCCTCGTCTTAATAATTGGACAAACGTCATAGGGGGAAAATGATACTTTCCCTTTAAAAAATCCCAGATCAAATCCATTTACGATTCTCCTTTTCTCGATCTTCTCTTTCATGGGGTAAATATGCTTTTTCTAGAGATATTTTTTTAGCTATTTATTTTGTTTATCTTGGCTTTGAAAAACAAGGAAGATTTAAAAGGGAATTTGCTAATAATCTCAAGTAGGTCAACACCTTAATCATTGAGATTTGATTTGTATCAATCTTAAGAAATACAATTGTATATTTTCTGATTTCTATGATCACGATTGTATTATAAATTGTAGAGACTTTCCATACCTAGTCTCTTACATGATACATATATAAATACATGTAAATGAAATATAAAAGAAATGCTTGTTCCAACCCTTCTATGCATTTATATGGTATCAGAGCATCACTGCTCAATCGAGTCCTTATTTTTCGATCTATCCTCTCTTCCCTAAACTACTCAACAACAATGGCTAATAAAAATAGTGCAGAAAACTCTACAAAACCTAGTAATACCTTCCGCATCTGTCATGTGCACTCCTCACGTAACCACCCCCGTAACTCAAAACAATCAAATTTTTTCTAATGTTATCACCATTAACGTCGGTACCCAATTACCCTTGAAATTAACATCCACCAACTTCTCATCGTGGAGAGCTCAATTTTATACTCTCATGTATGGCTATGACCTTTTTGGATTCATTGATGGTTCATATCTCTGGCCTCCTGAAAAGATCCAACAGGGTGAAGAATCATTAATGAATCCAGAGTTCAAACGATGGAAGCGTCAAGATTACCTCATCTTACATGCTATCATTGCTTCCATGTCATTCTAACTCATGTCGTTGGTCACGTCTACGACTTCATCTGCTGATGTCTGGACTCGTCTCAATTGAACATATGCCTATCAGGTAATCTTTTAGTGACTCGTTCTTTCCCTGCTTGAGGGTGGCGAGGTGAGCTATTGACTTCCTCCTTTGTATGTTCCCCAAGAATTGTCATGAAAAAGCTTGCGTCAACTCTTGGAAATTCTTGATTGTTCCTTGAGGGAGCCTTCCAAATCACCTAGACCTTAAGTCCCCGAGCATTTACGGGAACGTCAAGCACAACAATGGGTCATTGTAAGCGTACTGTGCCATCGCACTCCGAAAATGTCTCACGTATTCTTTTGGATCCGTGTTTGCTTTAAATTGCTCAACCTGAAGCATTCTGAATCTTTCCAGGAACTAGGTTTGGAGAATGCTATTAATGAATGGGTTTTTAGAATTATCGTCTAGTAAATCTTTAAGCCCCTGGCGAAGTTCTAATGCTTCCACCTTCTGGGTTAATTTATATATTAGGATATCTCGTTTATCTCCTGGTTCGTTATCCATTCTTGATCGCTGATGGTCTATGTGCCCATGTTGGAATCTAAGTGGGGACTTGCCCCTTCGGCGTGTTCTGTAGGGTGGTTGGTTGCTGTCGTCTGACGAACTAGATCGGTCCCGCCTCTGAACACCTCTGCGGATTTCATCTGACTCAAAGTCTGCTCGATACCGATCTTGCCTCCCCCGTCCGATAATCCCTTCATCTCCTATTTGAAGTCACTCCCCATTTCCATGGTGGTCCGCTCCTTCTCTGCTAGTCTTACGAGGCGCGCCTGGGGTCGGGTCCATTATTTCAGAATGTATCTTGGGGGTCTCGAGCCACCATAAGTGCAGACAATTGATATGGCAAGGTCAGATTAACAGTTGCTGTTATATTGATTTCTTATCTAGCGACGTCTTTAATGACTATCCGTAGGGACTCTTGAACCTGTTGGAATACATCTGAGGAAATTATTGGGGGACTGTTTGTGGAGGTTATTACAGCTTGTTCAGTTGAAGTTGGAGTTACTGTGGGCATGCTTTCTCCAACAGTGTTGGCATTTATCGGGTCAGGATCGTTACAAGTACGTGGGGTATCAACATTATTTAGAGACTAGTTTCCATCCCTGTAGTTGGCCATGCTACTGCTTCACGATTTTTTTTTTAGAACTTTGTTCGTGTATTTGCTCGCTTATGTATACTCTGATGCTGATAAAAACTGAAAATCCACCCCCTAGCGCCTTTTTTTTTGGCTCGCTAGAGTATATCGGTGTTTCGTCTGTTTATGTTGGTTACTCGAGATTGAGTTCTACCGCAGCCCCTCCTTCTAGCGTCAGTTATTGACAATGATTTTTGGATCGTATAGGATTGATCACGCGTGTAACAGGTTTTTATAAATTGTTAAAGATGTTATGGAGAAAATAGAAAAAAAAATAGAAGAAAATCATGTACACATGAGTTTACGTGGTAAAACCCCAAGGTGGGGAAACATCCACGGTTGCCGGTGACGGTAAGAAGAAATCACTATGATAAAACGATTACACACTCAATCTCTCCTTTTTTGGCGTATCTCTCTCTTTCTTGTATATTTTCTATGTGATGCTCTCTATGTGTCGTTGGGTATGAATTGGTGTGTTTAATTGTTGTGAACGGGTGTGTTTAATGGGTTATGACTGGTGTGTTTAATTGGGTATGAACTGGTGTGTTTAATTATTATGGATGAGTGTGTTTAATGGGTTATAACTGGTGTTATGACTGTTGTGTTCAATTCGGTATGACTGATGTGTTTAATTGTTGTGAACTGGTAATAAAATCTTCAAATATATTAATTATTATAATAAAATTCTCAAATAAAATAATTAATTCATGGGTACTTTAGTCATTTTAAATCTTATGACATGATGAAAAACATGAGAAGTATGTATAATTTTAACAATAATTGTATTTGAGTGCAATATTGGTTAAAATCATATTAGCTTGTGTAATTTTCCCATTAACTAATCATGTTTATATTATATATTTATATTACAACATGTTCAGCTAGTCAGCTGCATAAAATATAACCGATGATCAAAGACTAATACGTAGCATCAGGTATTATTTGATCGAATAGACATTGATTTGGTAAAAAAAATATTTATTTAATTCATTATTTTTATTATTTGGGCATGTGAGCACCCACATGTAAACCAACAGTCAAACGTGTGCTGTTAAAGTTTTCCTGTTGTCGTGTTGGATTGATCAATAAACATTCCAACCGCAACAAAACAATCTAGAGATTTTCTAGGAAAAAAATCAAATCAAATCAAATTTTAACATTGTTCACCTTCTTTTCCAGATTTTTGGTTTCCAGCTGAAAGTATACAGAAGTTCAATAGAAGCTTTCCTACATTTCCAACAAAAGAATATAGAGAGAGAATTTTATATTTACCGTATCACACGTACATTTAATTAATGCACGTAGAATATCTACGATTATATTCTAAAGTCGAAATATATTTAATTTAAAATTTTGATTTAAATATTAAATATATAACTTCCATGTCTAGTTATTTTTTTCAATATAGTAATAAAAAATTGTAAATTTATCACTATTGAATTTTCAATTCCCTTATACATCCCTTTTACATATGCAGTGAACGGTTTAAATCCTATAGGGCTGGTAATTCGGGTTCATGGGTCGGGTTGACATCAACCCGACACGACCCGAATAGAATTAACTATCAACCCGACACGACCCGTTTAATTAAACGGGTTAACCGTCTGAAACCCAACACGACACGAATAAATACACGGGTTAAACGGGTTGACCCGTGACACGTTTAATAATCTAATCGAGTCTTACTGGGTCGGGTTTGACCCGTGTGACCCGTTTAACACATTTACCTAACATTTAAAAAAAAAATCATATTAATCTAACACAAATATATCAAACCTTATTACCTACCTTATTACCTTATAGAGTAATAAGTTTTAATAATCAAATCCAATCAAATCCAATCTAATATCATTAAATAATACAACAAATATAAAATTAAATACAGTCATCCCGAAAGACAAATATAGTTATCCACTTATCCATAATCCTTACAAAGTTAAAAAAAAAATGAATCCATAAATAATCCATAAATAATTCATACAGTCATCCATAATCACAAATTGGTCCAAATTGTTGTCCAAAGAAATTGATGGATCAGGATATGTATTTAATAGCCTTGAATTGAACTTTGGTCGTGCATTGTTTGAGTACTAGCAGGAGTACTGTCATCCTCCATTTCCCACAAGTCTTTAGTAATTTCTTCACATTTCAAAATTGCACTCTCTACAATAATGATTAGGTGATATAAAATTAAATAAAAATATCAATTATTAAAAGTGAAATCAACAATACAGTTATCAAAGTCACGGTAAAATCATTACCTCCATTTCCAAGTATCCAATCACGACTGCAAACTAAGGCTTCTGCTACATTCGGAAGAAGTGAACTCCGGAATTGATCAAGAACCCGACCACCCATGCTAAATGCTGATTCAGATGCCACTGTAGATATTGGAACGCTTAAAACATCACGAGCCATGGCAGCAAGTTCAGGATAACGAGGTTCATTGCCCTTCCAAAAGTCTAAAATGTTTAAATCAATTGATCTTTCAAGTCTTCTCTCCTCCAAATACAAATCTAATTGTGTTCTTTGAATGTCAACAATATCACCATTGATAATATTATCAAAGTCCTACACATGTGTAATTAAAATATTAAAGCAAAAAAGTTATTACTATAAACAAATATCGATTAAATAAACAAAGAATTTATTACCAGTAAAACAAGATCAAGGTCATCTACTCTTTGTCGTCCACTAGAAGTACTAGGATAAGATTGTGGAGATGGCCTAATGGTAGATCGTCCAGTCGAGCTAGTCACATACTCATTAAACAAAGCAAACAATTTCCCCTTAACTTCTTCCAATTGCTTTGATTCGGCACCATACAATCTCTCATAAACAAACATCACAAACTCCATTTTGTAACGAGGATCCAAAATAATAGCTATTGCTAAAATAGTGGAAAAATCAAACCAATACTTATTGAACTTGGTATACATTTGATTTGACATCGCTTTAAAGAACGGATCATCACTTGCCAAGTTTTGCATCAAAGTCAAATAAGTGATAAACACCTTAGGCATGTACAAATTTGAAGTGGGATATTTTGTTCCCGAAAAAAGATTAGTAGTGTCATAAAAATGACGCAAAAACTTGCAAAGTTTCTCAACATTTCCCCACTCACTTTCAGAAGGGCAATGCTTGTAATTACTATCAGCCAACTCTAATGCAGTCCAAGCAAGTCGATAATAAATAGCACTATCAAGCATAAGGTAAGTGGAATTCCATCTAGTAGGAACATCTTGTCTTAAACCCCTTTTAGAATCTAAATGAACTCGTTTGATACACTCTAAAAACTTTTGCTTTCTAGTTTGCGAAGCTCTCGCATATTTCACACTCTCACGAACCTTACGGACAACACCATCTATTTCCTTTAATCCATCTTGAACAATCAAATTAATGATATGAGCACAACAACGAATATGCAAGAATTCTCCATCACATAAAAGTGCTTTGTTTATGTTCAAATGACTTTTCAAATTATGCACTAATGAATTATTGGATGAAGCATTGTCCAAAGTAATCGAAAAAATTCTGTTCTCAATTTTCCACTCACACAACAATGTCTTAATTTTATCCGCTAAAGAAACCCCATCATGTGGAGGTGGCATAAAGCAAAAGCTCAATACTTTTTTTTGAAGAACCCAATTTTTATCAATAAAATGTGCTGTGAGACACATGTAACCATCCGTGGCTATGGAAGTCCATAAATCAGATGTTAGACATATTCTACCAGGAGCTTCTTCTAGCAATGTCTTGACTTTAGTTTTTTCAATACAATACAAGCTCAATACATCCGCTTTCGCGGTATTCCTAGACACCATATGGAACTCATCTGTGCAATATCCAATCATTTTTCTAACACCCGACCACTCAACAAATGAAAAAGGCAAATCATGCAAAACAATAGTTTCAGCTACTATTGTTCTAAATTCATTTTGACTTTTTGGATTGGAAACTGTCATGTTGGCAGACTTATTATTTTTCAATAACATTTGACGAGGGTCATGCATCATTATCTTAGGACATTGAAACTCTATATGACGTTTCATGTTACCTGTACCATGAGTGCCTTCACAAATGTATTGCTTTCCACAATATTTGCACTTACAATGTTCTTTTCCCTGTGTATTTTTTCCTACAATCACAAACGAAGACCACACAGCGGAAGTGCGCTTTCTTTTTCGATCTTGACCACTCCCAGTCGGGGTATTAGACCTGCTATTTGCCTCCACTGGCTCCATAGTGTCATTACCTTCCTCTTCCTCTCCCAAACTTGGAATAACGTCATTGTTTGAACTTGAATCCATAGATTTTGCTGTAAAACAACATATAAAATTATAAATTCAATACAATTCAAGACTTACCAAGACTTACCAAGCCATAATTCCATATTCAAAAACAAAAAAAAATGTCATATTCAAACAGTTCGAACCCACAAACACAAAAACAATTACAGATTCAAACAACATTCAAACAACTGAGACTCTTGCAGGTCTGCCTAAAAAATTCCAGATTCAAAAACAAAAAGAAATGCCATATTCAAACAGTCCAAACCCACAAACACAAAAACAATTTCAGATTCAAACAAACACTATGCTTCATCTATTTATATATATCTGCCTTACTGCCTTCACATTTAACAAACAAACAGTCCAAACCCACAAACACAAAAACAATTCCACATTCAAACAACTGAGACCCTTGCAGGTCTGCCTACAAAATTCCATATTCAAAAACAAAAACAAATATCATATACGAACAGTCCAAACCCACAAACACAAAAACAATTCCACATTCAAACAACAATCAAACAACTGAGACCCTTGCAGGTCTGCCTACAAAATTCCATATTCAAAAACAAAAACAAATATCATATACGAACAGTCCAAACCCACAAACACAAAAACAATTACAGATTCAAACAACATTTCGATTTCGTTTCAAACCCTAAAAAATTCCATAAAAATATAAAATAAATGTCATTTGGAATATTGGAAATTTGGAATTACCGCTTGAAAATCTCAGTAGCCGGTGAGGGAGACGACAGCCTGTCGATAGGTGACGGACGACGACCAACCAAGCAGCTCTGACTTCCGACGACGACGACGTAAGGTGACTGGCGATCTATCGTTGGCGATCTGTCGTTGGCGATCTGTCACCGTCAGAGAGTGATAGAAGGCGAGTGATAGATCGTCGCTGGCAGGTGAGGGACGATGACAGGTGAGGACGACGATGACGACGACAGGTGAGGGACGATGACGACGACAGGTGAGGGACGATGACGACGACGACGACGACGACGACGACAGGTGAGGAACGACGACGACGACGACGACCACAGGTGAGGGATGACGACGACGATGACGATGACAGATTGACAGGTAAGGGAGGATGACGACGGACGTGGGAGACGATGACAAGTTGACGACGGCGTAGGAGAGTGACTGAGACTCTGAGTCTTAAAGGGTGAGCGATTGAAAGGGTTAGGCAGTTAGGGTGAGGGGCTGAGACGCTGAGTGCTGAACGGCTGAGAGGTTGAGCCGTTGAGGGCAATGAGCAAGTGAGCAACTGAGCAAGTGATAGGGTTAGGGTTTGTATTAAAAGAATGTTTATATAGTATGTTAAAATTTATTTTTAACCCCTATAACAATAATAATTAAAAATCTATCTGTAAAACTGTACGGGTTATACGGGTCACCCGCGAACCCGTGAATCCAAACCCGACACGACCCGTATAGTAAACGGGTTACACGGGTTGACCCGATTACAACCCGAACCCGTTTAGAAGCCAACCCAACCCGTTTATTGACCTCGGGTTCGTGTCGGGTTGGCGGGTTACGGATTTAATCCTACGATATTCATTAGTTTTTGTAATATTAAAAAAAAAACAATATACATAATCACACGTACGGATCACGTTATTTACAATAAGAGCCAAAAATACATTTTTACATTGATCCTCTCACTCATCATCATTTGCATCGATGCATGTAAAAAAGAGAAAAAAAAACACACGGACATACACCTTCAAATTTTACAAACTAGAAAGTAAAACAATACTATCCAGACATAAAAAACCTGTAAATAAAAACGATAACACAACAAATCAAAGACCACAACAATATTGGGATAGAAAGACACCATCATCTTATCAACTCCACGACGAGACAAGTAATTGGATCCTCTAGAAGAATACCCATAAAAACCTGGAAAAACATCTTCACAATCCTTATGAATTTGTCACCACTACTCCCACTACCATTTCCATGAGACAGACCTTGTATGTGAAAATGGTGAGGAATGTCATCTGTTTTTTTTTTGTAATGATATTATTAGTTTAATAATTTATGTTTAAAAGACACATATTATGGTGAACTATCCAAATTGTCTTTAAAATTTGTCTTTTTGCTTCCACCTACACTTTAAAAAAGAAAAGTTGTATTCTTTTTCCAAAAAAATTGTCTGAAAATCGATTTCCTTATTTTCTTTCATACATTTATAACTTGTTTAACAATGTATCAATTCGTGTATGAATATGTAGTCTCTAGAATTTGCACGAGGTTTTTTTTAATAATCCGAGATTTATTCTATTGTTACGAGTTTTTAAAATTATTTTTTGAGTTTTTTTTGGATTTGTTCGAGCTTTTTTGGATTGGTCTGAGCTTTATTTCTATTACTTCTAGCTTTTTTTGGATTGGTTCGAACTTTTTTTGTATTGGTTCGAACTTTTTTTGTATTGGTCCGATATCTTTTTCTATTAGTTCGACTTTTTTTTTATTAGTCCGAGTTTTTTAAAATTATTTTTCAAGGTTATTTTTCTTCTTTTCTGAGTTTTTTTTTTCTATTGGTTCGAGCTTTTTTTGTATTGGTATGAGTTTTTTTTCTATCAGTTCCATCTTTTTGCTTGTATTGATTCGAGCTTTGTTTGTATTGGTCCGAGCTTTTTTTCAAAAAATCTCAGAGATTCAAAGTTAAACAAACATAATTTTCCTAAACAAAAAGCTTTGACATGTTTAAAAAAACTCGAATTTGGTTCAAAAAAGATCGAAAATGTTTCAAAAAGTCTCGAAAACCCAGAAATTTATCTGTGTCAAAAAAAAATCATCTGATTTCAAACCCTAATCTAACCTAAAATCATTCTCAGATCTTTTATCAACAAAAAACAGATCAAATTAAAAAAAAAAGCTCCAAAGACGCCCCCCCCCCCCTTCACGAGCTCTACCCCCGAATGCGTCTACGTAGCATCTGAATTTCAACGGAATTTTCTCTCTCAATTTCACAACTCTCACTGTAAAAAATGAACGAAAGAAATCCGATGGATCAATCATTGAAGGCATTTTTATCCGTTCAGTATAATAGATGCCTTTAAACATAAGTTATTAAAGCAGTAACAATGTTGAAATGTCACCTCCAAAAAGTGTCATTTAATTTTTGAACCCTAATAATAATGATAATGACCAACCTGCCCCTGATAGCTTGCCTTTGGCTTTGAAGAATTTGGAGCTGCCTATACAAGGTCGGGTTTAAAAAATAAATAGCACTTTTTGGAAGTGTCATTTCAACACTGTCATTGCTTTAGTAACTTATGTTTAAAAGACATTTATTATGGTAAACGGATAAAAATACCTCCAATAGTTGTTCCACATCAGATTTCTTCATTCATTTTATAGTGACAGAGTTGTGAAGTAGAGAGAGAAAGTCTCATTCAAACCCAGGCAATCACTCGAACAGCGACGGAGTGGTGCTACACAGACTCATTTGGTGTAAAAAAATATTCTTGATCCTTTAAAAAATATGCTCGATTCTTCAAAAAAATCCTCGATTCTTTCTAATATATGCTCGATTTCGCTATAAATATACTCGATTTCACTAAACCTAATTTTCTAAAAAAAAATCTCGATCCTTTGAAAAAAAATCTCAATCTTTTAAAAAATTCTTGATCCTTTGACAAATACTTGATTATTTCGATTCTTTTAAAAATATGCTCGATTCTTTCAAAAATAAGCTCGATTTGGCTACAAATATACTCAATTTAACTAAACCCTAATTTAAAAAATAAAATACTCGATCCTTTGAAAAATAAAATGTTCATACATGTTCATACAAAGACAGGACAAAAAATCATAACGAATGGATATATTGTTAAACCACACATAAATATATGAAAATATATAAACGAAGATCACAGATATATGTTATCTTCTTGTACAGAATTTGAAAAGATATAAGTTTTTTGGAGAGAAAGATGAGTTATCGTTTTCAAATTGTAGATGAAAGTACAATGAGAATAAAAAAAATAGATTATTTAAGGACAATTTGGATAGTTCACCATAATAGGTGTCTTTTAAACTTAAGATATTAAAGCTGTGACATCATTACAATATATAAAAAAAAGTGATATATCTCACAATTTCCACTTATAGATTATAGATTGTGTTCGAGACTTGGATAATTTGTTTTGTGATTGAATAACTGGTTCAATGAACCTGTATAAAAGTAAATTAGTGTTGATATATATAAAAAACAACATTATAATTAGCTAAATAGGGAGGTCGATTAGTCTTGTAAGGAAACGAGTGAAGGGAACTAATAAGTCATGACTCATGACTGATAATTTTTAAAGCGAAACCTGTTCTCTCTGCAAGTTCTCACTAATTTTCATGAAGCTACCTTATTTTTCCTCTATATTGCTTCTTATAATTAGCTTGAATACCGACCAATTCTCTCTGTTTTTTTCTTTCTTTTCTACTAATTTCATTTTAAATTAAATTGATCATTTCATGCATATAATATGGCCCTTTATTAGGATGCTACTCTTACAATTCAACACAGAAATTTACATGATGTGACATCTACACAATCTGTATAGAGTTTATATATATATATATTGTTATGACGACAATGAGCAGCAAATAAAATTACATCGGAGAAGTACTTCGGCGTGCCAGATCGATGAGATATACTGATAAAATTATGGTCGATAATTAATTTATGTGAAATTATTTAAGTTGTTGTCATATTAATCAATCACACATTAGCTAGTAGGGCAAGAAGTGTTTGTGTGCACTCTATATTTGTATATTTGGCTCATTAATATTAATTATTCAATTTGCATACTCATTTTCAACATGGAGGACATCATGATGATGATACCGCAATTGGGCCAAGAGTTCTTTGAGACCAATAAAATCAACTGCTATAGGTACGATCTAGATTTTAAAATATAATTAATCTTAACTATTTTCACTGCAAGTTAGATAACTGCTTCTTATATTTTATAATTTAATGAGTAAATATAAGATTCAGACCCATATTATAAATATAAGTGTTCTATACAATTTCGGAATAAAGAATTACTTTGTTATGATGGGATGTACCGAAACCGAAATTTAATTTATATTTCGGGTTTTGTGGTAATCCAATAAGTATGCCCAACATATGACAAAGGATTTGGTCATCAATTAAGATGAATCTTGTTGCAAAATATTCCGTTTTTGAAACTCTAACTAAACTGACTTTAGAAAATGTATCACAACAGCCTTGAAACGTAATGATAAATTATCTATTTTGTTTTAACATATATATATATATTTCTTTATTCCCAAGAAACTCTAAATATATATCATATTACAAATGGGGAAACTTTCTTGTTCTTAGCAACTATGATTAGTAATTTAATTAGTTGTTGATCGGGGTGTCACATGATTGATACAATGCGATTATTTTTCCTCGCTGTAGTATCCCTGTCAGTCTCAGGTTAACATATTATTACATTAATTAACTAATCTGAAATATAATATTATACAAATATAAAAGGACAATGCTTTGATACCGATTATTCAGTACCCAATGCGCTGACCCTATTAATGAGGTGTTGACATGTGATCTATTTTAAAAGAATGCAGAGAAATAAATATAAAAAGTAAACGAAAAAATATCACGTGTCGTGTCATCACCTCATTGGTGAGTCAGTATGTTAGGTACTGGTTAATCAGCACCTAAATATTTTCCAATATAAAATGGCGTCCATGTTTAGGAACAAAAGTTGTTGATTGATTTCCTAACATTAATTTGATATAATACTGGATATGCTAAACTAATTAAAACATGATAACATTTTAAGAGCGACAAGCATCATATACTAATTATTGATTTATAAAAAAATTTAAATAATAAAAAGAGTAAAGATACCATCGCCCA
Organism: Dipteronia dyeriana; assembly: GCA_032871835.1. Lineage (NCBI taxonomy): Eukaryota > Viridiplantae > Streptophyta > Magnoliopsida > Sapindales > Sapindaceae > Dipteronia > Dipteronia dyeriana. The sequence goes on along the minus strand of CM065303.1, from coordinate 55,986,749 downwards.
ATATGGCTTTAGTATTAATTGATAGTCATTTAGATAGACAATATTACAGATTTAAATCAATGTTTTATAAGGTGATACGTAATGATAAAATTCTCACATTTACATTAAAGAGGTCTCAAAATTTGGTTGCGGATACAATTCAGATCTCTTAAGGAAATCCCTTAGCGGGCCAATTACAAAGAATTGGGCTGAAGCCCTTTATAATCTAAAAATTTACTTCCAAGTCACTACAATTAACAACCCAAGCACTTGTTAGTTGTTACTAGTGCATACATCTGTGACTACAATTGAAGAGAAAATGAATAGAAAATTTGGAGGAGCCCAGCCCACCGGGACTCCATCACTGGCGCGGTCCTGCGTGGTGGTTATCATGTCGCTTCTCGCCGGCGCCTCGGTCGTACACAACATTTACAAGCCCGACCTCGTAAGTATTTCCACTCTCTTTTACACGTTTTGGACGCACACCAACTGTTCGATAAAATGCCTGAATGGACAAGTCTCTTTTAGTTACTGCAATTCTTCTTCGCACACAACCTGTTTGATTAAATGTCTGAAGTAGTTTAATTCTTTTGTATGCGCAGACGTTGCCTCCGGTGGAACAAACTGATGGGGATGGCCCGAAACAATTACCTGAGAAGCCATGAATATTAGCTTTAATTGGGTTTTGTACTTTTGTTTCTATTCATTTTAAAAAAAAAAAATCCTCTGCAAATGAACTTACCTGAGACTGTGTTAATTTTGAATGTTTGAACGTTTATTGTGTGCTTGTATTGCTAATGTATTTACGATTTGTTATTATAAATGTTCCCCATATTATTTTTTACAATGACGTTATCTTGTCCAAATTTGTTATCCAAATCGGTTTCCACGTCGTTTGGACTTTAGATTTAGATACTAAATTTAGACAATATATCATTACTCCATTTTTTAACCTTTACAAAAGAATATTTACTTATTTACCTTTAGGGGGAATTACACAAATATCCTTCGAGATTTGATAAAATTATACGGATATGACAGTTTTAGCCATTTACAGACAAATTTCCCTCAACATTTGAAAAGTGTTTGTACAAACATCCTCTACCGTTAAATAGATCCGTTAATCAATAGTCAAAAATGTGAAAAGTCTAAAATACCCATTATTTTTAATTTAACTAAAAAAAATAAAAAAATAAGATAAAAATATATATAAACAAAATATTTTAAAAAACATGAATGTGTCTTAAATATGAAACTCGGAAAAAAAAATCATCTTTACAAATAGAAAAAAAAATTGGTTTTTTAAACAATGTAATAATAAATAAACTTTAAATTTTATATTTATTTAAAATCATGGGGAATTGTACAAACATTTTTTTTAAGATATTTTTTTTTCAAGTTTTAGATTTAAAATACATTCATGTTTTCTAAATTTTTATTTTTTTTTATCTTATTTCTTAATTTTTTAGTTTATTTAAAATAAAAATATAGGTTATTTTAAACTTTTTACATGTTTGACTATTGACTAACGGATCCATCTAATGGTATGGGAGGTTTGTACAACAAATTTTAAATGTTAAGGAAAGTTTGTAAGTATATAATCAAAACTGTTATATACGTGCAATTGTATCAAATATCAAGGAATGTTTATAATTCCCCCTACTTTGTATTTAATTTGATTGTTTGGCCACTTTGGCTTATGAGTTTGGAAACTAGGTTGTTAGTTTATTTGTATATGTTTCGATATGTTGCCTCAACCAATGACAACTTTTATGTAGGTTCTAAATCATAATTCTAGGCAAATAAATTATGATATGATTTAAATGGAATGGAAACTGAATTGAGCATGAGTATGAGGTGCATAATTAACTATATTTGTTTTCTTCTTAAACTAAAGTTACATAAATTATGACATGATTTAAATGGAATAGAAGATGCATATTGTGTATGAGGTGACATGCAAAAATAATTATATTTGTTTTCGTTTTAAACTAAAGTCATATGACCTCTTATGTTGTTTTTCTTGTTATTATTTATTTTTATAATATTGTGTTTATTGTTTTTAATTCTTTTTTATATAAGATTATTTAGTTCATATCGAATAAATGTTCTATTTAAAAAAAAACATTATACTATCAATTTGTGTATATAAAAATACACATTTTATTATGATTTAAAAAAAATAATATTCTTTTATATAATTTTTAGTTTGTTCAAGTGTCTCACCTCGTTAAATTTGACTCCAATATTGTTCTTAGGAATGTCAAAATCTACTAAAGTCTCAAACAAATTAGGGATATTAATAGGTCAAACGGGGATAAGGGGGAGTTCCCTTGTTCCCACCCTCTATTTGGATTATGGAGGTATCCTGACATAACCCATCCCCATTTCACCTTTATTGACAGTCTCTAATCCATCATTTTACCTCATTTCCATTTTCCTCGTTTGACCCTCGTTTCTCCTTTTAATAATATAGTAAAATTTAATAGTTCACAAAATAAAACAATTGATTATTTCTTTCTCTTTGAATTTCCTTCTTTATTTTGCTGCATCAAAAAAATATATGTATTCACACACTTACAGATACAGACTCAAATTTGTAAATGAAAACAATGATATACAAATCAAAGTACACAACATAGAACAGCACACACAAACAAAGATGAAACACATGATCGAACTCATTTTGCAAACAACTTCAACAATCGACAATACAATCACTGCATCAAAACATATCTTTAACAACTTGGAAGAAGAAAAATTATTAAATGAGCTAAATAACAACTTTTAAATTTAGGAAATAGTTATTCTCTAAAGGCTGTTTCCTTCTATTTCCAAATAATTAATTAATTAAAAAAGTTACTTTAATTAGTGTTTAGTTAGCAAAAGCCGATACTTAAAGCTTTGGTATTTGACGGTTCAAGAATTCAAACAAGTTAAACTGGAAAATATTGCTCATGCAAGTAGAGACGATATAGAGTTGAAGTAAAATCCAAATAATTTCAACTTATCAAATTCAATTGGATCATCCTTTCATTTTTTTTTTCCTTTGTACTTTGATGATATTTGTATTTTCGTGAATTATAATGGCCAATGTACAACTTCTTATTCAGTTTCAGAAAAAAGGTACGACTTCTTATTGATGTAATAGATTATTTGGAATATTTATTTTACATTTTTTTTTTTTGATATGAATTGAGAACTTATATTCAACTCAACCTGTTGCACTCAATAAAACAATAATAAATAAAATAAAAATAATTAATAATCATCCAGTAAATCAAATTAACTACAGATAACAGCTTTATTTATTTATTTATTTATGAGTTGTATCATTACTTTATATTTTTTAAAATTCTTAATTTAATCATCTCATATTTAATTATAACAATATGTATTCCATCCAAAAAATATACCTTAACTTCACACCACGTGTGAGCTTTTGGACAAATTCGACTTGATGCAAGGAGAGACTTAAGAGATAGTCTATTTTCCGTTTACATTGAAAACATGAATCCTATTGTGGACTCAGAAAGTTTATGGGGAATATTCAAACCTTTTGGAAGGGTTAAAGATATTTTCAAGTAGCTAAGTTAGTTTCTCGTAAAAGTTGCTACGCTTTCATTCGTTTTGCTTTGACGGAGGAGGCCGAAAGGGTGGCAAACTCTATCAATGGGATGCACATCTATGGTTGGCCTATAACAACCAAAATAGTTGATTCTGGATGGAGCAAACGCAAGGAAGTGTACTCCCAACAAGTTCGGAAGGAGACCGGAGGAGAAACAAAGAGGGAGAAGTCCAGAGATTTTTCTTGTCAGCGCAGTGAGAAGGAAAAAAGCTCTTATACAAAGATGGTGAAATATGGCACAGTGAGACAGGAAGACCCTATTTTTGCTAAGCAGAAGGCTAACGCTTATGAATTTTTGCTAAGCAGAAAGCTAACGCTGATTATAGGAAAGAGACCCCAGTGATATAGGATTCAGGACGAAACGATGACGGTTGGCTAGACAACTGTGCTATAGGAAGACTAAAGGATTTCTCTTCTGTTAGGACTGTCAACAATCGACTTCGTGACAAAGGACTCTCATTTTCCTCTCACTATTTGGGGGATAAAAACATCATTTGGTCTTTTCAAACACAAAGAGAGTAAGGAATTCATTCTCAATAGGTTTTTTTAGGATGACGTTTTCAGAGATATAGGGAAATGGTCAAAAAAACTCACCCCTAAAACAAAGCTAGCCTAGATTAATGTCATGGGGGTTCCTTTAAATTGATGGCGTGAACCTTTCTTCAGAAGGGTAGGAAATGCTTTTGGGGTATTTATGATGTGCGATCTTGAAATGTCTCAAAGGTCAAGCCTGGACAGAGGAAGGTTGCTTAATCTTAGTTCCTTTCGACTGGGTTTTTCATGCGTCAATAATGATAGAGGATGGTAGGTGGGTTTTTTCTGTGTCGATCGGGGAAGAGCCCAGTCAAGTTACCGGAGAGTGGCTGGAGAGCCATCTTGGCCTTACAATAACCGCTGATGCTTGGCCCCAAAATGACTTCTCAGATTTTTCCCTTTATATCAGTAGAGGTCGGAATAAGGAATACATGCTTTCCTTTTGTAAAGAAAAAGGGCAGGTGATCATAGTAGGTTTAAACCTTTCCATCATAAGAGTCAGGTCCATGGTAGGAGTGGCGATATGACAACTCACTTTAATCACTATAATCATCATCTGTGGAAAGTAATTGTTTATCCCAAGGTAACTAAAGACAAAGTCAATAAGGATCAATTGAAGAAGCTAAGAGTCTTGCCTTTTGAAATTTGTAACCCCTGTGCGAAGTTAAAGGTAGAAAAAAAGCATGTTGACTTCTCTGTGAGGGAAATCAACAACAGGTCTGGTTCCTCTGAGTCTGAAGATAGGATTAGACAGGGGCAGTTTTCAAATTCAGCTTTCTTTAGAGGTGAAAATTCAAAAAGCTGTGATGGGCTTTCGGTTGAAGCCTATCTGGCGGATATGGAAGTGGATAGATATGTGGGTAATGAGATTTGTATTGATCCAGTTAAGGTCTAGGCCCACAAGCCCAAGTTTAGGGGATGAGTTAGCCTAATTACAGGCTCTAGTTAAGATTTATAAGAAAGCTTGTGCTCTAAGCCTGATTAACCTGATCGCTTCTAAACATGTTGTTGGAAAGGACTTATGTGTCTGTGTAAACGGTATTTTCAAAGGAGATTCTGGATAAACTAAAGATGGCTCTAAGCTAGTTTAGAATGAGGATCGAGAGTCAGAGTTTTTGATGAAAATAGGTAAGGTTAGGTCTACACCCTCTAAGACTCCCTTGTCTTCTAAGATTGTTTCAGGTAGAGTGAAGGAACCGGAACCAGTGGGTGTTATCAATGGCAGCCAATGGAATCTTAAGGAAGAGATAGCTAAGGTGATAGAAAAAGAGGTTTCCCTAGGTATTTATATTAAGGGTGTTAGAGAATTAGATGGGAGCAATGATTCTTGGAACTTTGAAGAGGCGATTACCAAAATGATTGAACATGTGTTGCCTTGGGTTTCAATTTCAATCTCAATGACAATAGGGTGGCCGTTGAATAGCTAGAAGAGAGATTGAAGATGTCGAGAGGTTCCAAGAGCTGTAGAAATAATCTTATTTTCTTTGCTCCAGTGCTTATTGTGGTTTCTTTTGTTTCTATGTTAGTGTTGTCTTGGAACATTAGAAGTTTGGGTAGAGAGGAAAAGAAAGGCGTGATCAAAAATTTGGTCGGCCTTCATAAACCGACGGTCTTGTTCATACAGGAAACTAAGTTAGGGCTTTTTGATGACTGAGTTATTAAATCCTTAGGTGGCTCACTGTTGTCTAGTGGTGTTGGAGTGGATACAACTGACTCAACTGGGGGTTTAATTTCTTTGTGGAATGAAATCGTGTTCAAGGTTAGCTCTTGTATCACATATCCTTGTTGTATAATTCTGGCTGGTGAACTGATCACCTCTAAAAAATAAGTGTTGTTTTGCAATATCTAAGCTCCAAATGTGGAGAGGGACAGAAAAGATCTTTGGGAGTGTATTGTCAAAGCTCAAGCATCGTTGACTTGGCCGTGGTGCATCGGCGACGATTTTAATGATATACTCGATTCTTCTGAGAGAAGATGAGGGATTTGCAACATAGGTTCAATGAGGAACTTTAATGATTTCCTACTAAGAGCAAAGGTGATCGACATTCCTTTGCATGGTGGTCCATTTAATTAGAATAATCATAGAGAAAAGTCCTCATGAGCGAGGTTGGATCAGTGTTTACTCTCCCCCCAGTTGCTTGTTTGGTTCCCTAAGTTGATTCATAAAATATTTACCCAAGAGCTTATTTGATTACAATGCGATTGGGAGAGGGGAACAAATCGTTGATTGGGGTCCGAGACCCTTTCAGTTTTTCAATTCTTGGCTTGATCATAATAGTATGATGGTTGATGCAATAAAAGGTTAGACAAATAGGGAGGTGGTTGGTTCTAAAGGGTTCCAACTTTTTACCAAAGAAAAGGTCGCCAAGGTCAATATGAAACGGTAGATAGTTGCTAAGAAAAGAGTGATTAGCTCGTCCAAAGCCTTGGAAACGAAACTTGTAGAGGTTGAGTTGAAAACCAGAAGTGTAGGTTGGTCCCAAATTTTACGAGACAAACGTGCCCATGTTCTAGCTGATCTTTGGAAGGTCTTAAGGGTGGAGGAACAGGATTAGAAGCAAAAATCTTGAATTCTATGGTTGTTGGAAGGCAACAAAAATATGAGATTTTTTCACCACGCTTCCAATGCTAGGAGAAGAATTAACCATATCAGTGAGCTCATGATAGACGGGATTGTGAGTAAAGAGCCAGCCCAAATGCGTGCGGGAGTGGCAAAGTTTTTTTGGGAACTTTTAAAAAAATCTTCCTTGCCAAATTCAAAGATTCCAAGTCTTAATATATGGAAATTGTCGGCAGTGGATAAAGATTATCTTGAAAGAGAGTTCACTGAAGACGACGTTTGGGTTGCTCTCTCTAACTGTGATGGTAACAAGGCTCCAGGCCCATACGGGTTAAATATGAACTTTATTAAGGCAAATGGGAAGGAAATCAAGTTGGATTTCATGAACTTTCTTGCTGAATTTTATGGAAACAACGAGATCGTTAAGAATCTAAACTCAACGTTCATTGCTCTTATTCCTAAGATAAACAACTTTGTGTCTTGATAATGCCTATTTTTACACTTTGTGTAGTCCCTCTTTCTTGATCTTTTCATTCATTTCCCGGGAAAAAGTGTGCTTTTAATGGCTCAATTTAGTGATTCAGGAGTTTTTTCCATCATGGGGGCTTATTTGCAGAATATCAAGACCTTTGGGACAAATTTGCTATTTCTGAAAGAGTTGGAATTCAGCTTCTCCCAAACCTCAAGTGAAGTCTCGCGTGGAGAAGAAATCAGTCTTTTGCATGAGAAAGGTCTTCGTTCGAGCGTCGAGCGTCGAGCGTCGAGCGAAACTCACTCAGCCCTTCCAATGCCACAGTTTTTGCTTGGGAGTCGAGCGAAAACTCATCCAGTTGTTTTCACGCCTGAAGTTTTCTCCCAAGCCTCGTGTGAACTCTCCTACAAAAGTGCCTTATGCTGCTTTGAAGCCAGTTTTCGCGAAACATTTTGCCCCTTCGTCTAGCGAATTCTCGAGTGAAAATGTCACGTCCAACTTAGCTTGTCTAAAACTCTGAGCCTGAAAATCCGAGATTTGGTGCCCCATCTCTGAGTATGAGTCATTTCTCTCCCTTTTATCCCCTCATTATCATTTTCCAACCACTCTCTTTTCCTTCTTCCACCAATTTCCATGCATACAATTCTCTCTCTCTCTCTCTCTTCTCATTTTTTGTTTAATCTTTTTTAAATAGAAGAAAGGCGGGAGAGAAGAGGAGAGACTATTGCTTTTGTAGCACAAAGCTTGGTGTTTTCTTTGAACTTGAGTGGCTCAAGAGCAAGCTAGGAGCAGTTAGGCGTTGGTCTCTTGGAGAAGGAAAGTCATTGAAGCCAAGCATTTGCTCGGAGAAGATCTACAATTAGTTTTTTTCTCTTAAACTCTACATTTCATTTTCTTGTATTTGTTATGGCCTATACTTCTCTGATTTCATGTATGGCTTTCATGTGTAATATGAGCTAAGCCTCTTTTGTGCTAGAACAATATAAAGCCACACCTTGATTAATTATAAATGGCCTCTTGAATTTCTCTACAAGTGCTTGTAAGGTTATATGAATGATTTGCATGCTTAATGCTTTTATATTGACTGGCCATCATCATGAATGATCACTTGATAAGCAAATTGTTCACTATATATGACTAGAAAGTTGAGAGATCACTAGGTTAGCATATAGGATTCATGAAAGTTTTCCATAAAGCATAATGAATTCATGCATTGATTGAATGTATGAATGAGATTTCTAAGACATCGAAAGAGATTAGGAATCATTGTAGGAAATATGAACCTATATTCTACACTTGCATGTTTGAGGATAAAGTGAGTTATAATGTTTAATTAAGAAGGGTGAGGTGGATTCAAGTTCTAGCACAATTTTCTTAATTTTATCATCTTTCCTCTTTTTGTGATTAATAGTTGTTATGTTGACAATCTTTGCTTTAGTAATTTTAGTGTTAAAATCTAGACACCTTTGTTATTTAATTGTTCAAATAGTATATAAGACGATAATGTCTAGTAATCAAACTCTTAGTCCCTGTGGGAACGATCCCTACTTCGTCAATGTACTACATTCCGACCTCATACTATTGCGAGAGTCAACGTGTGTAGTTTGACGTGATCATGTCTCTTGACGACTTTCGGCCTATTAGTTTGGTGGGCTCTTTGTACAAACTTCTTGCTAAGGTGCTTGCTTCTCGGCTGAAAAGGGTCATGAATTCGATAATTGGGGATTCCCAAATGGCCTTTATTAAAAATAGGCAAATCACAGATTGTTTAATGATCGCTAACGAAGTTATTCATAAATGGAAAAGAGATAAAGTTGGAGGGCTGCTTGTCAAAATCGATTTTGAAAAAGCTTATGATTGTGTTGATCACTCATTTTTTATTGTCTATGATAGAGGGTATGGGATTTGGTTCTAGGTGGATATAGTGGATCAAAAGTTGTGTTTAGACTTCGACTCTCTCTATGCACATTAATGGCAGTCTTTTAGAGCAGTTCGGGATTGAGAGAGGCCTCAGAAAATGGGACCCTTTATCGCCTTTCTAATTTAACATTGTCATTGAAGCACTGAATGGTGTGCTTGAGAAAGCGACGGAGTTATATTTTTTGAAATGGGTGGTTTTTGGTATGGAGGAGATCGAGATCTCCCACCTTCAGTTTGCTAACGACACAGTTATCTTCCTTGAGCCCTCGATGCAGGGCCTTATCTCCTTAAAAAGGATTATTCGGTGCTTGGTGTTGTCTTCCGAACTCCGCATCAATTTCAATAAGTCCAGCATTGCAAGAGTGTGCAAGAAAGAATCCTTGAACGAGAATTGGGACTTTTCTTTTCGATGTAGGAAGGCCTCTCTGCCAATTACATATCTTGGCTTGCCTCTTAGAGTAAATCTAGGTCCTAAGAATTTATGAAATTCGGTGGTTCAGAAGATTGAGCATCACTTAGCTCCCTGAGAGAGGAAATTTCAATCTAAATGTGGAAGACTAGTGCTCATAAAGGTTGTTCTATCTAGTATCCCGGCATACGACATGTTTGTCTTTAAATGTCGATTGGCATTGTTAAACGCATTGAGAAACTCCAACATGACTTTTTTCGGGGAGATGGCATAGAAAAGAAGAAAGTGCACTTGGTTAATAAAACAAATATTATGGTGTGTTTAATATTAATCTAGAGGGGGGTGAATAGATTTTAATCAAAATTTATCCAATTTTCGTTAATGGTCAATTAGACGAAAATACCCCTAACTAGTGACAATAACATCACAAGTGTAATAAGTGCGGAAATAATAAAGACACTTGAGATATACGTGGAAACCCTTCAAATGGGAAAAACCACGGGTTGTTAAGTGCGCTACACTCGAGCAACGAATCCACTGATGATAGAGGCGTTACAACCTACTCCGGGTATATAACCCACTACCACTACCTAATCCCGGTATTAAGTGGACCTAGTCCAATTTGCTTACGCTTGAAGCAACCTACTCTCGGATGCAACGCAAGACTTACTTCTCTTCAATGAAGAGATAAACACCTTATGTGAATATATGATGATATTCAAACAACAAACAAGGCTAGGGTACCTTATATGCTTATCTAGGATTATGAGATGGCAATAAATGCAATCCTAGATATCAATAACTAAATGACATGTCATAAAGCTTAGCTAAACATAGAACAAGCAATCCTATGAAGCTATCATAAAAGCCAAATCAACACATGTTGTCATTAAGCATGACAATGACTATAATGCAATCACTAAATACAATTAATGAGTCCTAATCAACAATGTCTAAATGTAATGCGTAGAGACTTAGCAAGAAGAGCAAAAATCCTAAATTCAAGTTACCAACAAACAAACTCAATCATGCAAAGGAACTCATAAATAGATGCAATGAATGAAGTCCTATCATTTAATCAACTAATAAATGCAATAAAAACATCATCTTGGAAAACATGAACAAATGACAAAGATGAGATTTTTGTTCAACTTACCAAGTCAATCAAAGATGAAGACCCGTGCCTGAAAATGCTCAATAATGCCTGAAGGATGTTGGGTTTTGAGTTTGGAGAGTTAAAGAATAACTCTTGGAGTTTCTATCTCAAAGTAAATACTTTCTCACTCTAAAAAATGGTTTGGAAGCTCTGAAAAACGAGTGAGGAAGAAGATGACACATAAATATGAGCCCTAGAACAAAACTACATTGTTTTGAAAAATGCTCAAAATTTACTCAGTGTACTGGTGAGCTGCGCTGGTCAACAAGCGCTACACCAGTGCACACCTACTGTCCAAGGGGCACTGGTGGACTGGCGCAGACGTAACAACGCAACAGCTTGAGATTCGAGCCACCCAAAACATGACCAAACGATATCCAAACCTTTTGTATAATATACCGTTGAAAAGTTATGGAAGTCTACTTTCTACTCAAATTTATAAAATATGATTTGGATGTCTGTAGAAAACGTGATGGTCATTTAAGTGACCAAAGTTCAGAAACGGACAACAATAGATATGCCCTGTTTTTGTGGTCATTTTAGAGATTTCAAAACCAATCCAAACGATCATAAAATATTACGAATAATATACCGTTGGAAAGGTATGGGTGTCTAGTTTGTACAAAAGTTTTCAAAACATATTTTGAAGCATTTTATAAAAAGGTATGGTCACAAGTCCATGCAAAGGTCAGTTTTAAAAAATATTTAAATCTTTGAAATCCATATTTTGAAACTAGACACCTTACTCCACATAACCAAACCAAGAAAAGAATACGACATTCTCAAATGGTCACTTAATGCGCTAAGATAAGCACACTATCTTGCAAGTGCGAACAACACACAAAACCACACTATGAATGCACATAGACAACAATGAAACACACATGCATAACAAATCAAATGCAAGTGTGTGTGTGTGTGAGAGAGATCAACACATAATGCATGTCAATACAAATGCAAAGATGTGATCAATATAAACATGCAAGAAGAGTTATCAAAACATGAATGCACACTCATATAAACACACAACATATACGAATAAGAAATATGCATGAGTTGTCAGTGTGTGCAACTATGTCTCTTCAAAGCAAGTAAGAACAAGAAATATACCTTTGGTGTTTCTTCTCTTGAGGTCTTGAGAGCCTAAGCTACCCTTACATAGAACCCCAATATGTGGTTTGTTCACGAAATAAGCCAATCAATAAATGAAGACTTTACAGTTAATTAGGAAATGGTATGCAGGAGTAAGAAGAATGGTGGCCTTGGGATAGGTCGTATGCTTGATAAGAATAAAGGTTTACTTGCAAAGTGGGTTTGGTGTTTTGGTTGTGAAACAGACTTTCTTTAGAAGAAAGTCATTTGCTAGAAATATGGTGTCAATCATAATGAGCTTAGGTGGAACTGGAAAAGTAAAGCTCGCTTATCTTCATTTGTTAATAATGTTAGTAGTATGTTTGACTCGACAACAAAGTGTATGTTTGATGGCTTTCATGTGGTGATATGTAATGGAGATAGGGCGAGTTTCTAGGTAGATATCTCTTAGGATTCGATTGCTCTTAAGGAGGTCTTCCCAAGGATCTTTGTGTTCTCTATCAAGAAGAAGAGCCTCATTCAGGATTTTAGTAGCTGGATTGGTAAGAAGTGGGTATGGGACATTCCTCTGCATAGACCTTTATTTGGTTGGGAATCTGATGTGTGGAATTGTTTTAGTACAGCCTTGAGTAATGTCCAAATCCATAAATGGACTGCTGATAAGTTTGCGTGGTCCTTCTATAATTCGGGTCTCTTTACTGTAAGCTCTTTTCGTAAATGCCTCGAAGATTGACCGTCTGTTGTCTCCTCTAAGATTTATTTGATATGGGGAGGGTTCTGTCCTCTTAAGGTTTAGGTGTTTGCCTGGTAGATACAGAGGGGCGGACTTCTTGTGAAATCCATTATGATGAGGTTAAGAATGTCGCAGGTCTTTGATTCCATTTGTGTGATCTGTAAAAAAGGCAATGAAACAATGGACCACCTCTTTCTTCACTGTTTTTGGTCGACGAAGCTGTGGAAGCTTTGTAAGGGATGGTGGGATGTCAGCTATTGTTTTAATTTGTGCTTTAAGGATTGGATGGTTGGGTGGTCTAGTTTTTGCCTAAATTCAAATAATATAAGAGCTTGGTTTGCTCTTTTATTTGCTGTTTCTTGGACCATTTGGGAATCCATGAATCAAGCTCTATTCAAGGACATTGAAGCCAACTTCGTTTCCGCTCCTATTTCTTTAACTATGCTCAATATCAAAGAACTTTGTGTGGAGGGCAGTGGTTCAAAGCGGTTGAAAGAGGAGGAACCGTGGACTCCTCCTAATGGCAGCTATCCTAAAAGTTTGTAAGCTTTGTGTCTCTAACCCTACCCTTGATGATAAAAAGATTACTATTGCTAGTGATTTGAAGATGGATGTTTCTTGGATTAACAACAAAGAATTTGGGAGTTTCTCTTATCTGAATTTTCTGTACAATATTAGGAGCCTCCTTCATGGCTTGAGAGATGCAGAGGTCGTTTACAATCCTAGATCTTCAAACTCATTTGCGAACAAGTTGGAAAAAATGGGTTCGACTAATTGTGGTGATAGAATTTATTAGGGTGGTTTGTAGGTTTCCTTTTAATTGTTTCGTTTCGTTTTTTTTTTGGCCTGCTTTGGGCTTGTTTTGCTTTGCGAATTTGTGCTTTCTGTTTTGGCTGTTGTTTTGCTTTCTTGTTGTATTTGCTCTTAGTTGCTCTATTTTTCTAGTGCCTTGTTGTGGTTCCTTGTAGTCCCTAGTGTGGTGCCTGCTTTAATAAAATTTGTTGTTTCAGAAAAAAAAAATGAATAAATGAATTAATATATAAAGAATTTTACATTTAGTTACTCTTTTTTGTGTTGCCACTTTGATAATAGTGTTGCTTTGATAAAAAATTAAACATTTTTGATATTGGTTAAAAGTAGCTTTTGGAGATAAAAACGTAACTTAACCTAATTTGTGATAAGACTAAGTCGACAAGCCAACAAGGTAGAAGACACTTGGTTTGGTGTCATTAAAATAATGTGATGACCTAGAGTTAATATTTAGTAATGTCTAAATGCCAAATGATATTATAAGAGAGCAATTTTCTTTTTCTTGTAATGTAGGGAATATATATATACATTTTCCCCGGGACCCCAATTCTACGCGTCCACATCCTCATTTAGGATTTTTTTGGGGAAAAAATGGGGATGGAGATGATTTTCATCCCCAAGGGGACTCGTCGCAATCCCCATTTCCTCCAAACATATATAAATATAATTATAATATATATTTTTATTCTTTAAAAATCTAAGTATATATATGCACATTTACTCTTTTTACTGCATTAATGGATTTCATTTTGTATTTGTAATGGAATGTTTGTTTTTTTAGTTTTATTTGTAATTTTTAGTAAAATGAAAAAATAGGGAACCAAGGAAAACGGAAAAACAGGAAAAAATAGAGAATAACGGGGAAAATGGAAAACTGAGGATGACGATAGATATACCTCCCCCAAAAATTCTTCATCTCAATTTTCTCCAAATGGGAGGGAGGGGGATGGAGGGACCTATATCCATTCACATTCCCCAAATCTCTCTCTCTCTCTCTCTCTCTCTCTCATATATATATATATATATATATATATATATATATATATATATATATATATATATATATATATACATATTGGGGGAATGTGAATGAATATAGGTCCCCCCATCCCCCTACCCCCCTTAATATGCATCTCTCTCTCTGTCTCTCTCTCTCTCTCTCTATATATATATATAATCTTTCTATTATCAGTTCGAACTGATGTAAAATATATCAGCTCTTTGTATATGGATCATTAGATTTAAAAAATGCTTTAACAAGTGAATACAACCAAGTCAAATCATTTAAATTCAATGACCTAAATACAATGAACTACTATATCTTATATCAGTTTTAACTGATAATAGAATATATATATATATATATATATAACTGTGAACCTTCTGTGTACTTTAATCTAAAAATTAAACAAAAATAATAATGTGGTAAATTGAGGACTTAATTTGATTTTTCTAAGAAAATCCCTAAACATATCATCTTGTTGGTTCTACTAGACCCAGTTATCTAAGACTCAATTATCTAAATTGAATAGTCTTTTGCTGTCAATGATACTGGACTGCATACATTTAATTTTTACGTGGAAGTTTCCATATGGGCTAACACATACAAATAGGGGTGGTTAAAAAAACCCATACACCCTAAATCAAACCAAATCAAATCAAATCAAATCGTTTGGTTTGGTTTGGTTTGGTCCGATTTTGTACTTAAAAAAAAATCTAATGGTTTTATTTTAATAAAATCATACGGTCTTGTTCGATCTATGGTACAAGTATATTAAACATGGACTGGACCGTAAATCGAATACTGTTAGTATTACAACTATATGTCATATCCAAAAAAAAATTAATAAAATTATAAAAATAAAAAGTTAAAGTTAAAAGATCTATTTTTTTATTTTATAGTTTTTTTTTTCAGTCACCAACCCGATAAATTTGTGCAAAGCGAAAACTTCAATTTACAAACAAAACTCCAAACATGGAATGGTAAAGGATTTTAATATATTACCATTATTTTATGAAGTTACCACTAATAGTAAAAAAAATTAATAATATTAAACTAAATTATTATTGTTGTCATGATTTAGTTGTATATTTTTTTAATTGCATGCGTTCAATTGTATTTACATGATTATAGCGATTTTATTTATTAACCTAAAAAAAGTGATTTCATTTATTAATAATTTTTCTACTTCCAAAATTTCGACGCACTACTTCATTTTTATTTTTATTACTCTTTTAGCTTTTTTAATTTGATAAACCTTATGTAAAATTATTCACCTTATCAAGCCATATATATTTTTAAATGGTCAAATATTTGGATTTCAAGTCAAAAACCGTTAGACGAACCAAACCGAACCGAATAAATATAATATGATCTGATCTGATCTGAAAAAAAAAATGATCATAAATTTTAAAAAATCAAAAATTTTGATTTGGACCGATTCTAATCGAAATCGGACCGTGTCCAGCCCTATGTACAATGTAAATTGAGGTGATTATAATGAATATTTGTCGACGCGTCTCATTAAATTGTCTATGAATATTGACCAAATCAATGATGGTTTAATCAATATTTAGCAGGTTATTAGAAATTATCAGGTGCTGTCAGCATAACGAATATCCACAACAATTGATTACACAGTCTATATGACGTTTGGAATTGAATTTGAATAATTTGAATAATTGGTTCCATATATCTGTACAAAAATAGAACGATCAAATGTCCGATTTCGTAACTAAAATTTAGGTTCTGTTTGATTTTTTATCTGAAAATCGAATAATATCGAATGTTATTAAATACTGAATAGTTACTGAAAACTGAAAAATGAAAACATGTTTGTTTGTTTTTTACTAAAAAATGAATATAAGTGATAAGTTGTTTAGTTTTTTAAGTTATAAATATCTGAAAATTAATACTTTTACATATATACCCTTCTAACTATTTATTATATATTTATATTTTAATATATTAAGGATAACTATAACAAGTAATTTAATAATTGTAAAACAAAATTATTTAGATAATATTTTAAATTTATGTTAATAATATTATTTAGATGCAATCAAACTCTAAAATAAAACTAATAAAACTAATTATCAAATTATGAGGAAAAAAAAATGAGTATTTACCGGAAATCGGAATATGGTAGGAAAACTAATCTCTAATTATTTAAATTTTGTAGCAATTAGGTTTTATAATACCATAATTGTTTATGGTGAGAAGAAAAAAATATTATTATTATGAATAACAGTTTGACTGAAGATAAAATTAGAAATTAGTTAGATTGGTGAGAATACTTTTAGAAGTAAAATATTGCATTAAATTCCAGTGGACTTTTGTTAAATTAAAAGTGAATTTTTTCACTTTTCTAAACAAATAATTTTAAGGATTTTTTAAGTGATTTTATCACTTAAAAAAACAAATAAAATAACTTAATGAAGCACATTAAACGTCATTAAATATTAAGTGGAAAAATCAAACAAGACCTATATATATATATATATATATATATATATATGATATTTTTACTAAATTAAATTTACGATTGATTACACAGATGTCACATCATGTACATTTATGTGAATTATATCATATGAGTAGCATCCAAAACGGCCATTTATAATTTATAAGCTTGAAATGATTAATTAATGTAAAATGAAATTAATAGAAAAGAAGAGAAAAAAAAACAGAGAGAATTGGCCAGTATTCAAGCTAACAAGCAACATCTGTTGATGTGGTGGAAACTTGAGGAAAATGCAAGGAAAGCTACTTGAAAACCGAGAGACAGGATCAATCACCGTCACCCTAACGTTTTATATTATAAATCGGGGTATTATTCAAAATTCTAATTCCTGTAATTTGACATATTCTCCATTATTCTTCACTAGTTCTAATAATGGACATTATCCCCTGATTAACATTATTCAATATCATCCCTTACCGTTAATAAAATACCTAAAATGCCCTCCACTGTTAAATATTATTACAAAGATTTTAAAATTTTAAGGGTAAAATGGTAAATTGAAAAATGATTTAGCAAAATATTAATATTAAAATGATAAATATTAAATATAAAGATAATATTTTCAAAAAATAAAATATCTCTCTTGTTGCTTTCCTATCTCTATCATCTCTTGGCCATCAACGAGAGTTGATCTCCTCCACTGAGTGGATATCGGCTCTCTCTTTAGCCCTTTATTGTTCTATAGGATTAAACCAAGTAATTATCTTTATTTATCGGTTTATATATTAAATTGTATTTATCCTTTAGATAATTCATATTTATCATTTGTTAGGATCATCAGATAGTTAGGATTATCATAGTTTTATTTTTATTTTTATTAGCAGTTAAAGGTTTGATGTTATTATGTTACCACATTCCAACTACTATAAATAGTTGGTCTCATTTCATTGTTAAACATCAATTCAATAAACAGTTATTCAATAAATTCTTTTGTGTGTGGGTAAGAGATTTTACATTTGGCATCAGAGCTCGAGTTCGAGGCTTGGAGGGCAGTAGGGTAAGATTTAGGAGTTAAGAATACGAGAGTTTGGAGCAGCAACCAACGCCTGATAACACCCATTTTATACACTTGGTGTAGCCTCCATATCCTATCAATTGCATTTGTTTCCCGAGTAAAAATCAAGAATTTAACGGGTTAATAAGTTTGTGCAGGTTCCCTTAGCAATCCAGGGGAAATAAAGCAAAGTTGAGGAAATTAGAGTGCCAAACTAACGGATCGAAGAAGTGAAGAAGAGGTGTATATGCATGTCATCCAACGCAACACAAGCACACCAGCGCATTTCCTTCAGAAGGCTGGCACTTATGATATGTATGTCGTCAAGAGCACGACCAACGTATTTCCTCTAGAATGCTAGCGCTTGTGATGCGCATGTCGTCAAATGCAATTGCTCCAGAATGGCAACACAAGTGAAGTGTCACTTGACCAGCGCATGACCAGCAAACATGTGTCCAACTCAACAAAACTTCTAGGGTTTCGTGCCCTAATTCCCAAACACTATAAATAGCTCACTTCCTTTCATTTCCAACACCTCTTGGACGACCTTTCATCTCCAAAACTCCTAAGAATACATCTTTACACTATTCTAACACTAAATCACCAAATCAAACCACCAAATCATCATCCAAACTCATAATCCACTTAACCAAGCACCATACATCTCACCTCCCTACCTAAACCTTCCATCAAAACCTAACCTTGGTGCATTGGAAGGGGCTAAAAGAGAGAAAGCAAGCCAAGCACACCAAGTCACCAAAAGAGGAGAAGATCTTCACATATAGTTTTCTCTACACTTTTCTCTCCTTATTTTCATTTGTATTTTGTTATGGCTTGCATACAAATCACATCTTTTGTAGCCATGTTATGTAATATGAACTAAATCCATCTTGGCTAAAGACAAGATGAAACCTTTTCCAAGAATCGTCAATAAAGTCCATCACTTTATCACTATTGCTTGTGTTGTGTACATTTACTTCATGTTACTAATCATTATTAAATGTTTAGCTAGTATTTGGTAAATGTTTAGTTGTTGTATGATGTATCAAGAGGAGAAACACACAACGTGCTCGATGAAATGAGTGATAGGAGTTAGTAAGATAGAAATATGTGATGCTAGCTTCTAGGATTCACTCGTGTGCCACAAATCTGAATGAATTTGAATGTAGTTCGGATAACCATTGAGAAATAGGTTGTTGGTGCATACGAATATTTTCTTTATCACCTGAGAGAGGGTAGAGATTGTCAAACCTCTTTGCATAGTTCTCCATTTTGTGATTGACATATTGGTATGACAAACCACATTAAGACGCTTTTGTAATTGGAAGACTAGGATCTTCATATGCTCAAAATTGTAATCATGATGGCCAATCTTCCCGGCATCTCAAGGCTTCAAAAGCAAGAGCTTCAAAGGTATAATCCACTTGACTTGTCCGTTTGAAAGTTAGGTGCATACATACAACTCATTCAATTGTGTTTTCATCATTTTTAGTGTGTATCACACCAATTTCACACTTGCACATCATGCATATAGGTTAGTGTGTTTGATCGCTTGAGAAGGCCTCTTCTTCTCATTTTCACGGTCTTGGCGTCGTCGTGGTGAACCGTAAAATCCTTCCAGTGATTTTCACAGTCCAAGTATCGTCTTGGTAAACCATGAAAAGTCATCGTGAAAAACCTTCTAGTGTTTGACTTTAATCGGTGAGATTGATTGTCATTCTATTGCTATAAACTTGTTAGTTGGTATCTGGTTTTGTTGGGTTTTTGTTTTCCACATCTATCATAATTGCATAATTGTTTTCTACCACAATCACTCACTTCTATTCGAGTTATAACCGATTCTAGTACACCACTTAAGTGCATATGTGTCAATTCTCAACATGCATGGACAATATCTAATGTTTATCATATACTAAATCTTTCTATGAACCTATTATGTATTGGAAAATTAACCAATCTTAGTCTTACTGGCACATTTTCTTCTAATTATTGTTCTATACAGAATAACAAATTTAAGAAACAAATTGGGATAGGCCATAGAGAGGGTGGATTTTATTTACTTGATTTGCTACGTTTATACAAGTTATTCTACTAAGCATTACTTTTTGAGTCTTCATTACAAATTTTAATGCCTAAATCTAGTTTATTTCATGTGTGGCATTCTCATTTGGGACGTGTCTCCGGTTCTCATCTTCAATATAATTCATAAGAAAATGTTGAATGCATCAATAAAAGTTAATGATATTTCTGCTTGTGCTGGTTGTCGTTTGGAAAAACAATGTAGTTTGGCTTTTGATAATGTTTCATTTACTTCTCCTCCTTTTCAACTTATTCATTCAGATGATTGGGGGACACACGTTCCTACAAAGGACGGTGGTCAATATTATGTCATGTTTGTGGATGATTTTTCTCGATTTTGTTAGATATATCTTTTCCAGAAAGGAACTGAATTTTATGACATCTATGTTAGTTTTCTTACTATGGTTAAAACTCAATTTTCTATCACCATTTAAACATTTTGACATGGTTCAAGTGGTGATTATTAATCAAATTCTTTTAAAAAAAATCTTAAGTTATTTTGTACATTTCATAAGTTATTTTGTTCAAACACTCTACAACAAAATGAGGTAGCTAATTACCAACATCAACATGTACTTGAGATAACTTGTTCACTACTTCTTTCTACATCTACTCCATAATTTTTTTTGGAGAGGTTATTCACATTGCTACTTATTTGATTAATTGTATTGCTTCAATAGTTTCAGGTGGTGTATCACTTTATAAGCAATTATATCGACTTTCATTAAATTATGATTTTCTATGTGTATATGGATGCACATGTTTTGTTTTGTTACCAAAAATTAAATGTACATAACTGTATGCTAGATCTTATTTATTTATTTATTTATATGGGTTATAGTAAGGGCGAAGCTAGAATTTTGGCTTAGAGTGGCCAATCCAACACAAAAACTAATATTGTAGGTCACACAACACAAATCTCGCACCTGATATTTTTCAACAAAAAGTAATTTCGTTATGTGTTAAAGGTAATAATACAAATAAATAAAACAAGCAGCCGTTTTATATCTAGAAGATTATTTATAACCAAATTAATCCTTTTTGTTTTCGATTTCTATATCAACTACATAATCAAGATCGTGTGTGAGTAATTACAAAATCATAGACAATATGAGATACGCTCAGTTGTAAGCACCTCTTTTTATATACAAGTGGTTGTAAGTTCGAGTCATGGCCCTTCCCCAATCACAAATTATTGTAATAGTTCAAAAAAATAACCTAACAAAAAACATTAATAACGATAGTCGCAAACTCCTAGCCTAATGTAGTAGTTTTCAACTATGGATTTTTTTGTATAAAATCGTCGATTGCTACAGATAGCTATTGGATTGCTACAGGTGATAATTCAATAGACACATGTAGATGTTAGATTTCTACCAATTGTAATTGATGATCTCGTATAGAAAATCCTGAATCTGATCATTGATACCGACCTAATAGTTCAATATTTGCTTAGCTTATTTTAGATTTTTAGTGAAATCTTAATAAATAATAATAAGTATATATAATACATACTAGATGTGGAAATAATGAATGAAATAATAAGAAGTTTGATTTTGTTTCTGTTTTTATTGTTAATAGGATTATGGGAAAAAATTATTAATTCATTTATATTATTAAAATAATATAAGGGGTCATATGATATTATTACCTACATTATATTTATCATAATTTAAGTACATTTGAAAATGTGTTGTAATTTGATTGGTTGGGGGCTATGGCCTTTATGGCCCTATGCACCCCCCTTGAATTCGCTCCTAGGTTATAGTGTTAGGAAACAAACAGGTAGTTTATTTATTTCATGACATATTGCTTTTCTTGAACATTGTACTATACTATTAAATTATCAAACCCTCACCCACATATGTAAAATAATATTCGATACATAATAACTCTTTTTGATAGCGGATGAGTTTGATGATGATGTTTCCCCAAATATTAATAATTATGTTTTTTTTTTCACCATTGATTCTCGTAGGAATATAAAGCAATCAACGATTTTCCTCTCTTTGATGGTTCACTATTGACGGATTCTTTAGATGTTGCAAATCGAGTACCTATACCTTTATATCTGATTTGTATTAGGCAAGCACCTATTAGATTATAGTCCTTCAAAATTCTTTTCTACAACTTATGTTACATTTTGTCTAACATTCATTTATGAGCTCAATGGAGGTGTCACTGTCCCAAATAGGGGTGAGCACGGTTCGATTTTGGATAAAACTGAATTGAACATAAAATATTTCGATTCATCCAAAATTAAAACGGTTAAAACGAATAAGAAACGTGAATTGAACCAAACTGAACTGATTTTAATCGGTTCAGTTCAATTTAGTTTTGAGCCTATTGGATCAGCTAACTTAATGGGTCTTTTGAATCTGTTCTTAAAATGAATGGGTTGTTGAATACTAATTTTGACCATTTGAATAGTCTAAAGCAAAAAAAAAAAAAAAAAAACTCAAATCAAACCTAACTTAATATATATATATATAAAAATAAAATTAAATCACGTATAAACATATTATATAATAATAAGTTAATAACAAATACATTCTAAAATATAAAAAACATATTAATACATTTTAAAGTTTAAAAATCAGTTAATAACAGTACATTACATAATAATACCTCCATAAAAATAAATAATCCAACTTCAAATCAAAATTACAATTAGACAAGTAGTCAACTAAAATAACATTAAAAAAGTTTAGGGTTTTTTTTAAAGTTATATATACAAATTAATATGTTCAATCTGGTTTTCACAAAATCAAACCGGTTTGAACCGAAAAATAAAAAATCGATTTTCAATTTTTAAACCGGTTTAAACCTAATTGATACTACGAACCGAATCGGAACCCCTTTTTTTGGTTCGATTCTGAACTTAATGTCTACCCCTAACCCCTAACCCCAAACTTGATGCCACGACGAGGCTCATTCACCCCTTTTGATCGACGCAACACCTGGGTAGTATGTGCCGAGCATGACAACAACACCACCGGGTAGACCCCTCTCAGCAACACTGTTTGATTTGTAGAAGAAAAAAAAATGTAAGTGAAATGACAAAATTACCGTAACATTCCTTTTGGATAGGGTTTCTGTAATTTGTTCCTATAAAAAAATATAGCAATATTGTTTTGGAGGGATTGTTACAATAATTTTCAGTTAAAAAAATGTCACTTATTTTATTTTTTCAAAAATTAAAAAGATATTACAATGTGATTTTTGTAATTTGTTATTATGAACTGAATTTTTTTTTTTACAACATCCGTTACAATTTCATTTAAATTATGGAGTTATTTTTTTATATATATAATTTTGACAATTTTTTAAAACCATAATTTTATTTTTTATCTTAAATTTAAACAGATCTGAATTGAGTTTGAACGGATCTGAGAAGTCCAGTAACATTAACATGCAAGTGTTCTTATTTCTGATGTGCTAATGAAGTGATAATTGATTGTTTTTAAAAAAACAAAAATATCATAAAAAACGGTATGTTGACAATAATACCCTTATACCATTCTTTGTTATATATATTTGCACTTTTATCTTTTAAATCTAAAAACAAGTGTTATGTGTGTGTGGCCTTTGTATAGGTGGGAAGAATTGTGGTGTTATCTTGTATAATCGTTGCCATGGGTTTTTATCTTGAATCTTTCTCCAGCTCTGTTGTTTTCTCCTTTTGTTTTAAACATCGATTGATGAGATGATCAGAAATTGTTGTATTAGCGCGATGAGTAGAGAAGAAAAATGGTTTACAGATCTTTTAGGTTTATTTGAATTTTCAAGGGATATATTTGGAAAAGCAAAGGGCTGATTTGGACATAAAAATGTTAAAGAAAAACGCCATGATATTCCGTTCAGACAAAAGTCCTTTGCAGATTCAAGTTAAACTTAAAAAGCAAATAAAAATGTCTTACTGAGACATTTAAGCTGATGAGAAAAACAAACGGGCCCTTATTGTAGGTGGAGTGCTGGACCAATCCATTATCCATAATATATTTTATAATTATACCCTTGTGAGTTGTGGGAAACTGAGAATGTGTGTAGGGTTTTAAAAATTCCAAAGCCCTCATTTCTTTCTCTCTCACTCACGTACACTCTGCTCAGGTAACAATAACACTCTTCCTTGTTACAATTCAGTTTATGTTATATATTGTTTGCATTCTTGGGTTTCTCTTCTCTTCTCTGCGTTGCTCTGTGTCTTCGTGGAATACCAGTTATCACTTATCAGTCGTCTATCTACGACCTGTAAATGTCCCCGTTATGATAAGATAAATATAATCATTTTAAATATAATTTTGTAAGTGTTCTAATTTGCCTAGAATAATAAAAAAAAAAAAAAACTTAAGAATTTCAGTTTATTCTTCTGTGATTGCGAGAATTTAGGGAGATGAAGAAATAGAATTTTGAAGTATAGTTATTGGAAGCAAAAAATTCCACTTCAATGAACCCTGTACAATCGTTTTTTAGTTGAGGTGGATCTGTTGTCTGAAACCCATATTCATGTTTCATTATTTTGTTTTAGTTTTGCCAGCACCCTTTTGTGTGTAAATGCTCATCCTCCATATCTGAGCTCTTTAACGTTGTGGATGTGAAGATTTGTTATGGAGTTGTTTCTTTTGGATTTCATTGAGTTTTGGTGAAGTATATGTGATACGGGTTTTAGGAAATGCCACAAACCCTTATCTTTTAAGATCCTTATGGTAATCTGCTGCATAAAGATTTAATGATTCTTCAAAAAATGGAAAGCAGTGTCGAGCATTATATTTTCTTTGGCATACTGTCCTGAAAATGCATGGTTACAAGGAAAGGGTTTTCTTGCATTTAAACGACTCATGTTTTGCGCTACACTTGCCTTGTGTAATTGGAGGTTTACTGCAGTAGAAGAGAAAGAGTCTGGCATTCTACATAAAATATATAATGCCCGTCTTAGCAGAGAAAGTTATTTAACATTGACAAGTGTAGGGAACTCCTTTTTCACCAAAGGGTCATGATGCCTCTTTCAAAATTTCCCAGACAACAGCATTGAGTTGTTCACTATCCCAATTATTAAACCATGTAATATGCTTTTTCTTTTATCGTCTCTTGCTGTTAGGGGTAGTCAGTGAGAGATTGTGCCCCTTTATATTGGTTAATTTCAGCAACTTGTAATTCACAGGCTCATGATGTATTGCCAGTTTCTATAAGCTATAATAATTTTTGGTCTAATTGGAGCATATTGGTATATAAATATAAATGTGATACTTTTATCATTTTATGAAGTTTCTGCAGGAGATCTGTGGCAGATGTCTTGTTAATGCTGTTAACCATCATCTGGTGATTCTTTTGTTTACATCTTTCCTTGAACTATTCATATTTTTTTTGTTATCTGATCATTAAAATATACAACAGAGGGTAATATGAACTCTCTCTCTCTCTCTCTCTCTCTCTCTCTCTCTCTCTATTTCACCAATTTTTAATGCATGTATCTAATTTTATTTGTCTTGCATGTCGTTTTGCATTTTAACAGGTGGTGAACTTTGTAATATCATGCATACTCTGAAGGGTGGCTGGGCTGTGCAAACTTTTGCTCTAGCCAAAAACAATGAGTCCGAAGGGAGGAAGTCTCGAATTCGGCGTTCAAAGGAGGAGAGGAAGGCAATGGTTGAATCCTTCGTAAAGAAGTAAAGGCCATACCCATCTCCACTTTCATTTTGAAATTGACACCACTGCACTTAGCAAGTATGGATGTCTGAAGACAATCAAAGCACACACGCACACACCTATGATAGCATTCCGTTAGAATCCTTAAGCTTACATGAATCATCACTTGCTTTGAAAAATAATATGCCAAATGAAATAGTTTCTTAGACTTAAAATTTTACCGTAAGTTTTGTGTTAGTCTTTGCTTGTGTGTCTAAATTGTTTGTTAAACTTGCTTGCAGGTATCAGAGTTCAAATAATGGTAATTTCCCATCACTGAATCTTACACATAAGGAAGTTGGTGGATCCTTCTACACAGTGCGGGAGATTGTTCGAGAGGTAATCCAAGAAAATAGGGTTCTGGGTCCTGCTAAGTTTTCTCCTGAGGAGCTGAATTATCTGCAAGATGAGCAAGGTCCATTAGGTTCAATTGCAATCGAACTTTCAACTCCTTTGTACATAACATCAAATGAAAGTCATTTTGTACCCAATCATCATCAGGCTACAAGTGAAGAATCAGTTGCAATTTCTGATGGGTTATGCAGTGAAAATGAAATTCAGAGGTTTGAGAATGAGCAAATCATCAATGGATACCAGTACCAGGTAGATGTGAGAACTGAAGAATCTGATAAACAGAAAAGTGAAGATTTGAAAACTAGGGAACAATTGGAAGCAGAGAAAAACTCAGCAGCTTCTACAGCTATTGTAATTCCTGTAGCAGAAGACATAGTAGTAGAGACCTTTCCGCTAAGGCCTGTTCCAAACATAGTTGATGGCTTGGATACAAGTTCTGTTGTTAGGAATCTAAATGAAACTTTTAAGGAAAATGAAACTGAAAAGGTGAAGCTGGAACAGGGCAATGGAAGTGCTCCATTAGGTCAAATAACTTCCTCAGCAAATTCCAATTTGGTGATTGAGAAAAAAACAGAAATCCTGACAGCTGTAGTTTTTGATAAAAACTCTGATTTGGTGGACGAGAAAATGGTAGAAAACTTTGCAGACCCACAATTGAAAAGTTATTATAATTTTACCACTGAAGAAGGCACTTTGAGTGATACTCGTATTGACACAGATGTTGATGGCTTGGATACAAGTTCTGTTGTCAGGAATCTAAATGAAACTTTTGAGAAAAATGTAACTGAAAGGGTGAAGCTGGAACAGGGCAATGACAGTGCTCCAATAGGTGAAATAAATTCCTCAGCAAATTCCAATTTGGTGATTAAGAAAAAAACGGAAATCCTGACAGCTGTAGTTTTTGATAGAAACTCTGATTTGGTGGACGAGGAAGCGGAAGAAAACTTTGCAGACCCACAATTGAAAAGTTCTTATAATTTTACCACAGGAGGCACAGTGAGTGATACTCATGTTGACACAGATGTTGAGATTGAAGTCTTGCATAATAATGTCTTAATATCTGAGATTAATGAACAAAGCCAGAGAGTTGATGGATCTAAGGTGAGTTCTTTTAAAAAGTCTGCATTGTATGTGTGGACAACCAAGTGCATGAGTCTGTCATGAAGCTCAGTTTCTTAGGGTACTCACTGTGTGCTCTTCAAATATTGGTTTTTAGAATCAGTGTCATCAGTATTTGATTTAACTTAGTATCTACATTGCAGCATGGAAAATTGGTACCACATGCATGATAAAGCTTTTATAAACATACATTTAGAAGGGCCATGACATGCAGAATTGCATTGGTTCCTTATGCCATTCCAAATTGCTTGTTATGGTTAATTTGGTTAAACTGTAATAGAGAGGACAATTCTATATCTGAAATCAAGATTATATAAGATATTCGTTCCATGAATATCTATATCCCCTTTTTTGTCTAGAATTATGGAAGTTTAAGCTGTTAGGTACTTAGATTATAGTTTTCGAGGTGCTTTTCTCATGTATAGTTCTAGTATAGGGGGTTGTGCCTTCTCTGTTGGCTTTTTTCTCGTATGTTTTATTTATCGAAGATAAAAGATATAAGGCAGAGAAGAGATTAGCCAGCTTGAACTGACAGGGTAAAAGCCTTGTTGGCAATTTGTTTGCATCTTTGTGGTTACAGTATGTTTTGGCTTTTGGAGTTGAGGATTATGACCTCATTTGAATCGTGGGGCAAAGACTCTAAACCGTGTTCCTTTGAATCATAATACACTTATGATGTTTTTGCAGGCAATTAATGGCAATTATGCTAGTCGGGAGCAAGTAAGAACACCAGAGGCAGTAGTGTCTGAAAATGAAGCCAATGTTCAAGGTGAAGTGAACTCCCATAAAGGAAGCAATCCACCATTAGACAGGATTAATCTGTAAGTATATCAAGTAACTCCTTCAAAAGTTGGGACTTAAATTTCTTTCTTTAGGGGTTGTTTTTAGGAGAAAAACTTGGGTGGCGTTGGCATAGTGTGGTGGCATACTCACAGTATGCCACGTGACAAATTCTCTAATTCTACTCTTTTTTCCCACACAATTACATATGATTAGTTTTCCATGTGGCATGTTGTGAATGTCAGGTGCACAGGTCACAGGTGATGTGGTGTGCCCACCTCACCCAAGTTTTTCTCCTTTCAGATCACTGATTTTTTATTTGATAAATTTATTTATTTCTATGGTTGGGCAGTGCATCATGGGAAGGGGCTTCAAGAAAGTCTGCTGAAACGAAAACTAACCCAATTTTGGATATTTTCAAGTCCTTTGTTGCTGCCTTTATAAAATTTTGGTCTGAATGAAATCCTTTAGACTTTTGTTCCTTGAGAGAGAATCTGTTTTTGGTGTGTGGATGAATCTTTGTAGTAATACACTATACACTTGGTATTTGTTTAATTTTATGGATGAGAATGTGATTATATTATATATATCAAATTTTGTTAATCCTCGTTTTTGCCCATTTCTTGAGCCCCAAGTGTACATTTGGTAATAGGTGTAATGGAGTTGTTAGGAACCAATCATCGTGAACAATATTTCTAAATGGCCGAGATCAGGACTTCTCAACTGACCAAACTTTTTTGTTCAGACAAAGCTTCATGTACCCAGGATAATTGCTTTTTCAGGTATGGATATTGTGAAACTGCACGACTTAGATGCTACTAAGTACAATCAGTTTTTTTTTTCCGGTGGCTGAATCATGATCAACTAATGGTTCTGTACTCGGTGAACTTTGTCAAGGATCCTGTTAGGAATTTGCTCGATGTCTTATATAAGAATTTCTAATCTGCTCTAGGCGTCCGTATCAAAATCATTGTTCATGATATTTTTCATTAGCATCTTCTGTGAAAGCATAATTAGGGAAACTAGGAATTAACTGATAAGTGTTGCAAGTAGATCCTGAACCTGAGACTTGTATACCAAGAATATTCGTTTAAACTATGGTATTCATGCTTTGATGGGCATGAGAAGACAAATATCAAGCAAATCCAGACTGTTGTTGAACAACCAACCTTAAATCTTGGGGATTAATAATAAGATCCTTTTTGGATAATCTACTTGCAATAACTACGTGTTTAAAGAAGTTTTGAGACAGATCCAGGAAACAGCATGGATGGTCTTCAAAGGATACATATATAGATAAGAAGCATCAACTTTTTAATTCTACTTTGAAAGGACATGGAAGGATATTAGTATTTATAGGGCAAGTTGGTCATGTGGGTTAACAGTTACTCCAGGTCTCTAAATCTGAGATTCAGCGGCCTCCTTTTTCTCTATCAGTTTGATGAAATTGCAAACAATCGTCTTGCCTTCGTTGGTTATAATGCTCTCTGGATGAAACTGAACCCCCTGCAAGTAATTATCCAGACATTTGAATAGCCTATAGGTTTACAAACAAATATATGCATATCAAAAGATATATGGGAAAGCAATCTTTCATTTGCCTAACCAACTAAACACAAGTAGGTGGTGGTGGGAAACTGGGAAATCTACTTTATGTAATGCAAGTATGTAACACTTCAAGAAAGACACCTATGACAGGATCCAGCAGCTCTGCAATATTAGAAACACGGGTAGGGATCGTAACCAAATACCCAGACAGTGCTCTCGCCTCTCGTAGGAACATCATTTGAAACATGGAAGAGCAAACACAGAATAGCTTAAGCAACGAAAACTAACTTCCAGTGTTGCATCAAGTTGGAAGGGCCGCGAGGTACAAAACTGAATAATGACGTTCGATTTTCATGCATCTATTACGGGCGTGGCATTAATTACACAATTACTACAACAAGAAACTATTACTCTAAAACAAAATGAATAATTCTCAACAATTTTTAAAATTCTAATTGTGACGAGAAAAGTGAAAAAAATTCTTACCTGTAAATGCTTATATACTTTGTGACGAGCAGCCATTATCAGTCCATCTTCAGTCCAAGCTGTAACCTCGAGCTCTTCACTAGGAAAACTGTCTTTTTCAATCACAAGGCTGTGATATCTACCTGCTGTGAACGGACTGGGAAAACACTTGAAGTAAATCATAACAACATCTAAACTTGCTATTATATACCAGAATGAGGATGGTAAGAATAACCAAAAATGAAAAGGTACATGATGGTGAGTGAATGATTTACCATTGCATTTCCACTTGCGACAAAATAAAAGGAAAACATCAATAAAATTAAAATTTTGACTTAAATTTGTGACTTCAACCTCCAAATATCCATACTTTCTTAATTTACTAGTGGAAACAAGTAAACGAATTACAGATAGATGACAACTCTTAGTTTAAGAGCAAATGGATGGACGGATGATAAAGTCACAAATTCAAGTCTATATTTTAAATTGATATAGTCTAACCCTAAAACAATAAAAGATGAATGAACCATGAACAAATTTTTAATAAGATAATAGGGCGGCTGATTAGTATTACAACTTTTTTCGATAAAAAGCTAGAATGAGAACTTATAAAAAGCTTCGTTGGCTTTGGTGCATGTTGTGGCCATGAGTGCTATATCCTAATACTACCCTTCAAAATAGACATGGCATCCAAGCTATACCAATAGGACAAACTGTAAGAATATAATGAAGACGGATTAAATTCAATCTAGGCTGGAACATGCATCTGTTAATGAAGCCATTAAATAAAAAAAAAGGCGATATATACAGTCTTCTAACTATGAAATTACGAATATGCATAACTTACTACCCCTGCCCCCCACTCTGTTGTGCACTTGAGTAACACACCCAAAAATAGCATATACCTATTTCAAAAATTAGTGATACAAGCTTCTGGGAAGTGGCAATGTTAACAGCATGATGCATACATCAGTGACCAGGTTCTGAAAGATACTAAATAACACCCAAAACATAGGGTGCTGAACACCTACAAAGACAATGAAACACAAACACCTAAGATAAAGTGAACTCGTTTGCCAAAAGGCAAGCAAGTTGCAAACAATTTGTGAACCTATCAAATTGGTTACCAGATGATTTTGAAGAGCTAGATGTCAACTTGGTTCAACTCATTTACATCCTACATAGTTATTAAACTAAATAAAAAGAAAAGAAAAGGATTATATGGGTTTAGGCGTTTAGCCAATTAGCCCATTCACCTAATCTATGAAACTAACACACAAGTCATATGAAATTGTAAAAAGAAATGAACATGTACTTTGATAATCCAGCGAACAAACCATCCTCTCCCTTCTCATCATAATATACAAGAGAACTCTTTCCATGCATGACACCCAAAGGAGAACGAACGATCTTCCCTAAAAAACAACAGAGCAAACAGGAAAGATTTAGAAACCAACAAGCAAGTACTTTAAATGCCATAAATAAATCAGAAGTAACAAATTACTAAAATTCTACTTTCTGTTTACCTAAAGATATGCAAATATGCAAAAATGATATATAATAATCAAGGTGATTGTATACTCAAATAAATTAGTTGAAAATAAACTTGATATGAGCTTAAAGACATCTCAACTAACTCACCTCCAAAAGCCTCTCCAATGCACTGCAAACCCATACACACCCCAAATAAAGGCACAGTAGGTCCAATTTCCAAAACAGTCTGCAATGATATCCCAGAATCCTGGGGTGCTCCTAGAGAAAGGACAGAAGGAGGAATATAATAATCTGTAAATATATAAAATAATAATAATAATAATAATAATAATAATAATAATAATAATCAGAAAATCTAGTTACCTGGCCCAGGGGATATAAGCACTCCTCTTGGATTTTTCCTAGAATAAGTAACAAAATGGTTATCAGTGACTGCATGATACACATAGTATTAAAACGCTAAACGGAGATTAGCAAACAAATATAAATCTTTTTCACAGTCAAAAAGGTCATCACAGCAGAAAAATTTATTACCTAACTATATTATAGCGGGCAAAGCACAAATCCCATACCTTTTCAGCTCTTCCACAGTTAACTCATCGTTCCGGTAAACCTCAAAGTGACACCCTAGCTCTCCCATATACTTCAAAATCATAATTAACTTATTAGAAAAAAAGTTTCTGATCCATCAATAATTAGTGTTGAAGACAAATAATAACACAAAATAATGTAGGAAACAACGTGTTTCAAAATACCATTAATAAAGTATACTGCAAAAATTCTTAAAAGGTAAAAGAATTCTATTATGACAATCAATAAGATGAATAATAGCATTCCACCATAATTTCCCACTGAATTTTGGTTAACATTGAAAGGAGTAAAGGACACTGCTAAAAACCTTAAAAGAATTAATAAAAAATTGTATTATACAGAGGAAAATACAATCTTCAAAAATATAGCGCATATAAAATAAAATCCGGTGGAAGTGACACATTTTAAGTTCGTAGGTTGCAAACTCTCAAGATTTGTGGATTGAAACATACTATAAGGATCTAATTCAGTTTCTATTGCTTTTTTAATCTATATGTTGATGAAAAAAAATAAACAAACTTCTTCAATAAATGGATCATAAATTTATTACAATGTTCAAAATTCAAAAATGAAATAATAGGTAAAACAGAAAAGAAAAGCTATGACATGAGGACAAAACTTAGCATTTATACAGCGGTGCAACCAGCTATGTCAATGTCAAGAGGAGCGGTTACATTAGACTCTCCTCATTTGCACTTCAGTCGTTTGACGAATACTTTACAAAGTCAGAAGGTTTCAATACAATCCCCTGACAATTTGTCTGTATAACTAACCTTCAAGACATCAATTTTTAAACATGTTAACACATTTCTTTACTTCGAGGCTCCATTTTTTATAACTAATTTACGGCAAAAGAGGGGGAAGAATACATTTATTTTGTCTGTATCTTGCCTACTTCAAGTTGTTGAACTATTGTTAGAGTATATCAGCAAATTAGGGCTTTGACAGCACCTAGAAGAAACTGAAATGGACCAACCAGAATCTTGGGGCAAGAAAACAACTGAACACACTTTTGAAGCAGAAAATCATCACCATTATTATGCCATCATTAAATTTTTCAATCTCAATTCCTTGCTACCTACAGCCAATAATGTCTCTTACCAAATTCAACATGTCATTTCAAGTAAAGCATTTCCTCTTATTGTGATAAATCATTCTGATAGGGAAAGACTAAAGAGTACTAAAAACAGAACACCACACCAATTCTTAGCCCAATATCTTTCTAATAAACAGTATAAGTGTTAGAGAAATATTTGACAAGCATATAGTAATAAATCATTACTTGAAGTTTTTGTGCAGTCGTTTGTTTTTTACAACAGAAAATTTTAAGATTTGAAGTGTCCTTTTTATTCACTTAATTTGGACTGCTAACTCTATGATAAATAAGCACAAGTCTAGAAAAGCATCGACTACTCTTGACTTCTTCCTTTTCCTACATGTTCTCACCAACCAAACAGCTAGAACATCAAACAATCAAAAGAAAAGTAAAAATGAGCGAACTTCAGGCATTACCCAGATATAAACAACAGAGAAAGGACCAAACCTGGCAAAGATTGTAGGTGAAACTATCATAATTATCAATAACAATGATGGGATCGTTATTGGTCTTCCTGCGATCATCCAAAAGCGAAGATCTTGTATCTGAATTCACCATTGCCATTGACAATTTCGCTGACCCAGTTCTCCTTTTTGCAGTAAAATGCAGTCCTGTAACTACAAAACCAAAATCATAATCATAATCATAATCATAGAAAGAGCGTAGTTCAATACATGTAAAAACAAACGAAGACAGAGAAGAAAAATTACTTGAAGAATGAGATAAAGTGGAGAGTTGAGTGATAGGAGGTGTTTGAAAGGTTGTTTTACAAAAAAGAGAGGGTTTTGATTGGATGATGGAAGATTTTGAGAGCATTGCAGCGTCCATTTTTGAGAGAGAGAGAGAGATGGTACTTGGTTTTAACTTTTAAGTGAGCTGCGCAGCCACCCCTCAAAAAAAAAAGGGACCCGTTTATATAAGAGCGAGTTAGTGATCACTGCTTTATTAACCGTTTATTTTTAGAATAATACCGTACAATTCAAACTTTTAATCGAAATTCAATCCAAATGAATTATATCATAGGCTGATATGAATGACAAATTATTTATCACATTATTTAAATCAGTTTTTAAACTAAATTTTTGGATGAACTAAAAACTAAATTTTTGGATGAACTAGAATTAGTGTTATTTTTAACCAATAATTTACCTATCCTAAAAATATATCGCCTAAACCCTGCCAATTTTTCTATGACAGGGTTTACAATTTTTTTTCCGGTATGTAATTTAGACATATTTATAGTATACCATATAAACAATATAATTTCAATTATAATAATACATATGGTAATATATAGTGATGTTTATTAATATACTATAAACATATCTAAATTGTGTGCTAGAGAAAAATAGTAAATACTAGCCATGTAAAACAAACTTAATAATTTAAAACAAAAATAATAATAATAATAATAATAATAATAATAATAATAATATATATATATGTGTGTGTATGAATATATTTTTCGATGAAGTCTTTTCATAATGCACACTTTAAGCACCTTCGATGACATTTAATAGAATATATTGAATCTTGAAATGATTTTTTTATATATGATAAAAACATTGAAATACATTTATAGAAAAAAAAAAAGCTGAAAATTTTTCTTGTGAAAGAACTAATTTTTCGACTTTTTTTGAAGATAAAGCATTTTAAAATAGGGAAATATAAGAAAAAATAATTCTCAAATCCAAAAAAAAAAACCGATTCTTTTACAAAATATGTATTTTAATTTTCTTATGGTGCATATAAAAAATCTCATCCAAAAACATTCAATTATATATAATTTTATCAAAGGTGGTCATTGTATTAAAATAAAGGAGTTCTATAGGAAAAGTCCCCTATATATATACTTACAAATTCAATAAATAACTCCACACTCCAAGGGGGCATTTTTACTCACCCCATAATTCGACCCAAACATGCTAAAAAGGAAAACGGTTATGGGTAGGGATGATAACGGGTCGAGTTCGGTAGATTTTATAAAATCCAAACCTTCACCCGTGAAAATTTTCCTCACCCACGCCCGCCATCGAACCCGAGTAGGTTAGCGGGTTCGCGGAAGGACGTGAACCTACGGGGTTATGGCTGCACTCATACCCTCACATGTGAACCCGCGAACCAATGCGGGTTCAAGGGTGGGTGCTTCACCCACGGGGTATCCACAAACCCGCGACTTGTCATTTGTAAATTTCCACATGTAATCACTCATTTAATACTTAATTGAATTTAATTTTCATCTCTAATTCCCTACTTGATACATTACAAAACAATAATAACCATAAAAATAAAATGACCAAAAATAATTCAAATGTATATATGTGTTCATATACAAATATTTGCACCCGCGGATTCGTTTTTCAATCTGCACCCGTTCGTAAACCCGTCGAATTTTTCATTAAACGGGTTTACGGGTCTGCGGGTCGTAAATTCACCATCCACACCCTACCCTACAGGGTCGGGTTCATGTGGATGTTCGCGAGTGCGGGTCAAATTATCACCCATAGTTATGCGTTTAGTTTTATCTGGTCATGTCATTAATAAGTTGTGTTATTAAAATTCAATAATAAGTTGTGCTATTAAAATTCAATAATAATTGTTCTAGTTTACAATAAATTATTTACTCGACCAATCTAGTTACCCTGATCGAGTTACTTTTCCCAATCATTTTGAGATCATCTTTTGGTCATCTTGGGTTGCTCTTTTTTGGCTGATCTTGGATGTCGTGGCATATCTGACCACTGTATTTTTCAGTAATAGTGTTGACATGTCAGATCTTCAAATTTTACCAATAAGATTACTAATATTCAAAACAAAAGGGATTGATTTAGCATAAGGTCAAAACTCAGGGGTTATTTACAATTCTCCTTATGCATTATAAATCACTTGTAATGGTAGACCGACAGTCTCATGAATTCAAGGGTCAGTTTGATATTGTTGTAACTTATAGAATAACTGTTGTTAGTTGTGTTGTAGGAGTAATCAACTCTGAAGTTAATTAACAGATATTTGATTGCTTATAGTTTTAAAACTATTTTATATCTCAAAAGCAATATATATATATATAATTTTATTTAAAAGTGTTGAGATTAGTTATAATAACTAAAATAGATATAATTTTAGAACCTTACTTATTTTTGTCATTAATTATATAAATAAAATTAATATTTAAGTAGAATATTTAAATTAGAAAAAAAAATCCATAAGAACAATAAAGATGTTCAAAAAGATTTCATAAATCAAATCAATATTTGAGTATAATATTTAATTTTTAAGATGAAATAAAGTATAAATGATTTTATCTTGATAAGGTTAATAATGATATTTTAAAATATTCATTAAATAGTGAAATAGATTATTTCATAATCACTTTTAAAAGTAACTCATCATTTACTTATTAAAATCACTGTCAAAACTTGTTTGATTATTAATTAATCATTTTTTGAAGTTTTATCAAACATCATTTTAAGTCAAAATTATTAAATAAGGCTCCGTTTGGAAGAGCTTCTTCAAGTAGATCTTTTAGGAATAAATCTTTTAAAGTAAATCTTTTACAAGTAGAACTTTTAATAGGAAGTCGTTGTTCGTTTGGTTGTCAATTAAAAAAAGCTTTTTTAAATGGTAAGATTACCAAAATATTCAAAAACTATTTTAAATGATAAGGTTATATTAGACATTTTAGTGTTATTAAAAAGCTCAAAAAGATCTACTTGGAAAAGCTTAAAATTTAAGCTTAAATTTTGAGCTTTTCAAAGTAGACGTAAAACAATTTTTTTAATCATCTAAAAGCTCTACTTGGTGACAACCAAACGTCACTATTTTTTTAAAGAGTTTTTTTCTCTTTTAGACAATAGAGAAACTCTTTCAAACGGGCACTTAGTAGATTTTAACTTTTTAAAAGCAATAACAAACTGGCTCTAAAACATTAACCGACTAAATTAACACTCTTGCCGTAAAGCACATTAGGCAGTGGTTACCAAATGATTTGGATTTAAAATTAGATCAATAGATAATTACCTTACTGAACATTCATTTCGTTGTTAAATATCAAAATAGTTATTTGATGGAAAATTTGGTTCAAAATGGCTATTATAGGTAAATAGTGTGACGACAATGGCCATTAATTGTGAAAATTACCATTAGGACCATCTATTTGGGCATGCGATACTCTGATGGCTACTCATTTAATTTTGTAAATATAACTAATCAATAATTTTTTTTAAAAAAAAAAAAAAAAACTAATACCAAAAACTTTTCTTAAAAGAAAAAGGAAAACTTTTTATAAAACTAAATTTATCTCCAAATGTCCATCACAATGGACGGTTGGATTAAACAATTTTTTTATTTAGAAAGTCTAAGATAAATTTATATAAAAAGGTTTTTTTTTTAAAAAAAAAAAACTCTTCTTCTTTTTTTGTTTAATCTTCAATCGTACATGATTGTGATGGATGGTTGAACTTTAAAGATAAAAAAAAAGTTTTTTATTTTAATTTTTACCATATTGTTTTTCAAAATTAAAAGGGATAATTACTCCGATGGCCATCAATTCTTATTACCACTATCAAAATGGTCACCAAATTGGGAATTGATTTCAAAATGACATTTTTGGTAAACAATGTTACACTAATGGTCATTCCATCCAATTCCATCTATTTCCATCAAATTCCATCCAATGAGTGACATTTTGGTTAATAAAGGGATGTCATTAATTTATTTTAGATATTTTGTTTAAATCATTTTTTTCTTTTAATTTTTAAAACAAATAATTATATTTAATGTATGTATATACATATAGCATATCCCATATATATATATATATATATATATATATATATATATATATATATATATATATATATATATATATATATATATTCTTTTCAACTTATCTCAAATATTTTTTTTTAAATTTTTAGAATTTATAGCATTAATCTTCTCAAAAAAAGAATATATATATACGAAAATTTTCACATAATTGCGTACTGATGGAATTATATAAGAACATTAAATGTGAGATACTCATTTTACATACTTTGCTTTGACATATATATATTTGTCAAAGCTCTTATATATATATATATATATATATATATATATATATATGTTATACATATATACAAATACTAAATATAAATATTTAAAAAAAAAACAGATGGAATAGATATTAGCGTAACGTTGTTTATCAAAAATGATCATTTTGAAATCAAATCCCTATCTAAAAGCTATTTTGATAATGTTGATAAAAGTTGATCTTCGTCGAAATAATTATCTGAAATAATTATCTCAAATTAAAATGAATAGCTATTAGAGTAGAGCGTAACCAAATGGCCATGCCACTAGGATAATTTTTCTATGAATGACCATTTTCGTTTGGCGGTGACCACTGACCAGGATAATTATCCTTAAATGAAGCATGTAATTTAAACACGTTTACTGGGAGGTGCAATAAGTATGAAATACGTTTATTGAATGGACGATGGTATGATACTGACACAAGGTACTGTTTATATCAATGGGATGTTAACACATAATCTATTTTTAAAAAAAATATAAGAAATAGATACCTAAGTGTCAGTATCCTATTGGTAGATCGATACCTAAACATTTTCCTTATTGAATTATTGTGAGTTGCCAACTTGCATTAAGCCATTAAGCATGAAACACGCAAGTCAAGAAATTAAAGTTTATGTAATTGCAACAATAAGTCAATAACATTTATTAGTTTGTTTCCCTGTTTGGAATCCAGTTGACTCCACCTTTATGCAAACTCGGTTTGTAATTTGTATAATATTATCTGTTCGCCATTGGGATTATATTTTATATTTCGTTTTAGTTTTTATTTTTTAAAATAAAAAATTAAATAGAATAAATATATATTATGTTTAAATATATATCTCCAATTTAGGTGCTGCAACTCAATATCAAATATATGGCAACAACAAAAAATAGATAAGATCAAATCGAATGCCTATTTTCAAAGCTGCGTTAAACATCTATACTCTAGGCTAACTAAGTATTTAGAGATAAATTAAAAAAATTATTAAAAAATTTGTTTGATTAAAAAATAAATATAATAATAAGACGAGGAAATATAAGGTTTTGTTATTTTTTTGAGTTGATGTTTTAAGACTATCACTGTTTTAATAATTTATATTTTAAAAATTATCAAAGTAAGTGATTTTCAAAAATACATTTACTTTACACGTTTTGAAATTATATCTCTGATTTTAACTTTCTTTTCCTACTTTTATATTGTCTGGAACTTACTTTCCTCTCTCCAATTTTAAAAGCTTTATAATCTAAAACTTAGTTTAGTGATGCTACGCTGATGCACTACACTCAAGGGTCGAATCCTATGTTGTTTTGGTTTTGAATCTTCCATTGTTAAACACAAGAAACAACAACAGGACAGCACAGAACAACAACCTTGTGTTTTCGAGACTTTGAGATTGTGTTCCGAGACTTTGTGTTTGTGTTTCAAGACCTTATGATATGTTCCGAGACTTTGTATTCGTGTTCCGAGACTTTGTGTTCGTGTTCCGGTTCCGGGACTTGTGTTTCAAGACTTTGTGATTGCATTTCGAGACTTCTAGGTTGTTGTTATGTGCTTCTTTGTTTTTGTACAATTCATCTTCTCTAACACTGAATCCCCAATTTGAAACCCTTCGATTCAGAGAAAGTTAAATACTTCATCTTTTCAGAGAAATCAAAAGTCGATATTGTGTTTGATCGTGGTCGTCGACGATGATGTACACGTGTTCATGGTCAATGGTTGTCGTCGGTGTACATGTGTTCGTCGATTGGTCGGTGTACGTGTGTTCGTCGATTCGTCAATTACATCTCCATTGATTGAGGTCCTCCATTGATGGCGGATTTTGAAAGGAAAAAAAAAACAAAATGAGAAGGAAGAAGAACAAGAGCTACTGCGGTTGAGGAACAAGCGGTCGTGGTTGCACCTGTCAAGTTCCCGAAACCTGACTACCGGGCATTGACACCCCCTCTACATCGCCTTCTTCCTTTCCTTCTTATACAACCCAATTTCCCTCCATTTCATCCACGAAAGGGAGGTTGTTTGATTGAAAGTAGCACTTGTTGAATCATTTAGAGAAGCAACTATTTCCTAAAATCCACCCTAAAAAAGGTGTTAGAAATTTTTTGGACTCATAATAAGTCATGTCATTAATAAATTAATATTTAAACAAGAGCATTGGAGACAACTTTTTTATTTGGCTATCTATCAAGTAGACTTTTTTACCATATAGGAAACAAATCTCTTGATATTGTTTATATTTCAACAATTATTGAAATGCAAGTCACTTTTACATTGGAGATCGGAGATGTTCTTAGATACATTCTCTCAATAACAAACTTTATGTTCATATGATGACATGTGGGTATTATTAAGGAAAATTATCATTTTGGTCCCTATGTTTTGGCCGACAATAACATTTTTAACTGTCTTTCCATTTTTCACTGGAGTGGTCATTATGTTTTCAAAAATTCATCAATTTGGTCCCTTAGTCGGTGAACTGTTAGTCAAACTTAACAATTCCAAGGGCATTTTTTGTCTTTCACCGTGTAATATGCCACGTGTTAAATAAAAAACAATTATAAACACAAAATAATGATTTTAATTGATTTTAATTAATTTTAATATTTAATTACAAATATATATATATTTTTTTAAAATCTAATTTAAATCTGGGGAGCATCAGATGTAATCTTTGTCGCCTTGAATCTCTTGAATCTCTTCCCTCTCTTCGTCTTCTTATCGCCTAATCCGTACAGGATCGGAGCATCAGACGCTGCCATCGATGATGGTAGAGATGGCCGCTGAGTCATCGCCAGGACTCGCCTTGCCACCGCGCCGCACCACTGCATCATCTCCATATTTTCTTTGTTTGTCTCTAAGATCCAATCTCCAGAGACCTACAAAACTCCACAAACCCACATCTTCTTCTTTTTGGATTGCCTTGATAACTGACTCTCCATTTCGATCATTAGGTCTCTTCAATTTCTTTCCTCTGACTCTTGTAATCGTTTTTTTCCTCACTTTTTTGTTTCTCGTAAATGTTCAAATTTGGCTTTCAATTTTATTGTTGAGAGACTCTCGATGCAACGCCACTGTCATTTTGTTGCAAAACTAGGGTTTCCTGATTTGGGGGTTTTCACTTTGTTGCCAAGTTTAGATTTTTTCTTCTGCTTTTTAATCTTATCATCAGTATAGGGTTTAATCTTTATTATAAATTTGGGTTTCTTGAATTAGTGATAAACGGAGTGTTTGGTGATTTGGGTTTGATCAATTGGTGATAAAGCTTAGGGTTTTTATTTTTATCTGAATTGGTAATAGTTCTACGGAAGATTTTTTCTTGGTTTTTTGGATTTCAGGCGGTGGTTCGATTTGTTTTTGGTGGTGGTTTTAGGACCATTAGGGGTTAGAGCTCCACTACCATCTCACAGAAAGAACCAAACCGGGTTTTCCCCACCGGCGGCCATCTCTCGGCCTTATAGGGTACTGTTCCGGCGACACTAACAGAGATGGATGGAGTTCAGCAGGCCAAGCTAGTCAGTACGTGGCTTTGTTAAACCTGAGTTCATCCTAGCCAGCAAACATACTGGTTCCGGATGTGTCCAGGGTGTCCAGCCGATATACCAAACTAGTATACTGGATCTGTTCTGATGTGCAGGATCCTCATACGAGGCAAGCACAGAGCATACTGGGACCTTGGAGAATCATAATTTCAGACCTAGTGTTAGTCGAAGATTGGGAGAGAAGGAGACTGTTTAGTTAGACATAGAGATAGAAAACATAATCCTCTTTTTATTTCTTTCCGTTCCTAATTACAAAGAGGGCAGCTCGCCCTTTTAAAGAGAAAGGAAGGAGGAACCGGTCATCCTGGTCACTCCTTTAGAGCCGGCGATAAGGATAAGGCTGCGATATATTACAAAAGGGGCAGCCGACAAGGGCAAACAGCTGGAAAGCAAAAAGGCTGCGATATATTACAAAGATAAGGGCAGCCGATAAGGATAAACATCTAGAACTAGCGGCCGACAAGGTGGCCGACAGAAAGCAGAAAGCGATGTGGCAAAGCTAAGGACTGCTGAGATTGCAAGTGGCATGGTACTCGTCGTCTGAATCTTGGGCTCCACAGATCGAACAAGGCCATGTGTCACGCCATTCGTCCGTGGGGTCTTGGGAATCTTGTAGGAATGACTGTGGGAAGGGATGGAGACTTCTGGTGGGGTCCCTTGGGACGTCAGGTAATATGAAGACGACATCTGTGTAGTCGTTGTTGATATCACAGAGGAAGTTGAGTAAGGGGACCTGTAGGTTGGTGCGATATAGGCCTTCATAGTCAAAAGAAGTGTCCCACTCGTAACAGATATTGGTGGTCCAGAGTAGCTCGGTAAGAGGGCTGATGTTGTAGGGTCTGCTAAATATCCAGATGCAGCAAACTTTTGCTGCCTGTTCAGGATCCAATTTCCAAAGATTATACTGGCCCATTAGTTGTGTGAGTTCGGCCTGCCATGCCTTAATGGGCTTGAACCATTGTAGGAAGATACGGAGGTTGGATGGGCCTGAGCTCTGGACAAAGGCATATAAGGCTTGTAGGGGGAAGACCATAGCGTGGTGGTATAGGGCAGATAAACACCACAAGAACCAAAGGACTTGGTCTGAGTAGTAGTAAAAAGGGGGGGAAACGAAAGGGTCAAGAAAGGGCCTTTTTATGTTGGAGACGATGTGGTGGCAACCTTGGTCATTAAGTTGGGCTAGGTAAACAGGAAGATAAGTACTTGCAAAGTTGGAAATTTGCTGGGGGGAAGGGGTGTGGCCTGGAGGAAAGGAGGCTGATAATTCTGGGGGAAGGCCTGTTGGAAATTTGGGAATAGGATCAGGTGGGGCAGAGGATGAGGAAGGTTGGGGAGATACCATGTAAATCAAAGGGATTGGGCCAGCCTGGGAGAGGAGGTTGATGGGCTGAGGCCTTGAAAGCATGTCTGGGATAATATTATGATGCCCTTTGACATGTTTGACAGAGAAATCATATCTGGCGAACCAATCCTTTAGCCTGAGAAGCTGAGGGTTTGGTGGAAGCTTGTTTCTGAATTCTAGGACCTTTGGAAAGGAGGAATTGTCCATTTCGACTGTAAAACGTGATGTTCTAAGGTGGAAGTCGAATTTGGAAATGCCATTTTTTTCTGCAAGGATTTCTTTATAGATGGTGTGGTAGTGTTTCTGGGAGTCCTTAAACTGGCCACTGGCATGGCCGCAGTAATGGCGAGTGTTCGAAGTCTCTTCAATGAGAATAGCACCCCAGAAATGGTCACTGGCGTCTGTTTGGAGAATGAGGCGGCCTGTTGCAGGAATGTGTAGGGGAGGGGGATGCTGTGCAGCCTTCTTTAGTTGAGAGATAGCTTCAGTATGTATGGTACTCCATTGGGGAGCTTCTTTCTTTAGAAGCTTGGATAAACAGGTAGTGAAACGGCCTGCCTGTGGGATGAAGTCTCTGACATAGTTGACAATGCCTAAAAATTGTTGCAACTGCTTGAAAGAGAGGTTGGTATCAGGGAAGTCAAGCAACTGGCTGGCAAGGTGAGGTCCGGGGCTATAGGTGCCATCTTTGATCCGCATGCCAAGGAATTCTACTTCTGGGACTCCTATAGAGCTCTTTTTGTCTGACAACATGATGCCATGTTCTTGGAGGATTTGGTGAAATTTTTCAAGGAGCAGGTTATGGGCCTGAATGTCTTTTGAGAATAAAAGGATATCGTCTATATATATTAAGGCTGAAGAGAGGATGGGCTGGAAAATCCGTGTTACGGCCTTCTGAAAAAGCGAGGGAGCTGTCTTAAGTCCAAAGGGTAGAACAGTCCATTGATAATGGGCATTGGGGAGACAGAAAGCAGTTTTGGGCCTGTCCTGTGGAAGGATACCGATTTGCCAAAAGGCTCCCTTTAAATCGAACTTGGAGAAAATGGTAGCACCGGGTATATGGGAAAACAAGGCATTGGGCCTAGGAACAGGGAACTTGTCATCTTGTAGGAAGAGGTTGAGGGGTTTGTAATCAATGACAAGTCTCTTCTTTCCTCTAGTCTTTTCGGATCTTTTTTCTACATAAAAGGCTTGGCAGGCCCATGGAGAGGATGTGGGTTCAATGAGGCCTTGGGCCAGGAGGGACTGACACTCTTCTGTGGCCATGGCGAGGTCAGAGGGGGACATTCCTGTGTGGGTTGCTTTGGTGGGGTTGACATCTTCATTCAGTTTGAAGGGGAGGCTTATGAAGAAATTGGGGTTCTTCCAAAGTGGGTGAGGATGGGTGAAATCAGTGTGGCTATTGGCACAGAAACGTTGGAGCCTTTCCTGAACATCTTTGAAGTCTGGGTTTATGATCGACAGTGGGAAGATTTTTGGAACGTTAACGAATGGTTTAAACTCTCTTTTAAACCGTATGCCATGAGGTAGGATAATAA
Source organism: Dipteronia dyeriana (assembly GCA_032871835.1). Taxonomy (NCBI): domain Eukaryota; kingdom Viridiplantae; phylum Streptophyta; class Magnoliopsida; order Sapindales; family Sapindaceae; genus Dipteronia; species Dipteronia dyeriana. The sequence continues at coordinate 55,942,255 of CM065303.1, read as the reverse complement.
TGTCATTTTGTTATTTCCGTGAGGGTTGACCATTAAAAAACTGGTCAAAGGGACCAAATTGATGTGTTTTTTAAAACATAGGGACCACCCCAGTGAAAAATGGAAAGACATTTAAAAACGTCATTATCGATCAAAACATAAGGACCAAAATGATAATATCTCTATTATTATTTTTTTCACATTAAACTTGCCGCATTTATAAATGTCTCATTTTTCATTTTATTTACAATGCAAAACAACAACTAATTTATTAGATTACCTTTATTTTTTAGCTTTTACTTATTGTCATTTAACAAAGTTTATTTTTAAAAAAAAAAATCAGGTATTGTTATTTGATTAGGAATAAACAAAAATATAAAACATAAACTTATAGAAGATAAGAGATAAATAATAGTTAAAAGAGAAGTATTTTATTCTTCAATTGTTCTCATCACAAAGTGTATAAAATACAGTGGTGTAAGATCCTTTTTATAGTCCCACAATCCTATATTACATTAAGTATATATAAATTATATTATAATGAATCATAAAATTGATCATTATGATAAAACTTGTGGGAATATAAAAGGATGAAAGTTTCTTTCATAGATCGATGGATATTTATTTATATATAATTGCATTATATTCATAACGGGTATATGTTTTTAGTCAAACTATACGACTCAACATAAAAAAAAATCTTCTAGTTCGATCTAACTCCAACTCTTACCATTTACAAACATAAATTGTCTTCTCACCATTATTGCATTTTTTTCCATGTAAAAAAAAAATTGTTTTTTATTAAATAATTTTATTTTGAACTTCTTTTATTTGAATTTCTTTTTTCATAACTTGTTAGTTTCATCTCACCATATTCAATTATAAGTTGTCTTCTCACAATTGTTCCCGCTATATCTAGGTAATTTTTTTTAATTGATTTTCATTTCAAATAATTTTATTGTGTTGGGTTAAATTTTTATATTGATTTTATTTTTCATAACTTGTATGTACGGTAAACTTCAATTGTCACCATTTTCAACTATAAATTGTCTTCTCACTATTGTTATAGCTCTATCCATATAATTTTTTAATATTTTTTTATGAAATAATTTTACTGTATTGTATTAAGCTTTTAAATTGAACTTTTTAAATTTGAAATCATGTTTCAAACCTTGCATTAGTAGGTAGATTAAGAATTAAATGCATTTGTGTTTTTAACCTTGTATAAGTGGAGATTTTTTTTTTCTTTTAAAAGGAATATTAAATGATCTTTTAAAGTTAAAGAAGATAGGCAATCTAAAAAATAAGTTGTTGGTTTGCATCGTAAATAAATTTAAAAAAGAGGCAATTTATAAAGGCTGCAAGTTTTTAATGTGAAAAAATTAATGATGTCCATATATCATAGAGAATGTGTTGAGACTTGAAAGAGTGGGTTAAGAGAGTATATTTAGCACTCTTCTTTTAATAGTAAATAAAAAAGTGAAAATGGTGAGGATTATTACATTTTTTTATTGTGTTGCGATGATGTCACCAGTTTAATAACTTATGTTTAAAAGGCACATATTATAGTGAACTGTCCAAAATACCCTTAAAAGTTGTCTTTGTACTTCAATCAGCTCTTACTTTGAAATTTTCAAAAAAAATATTCTTTCATCTTCTTCGTAGATCTGTTTAACAGACCTCCGATAGTAGTCAAACATCATAACATTATCAATGAATCTTCATTGGATAATTAGTTTAATGAGGTTACACAGACATTTACAAAAAAGCTCGAGCATTAACTAAAAAAGCTCGGACATTGAAAATAATCCCGAACCTTTTATATAAAAGCTCGGACTTTTTATACAAAAACTCGGAGCTTTTTTACAAAAGTTCGAATAGACAAATAAAAGCTCAGAGCTTCTTTATAAAAGCTCGACTGTATGTCAAAATCTCGAATGAAAAAAAAAACTCGAATTTTATTTCAATCCTCTCGAACGTGTAAACTAAAAACATAAACAACGAAAAAAATGCTTGGGTTCATCAAAAAAAAAACTCAGACACCCAGAATATCATCTTCCTTAATAACTGTTCAACAAATCCAAAATCCTAATCTAACCCATAATCATTCTCAGATCCACAAATAAAACCTAATTTAACATTTCATTTAATTAATCAACAACCAAAACGATTGAAATCTAGATCATGTTTTCTCTCTCTACTTTTTCTCTCTCAAGTTGACGACAAAGTCAATTTCGAAATATTTTCGTCTCCACACGTTAATTGGTGTATTTTAAACATAAATTATTGATGTGGTGTTATATGTACAAAAACCCTCCAAAAATGTGTCATTAAATTTTCAAACCCTTATGGGCTCAACGAGTTTAGGAATGACTATGGTTGAAATAATATGAAAATTGAATAAAAAATTATTAAAACAATTGTTTTAAGGAAATAAATATTTTAATTTATATATTATTAAATTAATAATATCTCAAAATATTTTAAAATAAAGTTGTAATTTTATGTTTTTTAAAATAAATTTAAATAATTTATAATTTATAATTTATAATTTATTTATTGCGGTTGAAAAATTAAATAGCACATTTTGAAGAGTGATCTGTGAAATTGACATCACTATAATAACTCTAGTTTAATAGCACAAAAATGGGATTGGAATAAAAATATACATGCTCTTCTATCATTTTCTCTTATCAGCCCTCTTTTTTTTCTTAAAAACCAGAGTTCTATCAATGGAGTCATCATTGCCAACATCATCATCGGTGAGTTGATTGACAAAACCATTGGGAAAATATTCGTCGGATGCCAGTCGTTTTATCCAAAGTGTCTGTTTATATTGGAACTGTGTGGAGAGAGAAACAAAGTCAAACCCGAACCGTCGCTAAATTTTCATCGTCAGATCTGTGATGATCTGTCGCGAATCCGATTGTGTCAACAAACTCAGTGTCGTCCAATCTTCCATATCCGATTATCGTTGGAGTTAACTGGAGCCGTAGATTGTTCACCATTGATGAAGGTCTTGATGAAAAAGATGACACCAAAAAAAAATTATAAAAATTCTCATTTGGCTCCAGTAATTCTTGTTTTTGTAAAAATGTCTAATAAGTGTCGAATTTTCAAAATAAGTCCCAAATTTGCAAAATACGTATCAAATTTGTCAAAATAGTCTAGAACTTGCACAAAAATATGAGGGCATTTTTGTCTCAAACCATACTTTGGTGTTATTAAACTTAATTTATTAAGTTTGTGCTAGTCCCAAAACCAGATGGTAAAAAATGCTATTTACACCCATTTTCCCCCACTATAATCCTACAGTATTAAATTGTTTCACAGTTACTTAATTAACAATCAAATTAGGCGTTTTAATATGATGACCGACTATATAACTCATTAGTATTCCCACTTAACATGGAGTGACTAAAAAAAATATTAATTAAAAAGAAAAAAAAAAGGACAACTTATTAAGAAACAAATCAAGATAAAGGGTTATCACCCTGGACAAAACCCTCCACATACGGAGGGTACGTCTCCCACTCTCCATCCAATATTGGGTATCTGCTAAAGTCAGAGCCAACTTGGAGAGCGTGGGCAACAAAATTTGTCTTCCTAGGTACAAAATTGACTGAAACAACGGCCCCTTAAAAGGAGAAGAGAAACAATATCATCAACTACCAGCCTAATATCATCATACGTAGACGTACCCGAGTTTACTAGATTCGCCACACCAAGTGCATCGGTCTCTACCGTAGCTGGGGTTAAAACCGTGTCAATAGCAAATTGGATATCTCTCCTGATCGCCACCGCCTCGGCAACTTAAGGAGAATAACATGCCTTCATTCGCTGAGAGCTAGATGCCATTACAACACGATGATGGTCTGTCATAACCAACCCCACACGAATACCATGGTTCGCCACATCTATAGAAGCATCCATATTAACCTTATAAAAACCCACATATGGAGGCTTCCAACGAACCAACTCTGGTTCCACAACAGGTCGATCCCTCTCTGCTTCATTTGCTACCTGGTAATCTACTAAAAAATCATTACACCCAACATCCACCTTTGATCCATGTTTGTTCCCCATACAATGAACAAATTAATTTCTTACAAACCAATTTTGCCACAACACAACATTAAATAGAGATATTTCCTCCTTATTTAGACAATTAAGACAGTTGAAGAAGAATTCCTTGAAGTCCACCCCATCATCACCACGCAAACATGTTAACCCCAAAATCCTTATTCATCTCCGTCAGAGCATGGTAACTCCATAAAGAATGCATTATAGACTCTAGAAAACGATGATACAATGGGCACGAACCATTCACAACAATTTTCCTCTTAAAATGATTCCCAAAGTTGGAATCCAATCCTTACAGACCCTCCAAATGAACCCTTTAATCTTAAGTGGCACAACAATTTGCCACAAGTCTTACTAAGTGGATCGATTCCCTACACTTCCCGAAGAGCTCGAAAGATGTTACTGCATTAAATCGACACCCAACTTATATCCACTTTTAACTGTATAATTTGCATTGCTCAAATAATGCCAACATAAGGAATCTTCCCTCTAAATATTACTTACCTAGATGAAAAGAATGACCTCTGCATCACTATCGATAAACAAATTACGATTCAAACAACCATGTCAACCCCCAGACGGGGTCCCGTCTGTGTTCTTTAGGTGACACACAATATCAACATCTTCACGGACTTTAGGCGAGTAAACCATGAACTAAGATAGCCTGGGCATCCATCTATCATTATAAATTTAGATTGAATTTCCCATCCTCACTCGCCATCTAACCCTCTTCCTCAACAACTCTCGGCCCCAAAACAAACTTTGCCACACAAAAGACCTCTTTGAAGTCATATCAGAAGCCAATAAATTCGAGGATGAGAAGTAACCACCACACATCACCCTTGTTGCTAGAGTTTCTGGATTTTTAATTAATCACCACCCTTGTCTCACTAACATCGCATGGTTGAAAACTCCCATGTCTCTGAAACCTAATCCCCCATCCCATTTACTTTCACTCAGTATTGACCATACTACCTAGTGAACCTTCCTCTTCACCTGAACTGCCCCACCAAAATCTGCTGCAGAGTCTAACAATCTCCAAAAACCTCACTGGAAGCTTAAACAAGCTCATGGTATAGGTAGGAATCGCCTGAAGAACAGCCTTACCAAGAACTACTTTCCCAAAGACTGATAGCAACTTACTCCTCCACTTTATTTTGCTCCAACTGATCCTTAATATCGTTAAAAATTGCCGTCTATTTCTACCCGTAAAACTAGGCAATCCTAAATACTGCTCATGGCACCCAGCCCATCGAACCCCCAACACTGCAGCCAACCGATCCCCCTCATCTTTAGAGATTGTTCAGCTCACACACATGCCTGACTTATCAAAGTATACCAGCTGCCTGGAGGCCCTTGAATACACCTCCAAGATCCGAGGAATCACCACACAATCACTTGTTGTAGCACTCGTAAACAAAAGGCTATCATTGGTAAAAAAATAAATGCGAGACTAACAACCCTGCTCTACTGCACCTGAAACTCGAGTATTCTTTTCAAAACACTGCTTTATGGATCATACTGGATAAACGCTCCGCCACCAAAAGATACAAATACATAGACAATGGATCACCCTTTCGAAGCCCCCTCGTTGAAACCACCTTACCACACACGCTACCATTAACCAGAAAAGTGATTTGCACTGTAGAAACACAATCCATCACTTTCTCCACTCACTACCTCGAAAAACCTAGCCTTGTCATGACTTTCGCGAGAAAACCCACTCAACCCTATCATAAGCTTTCGACATATCCAGCTTCACGGCCATGGATCCCTCTTTCCAAGTTTTAGTACGCAAAGCATGTTTGCACTCGAAACCGACAATAGTGTTATTTGAAATAAGTCTTCCTAGTATGAAAGCAAAGCACTCTGGGTTTCAAAAATAATCTCACCTAGTACAACTTGGAGCTTATTTGACAGTGTTTTCGCTACAATCTTGTACATCACATTACAAAGGCTAATTGGCCTATAATCTATAACGCATCACGCCGATTGTTTCTTTAGTATAAAACAAATCAAGGCTTCATTAACCCGCTCAACAGACTCTGCCATTCAAACAGCGCAGACTTGCCTCTATCACACTCGGCATAACCCTGTCGCGATTTTTTTGGTAAAACATCGCTGGTAGCCCATCAGGACCTGCCGACTTGGTGCCTTAGTCGGTGTTATGTCAAAACCCGCTTTCAGAACTTTTTCAGTTGAATATTTTGCTACCAAAAAATTCCTAGACCACTAAGAGAGACGCGCCTCGAGACAGTCGAGCACAGTTTCAACATCTGTGGTGTATGAATCCCTTCACTGGAAAATAATTGAAAAATAACTTGAGATAATTCCCTACAAGTTCTGTTTTCCCACACCACTCCCCTTGCTCCTTGAAAAAACCAAAGATTACATTATGAATCCTCCTAGTTGAATCCTTCAGATCGAGCCATTGCAATATTAGGTTTTGGCCTCAATTTTTTATGTGTTTGTTCGATTATCGAGTAAAATTAAGTGTCTAATGGCTCGCTTAAGTCTTTTGTAGGTTATCATTGTCAAGCAGGGGTATTTTGGTATAAGAGAGAAGTTTTTAGGGCATAAAGTGCAATTATGAAGAGTTGAAGCTTTAGAGATGAAGTTGTCACGGTGAAGGTGTCGTTCAAGTGGACAGCGGCAACAATCACAGCTATTTCCACGATCCAAGTGCCATCTCGACAGACTACAACGTTCCTCCAAGCAAGACAACGGCATTGAAACCCAGACCCTGTCTGTGGTTGAACTGTTGTTCTTCTAAACTGCGTCAAGGCCGTGTCAAAGCAACTACTGTTTTCGCGGTGCTATTGCCACTTTTGTTGTCGACGTTTGGGGTGTGTTATGGAAGATCAAGATGATGTCGTAGTCATACTGCCGTCTCATCAGACCGCGACAACCGAGCGGCAAGCTCCACAACCTTTTCCGCAGTTCAAGTGTCGTTGAACTAGACCGCGACCTGTGAAACCGTGTCATCCCGTCAATACGACCTTCTAGATAGATTTTTGTCTTATTTGGAAACTATATATATCCTTAATTTTTTTCAAATCTTACATCAGCCACACGAGGATTCCATACCTAGCTGCACATATTCCATTTCATCATCCCATTTCACACATTCCTCCTTAGATCATCAACTCCACTCATCCTTGGAAATTTTTGACGCAAGAAGAAGGAGATTCTCAAGTCAAGGAAGCTCACATGGCCGATTTGGGTTTCATCTACACCTTTACTTTGTCTTCTTATTTTCCATTGATGTGTAACTAAATCTTTATCTAGAGGATTGATGTAACCATATTGGACTACTATATGTAATTAATTAGTCTACTATTCTTAATTCAATATTTCAATTCGCTTTTAGTCTCATTTATTGAATTAATTATTCTAATCTACTAATATTATATTGTGACCTCAATTAATGTGAGTTTATGGGTAGTTTGTCTACAAGGTTGGGGTTTAGATGTCGATGGCATTTTCCATTTGAATCTCAATCACAAGTAGGGATGGGTGTTTCCCCATGGGGTCCCATCCCCCACGGGCCCCCATGAAAATCTTGCCCCTTAATGGGTTTTAGGGGTGGGGCTGGGGCTGGGGGCAAACTTGACCCCCATTTTATAAATGAGGGAGGTGGGGGTCACCCCCTCAAACCTATTCCCCCATTGGATTCAAAAATTAAATGACACTTTTTGAATGTGACATTTCAACATTGTCATTGCTTTAATAACTTATGTTTAAAAGGCACATATTATGGTGAACGGAAAAAATACTCCCAATAGTTGATGCATATCAGATTTCTTTCATTCATTTTACAGTGACAGGGTTGTGAAATAGGGAGAGAAAATCTCGTTGAAACCCAGGCAATCACTTGAACGGCAACGGAATGGCGCTACGCAGATGCATTCAGGGGTGGTCGAGCTACCCGGTCAACTCACGGGGTGGGCATGGGACAGTGCCCCATGAGCATTTTTTTATGATCAGTACTTAAAAGACTCGAAATGTAATTAAAAAATGCTTGAAGCTTTTAGGAAAAAGGTTGGAGCTTTTAGTAAAAGTCTCGGAGGCTTTATTAAAAAGCTTGAAGCCATTACAAAAAAGCTCTGAGATTTTACACAAAGTCTTAGATAATTTACATTGCAAAAAAGCTCAGAGCCATTACAATAAAGCTCGAAGACTTTACACAAAGTCTCAGACAATTTACATCAATGCTCGGACGTTATAAATAAAGGTTACAAAGACTCGGATATTCAAAATTCAAATATTCAAACTTCACAATACTAGTTTCATGTTCACGCAAAGACTAGGACAACAAATCATAAGGAATTGATAAATTGTTACAAGACTCAAAATATCTTATTGTGCTAAAACAAGTCGACTTTTAGACAAGTTGTAGATCAATTATCAGACAAGTTTATTGAAGAGAGAGAGAGAGAGGAGTTACGGCATTCAGTGATTAAATTGTGGAGATGGAAATACAATGAAAATTAAAAATTGATTATTTAAGGACAATTTGGATAGTTCACCATAATAGGTATCTTTTAAACTTAACTTATTAAAGTAGTGACATCAGTGCAACACACCCAAAAAAATGTGATATTTCTCACAATTTCCACTTCCCCCATCACCCCTATGTATATATATATGGGTGAATTCATAAAGAGCCAAAAAAAAATATTGGTTTATTGTTTTTAACCACCAATTTATATTTTATTGTTTTTGTCATTTTTGACCACTTTTGGACAAAATTACCTCTAAATTTTACTTCATCTGACATGTAACTTGGTTACATGCAATTTGATTTCAAGTTATATACGAATTGATTTTTCAAGTTATATGTCAGTTAAGTTTTAAATTACATGTCAATTGACTTTCAACTTACATGTCAATGATTTTCAAGTTATATGCTAGTTGATTTCTAAATTTTTTGGTGAGTGAAGTAAAGACAAAATAGAGGGTAATTTTGTATTTTCAAGGCTAAAAGTGATAAATACAATAAAATATAAATTTATAGCTAAAAACAGTAAACCAATAAATTTTTTGATTATTTCTTGCAATTTCCTATATATATATATATATATATTATTTTTATTTATTTCTAAAGTTTTATCAATTAAAAAAAACTAATATATTATAATATTAACATGAGTTAATAGTTACTAATTAGTACTTAGTATATGAATATTTAATTTGTTTTGTCTTTTATTATGTAATACTCTATTAAAAGTATTTGTATTTATTTTGGATTTCTTTAAACCAATTATATCTTTTAGAACGAAAATTTTGATTACTTTTTGGATTGAATATTTTAACAGGGTCAAACTAAATATCATAACGGTCGGATTCTAAATTCTGAATTCCAATTTTCGAATTTTAAATTAGAAATTTGATATTAGAAATGAAAGAAATTGGGTTTCCCAAATGGGTTTTGCGGGAAGTGGTGGGTGAAGGGTTGAGGAATGGGGGTGGAGGGACCCTCCCCCGCCCCATTGGGCCTCCACACCTATCCCTAATCATAAGCTTAGTAAATGAGAAATTTGATGTATGCATGGCCTTACTATGTTAACTTGGCTTGGAGTTTGTGTTAAATAGGGGTTTTGACTGTTGCTTGTCACATGGCTTTGTGTGAGTGATGGGAAAGACCTTAGAACTTAATTAATTTATCTTAAAACAAGCCCTAACATTGGATTGAAATGCTTAATGAGACTAATTTAATGCATTGAGTGGTCTAAGAAAAGTTGCATCGATTCCCTAATGTTTTCTCTCATATATCCATTCCTTGTATGTTGTTGTGTTAGCTTAATTTTTAATTACAAAGTTGCAGTTTAATTAATTTCAAGAATTCAAGGGTTTATCCCAAATCAAGCATTATGCAATTTCACTCTTCGCACTTAAAGTAGATTTACCTAGACTATTTAGCATTTAACCGATAGAATCACCGATCCAAACAACAAACTTTTCATTTTAAATTGAACGGATATTACTGCATCACCTTCCAATGGAAAAACTTGGTATTACGGTCACCACTCTTAAGCCACTCCACCCTCGACCGCTAGCACCAATTAACCTCTTCCTCCTCCAGCAATTTGTCCAATTTCTGCTCTATTCCCTGAATAATTTGCCATTCCCCCTGCCTGAGACCCACTCCACTTAAAGTAGATTTACCTAGACTATTTAGCATTTAACCGATAGAATCACTTATCCCAACAACAAACTTTTCATTTTAAATTGAACGGATATTACTGCATCACCTTCCGATGGAAAAACTTGGTATTACGGTCACAACTCTTAAGCCACTCCACCCTCGACCGCTAGCGCCGATTAACCTCTTCCTCCTCCAGCAATTTGTCCAATTTCTGATCTATTCCCTGAATAATTTGCCATTCCCCTGCCTAAGACCCACTCTGAATTCTTCTCAATTCCTCCTGATATTTCCTTATCTCCTCAAAAAGTGGAGTGACTTGTAGGTCATGATAACGAGAGATATTGTTGGAACATAAGGAGTTGATATATTTCGAGAAAAATATAATGAATCAGACATAAACTTGACAGACAACAATCAATCATGCTCTGTTATACTAGCTAGACAAATTCAACAAAATCAATAACACAAACCAGGGGCGAAGCGTTCAGGTGGGCTAAATTAACTATAATCTTTTTTTACCACCTATGGTGCAAAGAATCGAATCTAAACATTATCATGCAAAATTAACGTAATTTTCTATTCAAAACACACCGGATGGTAGTACAAAGTTTTTTAAGCAAATCTAAAGGAAAAAAATAGCAAGCGAAATAAACTTAAATAATTGTTCGAACAAACAAACAAAGTAAGGAATTCAAAATTTGTTTAATTTATGGAGAGGAAAATGAAACTTTAATGTGTTTGAGTGTGAATAAAATATTGAGTACTGAGTATATCACACTAATGAATCTATTGAGGTTATCTCGGTTAAATTAAATTATAAATTAGACTATTTTATGAATTATTAAGCAATGTTAATATTGTAAATGTATTTCTATCTATTACTTAAAAGGAAAAAAAAAATCAATACTGGTTCATCAAAAAATCTTGAATGCATTTAAATATTAGTTTCATTCTAACCAGGAGAAGGCAGCTGTGAATCATTGCCATTTTTATTAGTCCCCATTAATGCTCAGCTGCTCAAAATGCAGTCGTTCTTCTTGTAGGTTCTCAGAGCTGGGTTGTCCTTGTTCGTATTGAAGAGCTCCAAATGTGTTTATCATGCCATAAGACTGCTGGAAACCATCTTCACTTGTCTGTTGACAAAATGAGTTCTGGTTTTGAAGCTGCTCAACTGGCTAATATTGGTGGTGGTGCGTTGTTCTCCATGCATGTATTATAGTAACTTTAACATAATCAAGGATATAAGCCAGTGGATTTCTTTGTACATATAATGATCATAATTTCCTTAATTTTATTTGGTCAACCTCCACGAGTCCACGGATGATGCACATTGCTCTGATGTGGACTTAAAAAGAGTGCCATGACACTTCCCACTGTGGACATGGTTACCAAATTCAAGAATTGACGTGATCCCCTTCCATCCTGTAGCAATGGTCAACCCTAGTAAGTACTGTTTAATGTCTTGCAAAAATAAAATTATAAAATATGCACACTCACTAAAACTGGCAAAGTAGCTGGTATCAATGTTGCGATTGTTACAGCATCATACAGGTACAAAAATCAAAGAGAGAAAAAAAATATCTGAACTAAATGCAAAAGAAAAAATTAAACTGCATAATCTGCTAATGTAAAGTTCATCATATCTTAAACTTTGAATTGTCAGAACTAAATTTGAAGTCTTGGCCAATTTGTTTCAAAAGCAACAAATACAGCATAATTCATATTTATAGTGAAACGTTTTTTCTTTTCTTTTCTTTTCTTTTTTCAGTCATTTTCTGTTTCTAATTTTAATCAACAACCAACACAAGGCATTATTTATCTCAATGTTTTCAATAACAGATAAAAAACAACATTCTTGAAGACAGTTTGTAACCAAAATGAAATGAAAGGACAACAAACAATAAATGAAAAAATATATAAAGAAAATAACTACCTGTATAAACGAATTTGAGGAGGGATTTGATAGTGTTTTCTTGACCACAAAGGAGTGAAAATTGTAAACCATTTGTTTGGATCCAGCAGTACGGGACAGAAAATGAATAAGAATTGGTGGAGATTCCGATCCTTTTAAACAAGAAAGCAAATGCTGGCTGGGTTAGACTTGCCCATCCTTTCCATGCCTAGTATAGAAATAACAGAGACTTTGTCATCGCTCATCAGCAGCCTCATCCTTCAATAGCAATTCAAGTATTGCCTCTTTATCTTTTTCTCTACCGTAAGGTCATCTTCGATTTCCAAATTTGTAAGACCTCCCCAGTCCCCACTCGTGAATTCACCATCAAGTTGAAGTTATCTTTCTATGTTGTAATATCTTCCAATCTAGTAGTGATCTCCTTTATTTCGGACGCCATCCTGACATTGAACTTAAAGCAAGACAGAATGAACTTTTGTACTTTACTTGGGCTGACTTGAGGTTGATTGAATGACTTCTTCTGCAAAGCTTCGGTTGCAAACTGGTGCACCGATCATGAATTCATGATGCTATATTTGGCACTACACCTTAGCCCCCAAGCCATTTTGAAGCTCCCAGATTTACACAATCCATTGATAAGAAAATTGAAAAATTCAACAGGAAATCGAAACTTGCCATTTTCTAAAATAGGAAAAAATTCCAACGCATCCCCATCAATAAAAGCAGTAAAGGGGCTTACATAACAATTATCAGCCTACTTCCACATGAAAATTCAAGGCTTACAAAGCCCATTGATCATGATATTCTTGACAAGAGCAGTAACCAAAACATTGAATGAAGACATGGGAGGAGTGGAGTGGGTTGCAAATGAATCATGTAATCAAGGAAGTAAAGTGCTTCGTTGAGTCTGATATTACCTAATTTGCGTTTCTCAAGAAGGAAGTCACGAAGTCGAGCTTTTCAAAGGAAGACAAAAGTGCAGCTGTCATTTTCAATACCCTAGAATCCTAGATCAAAGCTGGAAAATGGAAATAATATAGACATAACGGGTCGGACTTACATTAAATCGGGTATGGACTTATGGGGTTGACATTCGCAAAGAGTTCGGCCCGATTATATGTAAAGTCATCAAGTAAAAACCAGATATTGGATTTTAATTTAATGGTCCATAACTAGCTATCTACCCATTAACAACATGCAGTTGTTGTATTAAAAGTTCAACCTTACAAAACAACCATATGTGGTTTCTAGAATTTAAAAGCTGACGTAGCGGAAGCTAAATAATCTCGAATCCACAAGAGAGTTGTGTTCAAAGAACAATTTTATTGATGAATGAATAATAATAATTCTTACAACCTCCCTGACTCTTTGCTTAAATAGAAAATAAATAGAATCAACTAATTTCAAACATGTTTGATTTATTTCCTAATCCTAAACGGACTGAAAAAAAACTAATATCAAACAAGTTTGATTTATTTCCTATTTTCAAAACTAACAACTAATGTCTTGCAAAACAAGAAAATTCAACTAACTAGTAAACTAACTAACACTATCAACTTCCTCATGACTGATTCCCACGGCTGCAACTTCCTCATGTCCTACATCAATCTCCTCCTCTTGGAAACAAACTCGCCCCGAGTCATCCGAATACAAGGGCACGTCCTCATGGTACTCCGAAAGATCGGCTACATTGAACGTATTGGAGATGTTCCAATTATCTGGCAGCTGTAGGATATAGGCATTGTCATTAATTTTCTTGGCGACCCTGAAAGGTCCATACTTTCGTTTATGTAGCTTAGTTAGGATTCCAGGAAACCGATTTTTCCGCAAATAGCCCATCACCAAATCTCCCTCAGCGAACTCTTTCTTGCGCCGATGCTAGTCTGCAGCAGTTTTGTAAGCAGAATTAGCAGCCTCCAAGCTAGCTTGCACTTCCGAATGTAGTTGTTGAATCCGTTCAGCTAGATTTTCTCCAGTTCTACTGACTTTCGGTTGGATTGGTAATGTGACCAGGTCCATCGCATGTTTTGGCTGCTGAGTGTATACGACTTCAAAAGGAGTTTTATTCGTCGAGCGATTGGTCATACTGTTGTATGCAAATTCTGCTTGAGCCAGGTCAATATCCCATCGTTTTGGCTTTTCTCCGCTGATACATTGTAACATATTACCCAAAGTACGGTTTATCACCTCAGTTTGGCCGTCCATTTGTGGATGGAAAGCACTGCTGAACTGCAATTGGGTATCAAATTTCTTCCACAAGGTCCTCCAAAAATGGCTTACGAATTTGACATCACGATCTAATGTGATGGCCTTTGGAACTCCATGTAAACGCACCACTTCGCGAAAAAACAAGTCGGCAACATTGCTTGCATCTGCAGTCTTTTTACAAGCGACGAAATGCGCCATTTTTGAAAACCGGTCGACCGCCACCATGATGGAATCTTTTCCCCTCTGAGTTCGTGGTAATCCAAGCACAAATTCCATCGACAAATCTTCCCAAATTGTCTTCGGAACGGGCAGGGGAGTATACAAACTGGTATTTTAGGATTGTCCTTTCGATTCCTGACACACTCGACAGTGTTGGACGATTTTCCCCACGTCTCTCTTCAGCTGCGGCCAGTAATAACGGTCGGTGATCAACGTGATTGTCTTGTCACGTCCCAAGTGACCGCCCAATCCACCTCCATGAAGTTCCCGTATAATCTTCTCCCGCAATTACCCTTTTGGAATGCATAATTTATTGGATTTAAATAAATATCCATCGTGTATCAGGAAATCACCTACATTTTGGTGAGTGCTGCACTTGTCCCAAACTTCTTTGAAGTCCTCATTAGTGACATATTGTTCTTTCAAAGTCTCAAAACCAGTGATCTCAGCTTCTACCTTCACCAGCAGTGTGGTCTGCCTACTCAATGCATCAACGACTTTGTTCATCAGTCCAGCTTTGTGTTTTAGGGAAAAGGTAAATTTTTGCATGTATGTGATCCACCGGGCATGCATGTTGTTCATGTGGTGTTGGTTGTTGATGAATTTCAGAGCTTGATGATCACTGTACAACACGAATTCCTTTTAGATCAAGTAATGCTGCCAATGCATGAGAGCTCGGTAGACAGCATAAAATTCTTTTTCGTAGGTCGTCCATCGCTGTCTCGTGTCACTTAATTTTTCACTAAAGAATTCCACCGGTCTACCTTCTTGAGATAAAACGGCCCCAATTCCCTTTCCTGAAGCATCACAATCGACTTCGAATAACTTGTCAAAATTTGGTAATGCGAGGACAGGTGTTGTGCTTAGTTTCTCTTTCAGTAGCGCGAAGCTTGTTTCTTGCTCTTCTGCCCAACAAAAACAGCATTTTTTGTGCATTCAGTCAATGGTGCTGCCAAGCTGCTGAAATTTCGAATGAACCTTCGGTAGAACGTTGCTAACCCATGGAAGCTTCGCACGTCTGTCACCGTTGATAGGGTCGGCCATTCACGAATTACCTTTACCTTTGCCTCATCCACTTGGACCCCATTCTTTCCCACGATAAACCCCAAAAAAACCAACTGGTCTTGCAAGAAATTACACTTCTTTTTGTTCACATACATGTGATTTTTCCGCAGTACTATTAACACTTCTCTCAGGTGTCTCAAGTGTGTCTCTTCATCTGGGCTGTAAATAAGAATATCGTCAAAGTAAACAACGACAAATTTGTATGAAAAAGGTCTCAGTACCTGATTCATGAGTGTCATAAAAGTGCTTGGAGCGTTGGAGAGACCGAACGGCATCACATACCATTCGTACAACCCTTCACGCGTTTTAAACGCGGTTTTCCACTCTTCTCCAGGCCTAATCCGAATCTGATGGTACCCGCTTCGTAGGTCAATTTTGGAGAACACTTTTGCTCATCCCAATTGGTCGATCATGTCTTGGATTGTGGGTATCGGGTGCCGGTAACGGATTGTAATTTTATTGATTGCCCGACTGTCAATACACATTCGCCAAGTTCCATCTTTCTTGGGTACTAGTAATGCAGGCACTGCACAAGGGCTCTTGCTCTCCTGGATGTATCCCTTCTGTAACAAATCATCAACTTGACTTTGTAGTATCTTGTGTTGTTGTGGACTCATCCTATAGTGTGCTAGGTTTGGTAGACTCGCTCCTGGAATCAGATCAATTTGATGTTGTATTTCTCGTATTGGTGGTAATCCCATTGGTAGTTCTTTTGGTGTAAGGTTAGAAAACTCGGTCACCAAAGGAAGAAACTTTTCGGGTATTGTTTCCTCTTCCATGCCATCCTCTTGAGCTAACAACGCACAAGCTTGGCATTCCTCGGTCACATGAGTTGTTGCCATGGCTAGGAAATTTTCTCTTTCCTCTTGCCGGGTCTCTGTCTTCAAAGTATGTGGTTTTAATATGATTTGTTTCCCTTTCCACCAAAATTGGTAGGTATTGGCTCTTCCTTTGAAACTGATGTCCACATCGTATTGCCATGGTCTTCCTAACAAAATCTGGCAAGCATCCATAACCACTACATCACACACAATCTCATCTTTGTAATTCTTACCAATTGATAGCGGTACTTTGCACACTTCATCGACTACATCAGCAGCGCCTTCCACCTTTCGAATCCAACGCATGCCATAGGGTTGTAAGTGTTTCGAAGTGGACAGTTTCACCTTTCGAACCAGCTCTTTGGACACCAAGTTCTCTGAACTACCTGTGTCTATCACTACCTTCGCTATCACCCCATTGATAAGGGCATTGGTTCGGAAGACTTGATGGCTAATCGAAAGTTCTGGTCCCCTTTTTGGTGTCAAGAAAACCCTTTGAACGATACAATTTATTTTTTTTGTCTTCACCTTTTCTGCTTCCAGATTTTCTGCCGAGCTGTGCTGTGTAGATTTCTTTAATAATATTTTTTTTTGTCTGACTTTCACACGGTTGATGCATCACCATTCCAACGAAGTCGTCATCCTCACCCTCCTCAATTCCATCGACCACCTCTGTTTCCTGCCCATTGTCCCCTTCTTCTTCACAGTCACCTTCAACAAAATTGACAGCAGGTCTTTGTGGGCATTGATTCGAACGGTGTCCAGGTTGGTGACATCTGTAGCATAGTGAGGGCATTGGTTTAGCATAAGGATTTGGTGCTTGTTGTGGAGCAGATCTCCTTGGTCGACCATCAATAGTCACGATCTCAGTGGCTGGTTCAGTTGTTGGCGTTACTTTGCTTGGACCTGCTTGGAACTGCTGGTTTGTGAACTTGGTTCGCACAAGAGGTGCTCGGATGGGCTCTTCAGCCTTTCGTGCCAAATCGAAAGCTTGTCCGAGCGTGAATGTATTAAGCATCTTCATTTGGTCTTGTATTTCCCGTTTCAAACCTCCTCTAAACCTTGCGATTTGCATGTTTTCATTGTCTGGCAGCAAGTTTCGCTAATTTAGTCGAATGAACTCATCGATGTATTCTTCCACAGTCCGATTCCCCTGTTTGCAGTTCTGTAATTGTACATATAAACGCTGCTCACAATCAGGAGGTAGGGACTTACCCATGAATTTACTTTTCATCTTCTCCCACGTTGCAATCTGAGGTTTTCTGTTCAGCACTCGCTTGTTTTTCAGACACTTCCAATATGCTGCAGCTGATTCTTTCAATTTATTAGCCACCACTTTGAGTTTCCGGTCTTCAGAACAGTCCATCACTCCAAATCCTGTCTCAACCTCGTCAATCCAAGAGAAAAATTCATCCACGTTCTGTGTTCCTTTGAAGATTGGCATCTCTACATTAAGTTTATAATCTCGGTCACCTTGGGTTCTCCTCGGAGCCTGATTTTCAGATTCCATCAATTGAGAATTTGGGGACGAAAACATGGATAGTGATTGTGTGTTTTGGACTTGCGGTGTGTTTTCAGGATTACGTGTCAAGGACGTCGGGCCACGAGTGATCTCATCTGCCCCTCTACGTCGCTGGTCGTCTACCCTGTTGCCATTAGGGGACAACGCCTCTAATCTTTGAAGAATCTCCTCAAGCTGAGCCTGCAGTAACGGAACCCCATCGATTAGTGGACGGATGTCATTGATGGCGGCAGTAACAACCCCGGTTGCTATTGCCCTTATTCGTTGATCGTCGTCAGTTGAACGATTACTCCCAATATCGTCGTGCGCCATCAGAAATTTTGCTGAGAGCGTAGGCTCTGATACCACTTGACGTAGCGGAAGCTAAATAATCTCGAATCCACGAGAGAGTTGTGTTCAAAGAACAATTTTATTGATGAATGGATACTAATAATTCCTACAACCTCCCTGACTCTTTGCTTAAATAGAAAATAAATAGAATCAACTAATATCAAACAAGTTTGATTTATTTCCTAATCCTAAACGGACTGAAAAACTAATATCAAACAGGTTTGATTTATTTCCTATTTTCAAAACTAACAACTAATGTCTTGCAATACAAGAAAATTCAACTAACAAGTAAACTAACTAACAATATCAACTTCCTCGTGACTGATTCCCACGACCGCAACTTCCTTACATCAATTGCCTTCTAACATACTGTGATTTGAGGGGAAACAATTGTCAAGTGATGTAACTGGACAAACTTGGTAGTTTTTTTTTTTTGTTTTTTTTTTTGTAAATAGTTTTTCTCCTTTAAATCAAATAATATTATATGTTTGATTGCTTTAATTTTTTTGTTATTTACTATTGATGGCGACTCAAATGAATAAATATTTTTATCATCGATTCATAACAACCATTAGATGGTGAGGTGAATGGTGCCATATTATCTCTTTTAAATAAACAACGCATGTAACCCATTCAAAATATTTTACGATTCACGTGAACATCAACATGATAATTTGATAGGATATAATTTTATAAATATTTATATATTTCATGATAGATTGATAAATGAATTATTTGCTACTTGCAATTATAATTATAATTTGTATATCTTGACAGATTTAAAGTGGACCCGGTATCACCCTCCTATGACTTCTACTTTTGTCTAATCCGACGAATGGAAAGAAAAAGAAAATCAAAGTCTTACATAATGAAACTCAATTCAACAGGTATCATGGAATACGGATAATAATCGAAAAGTGGATATATACTAAATCAAAGTAATTGAATCTAATGATTTATAAACCGTGTATTGATATATATTTATTTCTTACTTATCGATGTGTACTATATATATATATATATATCATTTACGGTGACAATAACATAAAGGTATATAATAAATACTATTACCACTTACCCATTGAACGATAAGATTGATAGAATTTAAATGCATCAAAATAAAAATGAAATATCTTTTAATATATATATAAAAAATAAATTCTCAAAATCCAAAGGATATTGTATATTCTCTCTTCTGACCCATCAGTTACACAACATCCCTTGTATTTTGATCCAAATACTAATAATTTGGTTTGTACTTAAAGTTATATTAGGGGTTTTATAGGTGAAAAACTATATATATATATATAGGACTTAAAAAATTATAGCACTCTTTACTTATCTAACCTCTATTTTTAGACCTAGCACCAATTTAATAATTTTAGTTTAAATAATACTAAAGAATAAAAATGCCCTTAACTTTACTGTTATCCTTTTTCGTCCTTTTTTTTCTTCAAAAACCTCCATCGATGGAGGTCGTAATGATGGCAACATGGTAGGTTTGGGACAGGGTGGCCCTTCCCGCACCGCACCCCTATCCATTTATTTTTTTAAAAAACACATCTCCATATAAAACCTCTTAATAGATGGAGCGGGGAGGGGCGGGGCGGGCTATGCTTTCTCCATTCCCACCCAATTTACCCCATTAAATCTATTTATCTAAATCATCTATTAAATCCTTATCAACAAAATATTTATTAAAATAATTAATATATATCCCAATGAATATGATATAATATATAAAATATTTCTAAAAAAACTATTGAAAATCTTCTCATAAATATAAATCTCAAAACTAAACAAATAAATTCAATCATTTTAAAACTTAAACATTGAACTAGATAATAAAATAAATAAATAAATATATTTTAAGAGAGAAGGGGTGAGGCGGGGCTTATAAAACCCATCCCCGACACATACTCATTGCGGGTTTTATTATCTATCTTCATTCCCACCAAATTTAAACTCATCCCCACCTAGACGTGACAGTGGTTCGGTTCTATGGTTCCGTAGAACCGAATTTCCAATTTCGAAACCGGATGGTGAATCTGAACCAGGGATGTTCCGGTTCCTAAATTTTCGAAACCATTTGTTCGGTTTCGATTCTGAAACCGACAATTCCAATACCATATTTCTTTTTTCTTTTTCTTTTTTTTTTAATATTGCTCTCTCATTCTCTCATTCTTTCATTCTTTCTCTTTAATTTGAGATCTCTGATCTCTCTCTCTCTTTTTTCCCACTACAATCTAAACTCACAAATCTAACCCATATCACACTATCAAATATCCAAAATCATCCATAGACCAAACGACCACCACTCTCGATCCCTAGTTTGGTTGGAGAGACAAGATAGACCATAGACGAGGGGAGAAGAGAAGGGATTTTTCTTCCTTCCGGGCTCATAACCCTCTCATCATTGAACGAATGAGAAAATGAGGGGTATAATAGGAGAGAAATTATAATAATACTCTCCAATATTTTATTATCCTCCAATTTATAAAACATCAATATAATAAAATTATAAATTATATATCAATACATTTATTTAACTCTCTTTTAAAGACCAAACAACATAAAAAATAGATACCAACAACTTCATCCCTCGTCTTCTCTCTCCACCTTAATTAATTCATCATCCCTCTTATGAAACAGTGTTAGTAAACAATTAAAGTAACCTTTTTGGGGGTTTAAACGAGTACTATAGCTAGCTGTCATCTAATTTTCTAGGCTAGCCTCAAGCTAAATTATAATAAAAATTAAAAATTCCATTGCAATTCTTCATAAAAGTTTTATAAGTACATGACAGCTAATAAATGATGCTTTTAATATCAACCATTAAAAATTACATAGTAAAAGCCCATCCAAACTGTTGGAACTTTAAAAATTGATTATTTAATTATAAATAAAAATTTAATAAAAGTTTTATATTTTTATTACTTGTACGTCCATTTTAATTCAAAAGAACATTATCAATTTGCTATATTCTTTTTTTTTCCCGATGAAAACTACTTATTTATTTTTATATATATATATATATATATTCAAACTAAATTAATTTAGATTTATTATTTAAAATTTTAATTTCAATATCTCAACCATTATTATACTATTAATCCAAATGTTATAAATACATTTAAATCTCGATCATTAAATTAAAAATATATCGATGATTGAGATATTTAAAATTAAAATTTTAAATCACATTGATTTAGTTTACCCTCTATATATAACCTGTGATGTCGGTGGCTATTAAAGTAATTTTAACCAAATTGTTTTAAATTTTATAATTTAGAGTCATTTTCAACCGTATTCTTAAACTTTAAAATAGAGCACTATATTTTCCAACTGTACTTTAAAACTGTATTTCTAAGATTTTTATTTTTATTTGATACTTTATATTTAGAATACTAAATATGAAACTCTATACTCGTTTTTTTCGATTTCTATTCTATTTTTACTATCATAATATATATATATATATATATATATATATATATATTAATTCAGAGAATTAAATGACGATAAATATATACTTTTTTTTTAGCTTTTTTTTTCTTTTATGAAATGTAATGTTTTAGTTAACGTAATAATAAATACAATATTTTAGTTAATTTAATTTAATTTCTTAATTTACTAATTTCAGTTAACTTTTTTAAGGACTGTTTTTAGTTAACTAATAGAATATATTAAAATATTATGTTAATTAAGGGGTGAGATGTTAATCGTAGAGAAATAATAAAAAAGGAAAAGAAGGGGAATAGTTTAGAAAATATTCTTTTTAGTGTAACATTTAGTACAATGAGTTGGATATGGAAAAAAAATTGTGTGAAAGTTACACCATTTTGGTGTAAAAGTGGTACCAAATTGGAGTAATGGGTTGGAGATGACCTTAATAATTATAATTTAGTAATAAAATAAAGGGTGGTGTTAACTTGTATCCCTAAGGTGTTGGGGTTTATGCCCTAAATATTTAATTTGTAAATGGATTTATAAAATAAATAAAAAGAAAAGTTCAATTCATTCTTGTTGTGTTGTTTATTTTATAATTTGTGCATATATTTAACATCCAAAATTGTCGGATGTAATCTCGAACTGTGTATATGAGTGTCATATACAGATGATTACGGTAAGAGACGTGCAATCTAAATAATCCATAGATAGCAAATAAAGTTGGGTACTTTATTTGTGGTTAATCTATAGCTGCGGTCTATTCCGTAATGTACGATGATTCTATCCTCAATCATTCATATGAGATATGGGAATGGACACACCTTTTATGGTGTGATCATATATGACTAGGTCATGATCTATATGAATCTCTCACCAAGATCCGTTTACCGATGAGATTCATATATATCAACTAATGATGACTATATGTGGGTGATCGTAATCCTGAGTGTCTTATCGACTCCTTCAGGTTAAATCGTGGTATTTGATATACCATGGGTAGGTCAGAAGCATTTCCTGATCAATATACTCCTTATGTTGGGATTGCGGTTTGGCGTGTGGCTGAGAAGGTTTGTACACAATAATGGAATTCACTTATTCATGTGAGAATTAGATGATAGTTTCCTTAAGGGTTGATTCGGGGCTTGGACAATATGAGCACTCTCCTAATTCTGTAAGGAAATAAGATTTATTGTACATTAGAGAATCAACGGTACTTAAAGGATATATGTAATTAGAGGGGTATAACATACATTATGACCCAGCTCTAATAATGAACTATTGTGGAGGATCACACTATGTGTAATAGCTATATCGATGGACACCGAGTTGTATCGAACTGTGTAAAAGTGTCTACAGTTGTGAGAGTGCAGCTTAGGGCTTTTAGTGGAATAACATCAGAGTTAATAAACAATAAATATTAAGTAAAGATTTTAATTAATGATTCCGAGGATTATTGGAGCTCAAAATACTGTGGGTCTATTAGTTCTTCTTGCTAGCCCGATTGATTTAGGTAACAAATGTCACAATTAACTAATTCGATTGTCCAATTAGTTGTGTTACGAAAGTGACACGTGTTTATTCGAGAATTAATTGAATAATGAGATTATTTAATTAACGAATGTTAATAGTTAAATTAATTAAAAAAACAGGTTATTTAATTATATCGACAATTATGTGTTATTAATTAACTATTGATTGGAGGGTGTTAGTTGATATATAGATTTATATGAAGATAAAATATTATGATTATTTTATTTTTACTAAATAATTTATCTAACTATTTAAATTTAAGTTTAAAATACTTATTATCATTTTTAATATATTTGATATATTTAAAAAGATAATTAATATATATATATATTAATTAATAACGTAAGAATTTGTTTCGGATGCAATTTGTATGCATAAGAAACGACCTACATAATAATTTGCATATGATGCAAAGACTATGTCCGTCCAACATGTTTAGCAAAAAAGAAAAAGAAAAACCCATATCAAAGTTTATATATATATTTTCTTTTGAAAAGAAGTGCATTGATTTTTTATATATAAAAAAAAGGCACCGGGTTTGCCTAAGAAGAGAAGACGAAAAGAGGAAAAAAAAAACTTGGTGCAGCGTATACTATTTAGAAAAAAAAAATACTACTGTTATTTTTTATTACTAGAATTATTCTAGATTTTTTTTTCCTCCCGAGAAGAAAGAGTTTATTCAAGACTTTTCTCTATATCCTCCATTCAAGTTCATGAGACCGTGACATGCCCACACATAGTTATCAGTTCCGAGAGATAGCGAGAAAGATCGAGTGGTTCAGACAATAGCATAACGTAAAGTGAAGGAGCCTCCAAACGTTGGTATGTTCTTCTTTTGATTTTATCAATTTTAATTCCCTGTGTTTATATATTGTATGTATTAGTTTCGAAAAATAATTACGATCCCAAGTTTACTGGTCTCAGATATAAATTATGATCTGTATAACAAATTTAAAACCTAGTTCCGATACGTAACGGGTGAACGAGGTTACAATATAAGACACATGTAAAAAATAGAAAATAACTATAAAAGAAAACTCAATCACTGTAAGGTAGAAACAAGAGTGGTTGAGCTTCCTTTTATAGTTATTTTCTGGGTGTTAACCTTTACCTTAAAGGCACATTTTAACATCATCCATAAAATAAAGACCAAAACATAGTAACATTAAAACTTCCAAATGAAAAGAATCCACATTGTATTTGGGAATTTTAAGTGTTTTTTTTTTCAAGAATTTCCACATTTGTTTGAAAGAATTCACATTCCTTAGGAATTTTATGGAATCCAAAATAGCATCATAATTTTGTTTGAAGAAAAAAAAATAGATAAAAATAGATAAGAGACTATTTTGTTTTTATTAATGCATGAATGTGATAAAAATTGTTAAGCAATATTATTTGAGATAATTAGTCTAAAATTTAAGTTATAAAACTAAAGAAAAAAATTATAACAAATACATACACTAATAAAAACGTTATATTTAAAATATAAATAAAAAAGTTTAAAATATAATATTTGTTAAAATCTATTTGAAAAATGAAATTATATAAAAATAATTTATTGAAGAAAGTAAAAATAATAAAAATATAATTGTTTGAAGATATAAATAGAGATAGAGATATATTGTTTGGTTTGAGCGAATTTTTTATAGAGATTTAATATGAAGGGAATATTTATTTTGGAAACTCTATTTTAGATATAGGGAGAGTATAAGTTGGAGATGCTCACGACGGCCACTGTTATAGCAATTTTATAGTAATTTTAACAGAGTTGTTTTAAAGTTTGTGTTTAGAGTTGTCAGCAAATAATGGTCTTGTTAGGTTTGCAGTACTCTTAATTTTATCTTAATCCTGAACTTAGAATAGAAAATGGTTCAAATCCATAAGGTAGGGTATGAGAATTTCATATAAGTCTCACATTTTTTACGATTTGTCATATTTTTTAATGTCTTTATTATCTTCATCACTTCGATTCCAATTTTTTTAAAATTCATTATTTTTTTCCATTTAACCAAATATTTAACTGTCAATTTTGACAAAATATGTTAAAATAGACTTTTACCCTTGTAACTATCTAATTTGGTTAAAATAATAATTTTAGTCTTAAATTAAAGTGATTAACAGTAAAATTATCGACAATAAAATCTTAAATAAAACTTATCAAAAAATCTTAAATAAATAAAAAAACCCATTAAAACTTAAACAAAAAACCATAATGAAAAAATAAATAAATCATTTGTTGGAGAACCCGATATCATCTCCAACAACTAAACATAATCCTATTCGAACACACTTAGAAAGTTAGAAAAAACAACAAAAAATACATCAAAATATTTTTAAGAAATACTAAAAAAGGTGATAAACACCTAGATTTTCTTTGAAATACCAGAAAAAAAATATTTATAAAATATTAAAATATACAAATTATTAATAAATAAAAAAACTTAAAATAATACAAAAATAATATAAAAAAATTAAAATGTTTTTTTAAAAAAAAAAACAATGATGAGGTCTCCTATTTATGGAGGAAACATCAACTTCCTCCATATCGACAGAAGAACCAACCGTTTTTTTTGGATTCGATATGAAAATAGTTATGATTTTCTCCGATGGTTGAAGGATGCCGCACGTTCCTCTAGTTAACGGTGGCTTCCATTTTTTTTTTAAGTTTTAGATAAATTTTTTAATATATACTTCCATAAGCATCTCATTTTAACATTTTTTTTTATTATTTTATCGATATTATTATTTTAAGGATTAATTTTTCATTATACGTGTGTACATTCATCTTAATTTTGACATGTCACATTTTTAAAATTCTTGTTTTAAACAGGTCATCATACTTGTGGACCTAATGCATTAAGATTGAAATGCCCCTAGATCCATAATTTTTTACTAATATTTGATTGATGGAAGGACTAAAATGATAAATATAGTAAAAACATTTTAAAAGGTGATAAATCAAGAAATATGTGGGTCTTATCTGAAATTCTACCAATCTTTAATATTAATATTACTAAGTGAGAGTTATGATGTGAGGGTAAGAAGTTGCGAGACGAGAGACGTGATCAAAACACATCACCTTTTAATTGAGATGATTGTGAACCTTCTTTCCACCTAGATGATAAATGGTTCGAATCCCACCATAAACATGTGTGGTGAGTGTTCTTCCGTTTTATAGGAGTAGATATTCAGACGTACATATATTGTTTGATCTTACCGGTCTCGATAGTTATTTTAACGTAATAGTTGTAATGCTTAAAAAAAGAAGAAGAAGTGAGACTAGTGAGTATGAATAAAAATTTGGTAAGAGTAATTTTAATTAGATAAAAATATATAATTATACATTTACTTGAGATGATTATTGTTATTTTTTTTATATACTCATGACCTTAACATGTAACTATGCAAGTATATATTTAAAAAAGAATTCATGATTTTTTTTTTTGGAAGTTGTGAAAAAATAAATTTGCGTTTTCTATATTTATGGTATCAAAAGAGCTTTTGATCAGATTGAAAAGAAAAGATTTGAAATAATTTTAAAAGTTAAATTTCTAAAAATATTTACAAGGGAATATAAAAAATATATTTAGATATAAAAGAAGTGGTTTACGTTTAGGACGAACCAAGAAAAGAAGGAAGAGTATTAACAAAAAAACATAACCATCTTATCTTAAAAAAAAAACAAAAAAAAAACTCGAAAACGAAATCTTAACAAAGTTTGAAACAGCGAAGACTGGGCAGCTAATGAGAGACGGGAAGAACTCTCAACTCTCCATTCAAAGTCATCATCACACTATCACACTATCACACTGGTCTCAAGACTCGAACAGAAACTCAACTCAACTCAACTACATTTCCATAATCCCCAAAACACCCCTCAAATGGGAAGAATATTCCATCAGGGTCCCGATCCGCACTCTCACCTGAAACACAAACAGATACAGTAACAACAACAACAACAAATAATAAGAAAAAAAAATAGAGAGATAGAGAGAGAGTTTTGCAAAGCAAAGCTAAAGCAAGCAGCCACCATTTAAGACCATACACATGCGTGATCTATAAGCCATTTTCTCATTCACTCACCTCCTTGTTCTTCTTCTAATTAATAAACCCTAGATCTTTTTCTATTAAAACACTGTTCACGCAACCACCAAAATACCCTTTTCAGATCTGTCAATATTTTCACTTCTTTGTTGGCTTGATCCACTCCTAATCCTTCCAAGATTTCATTTTTATATATAAAAATTAGATCTTGATTTATGTATGTACATGTGGTTGTGAGAGAGTGAAGCAGAAAAAACAAAACAAAAATGGCAATGCCGTCGTCGGAGAAAATGCAGTTCCCGGACGAGCGAGATGGGTTCATTTCGTGGCTTCGTGGAGAGTTTGCGGCGGCCAACGCCATCATCGACTCTCTCTGCCACCACTTGAGGTCGGTCGGCGAGCCGGGTGAGTACGACCTGGTGATAAGTTGCATTCAGCAGAGGAGGTGTAATTGGAACCCTGTGCTTCATATGCAGCAATATTTCTCTGTTGGGGAGGTCTTATTCGCTTTGGAGCAGGCGGGCTGGAGAAGAAAACAGAGGTACTTTGATCATGTCAACAACAGGAACAAGAGATCTACTGGGGTTCCTCATTTTAAGAACAATCATGGCTTTGTTGCAAATTCTTCTGCTTTGGACACTAATGACAGAGTTTCTCAATTTAAGTCTTTGGAGGATAAGAAAGGTAAGTATTTTGTGAAGCATGATTTTGTTGCCATATATGTTTTTTTTTGCTTGGTTGTGTTTCTCTCGTATTAGGAAAGAAGATTTTGTTTTTTTGCTTTTCGATTTGTTTATGTTAATTTTAGTTTGTGGAGGCTGATAAGGAAAGTCATGATGTACTACATGATAAGCACTATCTTTGTTTGAAGCAACTTTTTTATCGGACATGATATATTGTTTCAGAGGATAGTTTTAGTTTTGAATCCATACTTAAATTAAAATTTGCTAGAAAACTGGTTTAATTTGTACCTCGCAAATGTGCACAAAAAAAATTGGGATTTTGGTTGAGGATGAGAAAAAGCGATGGCAATCTGGTTCCAATTAGGGGATGTGACCTTATTTATTAACAATTTTACTCACGAATTTGTATGCATTAAATTGCTCATTATTTGGTTGTTTTGATGCTTCTGATGGAGGCTCCTTGCATCTTTAATTTTGTGTTACCTACAAGAAACAATGAAGGTTTATAGTCTAGTAGAATCAAGCGTTTTTGAGTTATCATATTATCTTTTTTATTGAAATTATTTGTTGTAAATTGTAATTTGATGAAACACTGTTATTCATTGTCTGCTGGTATGTATTGGAGCAGAAAGTGTTATGAAAGGTCATGAAGATGGCAACTCCAAGAATGTAGGAAATTCGGAAATCACCAAATCCAGCAATTCAGAACCTAAATCTGAGACATTAGATCCTGCGTGCACCTCAAGTCCAAAAGGTATCCGTTTTCTTCTTATTTTCTGTTCGACTTGGGGGTAGGTGGGGCTCTTGCTCCTAGACAGTTTTGTTCATATACGAAGGGAGAGGCACGCTATTTGGTATGCCTAAATTAAATGTCGAATTTCAACAGTGATTGAACTAATTAAACAATCTTTTGAACTCATATGTTGTGTGCGTATGTGCATATGCCCAGTGCTCCTGCCACCCCCTCTTTTTTTTTCCTCTGTTACAGGATTGCTGTTGTGCATGGTAGTTAAGGTTTGATATTTAATTTGTGTTATTTCTTCTGCTAATATGGATGTGAAATGTTCCCCCAGAGATTGATTTACATGCTACTGAAAATCAGAACGAGAAGCAGAATCCCGCTACCGCTCCAAAAACTTTTGTTGGTACAGAGATATTGGATGGGAAGATGGTAATGTGATTGATGCATTCCTTGGACATAATGTTACTGTTTCTATTGTTTATGATACTTCTAATCTCTGTCTATTTTTATCTTTTAAGGTTAATGTTGTTGATGGATTGAAATTGTATGACGAACAAATTAGTAAATCAGAAGTTTCGAAACTTGTATCTTTGGTTAATGATTTGAGAGCTGCAGGGAAGAGAGGACAAATTCAAGGCAAGTTCTCTGACTCAATTCTGTTTCTGTAAGGTAGAAGTAGCTCATCATAGAAGTAGACCGTTCTTTCTTAACCTCCCTCATTTCACTGGACTGTATATGATTCTCTGATAATTTATCTAATTTATTGGAATATTTCAGATAATTTACCTAATTTATTGGATTTGAGATTAAGCTGTCCATTATCATGAAATGTTGGAATCATCACAGGCAGCATATGCTTTAAAAGACTTGAAAATTTTAGGGGATGTTTGTTTTTCACCACTTAAGTTTAAGTCTTAAATTAAGTGGATTTTATCTGTTTGTTTTTCAACTTATATCTTAAATTTAGTTAAAAACATCTAAAATTAAAAAGCTAATTTTTTGGACTTTTCACTTATTTAATAAGTGATTTAATACATTAACATGAATTTCCTAAAATAACCCCATATAATTAAATTATTAACAAAAACACCTTATTGACAAAAAAAACCTCAATTTCAACAGACCCTAAACCTAAACTTGAATCTCATGGGAGGAGGCGACTCCATGAATCATGAACAGAGGAGGCCGGCCGGCCTCCTCTCAATTAATGGGAGGAGGTTGCGTGTCCTCCAATTCAATGTAATGGAGGAGGCCTCCAAATCGACACCGCTGGCCTCCAGCGTTGCTTCCAAAGGAGGCCATGGCCTCCTCTTGAGCAAGGCTGCTCCTTCTTGTTGGTTTTTTATTTTATTTTATTTTTTATAAATTTTATTTATTTATTTCAATTAACATAATTAAATTATTATTATTATTATTTATTTAAAATTAAAAATAATATTAAAATCCATTTAAAATTAAAAATAATATTAAAATCCATTGCAAAATAATAATAATATTATTATAAAAATGAAAATACTTAAAATAAGGGGTATAATAGTAAAAATAAAACCGCTTAATATTTAAGTGAAAATATCCCAAGAAAAAAACAAACAAATCAGTATGTCTTAACAATTAAGACCCGTTAAGTACTTATGACTTTTACGATTTAAGTTAGAAAAACAAACAGCTCCATAGTCTTTTGACTCTTAGCTTGACAAATGTTACTTGTCATAGATGATATAGAAATTTAAAAAATATTGTATATGTGTCACATTCTATGATAGTGATGTAAGTGATCCATTTAACATTCCCTCCCAATTTTACTTGGCCAGGTTTATTTGTTTACCCCTGAGATCATGCATGTTTGAGCTTGGTCAAACATGTATTATCTTGTTTTAATGTGTTTTGATATTACAATCCCACATATTCCCCTTCTGTTTAATACGAGATACATGTACAAGAATTGGAAGTATGAGTAAATAAGAATTATCTTAAAGTGTTTTAAGTATATCTTTTGTTATATTTGCTATCAGGAACATCCCTAGTTGCGTCGTCATGCTAGTTACCGACTAAAATTAAAAAATAAGTTAGCAGAATTGCCCTTGACTAGAGAAATCGTCATTTACATGATCATAATCTAAGGAATCCTGCTGTTATATGTTTTTCTCTTTTATGTCTTTTGAATTAATTAAACCCTTGGTTGTTTGATATATACAATTTTATTGTTGCTTGAGACTGCTCAGCTAATGATATTCCTAGAACTCGATTTTTGCTGTTAACTATCACTTTCATATTGAATGATAAATGCTTAACTCTAAGCTATGACCCAAAGACGATTCTCTCACTCTACACAAAATGCTATTTGTGGGAGTTTCAAGACTTTAACCTTGAACTTTCCCTGACAAGGAAGTGTCAGACAGCTGGTCTTACTTGTTACCTATAGTTACTTAGGCTTCAGTTTCCAAGGCCAGTAGTTACTGCTGTTGTCTCCACAATGGATCCATACAATATTTGTCAAATGAAATTGTTTGGATGCTGAAATAGAATTAATACAATCGGCCATGGCCAAGTGAAAGATTTTCTTGTTATATCATTGTTGTATGATTTTTGGGCAGTGTTGATCTTTGATTCTTGGTTTGTATGGCTATTGGCTTAATTTATTGATTGCTTTGCATCATGTTTTTAGTTATTATGGTAATGGTGTAATCAAAGCGAACCTGGATTTTATTGATGATACATTGTATATATGTATGTAGTGATTGATATATGTGAATAAGGCTTATTCACAGCATTGCCATAGTGGCACATGCACGCATACCATCCTGTCATTATGATCCTTAAATCCATTAATACAGGACCTGCGATGAGGCCGCTCTTTTGTAAGTGATGAAACAATGGTGATCAAATGCTGATGAAGGGGTAGTGGAAAAATTTAGAAATTGATAATGACTTAAATTAGAGACGACACAAAATGTATTTGGTGACCCATTAGGGACCTTACTAGCTAAGATAGTTAGTACCCACAGATGGATATTTATTTGTGACCATAATTGTTCTTGTTATTAAAGCTGTACTTTTGGTTGTAATTGCAACATTATGTCTGTGTGCAAGTGACATCTAAGGCATTCAGTTAAGCTGATGCTTATGCATTTAGTTCCTAGAATTTCATCAAGTATTGAGCAATACTATTTAGCTCTTTGAGATGTGTTTCTTGTTTGTCAATTATTTCTATGTGTTTTTTCATATATATATATATATACATACATACATATTTACTTGAAAATGTCCATAATTTGCTAAATTATTGTTCAATGAGATGCAGGTCAGGCATATGTTGTCTCAAAGAGGCCCATGAAGGGACATGGACGAGAGATGATTCAATTGGGAGTCCCCATTGTGGATGCACCTCCAGAAGATGATAATGCAGCAGGGACGTCAAAAGGCAAGTCTTTTTTAAAAGATATTCTTCTGTATAAAAAACGGTGATTTTGTTTCCCAAAATTTGTGATTTTTCAATATAAAGAACGTTTCCTTTGGATTTCTTATAAAATCAAATTTGCAGATCGGAGAATAGAATCTATTCCTGCCTTGCTGCAAGATGTAATCCATCGTTTAGTTGGCATGCAAATCATGACAACAAAGCCAGACTCTTGTATCATTGATGTCTATAACGAGGTTGCTACGTTTAAGATTTGTTCAGTGGATCAAGATAAATGTGCAATATGTTAAGCAATGCTAATTTTTTGTTGGTTATGTAGGGTGATCACTCACAGCCGCACATATGGCCAACATGGTTTGGAAGGCCTGTTTGCATCCTGTTTCTGACAGAATGTGACATGACTTTTGGAAGAATTATTGGAATAGACCATCCTGGGGATTATAGAGGCGCTCTCAAGCTCTCTCTGGCACCTGGGTATTCCCTTCTAAAGCCTCATCTCTGCTCTTTTTTTTTTAATCTTTTGTATATACTTGCATTTATTTTAGCGTTCTAGAAAAGATTCTTGACTCTCTCTGGCTCCTGGGTATTCACTTCTAAAGCCTCATCTCTGCTCCTTTTTTTTTTTTAATCTTTTGTATATACTTGCATTTATTTTAGCTTTCTAGAAAAGACTCTTGATTTTTTGATGTGTCAAATTGCTGGGGCAATACATAGAAGTAGCTTAATGGCCAAATTTTCAGTTGCAGTCATAAAATAAGTTGCATCTCTGGGCCATAGACCAACATCCTTTATATTGAACCTTGGAGGCATTTGTCCCGCATGCTGCTTTATGTGGCCTCAAGATATGACAATCATGTCGAGAACATGACATAATATCTTGTGTACAAACTTGGGAAACCTTGTCATTAATGTTTTCAGGAGCTATTTACCATACTATGTCGTAGTTTTAGTTAGGAGCCAGCTTTCATATAAAATGATGCACAAACATCAGTTCATTTTTTTATGTTGATTTTTGTCATCTGACATTAATTTTCCATGTAATTATCTCGATTTTATGTTTTTGGTTACTCTTTAAGTAAGATTCTCTCTCTCTCTCTAATTTTTTATGTTTTGAGATTCAATTTCCTCTGGCATCTTACATTTTTGGTTTGTCCTATATCTGTGACAACACAGTTCTCTACTTGCTATGCAAGGAAGATCTGCAGATTTTGCCAAACATGCAATTCCTTCAATCCGAAAACAACGCATAATCGTTACCTTCACTAAGTCTCAACCAAAAAAGTTGATACCAAATGATGGTCAGCGTTTTCCTTCACCTGCATTAGTCCCATCTCCTCCCTGGGGTCCACCGCCCAGTAGATCTCCCAATCATATTCGCCATTCAGGTCCCAAGCATTATGCTCCAGTTCCTACCACTGGCGTATTGCCTGCTCCAGCAATTCGGTCTCAAATGCCACCACCAAATGGTGTTGCACCGCTTTTTGTGACCACCCCAGTTACCCCAGCAATGGCTTTCCCTGCAGCTGTTCCAATCCCACCTGGTTCAACTGGTTGGCCTGCAGCTCCACCACAACATCATCCTCCTCCTCGCCTTCCTATCCCTGGCACTGGGGTTTTCCTTCCTCCACCAGGTTCTGGCGGTGGTTCATCTCCTCAACAACTATCAACTACTGCAACCGAGATGAATTTAACGACAGAAACGTCCATACCAGGAAAAGAGAATGTATCAGGGAAGTCTAATCATCAGACGGTTGCTTCTCCGAAGGAGAAATTGGATGGGAAAGTGCAAAAGCAAGAGTGCAATGGAAGTTTAGATGGAACAGGTAGTGTTAGAACTGTGATGAAGGAAGAAGATCAACAACAAAGCATGGACAATACCAGCACCGTGGCAGGCAAGACAGCTAGTGCAGTTTAGATGGAGAGAGAGGGGTGGGGGGTGTATTTTGTTGAAGTAAAGGAGGCATAGGCTGCGAAGGGCAATGAGTTTGAAGCAAATGTAAAGAGCGGCAAAACAAAATGAGGACTTTTGACATTGTTGGATATGGGGGACAAAGGGGGAGGAGGAGGAACTTCTCAGTTCTCTTTGGAATCTCTTGTTCTCTCTTCCTTTTTTTGTTGTCTTATATTATATATCAAATCTTACACTTGGTGGAAATTAAACTCATTATTAATTTTAAACTCTGCCTCTTCTTTTTTCATACCCAGTCTTGCTCAGGTCAAATGATTAGCTGAATCAAGATATTGATGATTAAAAGTTGGCTTGAATACTTTTTTTAGTTGAATTCTACTACAAGATGCAACATTTAAGAATGAGCCTGCTCACCATTGAACAATAGCTTGAAATTTTATCAAAGTGATTCTTTTAATTGTATTAAACGTAGAATATTTGTAGCATGGCATTTCTGATTTAAGATTTTTTGAATCTTTGATACAAAGAATCAGAGACTGATAAAAGCATATAAGAATCATTTTATTCCTTTCGAAAACTAGTAAAGTAAAATACTAAAGTATGTGGTGGAACTTGGAAGACGTAATTTGGCATATTTTCCAACTTGCAGTAGAAGGGTCGACAAATTTAATCACACCCGCTTTTGAGCAATAAAAGGACTCATCTGCCTTTCTTAAAGTTTTAAAGAAAAAAAGAAACAAAGAAAAAACCAGATGGGTTAAAAAAATCCATCTGCTTTTTTAATAAAGAAAAATGCAGATGGGTCCGGTATTTCTTGATTGAACTAATTACATTATTCTTCCTGAACGGAAACAACTTTATTCCATCCACCTCTCTTACGGTTAGGGTTTGACGGTTAGGGTTTGATTATTAAATGTGAGAAATTGACCGTTAAAAAATATTAAAAGACAATAATACCCCCGGTTCACCAAAAATAAAAAAATGGAAAAGATCTAAAAAGAAAAAATTCAAAATCTATTTAAATATATATATATATATTAAAAAAAAAAACAATCAAAGAAAAAAAGTGAAATCAAATTTTTTTTTCGTCTGTCATCATTAACAAGTAACAACATCAACTAAACAAAAAATTTAAAAATAAACAAATAATCTTTTTTAGGAGATTTGAAAACATCAACATAATTTCCCAATTAAAGAAAAAAAAATACATAGCTTTCTTATAGGAGATCTGAGTTCCAGACTTTCATCTTCTGTCATCTCAATCATCATCAATTAAACACCTCTTTCATATATTGTTCACAAAATCAAACACCTCTCCATCTTTTTCCATTCACAACAAAATCAAACACCTCAATAATTAAACAACACCCATCCTAATCTTCATTAATTTAACAAAAACCATTTAAAAAAAAAAAAAGAAATTCACCATATAGTTTTCTGGATCAACTCCAGAAAAAATCCACCAAAAACCCACACCCACCACACCGGCATTGGTCTCCTCGCCGGCGGTCACCACAAACCCAACCACCAACCACCACCCACCACTGACTCAAATTCAACCACCTCTTATTCTCTCATCTTTTCTCACCAGAAATCAATTATACAAAAACCAAACAACATCACCAATAAATATGAAAAAAAATCGAATTTAAAAAAAAAAATCTAGATGAATCGAAAGAGAGAAGTGGGAAGATAGGAAAGAGGAAGAAGACGCGGCGGCCGAGATCTTCTCATCGCTTGTAAGGGTGGTGATTGGTGGATTTCGGCGGGTTAAGGCAGCTGCTAGGGTTTGGTGTTTGAGTGGTGGTGGCTAGGGTTAGGGTTTGTTGGAGTCTTGGAGATGACAGTAGAGAAAAGATGATAATCGAAGAGGAGAGAGAGATCGAAAAAGGAGAGGAGAGAGATCGAGAGAGAGGAGATTGTCTAGTGTGTGAGAGTGATGATAATCGAGTGAGAGAGAAAAATATTTAGTTTTTTATATATTTTAATTTATATTTTAATTATTTGTAATTTTGTTTTTTAAATGTTTCTTTTTCTTTTTTGTTTAAATAAATGAATCTACACCCTCAATTTATACGAAGGATATATATAGTTAAGATCCATCTTTTATTTTAATTTTTAAAAAAAGTTTTCAAATTTTGATTTTTTTTTAAACAAGTTTTGTCTTTTTCTTGGGTTATAAAAGTTTTCAAATTTTGTTTTTTTTTTTAAACAAGTTTTGTCTTTTTCTTGGGTTATAAAAATAAATAGACATATTTAGGAGTATTTTAAACTTTTGGATGGTTTGATAAGATCAAAAGTTAAGTTTGACGGTTGTTACATATAGACAGAGGAGGTGAATGTCAATCAATGATAAAATTGTTTTGATACGTAATAGAATATCTCAAGTGTGAAATTAGTTTTTTCTTGATTTTATTACTCAAAACAGGTGTGATTAAATATTCCATTCTACAGTAGTTACTATAATTAATACAATTGGGACTCCAATTATCTCAATCAGAGTGGCGCAGCGGAAGCGTGGTGGGCCCATAACCCACAGGTCCCTGGATCGAAACCAGGCTCTGATAGAGTGGCTTCCCAACTTTTTGACATTTACAATTTATTCAATTTTTTTTTATCAATTCTAGTTTAGTACTTGTTCTTTCAAATCGATTATGTTGTACGGATACAACACAATTCATAAATGCAATAAATCTTTGAAAATTAAATTATAGATACAACACAATATGTTAATTAAAATAATATATTTTTATATTTTATTTTTAAAAAATATAATCCAATAATTTATTTAAAATATATTCTAAAATAATATATTTATAGTATAAAAAATGAATCTTACAAAATAAAAACTTAATTTGAAATTTATTTTAAATAATTATTTTTAAACCTCTAACTTTAAAAGATCATAATTAAATTTTTACTCTAAATGTATCCTTACTATATTCCTAATCATAATTAAAAAAAATAAAAAAAAAATCAAAATTGAAATAGTATAATTCGAAATATATCCAAATTTAAAGTATCGGTGGAATATAGCAAATTGATGGATTAATTTATTTAAGAAAAATAAAAAAACTTGAATAAATTTAACACCGTAATAAATCTATACTATACTTGAAATTAGGGATGGTCATATTAAAAGTGAACAAGTCAACATCAACAATAATGGTAAAAACTTTAAAATTTAATAATAACTATTTTACAAGCATAAAAGGGAAATAAAAGCTGTGATAATAATTAAAAGAAAAAGAAAAAGAAAAAGAGAGAGCTAGGCAATTAAAAGTCCTCATCCATTTTGAACTCGTGAGCCCCGCCATTCCCATTAATGCTGGACATAACAGAAGCCTTCTGATAGTCACCAACTCTCTTCTCAAAGAAATTGGTCTTCCCTTGCAAAGAAATCAGCTCCATCCAATCAAATGGATTAGACACACCGTACACCTTCCCGCACCCAAGCGCACCCAGCAACCGATCTGCTACAAACTCTATGTATTGACTCATCAACTCCCCGTTCATCCCAACCAACGCGCACGGCAGCGCGTCGCACACAAACTCCCTCTCTATCACCACCGCATCCATCACTATCCCCTTCACCCGCTCCTCGCTTAATTTGTTCTTCAACAGACTGTACAACAAACATGCAAAATCGCAGTGGAGCCCTTCATCTCGCGATATCAACTCGTTCGAGAAGGTTAGACCGGGCATCAACCCCCGCTTTTTTAGCCAAAATATCGAGCAGAAACTCCCCGAGAAAAAGATCCCTTCCACGCACGCGAACGCGATCAATCTCTCCGCGAACGACTCGGACCCACCGATCCAATTCAACGCCCACTCCGCTTTCTTCTTCACGCACGGCACCGTCTCGATCGCTCGAAACAGATTGCTCTTCTCTTCAGAGTTCTTGATGTACGTCTCCAAGAGGAGCGAGTACATCTCCGAGTGGATGTTCTCGATGGCGATCTGGAACCCGTAAAAGGCACGCGCCTCCGAGACCTGGACCTCCTTCATGAAGCGTGCCGCGAGGTTTTCGAGGACGATGCCGTCGGAGGCGGCGAAGAAGGCGAGAACGTGAGTGATGAAGTGCTTCTCGTCGGCAGACAAGGAGTCCCAGTGGCGGGTGTCCTGAGATAGATCGACCTCCTCCGCCGTCCAGAAGGAGGCCTCGGCTTTCTTGTACATCTCCCAGATTTGCGGGTACTCGATCGGAAACATGCAGAACCGGTCAGGGTTCGGAGCTAGAAGTGGCTCTTCTTGCATCGCAGGCATGGAGGGCAACTCCGTATTTTTCTCGGTTTTAGGTTTGTGAATTGAGATTTGAGAGATAGGGTTTCTTGGTTTTTG
Source organism: Dipteronia dyeriana (assembly GCA_032871835.1). Classification (NCBI taxonomy): domain Eukaryota; kingdom Viridiplantae; phylum Streptophyta; class Magnoliopsida; order Sapindales; family Sapindaceae; genus Dipteronia; species Dipteronia dyeriana. Next base: position 55,903,851 of record CM065303.1, on the reverse strand, counting down.
GAGGTTTATATATAGGGGAAATTGGGAGGGCCTTTTGGAGTTTTGAAATTTTTTAGATTAAGGATAGATTGGGAATTTCAGTTTACATTTGGTGACGTGGCGGGTATTTGTGATGTCTGTAGAAGTGGAAATGACTTATGTGCACAGCAGTTTGAAATGGTAGGCTTGCGAGGGAAGCTTTTTGGCGGAGCTTGTTATTATTATTATTATTTTTTTAAAATGAGAGGGAAGCATGAGAGGGAATTTAAGTTTGGCGGGAGATTTTATGGGTTTGAACGGCGCGCAAAGAGAGACAGACACACAGTTCCACGTGCTCGTGTGTGGCATGCTTAGGTAGGTAACAGGTTTTCTTCCCGCATGTTATATATGTCAAGTACTTATATGTAATATACGTGATGTCATTTTATGGATTTTCAAATATTCAATACACCATATTATATACGAGTCAAAATTCAGAACATTGTTTCTTGATTAGGGCTGTACAACGACTAACAGATGACCCCTGTTAGTCACTAAAAATAAGGGATAAATCGATCTTTTTATTGAGTGTTATTAAAATAATAGAGATAAAATAGATAGTTCAATCGTATTTTGCCATGTTACCATAGTTATTTATTTATTTATAATATTTTTTAAAAAAATAAATAAGATACGGTAAAAGACCGGACCTCTTGTCTATGGATCCATACAAAAACAATCCAACTAATTTCATCCCACAATTTGCCTCTCAAATGTTTAAACCCAACAATCCAAAATCTTTCAAATAAAATATGCATAAATTACAAAGTCTATGTTTATTTCACTTCCCTAAATGCCTCTCTCCCCTCTCCAGCGATCTCCTCGAGACTTCGACCACTTTTCTAAATTTTGATATTTTGATTCCTAACTCGTCTTTTTTTAGTTGAATTTCTCAAGACAAAACTCAAGCTCAGAAGTCCATAAGGTAATTTTCTTTAGTTTAATATTTTATTTTTATTTACTTATAAATTATAATGAAGTTAATTTTCAGTTTTGAATTTTATGATTGATATTAAATATATTCTTGTATTTCATGATTAAGATTTTAGGTTTGATAATGATTTGTGAATGTGAACAGATTATTGGTTTGAGGATTTGCTTTCTGAAGTCTGAACAACTTTGGGTGGTTTGCGGTGCGGCAGTCAACAGGAGAAAGTTGTGACTTCTTACTTGTGAGTTTATTTTTTATTGAATTTAATAATTAATAGTAATGATAATTATTTTGAATTTTAATTTTGTGATGGTATGTCAAAAATTAAGCTTATTGATTTTGATTTTGTAATGATTTTTTTATTGGATTTGCAGTACAAATATAAATTGTAGATTTTGAAGAATATTATTATGTTATTAGAAGTTTATTTTATGTGATTATGTTATATTTTTATCGTAGGTTATAATGTCAAATCTTCATCATAATTCTAAATCAAGTAAACAACAAACTATCCGGTCCTTTTTTAGTAAGAGTGGGAACTATTCAACACGTGATACTCCTACTAGTAGTAGAGGTTTTGATGAGTCACATCCTTTTAAATGTCAAATACTTGAATCTGAAAAAGTTGATGTTTCTTTTGAACGAGACCCGGGATTATGAAAACCAATTTGGATGTATGATGTTAATTAAAAAGATGAGGTTCGAAGAGCATACATAGACATGAGACCATTCCAACCAAAGTTAGAATCTTGTAAGCCCATACATGATGGAAACCAAAATTGACGGTTTCAATATTCATGGTTTACTAAATTCTCATGGTTAGAGTATTCTATTGCAAAAGACAAAGTGTTTTGTTTCCCATGCTTCCTTTTTGATAGTATTCCTTTGAGGTTCCCTATGTTTACCGTTAATGGGTTTAGTAGTTGGAAACAGGATAATTGTGAAAACCAATGTGTTTATGTTCACTATGAAGGGAAAATATAATCGTATTCATTACATGGTGCTAATACGATGAAATGAGAGAGCTTGAAATATCCATCTCGACATATTGACAATGTGATGAGTGTTAGAAATTCACAACAAATCTTAGAGAATTGTTTACGACTCAAAAATTCAATAAAGACCATCAAGTGGCTTGCAAAGCAAGCATGTGCATTTAGAGGTCATGATGAATCAAATACCTCATGTAATAGTGGAAATTGCCTTGAAATGATTATTTTTTTTTGCAAGAATGAATGAAGACATTGTAAAAGTTTGCTTTGACAATGCTCCATAAAATTCCAAGTATACATCTCTTGATATTTAAAAGGAGATCCTACAAATTCTTGCTAATGAACTGAGAAAAAAAATTCGAGAAGAAATTGGAAGTGCTATATTTTGTATTCCTGTTAATGAAGCACTTGATGAATCTAATCAAGAGCAAATGGTTGCCATTCTAAAGTTTGTTGATTGTAATGGAATCATTCGAGAGTGTTTCTTTGAAGTTGTTAGAGTTAATGATACTATAACTTTAACTCTTAAGAAAAAATTATTTATCGTTCTTACTTAATATGGTTTACGGATTGCAGATATGAGAAGTCAAGGGCATTATTTCTCAATGATTGTCCTTATGTTTATTATGTACATTGTTTTACGTATTGATTACAATTAGCATTGGTTGCAACTTCCTAAGATTTGCATGATTTATGGCTTTTTTTTTTCTCATAGTTGAGCTCAATAATCAATCTTGTTGGTACTTCACCAAAGCGTCATTCTGAATTAAAATTTGTTCGAAAAGCAGAAATTGTGGAGATGTTAAATTCTTGAGAACTTGAGACCGGTACGGGGCCTAATCAAGTTCGTACCGGTACGAGGCCTAATCAAGTTCGTACCTTGATGCGACCAGGGCTAACAAGATGGAGTTCTCATTATACTGCAGTCGATAGGTTGATTGATATGTTTGGTGCAACATGAACAGTTCTTGAAAACTTAATGAATAATGGGCATAATAACATTATAAGAGGAGAATCAATAGTGGCATTGCAAGCAATGCGAAGTTTTGAATTTGTGTTCATTTTGCAATTGATGAATGAAGTGCTAAGAATCACTCATATGCTATGTCAAACATTGCAATATAAGTCTCAATACATCTTGAATGTTATGCATTTAATAAGAAGTACAAAAATACTTCGTCAAGATTTAAGGTAAGACTGTTAAGATAACTTTTTTATGTACTGTATTATCGTTTTGTGGAGAACATGAAATCGACATGCATGATACGAGTGTTTGCTACAGGGAGGGTACAAGTCGTTTATGTCAAGCATTATTGTCATTTTAATATATTCAATGTTGTCATTAATTTTCAGTTGATGGAGTTAGATACTAGATTTACAGATCAAACAATGGAACATTTTGTTCTCAGTTCTGCTTTGGATCCAACAAATCATTTTGAGTCGTTTAACATAGATGATATATGTACTCTAACTAAAAAGTTTTATCCCAGTGATTTCACTGAAAGGGAGCTTTTTAATTTAAAGAGACAATTGCAACAATTTAAGAATGATGTGATCGTTCATCCAAAATTTTAGAATATGTCTTCACTTTCTGAATTATGTCGAGGGCTCGTAGAAACAAGAAAGTCACACTTGTTTTTCTTGATTGATAGACTGATTCATTTAGTTTGAACACTTCCAGCTTCCACGGCTAGTGCTGAACATGCATTTTCACCCATGAAACTTGTCAAAACAACAAGATGAATGACGACTTTCTTATGAATTGTTTGGTCAGCTACATTGAGAGGGAACTTGCTGATAATATTGATTTTGAATCAATAATTGATATATGTTATGCTTTGAAAACTCATAATGCACCACTTCGATAGTATCTTGTTGTACATGTGATGCATACTTTTCTATTTGTTTTTGTGTTTTTTCTCAGATATGGTGTATTTGAGGGTAAAATGGATTATGTCCCCGTTACTACATATATGATATAACATTGTCCATTGATGTTTTTTTTATGATATTTCTCACGTATTATTTTGATTTGATTATTACAAAGAAAAATGTTCTTTAATAGTTAGTTCAAAATTTTAGGATTTTTATATGTTGTTTACTAGTTAGTTCAAAATTTAGACTAGCCCACCCCCATTCTTTTTCCTAGATACTCCCCGGGTGATAGAGGCAACCTAAAAAATATAAAGTATAGAACATGACCTATTGTCTAACAGATGTCCACGGTTAGTCACTAAGGACAAGAGGTAAATTGGTCACTTTATTTAGTGTTATTAAAATATTAAAGATAAAATAGAATCACATTTTGTCACGTTACACTATTTATTTATTTATTTATTTATAATTAATTTTTTCAAACTAAATAAGATCTGGTGAGAGACCTTACCTTTGTCCATGGATCCATGAAAAAACAATCCAACTTACTTAAGTCCACAATTTGCCTCTCTCATCAACATAACAACGGACGTATGAAGTGGTCTCACTCTTGTTTTTTCTTCATATCTGAAATCCCAGAGAGTGATAAAGGCAACCCAAAAAATATAAAAGATAGAACATGACCTGTTCACTAACAGATGACCACCATTTGCCACTAAGGATGAGAGGTAAATTGGTCTTTTTATTCAGTGTTATTAAAATATTAAAGATAAAATAGGTAGTTCAATCACATCTTGTCACGTTACCTTATTTATTTATTTATAATTAATTTTTAAAACTAAATAGGATTTGGTGAGAGACCAGGCCTTTTGTCCATGGATCCATGAAAAAACAATCCAATCGACTTCATTACGCAATTTGCCTATCCCATCAACACAACTGAGGATGTATGAAGCTCTCACACTCTCACTCGATCGTAGAAATCCACTATATAAGTAAAAAAATACACCCTCAAGTGATACTCGGACTCTCACTCTCGACAACCTCAGGTTATGACCACTACCACTCACCACTCATCACTCTTGGTTCAGTCCCTAGTGATATCCCATGATCAACTACTCTTTGCGTGAGCACCTCCTACTCTACCCCTCGGGCCTTTTACTGTGGCACCTGATCAATTGCTTGTCAACTTGCCCTTGGTTACAAGACTTGACCTGCTTGTGCAACTTTACTGAGAAGCCACAAGACTTTGACTCTATGAAGAGTATACGGTCTAAGTGTATATATGACACTATGTTCAAATGCAATAATGTGTAAAACCAAACACAAAATGCTTAACTAGATGTTATAATGCAAGTCAACATCCTAGTTATCAAATAATGCCTATATGCCCATATATAAGGACTCAATTAGATGTAGATAAAATCTAACAACCTAATTGTCAATTAAGTCCAATCAACTCAACTTGTCACAACATATAATCAAGAGCAATATATTTGCAATCAATAAATGCAATCAATAAGGTATACACATAAATGTTCATGAACTAGACTAGATGCACAAGGCAATCCTATCATCAATTAAGCATACATGAACATATACATATTAGCTATTTAGGTAAAACAACCTAATTATACAAGCTATCACAATACAACAACCCAAACATCAACAACAATCTCTACTTGTAATAAAAAATTTAATCTATAGGCATACAAGTCATACAAGAGATATCTTGTTAAGCTAGAACACAAGAATGATGAAGATGGTGTTCTACTTACCAAGTTACATGTGTTGATGAAGACCCATGCTAAGAAACATCCTAGATGTAGTTAGATGATGTTTGTTTCATGAAAGGATGATGGGTTTTGGGGTTGGAGAGTTAAATAATAACTCTTGGAGCTTCTCTCTCAAAGGAAATACTTTCTCACACTAAAAAAATGGTTTGGAAGCTCTGAAAAACGAGTGAGGAAGAAGATGACATGTATATATGAGCCCTATAGCAAAACTACTTCGTTTTGAAAATGGCTAGAAAATTTACTCAGTGTGCTGGTGAGCTGCGATTGTCGACAAGCGCCACAGCAGTGCACACCTACTATCCAAGGGCGCTGGTGAGGTCCGCTTGTGGACTGGCGCATCCGCGACAACACAAAAGCTCTAGATTCGAGCGACCCAAAATATGACCAAACGACATTCAAACCTTTCGTATAATATACCGTTGGAAAGATATATAAGTCTACTTTCTACTTCAATTTGCAAAAAAAATGATTTGGATGTCTATAGAAAAAGTTATGGTCATTTGAGTAACCAAAGGTCAGAAACGGTCAACAACAGAGTTGCCCTGTTTTTGTGGTTACTTTGGATATTCCAAACTATCATGAAATATTGTGAATAATATACCGTTGGAAATGTATGGATGTCTAGTTTGTACATAAATTTTCAAAACTTATTTTGAAGCATTGCATAAAAATATATGGTCACAAGACCATACAAAGGTCAGTTTTGAAAAACATATAAATCATTGAAATACACTCTTTTGAAACTAGACACCTTACTCCATATAACCAAACCAAGAGAAGAATGAGACTTTCTCAAATGGTCACTCAACACGCTAAAATAAGCACACCATCATGCACGCATGGACGTATCCGATCAAACAACGGAATATGAATTAAACACACTTAGAACTAAGAATGAAATGCATGATGACACATACAACAACCCAAATACATGTAAGTGTGTCTGTGAAAAGATGCACATATATAAACAATATCAATCCAAATTCAAGATCAACAAAACATGCTTGGGGTGTGCGTGTGCACCTAAACTCTTCAAGATGCAAAGTCAAGTGAATATACATTTTGCTCTTGAAGTCATGGAGATGCTTGGAAGCTTGCCAATGAGGATCTAAGCTGCACATTACACAGTCATCCCTAATGTGGTGTAGGTTGTCATGAAATAAGTCAATCATAAAACTGAGGTCCTTACAACAAAGATTGATTAGGGCAGCCCAAAAAATATAAAGGATAGAACATGACCTGTTGAATAACAAATAATCACCGCTAGTCACTAAGGATAAGGGGCAAATTGGTCGTTTTGCTAAGTGTTATTAAAATATCAAAGATAAAATCATAAAATAGGTAGTTCAATCACATTTTGCCACGTTACCCTATTTACTTATTTATTTATAATTAATTTTTTAAACTAAATAACATCTTGTGAGAGACCAGACCTCTTATCCATAGATCCATGAAAAAACAATCCAACCGATTTCATTCCACAATTTGCCTATCCCGTCAACACAACAAAGGACATATGAAGCTCTCTGACTCTCAAAATGACCATTTTTGGCGAACACTATAACACTAATGATCATTCCACCCATTTCCATCAAATGAGTGGTATTTTGATAAATAAGGAGATGCCATTAATTTATTTTAGACATTTTTTGGAAATCAATTTTTTCTTTTGTTTTTTGAAATAAATAATTATATTTAGTGTGTGTATATACGTATAGCATATCTCAAGCGCGTGCACGTACACACACACACACACACACACATATATATATATATATATATATATATATATATATATATATATATATATATATATTCAACTTACTCAAATTATATTTTTTAAAATTTTTAGATTTTGCAGCCTTTATATTTTTTTAAAAAAGAAATATATATATATATATATATATGTGTGTGTGTGTGTGTGTGTGTTTGTGTGTTTGAGATATGCTATACGTATATATACATACAATAAATATAATTATTTGTTTATAAAAAAATAAAAGAAAAAATTGATTTCCAAAAAACACCTAAAATAAATCAATGGCATCCCCTTATTTACCAAAATGTCACTAATTTGATATAATTAGATGAAATTGGATGGAATATCCATTAGTGTAACAATGTTCGTAAATAATGTTCATTTTGAAACCAATTCTCCATCTAATGACCATTTTGGTAGTGATGACCCAAACGGATGGTCATCGAGGTATTTATCCCAAATAAATATTGTATCCTTGGAATTTTATAAGTGTACCATAATTTAATTTGTATTGAATCTAATAATTACAATTTGGGTTTTAACAAAAGATAAAATTGGAAATATATTAAATTAGTAATGATAGTTTCAGAAGTAAAACTTTATATTAAATTCTCTTAGATTTTTGTTAAGTGAAAATTGAAAAAAAAAACACTCTTCAAAACAACTGATTTTAGGGGTTCATTAAGTGATTTTAACACTTAAAAAATCAAATAAAATAATGGAATGAAATACATTAAGTGTCATTCATTGTTAAGTTAAAAAATCAAACAAGACCTAACTATAAATTCTTTTAAAATTTTAATGGGTATTATTGCAAATGAGGTGTATATACAGTTTTAAAGGGTGTCATTATATGAGTGATCTTAATCTGAGTGTCTTACTTACTCCATCAGGTTAGATAGTAGTTTTTGACATTCTGTGGGTGAGATCAGAGTAGCATTTATGATCAATAACTCTGTTTATTGGAATCGCGGTTTGGCTTGTGGTTGAGAATGTCTATGCACAATAGTGGAATCTAGTCTTTCTTGCGAGAATGAGAGAAGTAGTTCCCTTAAGGGTTAATTCGGGGCTTGAACAATTAAGAGCTCTATCTTTCTTCTGTAAAGGAATGAAGGATATAATTATTCATTATAGAATCAATGACATTTAATGGAAAGGAAATAATTAAAGGGGTATAACAGACTTTATGACTCGGCTCTAATTTTAAACTACTTGTACAGAGTCATACTATATGTAATAGCTGTATCGATTAACACTGAATTTTGATTTGTGTAAAAACATCTACAGTTTCGAGAGCACAACCTCGGGTTTTTAGTGGAGTAACCCCGATGTTAATAATCAAGAAATATTAATTAAAGAGTTTAATTAATTTTTCTAATGATTATTGGAGCTCAAGACTAAGGGTCTGTTAAGTCATTTTGCTAGCCCGAAATGTTAAAGGTAACAAAGATCTCAGTTAATTAATTGGATGATCCAATTAATTATGTTATGAAAGTAATAAGAATTTTATTCAGACAGTTAATTAAATGATGTGATTATTTAATTGTATTAATTATTTTATGAAGGTTAAGAGTTCGAACCAAGACCAAAACAAAGATATAAAAATAATATTGATTATTAATTATTTGATCTTTAGCAGATCATGGGTTCAAGTGACAGTAACAACACTGAATTAAATGAGATTTAGAATCTTATTTAATCTAGGTCACTTATAACCCTATCATGATATAAGATATCCGGATATTATATTTTTAAATAAGATTTTGTTTTTATAAATATATGTTATTTTGGAAAACATAATCTATCTGATAAAAGGTGTTATATATCTTATTAAACTCTATATATTAACGTAATATAGAGAGATTGATATAAGATAAACAAAATATACATACAAAAAAAATGTAGAAAACAAAAAGAAGAAACAAGAAGAGAATAAAGAGAAAAGAAAAAGAAAACAATTGAAAAACATGAGTTGTTTTTCCTCATGTTGTTTTTTCTACCTCCATATAAACCTCCTGAAGCCCGTGACGTGTCCACACACAGTTGTCATAATCTAAGAGATAACGATGAAGATCTGGTAGTACAAATCAGAAAACAAATTCAAGAATTAAAGAAGAGTGGTGCTATTGACACACCCACTACTGAACTATTTATGTCCAAACTTCTAAAATTTTAATTTAATTATATAAAATTAAATGGCTTTATTAAATTTTTTAATTTATTTCCTGGATTACCATTTTACATATTTTCAAACTTAATACACATATTTTCCAATTTTTTTTTTACACTTTTCTAATATTTATATACAGTTTTCTCACATTTATATTTGTTTTTTCTTCTTATTATAATGGTGAAGTCATCCTTATTATATGAGGGTTTTTTTCTGTAATTGATTGAATTGTTGGTGGTAGATTGTGAGTGTGATATTGATTGTTTCATGATTTTTTTTAGCTATTGAATTAGGTTTTCGGTGTGGTTTCGTTTCGTTAGAGATTAGATTTTTTTGGTGTGGATACAGATCATTGAATGCATAAAAACTCCGAAATATAATAAATCGAGAGAAAAAAATAACAAACATGGATCTGAAATTTGAAAAGAAAAACAAAACAAAAATATGGAACAATAAAATGAAAAAAAAATACTAAACACGAGGAATATGAGATTGAGATCTGAAAAAAAAATAGTTAACATTCAATGATTTAAAATAATCTATATTATTATGATTTTGAAATAAGGAAAGTGATACTAAATATGGAAAATATGAGATTGAGATGTGAAAAAAAATATAAACAAAAATAGTAAACATTCAATGATTTGAAATAATATATACTATTAGGGTTTTGAAATAAGGAAAGTGGAGGTTTTATTAGTTTTATTTTGTTTAGTATTCTTTTTAATAAAAATTGTACGTCTATTAAAGTAATTTGGTATAGAAAAAAAATGAGTACTAAATAATTTTAAAATTTGGGTGTTAATAGTTTAGCAGTGGGTGTGTCAATAACACCACTCTTAAAGAATGAAGGAGTTAGCCTTGATGTATGATTTTGAATCTTACATTTGTTTATTCTTATATATCGTACACGGTTCATAGAGTCGTTACATATATATTTTTAAAAGTTTTAAAATCTCTTCTGCTGCGCGACTCTATGGCTTACAATTGGAATTGTAAGCCATAGAGTCGCGCATCAGAAGAGATTTAAAAAAAAACTTCTATAAAATAATTTTTAAGTGACATTAAAACCGTGTACAATATATAAGAATAAACAAAAGGTATGATTCGAAATCATACATCAAGGCTAACTCCTTCGTTCTTTAATTCTTGAATTTGCTTTTCGATTTATACTACTGGATCTTTTTCGCTATCTCCCAGGTTTCGATAATTGTGTGTGGGCACGTTACAAGCTTACGGAGGTTTATATGGGGGTCGAAGAAACAACATGTGGAAGAGCAACTCTTGTTTCAATTGGTAAAATTCGGCCACACTCAAGAAAAGCCAAAAGAAAAACATATTTTCTTTTTCTTTTTCTCCTTTTTCTCTTATTGGCCACCGACTCTTCTTGTTCGCCATTCTCAACAAAATCTTTAAGGGTAAGCTTGGTAAGAAGGAAAGAAAATAAGAATGATAGAAAGATTTGGAGGGGTAAAAAAGATGAGGGAAATAAAGTTTTTTTTTTTTAGATGTTTGTTAAACAGGAAGGAAAAAAGATTGAATGGAAAATCTTTTTTATCAATTTTACTATTTTACCCTTAAATTATAGTTTATATATTATATATTTTTATATTTAATAAATAAATATAATTTAAATAATATTGAATCAAACTTTTTTGTTGTAAAATGGCTTCAAACTTTGTAACCTATTATATATATAAATTAATATATTATGTTTTACAAATTTATTTTATTTAAAATAAATTTGTAAAACAAAAAAAAGGTAAATTTGTAATTTTAGTTAATCAAAAAACCAATCTTCTGACTTGTGAGTTTTTATTTTTTATTGAATTTGTTAATAGTAATGGTAATTATTTTCAATTTTACTTTCGTGATGGTATGTCAAAAATTAAGCTTATTGATTGTGATTTTGTGATGATTTTTTTATTGGATTTGCAGTAAAAAATAAAGTGTAGATTTTGAAGAATATTATGTGTTTTTAGATGTTTATTTTATTTGATTATGTTATATTTTTATCATAGATTATAATGTCAAATCTTTATCATACTTCTAAATCAAGTAAACAACAAGCTATCCGGTCCTTTTTTTAATAAAAGTGGAGTAGAGGTTTTGATGAGTCACATCCTTTTAAATGTCAAAGACTTGAATTTGAAAAAGTCAATGCTTCTTTTGAACGAGACCCGGGATTACAAAAACCGATTTGGATGCATGATGTTGATCAACAAGATGAGGTTCGAAGAGCATACATAGACATGAGACCATTCCAACCAAAGTTAGAATCCTATATGCCCACACATGATGGAAACCAAATCGACGGTTTTAGTATTCATGGTTTACTAGATTCTCATGGCTAAAGTATTCTATTGTAAAAGACAAAGTGTTTTGTTTCCCATGCTTCTTTTTTGATAGTAACCCTTTGAGGTTCCCTGTGTGTACCGTTAATGGGTTTAGTAGTTGGAAATGGGTTAATTGTGGAGACCAATGTGTTTATGTTCACTATGAAGGGAAAAAATATTTGCATTCACTACATGGTGCCAATATGATGAAATGGGAAAGCTTGAAAGATCAGTCTCGACATATTGACAATGTGATGAGTGTTAGAAGTTCACAACAAGTCTTAGAGAATTTTTTACGACTCAAAATTTCAATAGAGACCATCAAGTGGCTTGCAAAGCAAGCATGTGCATTTTGAGGTCACGATGAATCAAATATCTCCTGTAATCGTGGAAATTTCCTTGAAATGATTAAATTTTTGGCAAGAGTGAATGAAGACATTGCAAGAGTTTGCTTCAACAATGCTCTAGGAAATTCCAAGTATACATATCCTGATATTCAAAAAGGGATCCTACAAATTTTTGCAAATGAAGTGAGAAAAAAATTCGAGAAGAAATTGGAAGTGCTAAATTTTGTATTTTTGTTGATGAAGCACTTGATGAATCTAACCAAAAGCAAATGGTTGTCATTCTAAGGTTTGTTGATTGTAATGGAATCATTCGAAAGTATTTATTTGAAGTTGTTGGTGTTGATAATACTACATCTTTAACTCTTAAGAAAAATATATTTGTTGTTCTTACTCAATACGGTCTCCAGATTGCATATATAAGAGGTCAAGGGTATGATAGTGCTAGTAATATATGTGGTGCTTGGAATGGATTGTAAGCATTATTTCTAAATGATTGTCCTTATGTTTATTATGCACATTATTTTGCGCATCGATTACAATTTAGCATCGGTTGAGGCTTCCTAAGATGTGCATGATATGGATTTTTTTCTCAAAGTTGATCTCAATAATCAATATTGATGGTGCTTCACCAAAACGTCATTCTGAATTAAAATTTGCTCGAAAAACAGAAATTACGGAAGTGTTGAATTCTGGAGAACTTGAGACCGGTACGGGGGCTAATCAAGTCCGTACCATGACGTGACATGGGGCAACAAGATTGAGCTCTCATTATTCTGCAGTCGATAGGTTGATTGATATGTTTTGTGCAACGTGTACGGTTCTTGAAAACACAATCAATAATGAGCTTAACAATAGTATAAGAGGAGAAGCAAAAGGAGCATTGCAATCAATGAGAAGTTTTAATTTTTTGTTCATTTTGCTATAATGCAATTGATGAATGAGGTGCTATGAATCATGTCAAGCATTGCAATCGAAGTCTCAAGACATCTTGAATGCTATGCATTTAATAATAAGTACAAAAATACTTCTTCAAGATTTAAGGCAAGACGGTTGGGATAACTTTTTATGTATTGTATTATCGTTTTGTGGAGATCATGAAATCGACATGCCTGATATGAGTGCTCACTACCAGGAGGGTAAAAGTCGTTCATGTCAAGCATTATTACAATTTTAATATATTCAATGTTGTCAATGATTTTCAGTTGATGGAGTTAGACACTAGATTTCCATATCAAACAATGGAACTTCTTGCTTTCAGTTCTGCTTTGGATCCTATGAATCATTTTGAGTCATTTAACATAGGTGATATATGTACTCTTGCTAAGAAGTTTTATCCCGATGATTTCACTGAAATGGAGGTTTCTGATTTAAAGAGACAATTGCAACAGTTTAAGAATGATGTGTTTGTTCATCCAAAATTTCAGAATGTCTTCACTTTCTGAATTATGTAGAGGGCTCATAGAAACAAGAAAGTCACACTTGTTTTTCTTGATTGACAGACTAATTCGTTTAGTTTTAACACTTTCGGTTTCAACGAGTAGTACCGAACATGCATTTTCAGCCATGAAACTTGTCAAAACATCACTTCGCAATAAGATGAATTACGACTTTCTTGTGAATTGTTTAGTCATCTACATTAGGAGGGAACTTGTTGATATTATTGAATATGAATCAATAACTGATATATGTTATGCTTTGAAAACTCAAATGCACTGCTTCGATAGTATCTTGTTGTACATGCAATGCATATTTTTGCATTTGTTTTTGTGTTTTTTCTCAGATATGGTGTATTTGAGGGTAAAACGAATTATGTCCTCACTAACTACATATATGATATAACATTGTCCATTGATGTTTTTTTTAATAAAATTTCTCATGTATCGTTTTGATTTGATTATTGCAAAGAAACATGTTGTTTAATAGTTAGTTCAAAATTTAGACTAGCCCATCCCCATTTTTTCCTAGCTACGCCCCTAGTGATAGAGGCAACCCAAAAAATATAAAGGATAGAACATGACCTGTTGACTAACAGATGACCACCATTAGTCACTAAAGATAAGGGGAAAATTGGTCTTTTTGTTGAGTGTTATAAAAATATTAAAGATAAAATAGGTAGTTCAATCACATTTTGTCATGTTACACTATTTATTTATTTATAATTAATTTTTTATAACTAAATAAGATCTGGTGAGAGACCATACCTCTTGTCTATGGATCCATGAAAAAACAATCCAACTGACTTCAATCCACAATTTTCCTCTCCCATCAACACAACAGAGGACGTATGAAGCTCTTTCACCCTCGTTTCTTTTTCATATCTGAAATCACATAGAGTGAAATAGGCAACCCAAAAAATATAAAGGATAGAACATGACCTGTTGACTAACAGATGACCACCGTTTGTCACTAAGGATAAGGGGCGAATTGATCTTTTTATTGAGTGTTAGTAAAATATTAAAGATAAAACAGGTAGTTCAATCACATTTTGTCACGTTACCCTATTTATTTATTTATAAATAAATTTTAAAACTAAATAGGATCTAGTGAGAGACCGGGCATTTTGTTCATGGATCCATGAAAAAACAATCCAATTGACTTCATTACGCAATTTGCTTCTCCCATCAATACAACAGAGGACATATGAAGCTCTCTCACTCTCATTTATTCTTCATATATGAAATCGTAGAGATTGATAGTGGCAATCCAAAAAATATAAATGATAGAACATGACATGTTGGCTAACATATAATCACCGTTAGTCACTAAGGATATTGGGCAAATTGGTCTTTTTGCTAAGTGTTATTAAAATATTAAAGATAAAATCATAAATTAGGCCGTTCAAACTCATTTTGTCAAGTTACCCTATTTACTTATTTATTTATAATTAAAATTTTAAACTAAATAAGATCTGGTGAGAGACCAGATCTCTTGTCCATAGATCTATGAGAAAACAATCCAATTGACTTCATTCCACAATTTGCCTTTCCCATCATCACAACAGAGGACGTATAAAGCTCTCTTACTCTCATTTCTTCATTATATATGAAATCGCAGAGATTGATAAAGGTAAGCCAAAAAATATAAAGAATAGAACATGAGAGAGGATTTGTTAGCTAAAGAGGACGAAAGGAAAGAGTCAGAAAAATATAGAATTGTATTGTATGTTAAAGAAGTGAATAGGCTTGGTTGCATTGCCTTCCATCGTCACCGTCTTAAACCATAAAGATTTGGGAGGTCAGCTCCCAGATATGGAGGTTTTTTTTTTAATTAATAATAAATGCATTTTGGATGTTTAATTTTGTTTATATGTTTTCTTTTTCCTGATTTTTTTTTATTTTTTCTATTTTTCGTGTACTTTTTACTATATTTTATTATTTTTATCAATTAATTGTTATTTTTCTTAGAGGCAAAAATGACATTACCCTTTATCCGTTAGTGAGTGTCGGTGGTCAACCGTTAGTCAACTGGTTAAGGGATAATCACTACTATTATGATATTTTAACGGGTTACAATTATGTATATAATGAAGGAAAGTCGGTGCAATTTGTCCTTTTTTATTATTCTAGTTTTCATGAAACTATATATGATCAATCACATTCAGAACAGAACATGAATTACATTAGAGGCTGCCGGTTGGGTTGTAAAAACCTAAAGAGTGACGATATTTACTCTCTAAAACGACATGCACACCCCCAATTTATATATTTTCAATTTTTTATCATTATCCTTAAATTAAATTATTAATATTTTAATTCAAAAATATTATAATTTCTTAGAACTATTTACTTTTTCAAAATTTTAATTAACTAAATCAAATAAAAAATAAAACAAAAACCGAAATCAAGAGGTCAAAATTTAGTATCATTCTCTCCATAAAAGATGGCAATCCTAGACTATGGATGGCAATGAAACCCGAACATGTGGGATCCGTCCAAACCTAACCCGTTTTAAGAAGGCTTGGTTTGTGATAATAGGATCTGTTAACGGGTTTGGATTTGAATTCTCAACCGTTACGAGTTCGGGTTCGGGTGTTGGTGTGGAAAAAAATCCAAATCCAAACCCAAACCTACAAACCCGTTTAGATGATATATCCTATTATAAAAACGATGTCGTTTTGATAAGTTGAAAAATTCAACTCAAAACAACACCGTTTTGAGTTGAACCCTAAAATACTCTATGTTTCAAAACATCCTCTCATTCTCTCGCTCTACCAATTTCCATCGGCTTTCTCTCAACTCTCAAGTCAAATATCGTAAACTGGTCGTTAAACGGTCACCAATCTTTGTCGTCGACTTGCGTCTTATCTTTGTCATGTTTCCAGTTCAAATCTATAGCTACTGTTCTCCATTCTTTGCAGCTTGCCTAGGTTTGTCTTTCACTTTAAATTATTATTTTTGTTTCATCTTCCATGTTAAATTATTATCTCTATTTTGATATATCTTTGTGAACACCAAAATTTATTATTATGTTAGAAACTGATGGATGAGTTGTTTCTTAAGGGTGCGTTTAGTACGCGAGGCATGACATGATAGAACACGTGTGACAGTTTGTTATTGTCTCACGTTTGACACGGCTTTAGCATGAAATAGAATGGGACATGGAACAAAAAAAAATTGTTAAGTAAAAGCATGAGACAAACTGTCCTATGAATGGGACAAGGTTGATAATGACCTTGTTACCTTTTACGATTATCAAAAATTACAATATAACATATTATTATATATAATAACAATATATATATATATATATATATATATATATATAATATAATATATACCTTATGTACTAATAGACACTTTAGTCATTTGAACCTATTGTCTCGTTATGTTATAACTATACCAAATGCATAATAGTACAATTAATATTTATTGTCAATATGTACCAACTGTCCTGTCCCGTTCATTCCAATCTTGTCCCGTCCTATCCCATCCTGGTACCAAACGCACCCTAGGTGTCCCTGAGACCCTGACTCCCTGCTTTGTTTGTGGCTCTTTTTTGTCTCTGTTTCTTGGACATATTACCTATGTTGCTCTTTAGCCAGTGGCCTCTGTTTGGTCTCTATTTTCTTTGGTTTTGTGCCTGTTTTCTGTTGCTTTGTGTTCGGGTTTAATATATTATTAGTGCAGTTAAAAAAAATCTGCAAATAGGTAATTGCAATTTGTGATTAATCTATAGTCTCAGATATATCAATCTGTTGTTGTATTGAGATATTATCGTCTTTTGATCTCTTTGTTTGGATGATTTGTGTCAAAGATATATTTTTATATCAAAAAGTATTTGTCATTTTTTTTATGGCTATCACATTCAATTGGTTTTGGCATATTATATTGTCCATTATGTCAGGTTTGGTTTGTCACTTTAATGGGTTTGGTATTAGGAATGAAGATCAAAAGATCCTCCCACAGATAATCAAGTTTAATTTATGTAATTAGTGATTCTTAATCTCATACTAAGGCCCAGTTTGTGATTACTTCCCAGGCTATTTTTAGAGCTAAAAGTGTTTCTGAAGTTGGTCTGGAGTGTTTGGTAAAAATTTTGAAAATTGTTTTTGGTCTCTTTTGGCTTCCCCCACAACAGAAATTGAGAAGCTACAAATTGATGCTTTTAGAAATCAGTTTTCTAGAAAGTAGAAATGAGAACACACTTAATATTCTTATTAATGATTTTTTTTTCAAACTTACTATTTTATCCCTTGCCTTTTATGAAATTTACCACAACAAAACACACACTAAGCATTTATTATTTTATTTACAATTTATTATAACATATACTTTGCTATTTACATGTTGTCTATTTCAATTGTGTAATCTTATGAATCCTTGAATCAAATTATTCTGGTTTTCTTGATATACAATATATGTGGCAATAGATTAAAAAAAAAATATTAAAGCAAAATTATATATTTTTTAACAAAATTTATTTATTTATTTTATAACAAGTTTATGGTTACACAAAAATAAAATAAATTATTTATTTTATAACATGTTTATGGTTATACAAAAATAAAATAAAATATTTATTTTCAAATCATCTTAAATATTCATTTTTGTTTTTTATAGTAATTTTGTTCAGTCACAACACTTTTTTACCAAACATATTGAAATTGCTTTTAGTTCTTACAGCACTTTTAAAAATCAGTTTACCAAACACCTAACTGATTCTTCTCACAGCAAATCCAAAAGCAATTCCCCCACAACAGAATCAAAAACAATTTTTCCCACAGCACAACAATGCCAATCTGGGCCTAAATTGTAGGAGATTGACTGTATAATTTTGATTGCACAATATCTTGTAATTGTCATGATTCACTCCTTAGAATTAGGATGACTTTTATGTCTTCCATATATGAGTTTCTGCATTGTTGTATATATAATATATATGTAAATCTGTGAATTAATAGAATATGTCTCAATGTTATTTCCCTCAAACTTTCTTCTTATCTTTTCATGGTATCAAAGCCAATTGGCTCCCTCGAGTTGTTTTTTTTTGTACTGATTTAGTTGCCAAGATTCATCATGGTTCAAAATTCCGAGTCTAATGCAAACTCTGTTAGCACCCAAAATCAAGTTGTTGTCACCTCTGTTGCACCCCCAACCTTACCAATCTTGATCTTCATTCATTTTTTTTTAACAACAAGAGGTTCAACATCTTATTAGTCCACCATATACTCCTCAACATGTTTCTTTTATTGAGCGAAGACATTGACATGTTGTCAAAACTGATCTTGCTCTTCTTTACACAACCTCTTCACCTCTCACATATTGGTCGCCTGCATTTCTTACAACATGTTACCTAATCAACAGACTTCCAACACCTATATTGGAATACAAGTCACCATTTGAGTCAGTTTTCAATAAATCACCAAATTACTCTAAACTTTGCACTTTCGGGTGTCTTTGTTATCTATGGTTACGTCCTTACACTTCTCATAAACTTGAACCACGATCAAAACCATGAATTTTTATTGGTTATTCCACATCTCACAATGCCTACAAATGTCTTGATCAAAAGACAAGTAAAATATATTTGTCTCGGCATGTACAATTTGTTGAGACTCAATTTCTCTTTAATTCGCATGGCTCACCTCAACCCCAATCTCTCGAGTCTCTCCTACCGATATGGACTTCATGCTCCAAATCTCTCATTAGTTTGAGTCCAACACACTTTATTGTTCCATCGAGCATGTCACCCTTACAAACTGAGTCATATATTCCTAGACCCACTGAAGTATCACACGAGTCACATGAGTCTGCTTCTGTGCATGTAGAAGACGCACTTGCAGTAAATACAAATTATGCTACACCACGCGACCAAGAGATATCTTCAAAGTGTGAATCGCTTTCTACTTCCCTTTCCACACAACAAATTCAGTATGAGGCCCCTCCCATCCAACCTCATACCCGAATTCACCCAATGATAACCAGATCTCAAAACAATATTTTCAAACCCAAATTGTTAAACCTGACAACCAAACATCCATTGCCACCATCTCTAGAACCTACAAATGTCACACAAGCCATAAATGATCCAAGGTGGCAAGCTGCCATGATTCATGAGTTTACTGCTCTTATAATGCAACATGGAAATTGGTTCCTCCTAGTTCTCATCATAATGTTGCGGGTCACAAATGGGTATTCCGGATTAAACTAAATGTTGATAGAAGTATTGCCCGTTATAAAGCACATTTAGTTGCTAAAGGGTTTCACCAACACTCGGGGATTAACTATCCTGATACATTTAGTCTGGTTGTTAAGCTTACAACTATTAGAATTGTGCTTTCTATTGCTCTAAGTAGAGGATGGGGAATTCACCAATTGGACATAAATAACAAATTTCTTCATGGATCCTTAACAGAGGAAGTTTATGTGGCTCAGCCATATGGCTTTATTGACAACCTACAACCTAAGCATTTGTGTCATTTACACAAGGCAATCTATTGGTTAAAACAAGCACCACGTGTTTGGCATACGGAGCTAAAAAGTTTTCTCATCTCATATGGCTTTGTTAATTCGAAATCGGATGCTTCTCCTTTTATTTATAACGTGAATTCTCTCACAATGTATTTTTTGGTTTATGTTGATGACAGGTAACTCTAAGTCTGTTATACACAGGTTCATTCATGCATTGACGAATCGGTTTTCTATAAAGGATCTTGGAGCTCTTAATTTTTTCCTTGGAATTGAAATTATTCCAACATCAGAGGGCTTGTTTTTATCTCAACATAAATATGTGAGAGAGTTGCTCGATCGCCATAACATGGCTGGTGCCAAGGAGTCCACTACTCCCTTGCCTACATCAACTAAACTGGTTCTCAAAGATGGCTCTTCTTCCACCGATTCGAAGCAATATCAAAGCCTTACAGGTGCCTTGCAATACATGGCACTTACTCAACCGGACATCTCATTCTCCGCAAATAACTTGGCATAATTTATGCATGCACCTAGTCAAACACATTGGTCTGCATCAAAACGGCTTCTTCGATATCTCAAATCAACAATTTACTTTGGTCTTCATTTACGACAACATCAATCATTGTATCTTGAAGCTTTTTTCGATGCCGACTGAGTAGGTAACAGACATGACTACACCTCAACCACTGCCTATGTTGTTTACCTTGGTGGCAATCCCATTTTATGGTGTTCGAAAAAGCAACACATTGTTGCTAGATCCTCCACCGAAGCTGAGTAAAGGGCTGTTGCATCTACGACTACAGAATTAACTTGGGTGTCAAATCTTTTGTTTGAACTTGGTGTTAATATTTTGTATCCTCCAACCATTTTCTGTGACAATCTTGGAGCCACTTATCTATGTGCCAATCCAGTTTTTCTTTCAAGAATGAAGCATGTTGCACTTGACTATCATTTTGTGCGTGATAAAGTGAGTAATGGTTTGTTACATGAGGCTCATGTTTCCACCCATGATCAACTTGCAGACATCCTAACAAAGCCACTAAGTAAGAATCGTTTTTCTGTTATGCGATCCAAGATTGGTGTCTCCAATGTGAGCACCATCTTGCGGGGGCATATTAGGAATGAAGATAAAAAAGATCCTCCCATAGATAATCAAGCTTAATTTAAGTAATTAGTGATTCTCAATCTCACATTAATTTGTAGGAGATTGACTGTATAATTTTGATTGTATAATATATTGTAATTGTCACGATTCACTCCTTAGAATTAGGATGACTTTTATGTCTTCCATATATGAGTTTCTTCATTGCTATATATATATATAAATCTGAGAATTAATAGAATATGTCTCAATATTATTTCTCTCTAACTTTCTTCTTATCCCTTCATTTGGTTCGTCATTTTCTAATGCTTATCACACATTATATTGCAAATGTGGAGCTTCTACATTTGATGATGATTGTGAAGGTAAGCTAATTTCGTACTCATGAATTTATTGCTATTTAATTTTAATTGAATGTATACTAAATCGATTTTAACCGTAGGAAACAACAATGTGATTCAAAACTTGAGTGATGAAACTTGAAGACAGTAGGGCTGCAGGAGATATGGATGCCTGGATAAGTGATT
The DNA here is from genome assembly GCA_032871835.1 of Dipteronia dyeriana. NCBI lineage: Eukaryota > Viridiplantae > Streptophyta > Magnoliopsida > Sapindales > Sapindaceae > Dipteronia > Dipteronia dyeriana. The sequence continues at coordinate 55,882,088 of CM065303.1, read as the reverse complement.
TTGATGGAAAAGTTGTTTGCTGAGAGTGCAAAGTGTGGACCGTAGTGTCACGGGCTTAGAGTTTGCGCAGCACACCCGTGCGGCACTTAGGCAAATTCTATGAGAATGTTGCTAAGTAAGCCTTACAAGAGAGAGATTTGAAAGAGTATAAGAGCTTGAATGGAAAACAAAGATTGTATTGCTATGAAGGAAGCTTTACAATGCTTTGAGTACTCTTGGCTTGGATACTAGAATGCTTGAGTTTCTAGGATGATTTACAAATGAGGGGGGGGGGGGGGGGGTTGGCTATTTATAGGTGAGCCACCTCCTTAAGGAATGTTTTAGATTAATCTAGTCTAATAAAGGAGATCAAGTCTCCAGAATATTCTACACCTAGCTAGAATACTCTACATGTATTTACATGCCTTTACAAGGTTCTAGATTATTCTACAACCATCTAGCTAAATACAAGAATGGTGTAGAGAAGGTTGGGTTGCTAGAGACTTCCAGAAGCTTGACCAATGCTGGAATTGTGGAGAAGTCTCTAGAATCTTCCAAGAGTTTGGCATAGTTGTGGCCTTTGTTAGGCTCCTGGGCTTGACAGCTTGCGGCCCGTGACATCCTCCCCCACCTAAGTTCGCAACGTCCTCGTTGCGTGGGCGCTGAGTATGTTGGAGTTGGCCAAAAGTTGGTTCATTCCTGTGGAAGGCCTTCGGCTTGGAAAGCCTCCCTTGAGAGACGGAATTCGAGTCTCGCATCCTTAGCTCGACGCAAGTGGGCTGGCTAGGTTTCGAAGGTGATCCAGCATCTTGGGTGCCTTCTCTCGGTGCCTTCGATCGCTTCCCATGGCTTGTGCGCTTCTTACTCCTTCGAATGCCTACAATCGGCTGGTTCTGTGGAGAAGTGGGAGAAATTGGTGTCTCCTCGAGCCGTACGGTGGATAGCATCCTACATGGCTGTGGTATGCGTCCCACCGGGATGGTGAGTGCCTTGCCCCCGTTAAGAATGCTAAGTGAGTTCACAGCGGGTAGGGGGAAAGCGTTGGCTTGCTCAAAGAACGCCATGCCTAGCACCACTTGGTAGTCATCTAAGGGAACCACCGAGAAGTCGAGCTTTCCACTCCATGAGCCTAGGTGGACAATGACGTCTTTTGTTGTGCCATTGATTTGCTTGGCCGGAGAGTTGGCAGCTTTAATGATGGCGTATTCACCATTGGTGATGCGAAGACCAAGTCGTTTGGCTTCGTCTGTTGAGATAAAGTTGTGCGTTGCCCCGGTGTCTAGCATTGCACGAACTGGTTTGCCTTTGATAGTGGCGTTCACGAACATGAGGCCTTTGGTAAGTGTAGGAGGCACGGGTTGCCCTTTGAGTGCATAAAGCTGTTGGAGAGAACTCATGCTTCCTTGGGGCTCAATTGCCTTAGTTTCTTCTAGTTGGGTAACCATGGCATTGAGCATCTTTCGCTTTGGGCAGTCACGTACCCAATGTGGCCCATCACAAATGAAGCATGGATTCTTCGGCTTGATCAAAACGGGTTTGCCTCCATTGGCGTTGTCACGCCGGTTATCGCCATTGGGAGTTCTGTTTGGTCCTTCGCTCTTGCGATTGTGGTCTTTAGACTCGTCTCCCCCACCTTTTTCATGGTTGTCGGTCATTTCCTTTGTCTTGGTGAGGTCGGCAAGGGATTCTGCGGCGGCGATGGCTGCATCAATGTCTTGCACGTTCTGCCTTTCTAGCTCCACTCTCGCCCATTCCTTGAGACCGTCCATGAAGAGGAATAGTTTGTATTTATCGGACATATCTTCGATCTCGAGGATTAAGGTAGAGAACTCCTTGATGTAGTCATGGATGGATCCAGACTGCTTGAGGCGACGAAGGCGGCTACGGGCATCCTTATCGGCATTGGTTGGCGAGAACTGCCTCTTGAGTTCTCGTTTGAAGTTTTCCCATGTGCGGATGGGGTGGATAGTATCACCATGCTTGCGTCGCCACCATAGTTGAGCAGAATCCCGAAGGAAGGTGAGAGCATTGGTGATCCGTGTAATGTCATCCCTAACTCCCTTGGCCTCAAAGTATTGTTCTAGGCCGAAGAGGAAGTTTTCCACTTCCATGGCGTTACGATTGCCGTTGAATGTGGATGGCTTAGGGATTTGGATGGCGCCCCATGTACTCGTGCTAGCGAAGGCACCATTGCCATAAGTTGGGTTGTTTTTGAACGAAGTCCATTCGGTGCGAACTTCATCCATCTCGACTCGAATGGCACGTAACTCTTGCTCGACGAAGGTGCGAGTGTTGCGGATTTCTTCAGTAAATTGGCAGATTTCCTCCCGAATGCCCTTCTGGAACTCTTGTAGCATTGCCTTGGTCGCCTGAGCTATTATGGCATAATTAGTTTCTAGGCCATCGAGATGGTCGACCACAGTGCTCAAGGTGGTTTGCATTTCGGAAAGGGCTTCATCGTGGACATCCACACGAGATTCCAAAGCGTCCATGGACGGACCCTTGGACTTGTTACGCTTGGTGCGGGTGCGTTGCTCGCCACGACCATGCGCTTGCTCTTCCACTATAGCAGCAACTTCGCTATCGGAGGCCATGACTCGTGCTAGCTGTGGTTGCTTAACCAGGCTCTGATACCAACTGTCACGGGCTTAGAGTTTGCGCAGCACACCTGTGCGGCACTTAGGCAAATTCTATGAGAATGTTGCTAAGTAAGCCTTACAATAGAGAGATTTGAAAGAGTAGAAGAGCTTGAATGGAAAACAAAGATTGTATTGCTATGAAGGAAGCTTTACAATGCTTTGAGTATTCTTGGCTTGGATACTAGAATGCTTGAGTTTCTAGGATGATTTACAAATGAGGGGGGGGGGGGGGGGGGGGGGGGGGGGGGGGGGGGGGTTGGCTATTTATAGGTGAGCCACCTCCTTAAGGGATGTTCTAGATTAATCTAGTCTAATAAAGGAGATTAAGTCTTCAGAATATTCTACACCTAGCTAGAATACTCTACATGTATTTACATGCCTTTACAAGGTTCTAGATTATTCTACAACCATCTAGCTAAATATAAGAATGGTGTAGAGAGGGTTGGGTTGCTAGAGACTTACAGAAGCTTGACCAATGCTGGAATTGTGGAGAAGTCTCTAGAATCTTTCAAGAGTTTGGCATAGTTGTGGCCTTTGTTAGGCTCCTGGGCTTGACAGCTTGCGGCCCGTGACAGTAGACTGTGGTTGTGTACTTGTGTTCTTATTTATTTTTATCTACGACTCTAGGGCTTATAATACCAATGGCGTAGTGTACGAGATTAAACAAAAATAAAACATTTTTAATATAATTTTTAAGTGACATTAAAACAGTGTAAGAATAAATAAAAGGTCGGATTAAGGTTAACTCTTGAATTTAATTTTTGATTTATACCATCCGAACTTCCTCGTTATATGACGTCACGGGCTTAAACAAGTCGTGTTTTTCAACTGGAAAAATTCGGCCACGATCAAGAAAAGCCAGAAGAAAGACATAATTAATTTTTCTATTCTTGGCAAAATCTGAAGGGTGGCAATATCCGTACATCTCAAAAACATGAAAATGGCGGACAACGAACATCCGAGACTGATACTGAACAACTTCCTAAGCATGGAAGAGTGCAAGGTCAGTCGTCGTCTAATAAATAAATTTATTCGGTTTAAGAATTGCTAGGGTTTGAATGAATTATATTGACAGGAACTGGAGTTGATCCACAAGAGCTGCAGCACAGTCGGGTACAGACCCAATGTCTTCTCCACAACTCTCTCTCATCTCGTCGCCACCAATTCTTCTCACTTCATCATGCCTTTCGTTCCCATCAGAGGTTTTCTTCCTAATTTAACCTTATATCAAATCTCCTCTTTTCTTTTCTTTTCTCTACTCTTTTCATTTTAATTGCAGAGAGGTTGAAAGAGAAGCTTGAGGACTTTTTCGATTGCCACTATGAGCTTGTTATTGAATTCACTGGCTTAATCAGGTTCCTGCTTTATTACTACCTACTCACTACTCACATTCATTTTCATTGCAATTTTGCCTTCATTTTTTCTTTGTTTATCACTTAAAATGACTTTCTAGTTTATATCAATTATCAGCTGGACCAGTGGTGCAAGCATTGGATGGCACAGTGATGACAACAGACCCTATCTCAAACAACGGGATTTCACGGTACGTGAATGTTTTTTGTTGCTTACCTTTGTATTTTTTATATCAGGAGAATGAGTGGAAATTTGTAAATGCACATGTATTTGATGGAAACGAAAATAGAGATACTGATTTCCGAAAATACATACTTATTTTAAAAGATTACAATCTATAAAATTCAAATCAAACTTACAAAAAGCTGATCATATAATGCATGCTGTAGCAGTGCTTATTTGCAAAAGTTGTTGCAACTTGTGATATGTACTGTGAAGGGTACTAAACTAATAATGAAGTAATGATTGTGCTGTTAACTATAGGAGATAACTCTTAGAATTATTGATCCTCATTAAGATTTAACTACCAAACTCTTCGAGTTTAAATAGTATTACATACTATGAATTCGGCAACGAAGAGAGCAAAATATTGATACTTTTGGGTGTGATTTTGATAATATGTCACTATTTTAGTTTTTTTTTTTTTCAAATTAGAATAAATTGTATACTCCAATAATCTGTTTGAGTTGTATTGCAATTTGCAAAAATAAAGTATGCTTTCTGGCACTCTGCTGAAGTGTTATGGAAGTACTAAGTAGAGTCTCTTTTCATATACTATGGATATCTGATATTTCAGTTCAGATATAGCTGGTATATGTGATTTCATAAACTATTGTTTTGAGGACTCTGCTGAAATTACATCTTACCTCCTTTTTTTTTCCTTGGTAACTTGCCTCAAATATCTCTCTACTGTATATGGAGTTTATTCATATACCAATGTATGATATCACTGTCATTGTTCTATACATGCCTTGGCTATTCCTGCTGACAGTTTTCATGTTTCTGGTGTTAAAAAGGCAGTATGTTATTTGAATAGTTATGAAAAGGATTTCAAAGGAGGACTTTTTAACTTCCAGGACGGGGAACCAAAAACTATTGCACCATTGGCTGGAGTAAGTGCTGCCATTAAATGGTTTTTTAACATCTTTCTATAAGTGTGTAAATAAAACAGAAATGAGTACTGAAAAAGGGTTTCATTTTCTGGTATAATCATGTGTTCAAAATGTGTATAAAATATGATATGGATATGCAGATATAAAACTTCTTGATAAAGTAGACACATTATGGCAGGTTATATATTGATAATGAAATACTTTTACAATTATGTCAAACTTTTGTTTAGTTGTTAAGTCTTCTATCATCTAGTAATCATTTCAGTATTTTGGTACTTGTTATGTAAGTTCTAGAGATATTGGATTTATACTCATTGAATTAACTTTTTATCAGGATGTTGTGATGTACACAGCTGACAGCCTCAATATTCATTCTGTTGATGAGGTTAGTGGTCTCTTTCTCTTGTTGTATACTTGTATATTTTCTATCATTATGTTCTATCTTCCTTACTTTCAGAATTCAGACAATTTTTTTTGTGGTTTGCTATCAATTGCCTCCAAATCATTGCATGCTGGGGCATATGATGACGATGAGATGAAACTTCATAAATGTATTGATTTTTTTTTAATATTCAAACCCGCTATAATTTAGAAAAGGAGAATGCTTAGTTAGTGTCTTGAGCCTCATTCTTGACCAAGGGTACCCACACAAACTTACTGTAATGAGCAAGCATTTTACTATTAGTTATTCCTTAAAACAATAATCTACTGTTAGTATAATTAGTTAAGATTTACCAGATAGTGTTGCAGTCTTGGATCATCTGCTTTATGACAGCTTTTTTAGGAATCTCATGGTATTCTGAGCCAAATTACCCGTATTGAATATGTAAGTACGAATAATGTACCTGGAAACAGGGAAACCATCATACCATAACCTTAGAACAATTTGAAATCATTAAACAAAGTTAGAAATAAGAGAGTCTTAAACTCTCTTCTCACCTTTCTCAAATTGCCTAATGGGAAGGCAACCGTATTCTGAATCACGTATGTGACACGTGAGTGAGAGTAGAGACCCCCTCTATATACTGTTACTTACTTGAATCCTAACCTATATAGGATTCACAATCCTAATGAGATTTAAACACCAAAAGGATCCATAACTAGGTCCACACATATAAAATAGCTCACACTGAATCATACACTATAATAGTGTACTTAAGGTGCACTAAGCCCAGACCAACATTGATCACAAACAATGATGGGCATATCCGGTCAACTCTCTAATAAATAACATTCCAATCAATTCGGTTTTCGTTAGCTCAAAACATAATGGACTATGTTGCTCAATAACTTAGGAAAGTTTTTACATTCTGAGCCAATTGATTTTCAGGTTACGGATGGGGAAAGACTAACACTAACATTATGGTTCAGTCGTGATAGTTGTCATGATGAGGATGCTAAACTTATTTCTGCTCTCTCAAAAAACCTTCCACATAAATCAGATAACGTCTATCATTCATGCCTACCTCTGCCAGCATCCAGTAATATGTATTGGTTTTCTTTGAACCAAGCCTCTCTTGAAGAATCAGGATTTGACATATGTTGGGCAAGACTGCATGTTCTTGGTTATGATGTTTATTGTTCTCAAGAGATGAGCAGTTTCTCAGATTTCTCTGAACTGCCTATGGAGCCATTGCAATTAGCTAGGGGAGATGAGTTGTTCTACCAAGAATTTGCCAACATCTTGCATGCACTTCAGGTATTTTCACTATTCTCCCTTCATCATATGTTGTCGATATTTAGAAGATTGGGTTATTATTGACTTAAAGCACTAGAAGGGCAATTGTGTTTCTTCCGTTTATATCACCATTTGTCCCCATGTTATAGAGAGAGATTTGTGATTAGTACTTGTAATTAAATTTCACTGGGAGCAGCATGATCTGGATTAATTGTTACCACTTCCCTTTCCCCTATAAGGGATTAACAAATAACAAACCAATGTACCTTACCAAAAGAATTCAAAATGTAAAATAAGACATTTCAAATTCACAAGTTCAGGAATGTATTTGGAGCACTTTTTGAATAGGTTAAATCTTGGGAGTTTTCATCTGTGGTGGTATGATATGCGGATTGCAACTTATGTTCATGTTTGTTGATGCATGATTTGTCCTGTTCAGATTCCTTCTGAAGTATTTAATCACTCAACACTATGAACATAGTTCTGTACACTGCTTAACACCATGTTCACTGTTCTCTATTTCTATTTCAACCTGTAATAATGCAGTTGTTTTACTATCCCAACCAAAAAGTTTTACCGATTACTCTTGAATGAAAACTTGTATCAAGTACATACTATGCAATTATGACCTGAATCGTTTTGTAATCCCGAATAGGTAGTGCAGTTTTTCCATTGGAAAGCTGCGGAATACCAAACTTCCAAAGTTGATTTAGAAGCTGGCAAGGTGATGTCTTTATCACACTCACAGCGGGAGAAAATCAGGCGCCTGAAGTCATTTTTCGTAAAGGATGGTCGACAGGCAGAGAGAGTCTTCCATAGTGTGACAAACGGGGTGAATGAGCAGCATGCCTTGGATTGGGCCATTTTTTCTGCTGCAGTGACTGCATGGGGAGATTATATCAGCAAGTTACATAAAGAAATACTAGTTAGTTTACCATACTGGAGAACTCATCAATCAATTTTTTCAGCGTTCCATTTGGCGGGTTTTGAGATTTGAGAAGGATTTTTATTTGCAAGTTAGATACAACCGTGTTGACGTTACATCCATTTTCTCACTAATATTTTTGTATTATAATCTGCAAGCATGTATATTTTCGAAGGGTTAATTGCAGTAATATACCCTGGGTTTTTTTTTTAAAAAGGCATATTATCCAACTAATTGACTTAATTGCTGTAGACCCTCCTGTTCAGAGTTGACTTCCATCTCTTTTAACAGTCCAGTGAGATTTGAATAGGAAAAGTCGAAAATATCCTTTTGCTTTGTTTGAAAAAGTCTTATTTGCCTTTACTTTTTTAAATAGTTAATTTTAAACTATTAAAAATAAAAATTAATAATAAAAATAAGAAATAAATTTACAATAAAAATTAAAAGAAATTGAAGAAATAAAATCTGTATGTTTCACAAAAAGAAGAAGAAGAAGAAGAAGAAGAAATAAGATCTTTAAAAATATTAAAAAAATGAAATAAAAAAGAAAAGAATCTGTAGAAAATTTCCCTTCCTTGCACCTTTTCATTTTCTCACTTCCTTGTAATGGCAAACGTTGGAGGTAACCATTACAATCAATGGAGGAAATCTGAAAAGAAGAGTCTAGAATGAAAGAGAGATTTAGAAGAAAAGAGAGAGGGACTTTGTTTTAAATTCATAATACTGATTTTTATTCACGATTGGGTTTGTAATCCTATGTACATCTAGCTGTGATAACAACTCACTCGATAACAAAATTGGCTACATGCCTTCACTAACTAACTTTACTACTAATTCTCACAATGAAGAATTTTTTACGTAATTAAAGTTGTTATAAGTGTAAATAGATGATATGTAACATTATTAATGAACATGATAGATAAACACGAATTGTTACTCTAGACTCTAGAGGCATTTTCAGAGTTTTGAACTAAATGTATCATCTGCAAAAGAAAATGTGTGTTGTGATGAGTTACATATTTTACTTGCATAAACTAGACAAGAGTTTTTGATAAAATGTACAGATGGCTTCACAAACACCCCTTTTTAATTGCATATTTTTTCATGAGTTCAATTTCATTATTGAAAACATTGTTTTGTTTCCTTTGTTTGTAGGAGCTTAATGACCGATGTTGTACTCTTTTACTCTTGAAATCATTTTTCCTAATATATCATTTAATTGCATTTACCGGGAAAAAAAATGCGATTTGTTGAATCCAATTGCTTGACATGTTTTATTGTTTCATTTCACTTTGATTCTTACGAGCGGTCTATATTTTAAAATTTTGTAAGCTATTAGCCTATTAGTAACAATTTTGATGTACACTATTCATATTAATAAATAATGCTGTACTTCTAACCAAATTTTATTTGAGTTATATGAGAAATTTATTTGTCTATATAATAAATGTATTTATTATATAATATTATTTTATCTTTAATGAAATTATCATTTTCGGATTAAATATATGAAAACATTATATATATATATATATATATATATATATATATATATATTAAAAACTATTAATATAAATAAGGGGTACATTTTAGAATTTCATCCGAACCTCTAAAAAATCAGAACCGACCATATAATAATACAAATGTATAATATCGTTAGGACCACATAAAATCTCTTAACTAATCTATAAATTAATGGGGATATTGACCAAGAATTTTCATTATAATGGAGTTGATGATGATACAATAATTTTGGAGTCCGTAACATGTAAGACAACACTCAAAACATCAACAACACTCAATATTTTCTTGTTGTAATACGAGAATTCAACCCCAGAATTTTTAAGTACATAATGAAAAATCTATTCAAATATTTTTTGATATCATGATTTTATGGATAGATGCGGTTAGATTGTGTTGTGCATTAGATTGCTTCTCATTTTCTTGAATTTTGGAAATTGTTGAAAAAAGTTGTCGTAAATTTTCAGAAAAATCAATGCCATAGCGCCATTTTGGCTACGGCACCAACATAATAACCTTTGGGACTAGCAAGTGCCGTGCTAGCACTTACATTGCTCTCGGGTAGCAGGGCACTAGGCGTCGAACATTGGCACTTGCTACTGCTACAAGCCTACAATCGTGTGCTGGCTAGATAGCATTGACGCTTGGCATGCTGGAAATTGTTTTTTTTTTTTTTTCCTTTTCTTTTTAATCCTATTTTGGATTTAATTCAATTCCTTTCATGCTTTTCAAAATTCATTTTTTATTGGAGAAGGAGTTTTAGAAAGCATAAGAATGTGTAATTTTTATTTAATTACCATTGTAACAATGTTTTTGGAAGCTTGGGGGAGTGTAGATGTGTACAAACGAGTCATTGAATGCCGGATCATCCACTCCTGTCAACCCATTTTCATAATATATACATATATCCCCGGTTGTTAGCTGATATCACAAAATCTATGTCTAATTTCTTTCTGATTACTCCCATCTACAAATAATTATATTAAATCTATCAAAATTGATTGATTAGGTTGAATTGAATATATAAATAATTCAATTTTTGAATACGCTAATAGTTTTGCTATATGATATGGAATCATTACATAGCAACATATTATTAGGTCATTCAAGCTCGAATAAGCAACAAAATGTATTGATATTTGATTAATATTATCATGATATGAGATTAAAAGTCAAAAGTTGTTGTATTGATGTTATTAATGAATGGAGACCACTTTCTTAGACAAGTTAATGTTTACTTATGCTATTATACTCGACTTTTAATTATACCAATTAGTTGATTCATATTAAAATTTCAATTGAAACTCAACTAATTATTATATATTCAATTAGAGAGATTGCTACGGTTTTAAGTGTTTAATATAAAAGTTTTACTTGAAAATCTATCTCAAATGATTTTATAATTGTTATATATATATATATATGATGAGATGATGTGGTAAATAATACAACAGTAGAAATCATTCCCCATTAATTATTTAAGTTGAATTTTAAGTAAAAAAAAATTGTAGGCTTAAGTAGAATCCCTTTCGCGGTTGTTATATCAAAATCAATATAAGACTATACTTTACTTGGATGAATATTGGTGTTGCAAAATGAAAAGATGCGTTTGGGATATGCCCACCAATAATACAATTAATAATTTATTTATAGGAGCAGGATGTAGCTATCAACATTCAAACAATGAAGTGATAATGCATTTAAAAATGTCCCTGGTTTAGTTTGTGACAAATCAATTTATGGTCTCTCCAGTCTCCACCATGCATTTAATCAAAAGTTTGTGTTTTATTTCAATTCAAAGCAACCATTCAACCAACAAGCATGTGAGTGACGTGATGACTTGGAACATTTTTCTTTTTAGTTGGGGGTCGATGAGTAATGAGTTGATCAAAACAGAGGGAAAATTAAGGGGTGATTATTTTTATTTATTTATTTTAAATATTACAATAATTAACGATATTGGGAAGAGTCAGACTCGTAAGTAAAGTGGATTAATTTCTGAATTATTATATATAAGATGCCAATGGATACTAAGATAGCTCAGTTAATTGACGAATCTAGGTATGTCAACGTGTCACATACATATTCAATTAGATAATTAAGTTGAATTATTATTAGCAATGACGTCAGTCCTGAAAGTTATATGATCGATTCGATCTGCTGCATTTTCATTGGTCCAACGTATAAGATCACGTAACTGTACATCATCGATCTCCACAAACAAATCAAATCGATGATCGATGACTTTTATTATTTTCTCTCTATTTTACACCTCAAAAAACCCACAACTTATTAAAGGGCATAAAACGGAAACGTAGACAAAAAACATTAAACTTATAATTTTCTTTTATAGTACAAGGGAATTATGAATATTCGCCTATATGGCTTATATATAACAGCCAAATTGTTGATTACAAGGCCGGTCCCCATGGGTTAGCCCCTCATCTTTAATCAGTAATGTTACAAATTAATGCCATGATTTGACACTATGCCAACTAGCAACAACTAAGCCAACAAAGTGACCGGAACTTTTCAATTTTGTTGAATGAAAAATCTTACAAATTGATACACCACCCTACTAATTTCAGCGGATCGAAAGGTTGAATAATGTAAAGTTGTATAGATGGCATTAAATAGCAGAGACGTAAAGGTGTTTTGAAGTGCTCCATTTATGCATCACATTGCCAAAAGCATCATAAAAGGCTATATCAACTTCTGTTTGAGTTATTTTGATCGACATGAAGCCTTGTCCGTCGTAATAAAACTTCATTTCATGACGTGGCTTCCACCAACTCACATCTCCCCTCCATGCTTTTGACCCTCCTCCGCTTGTTAAATATTGAATTCCACTGCGCATAATTGATAATTATAAAATTAATAAGAAATTGCTTCTATTCATAATTAATTACTTTCTTATATTAAGTTAATTACCTCTCAGAGCTACTAATGTGTTCCAAGCAATGGTCATGGCCATTAATGTAAAGATCGACCTCATTTGCCTGAAGATTGAAAATGATATTTTTATAATTACATAATTTATTGGGTTAAACTAAACCAACTTTAATTTAAGCATGTAACAATTTACCTGAAGAACCGGGAGAAGTTGGCGTGCAAGTTCTCGTGTGTTACCATGATGACCGGCGCTTTTGATTGTATGATGACCTACTACTATCTTCCATTTTGCTGTTGATTCTCTTAAAGCTGAATCCACATCCTATTATTATAGAAAATTAACAGAAATGATTTGATTTGTGGGTTTATAATTACTGTAAAAAAGGAAATTAATTAAATTACGTTTAGGAGTTGTGCAAGGTAATTGTGTCGAGGCTCAATGCCACTCCAATCATAGACATGGTCCTCTGACTCAGTGAAGTACTTATCAATAAAAGGAGTTGTATCCACGAAGATGAATTCTGCAATTTCTGCGAAAATAAAACAAGAATATAATGCTCCATCGTCAGAGTCAGAGACATTGGGTGCATGGGAAATTGGAAATTGGGAAGATTGTGTTGGTTTACCAGCATTAACAATAAAAGACCTCAAGCAAACCCATCTGCTGTCTATTTCTCTCAGTATAGGACTCAACTGAGCCTCCACATCACCTCTATAATCATGGTTGCCAAGTACTGCCATACATTCAAAAATATTATTGCTTTTATTTCAATTAGTAAAATGTTAATATGGTTTTAGATAAGAGAATACAAAAGTTGTGTTCTTTGACCGCATGTTAATAATAATAATATTATATCCAAACACATACATTTTTTAAAATCCGGATTGAGATAAGATCAATAATATAGAAATATGCGTAACCAAAGTTGTCATGGTCATGAATATCGTAATCAAGACAACTTTTGTTGCAACCTTCACATTGTTGATCTAGATTGCTTTGATTGTTAAATTTCAAATGTCGTCATTATATTGGAATAATTTGATGGTTTAGATATAATATTACCGTTATACCACTGTTTTTGCAAGGCAGGTGCTGTATAGATATTGACAAATGATTCAAAAAATGCATCATCATCCACACCGGTCAATCCATCGTCATAAAAGTTATCTCCGGTGGAGATTATGAAATCAATTTCCAATTTCTCTCCGATTATTCCCATCTGATGAATACATAAAAAAAAAAAAAATGTAAGGTAATTAGTAAATTAATCAACTCAAAATATGAATAAATTAAAGTACATGGATATATCCCCAATTATTTTAAAATTGCAATAGAATTCTTAATTTTTGTTCACCTAGGAAAAAGAAAAAAAAGAATATTAGCTTTCTATGAAACAAAAAGTATAGTTTGGTTTATATTTATATATTGTGCACCAACTTTGGTTTGAATAGGGTTTAAAATGATTTGTCTTATAGCCAATAATGAAAGAAATGGTGACAATATTCCATCACATGTAGTATGCCCCACTGTTTTAGCAGACCATAAATGAGCAATGGGATATGGCATCTGCATGGAATTATACTCCCTTACAATTTACAAATTACAAAATAAGAGATAAAATTATAATCTTTGAAATCGACTAATGATGACTTGTCATGATTTCATTGGATGCTACCTACCATAAACATTGGCTTTTATACCAAGCAGTCCAGATTCCCCCCAGAATGTTATGTTCCAGTTAGATACTATTTTTATTATTAAAATATATAAAATATAATATAATTCTTAGAAAGATTTTGTACATATATATGTGTCACTTTAAGAAGTAGAATTTTATATACATAAACAAAAATATATCTCATTGATTTGAAATTACCTAGCTATGGTGTTTTAAGAAGAGTTATATCATCTATTTAAATTTTTTGATATCAAGAAATATATAATAGATTAATAGTGAAAGATCGATGTTCTAAATTAAAGTAGGTAGTAACTTTTAGTCACTCACGATATTTAGAAGAAAAGTTTTGTATAAACAAGTTTTATGACATAATGGAGTAAAATGAAGAAACACCAGCTTTGAAACACAAGCTTTTACGTGCAAAACATGTACAATTAACTCAAGTGTTAAATGAAATGCAAACATGGGTTGATAAACGTTTTAAAGCATCAAAAGATGATGTGCATTAATTCTTTAATTAAGAGTTAGTAATTAATAATTAATTAACCTGATATGCAACTTCAGTTTGATTATAACCTCCTTTTCTTCCCCAATCTCCGATGACCAGAAAACTAAGAGATCCATCGGCTTTGGCGGCGGTGTGATCGAATCGCGGAAGCTCAGCCGTGGAGGGAGGAACAACAACACACCAGTTCAACATAATAAGATTTGCAATAATCATGGTTTTGTTCCAGAGAGAAGCCATGGTAATGGAAGAGAGAAGCCTTAACCGATTAATGCACGAGAGAGAGAGAGAGAGAGTGTATGTTAAACTTGGACACTGTTTTCCTGGGGTTTCAACTCCGATATATATAGCAAGAATTTATAAATGGGCAAAGACGTATAGTGATAATTAATTATTAAAAACAAGGGTGAATTATATAGGGGCGGTGTCAATTACAAAATTTCCAATTATATATAAAAAGTACCATTGTGACTTTTGGAATTAACTAATATGTTATTAGCCTTCGGTTGGTATATGGACGAACTTAGGGTTTGGACAGATGATTCCAAAATCAACAACTCAAATCATACCAATAACAAAAAGCTTTAAAAATAAATAAATAAATAATAGCACTTTTTAATCTCAAATCTACTTATGAAGCTCAATAAGATTAGATGAATCTTATATTGAAAAAAGAAAAGAAAAGGAAATAGCACTAATAGGGAGTTTATATTTTTTTACCTGGAATCAGTGTTGGAATATATACCAATGAAAGCCAAAACCAATAGATTAGTTTTCTGGGTAGTAAGACTATCCACTATTTTATATATATAATAGATTTTCTTAAGAGTCGTTCATTTTAATATTGAGTAAGAACTTTGATGAAATCAATCAATTTTAATGAATTTTGATCTAAAGTTTTGTGTGGATGACAAGCTTAATTTAGATTCTGTTTGGAAGAGTTTCTTCAAATAGATCTTTTAAGAGTCAACATTCTACAAGTAAAGCTTTTAATGAGAAGATGTTGGTCGTTTGATTGTTAATTAGAAAAATCTTTTTCAAAATGGTTGGATTACCAAACTACTCAAAAACTATTTTAAATGATATGGCTATATTAGACGTTTTAGTGTTAATAAAAAATTTCAAAAATATCTAATTGGAAAAGCCTAAAATTTGTGTTTTTTCAAGTAAACGTAAAACAACTTTTTAATAATTCAAAAGCTCTACCGAATGATAATCAATCAATTTTTTTTTTTAAAAAACTTTTTTTAATTAAAAAACTTATTTAACCGGTACAAAAACTCTTCCAAACGGGCATTTAACCTACTTGTAAACAAAATTTGAAAAAATGTCATATTCTACAACTATTTGGTTTTTCAATTGAACAAATTACACCAAACTTCTCCGAGGTTTGCTCTTTTAAACGTGGAAACAACTTTATCGTTAATTGACACTAACCTCTCCTACCATTAAGGTTTAACCGTTAAGTGTGAGAGTTGACCGTCAAAAAATGATGAAAGACATAAATACCCTTGATTCACCAAAAATCTAAAATAACTAATTATACCAAACTCTACTGAGATTTACTTTTTTATACATAGAAACAACTTTATTGATAAAAAACACTCACCTCCCTTGTTGTTAGTCAAAGTCGGTCAAATTAAATTGTAGACCAATTTTGACTATCAAAAGTAAGGATAGTTTAGTGATCATTTGACGCATTTTAAATATATGTTTTTTTTAAATTTTTTTTTGAATAAATATTTTTAAATGGAGATTTTTTTAAGATATTTTAAAATTAAGATTAAGTGAACAAAAGAAAACTGTTTTCAAAATTAAGATTTTTTTTTGGAAAGAAAAATAAGATTAATTGAAAATTAAGAATTAAAAAAACGGAATTTGTCATTAAAAAAATGGACACTCCAATCTAATTTAAAAAATTTCAAATAAAAAAAAATTAACAAAAAATCTTAATACCTTTAATAGTTCTTCAGCTCCATCAACAATACAAATCACAATCCCTTCCTAATTTGTTTGATCTCTTCCATGTGAGTTGAGTCAGATTTCTTTCTAAAATTGAGTCAGTTCGCTAGTTCCACCAACAACACAAATCACAATCCTATCCTAATATGATGCAATTTGTTAAAAAAAAAGAAAAAGAAAAAAGCTCAAAATCTATGTATAAATAAGAACAAATATGTTTTCTAAATAAATAGAGTTAAATTTTTAAAGTTTTTAATAAACATAAAAAAAAAAACAAATTAGGTATGAATTGTGATTTGTAGTGTTGGTGGAACTGACGAACTGACTAAATCTGACTCAATCTCTCATGAAGAAGATCGAACAAATTAGGAAAATAATGTGATTCATGTTGTTGGTAGAACTGTCGGACTGTTAAAGGTATTAAGATTTTTTTAAAATTTTTTAAATTTAAATTTCATTTAAATTAGATTGGACTGTCCCATTTTTTAATGAAAAAATCTGTTTTTTTTTAATTCTTAATTTTCTTTAAAAAAAATCTTAATTTTAAAAACAGTTTTTTTTCACTTAATCTTTATTTTAAAATACCTTAAAAAATCTTCATTTTAAAATATTTATTCAATTATATTTATAATTCTTCAAATAACAAAACTATCCTTAGTTTTGATAGTCAAAATTGATCTACGATTTAATTTAACCAATTTTGACTAACGATAGGGGAGATGAATGTCAATTATCAATAAAGTTGGTTGTGTGTAAAAGAGCAAACCTCATGAGAATTTTGTGTAATTAGTTATTTTAGATTTTTGATGAATCAGAGATATTTCTGTCTTTTCAGATTTTGTAACGGTCAAATATTCACGACAGGGAAGGTGAGTGTTAATTAAAAGTAAAATTGTTTCCATATATAAAAGAGCAAACCTCATATGAGTTTGATATAATTTGTTCTTTTCATTTTTCTTTTTTTTAGTCCAATTTTCTAGTGTTTTGTATTCGAGAAAAAACAGTTTTAGTGTTCAAAACTTTTTCAAATTTTAGATATGAAAAGTTAACAATTAGGAGTCCAACATGATAATGCTATATGAATGTTGGAAGATCATAACATACATGAGGATTGGCATTTGCCCCATAGGGCCCTATCCCTATTTGGGGGTAAAATTTACCCCTAAAATCTAAATGGGATGGCGGTCCTATTCTCCCATCCTCTCTATTTATTTTAATAAAAGTGGGGTTGGATCCCCATTTTTCAATATATATTTTTATATTTTTATTTTTATTTTCTAAAAAAATTAATGACTTTAACATTAATACTCATTTACTCTTTACCAATTTCTCCCACTTCTCTACAAATATTTTGGTGTAATACTCTATTATTATGGTTATTTATATTAATTTTAAAATAAATTAAATAAATTATATATTTTAGATTATTTATTGGATTGGATATCAAAACATGATAAATCGAACGATTGAAATGATCGAATTTTAAATTTTAAATTTTAGATTTCATATCATAAAAAAAATTAGAATTAAAAATAGAAAAAAAAAGATGGGGGTAGGGGGTAGGGGAACCTTCCCCCAAACACCCCCGTCTCCATTTCCCCCAAATAGGGTTTGGAGGTATGGGTGGGATAAGGTTTTAGGAATGGGGTGAAGGTGGGGGATCCTCACCCATCCCACACCCCACGCCCCACGCCCATCCGGCCATCCCTATGCGTGAGTGAGTCCCATTGTAGATTCTTACTCATTTGAACGAAATGTTAGTTTTATACTTTTATGAGAAATGAAACTTGATTCTTTAAATGGTGGGGTTGGAAATGCACATTCCAATTTTTATGAATTTGCAACCAAACATTTTGGATTTTTTTTTGGGGGTGTGTATATAAACCGATGAAGTTGCATTATTGTTCATTGTTTTGGATAATGTGCATTATTGTTCAGTGAAATAATGAGAAAATAAGAGAAAAAAGAAGAAGCAACATGTAGATGTAAAAGATGTGTCACAAAATAGATCATGTCAGGTGCACCATTCCATCATCATTAATATTCTGTCTCTCTCATGATTCATGAACTGTAAGTGAAGCAGCAGTCACAAAGTGATGAGTTGCTATTATATTTAGTGATGGACTCATGGTAGGCACAAGGCCTTTTGATAAAGTGAAGCACTTTCTTCAGCACTGAAAAAAGTTGCCTTGAATACTTTATTGTAAAACATTATCATATCTATAAGCTATATGTGCTCTTTTTCTTTGACCATCAATCTGGTCACATCGGAGAAAAAAAATGTCATCTGGTACACCCTTTGATCATCCCATTTCAAATACCATACTTTAAGTAAATGTAAGCAGTTTTTCCAGATAATTTCACAAACCCCAATTATATAACATTAAAAAAAAAAATTGGATTATGAATCAAATTCCACATTTACATTGTCACATAAAAAGTTCTCTAGAATTCGATAGGGAGATAATTAATTATATAGAGATCAAATAGACAACTATACGATGGATTAAAAAGAAAAGAGAAAATTATAATGCTGTCAAATAAGGAGATGTACATATCAAATAATAATAATAATAATAATAGGGGTTAGGGAGATTGGAGTATTGTTGTATTTATTAATTACCCGAGAGTTAAATGGATATATTATTCATATAATCATATCAGCTTAGATTGGTTTTACAACACCATCATAATCATAGAATAGTAAAAAGGGGAAAAAAAATCATTAAGAGCCCCTAAGAACATGGGATTTGTTTTAAGGAAATTTAACTATTTATAAATTATAATCACGTTTTTGAATAATTACCATATAAAAATAGGGTTATCGGTACTAGTCACCTTTGAACTTTATACGAGTTTATATTTTATCTCATGAACTTATTTTTAAATATTAAATCTCCTGAACTTTCATTTATTGACAAAACCTGATTGTAGATATCCTTTTAATCAGGTGTTCAGAGATAATAAACCAAATTATTTGTTAATTAATGAGAGTTATGGGTTTACCTTCTAAAAAAAATATTCGTCGGATAAAATGCAAACTTGCATTCCAGGAGAACTAGTGCCAAACTGCCAATTTTTTTTTTGTTAAATGTTATATTGGTCACTTTTTACTTTTTAAAATTATTAATTTAATCATCTCATACTTAATTATAACTATACATATTCCTAAAAAAAAAGATTTGTTGAAATCTTTAAAATAACATAAATACTGATATATATATTTAATTTAATTAATATATTTATGAATTATACATTTAATAAATTTAAAATTTTATAATAATTTAAAGATTTATTCGAAAAATATTCTTTAAAAATGTTATTTTAGTGTGAAACATTGGAGTGATTTTTTTTATGTAAAAATATTCTCCTAAGATGCTCTTTTAATACTAAATTGATGTAAAATTTAATGTAATATGTTTGAGATACTCTTATATGTTGAAGAAAAATAAAAAAGTAAACCGTTGAAAAATGGAACATTTCACGTTTTGCTGAAATATTCCTTCGAGATGCTGCAATAATTTTTCTTAAAAAAAAAAAACAAGGTTTTTAAAGAGTGTTTCAGTAATTTTTGTTTTAAATAGATACAAGGTTTCATGTTTTTGTTTTGTTTTTTTTTTAAATCAGATTTCAGGCTTTTAGATACAAGGTTTCACGTTTTTCATGTTTTTAAATTTGTGGAAAATGGTGAGAAATGTTACATTTTTTTATGAGTTGCGATGATATCAACATATTAATAACTTATGTTTCAAAGGCATTTATTATGGTGAACTACCAAAATTACCCTTAAAAGTTGTATTTGTGCTTCCATCTTCGGTTTCAGAAAGATAAGTTTATTTTTCTCTCTAAAAAAGTAGTGTGTTTTTCAAATCTGCAGGTAACTGATTTTTGTGATCTTCCTAATGTTTTGTCATGCTTTTACGAGTGATTTAAGATGTATGCAATAAATGTATGAATGTGTAGTCTTCAGAATGGCAGTAGGTTTATTTTCTTACTTTTCGAGAATATAGGTCGAGCTTGTAGGTTTGTTATAAAAGCTCGAGGTTTTGTAAAAGCTCGGGTTTTAAAAAAAAATCTCGGTCCGAGCTTATAAGAGTGATCCAAGCTTTTATAACAGCTGCGAGCTTTTAAAAGCTCGATCCGAGCTTTTATAAAAGATGCAAGCTTTTAAAAGCTCTATCTGAGCTGTTATATAAAAGTTCGCAGCTGTTATAAAAGCTCGGACCAAGCTTTTATATAACAGCTGCGAGCTTTTAAAGAAGCTCAATCCGAACTATATAAAAACTCGGTCTGAGCTCTTGTACTATGCTTATCCGAGATGCTATTGTATTGAATCGAGATTTTATTTTGCTTTTCTGAGATTTTAGTGCATTGGCTCGAGCTTGTACTTTGATTATCCTAGTATTTTTTGTTCCGAAGGAATTTTTTTAATTCCGACATTTGTTATTATTTTTGAGTTTTTTTATAACATTCATTTGGTTATTTAATTGTTATTTGAAATTGAATTTAGATATTGTTATTGTTAATAATGGTTTGTGATTTTGATTTTGACAGGAGAATGAATTGGGTGAGAATAGTCATCTCTTACAACGGTCAATGAGAGCAGTTACCCGATGGAAGTCAAAGGTTTTTAGGTGCTGATAATCAAGGAATGTATGTCTCAAAGAGTATGACTTACCAAGAGTTGGTGTCGATCGTGGAAACCGTTGTGAAGTATGATGTCGACAAATACAATGCTGATCTACAGTGTATATCGATGGTTCCTGGGACTACATGTTACACGTTTATAAGAAACGACGATGATGTTCAGTTTATGCTAGGGGAAGATAGGGTGATCCCTCAAGTATGTGGCAGTGTAATTGAGAGGGTAGCATGAGGTGTCATTAGTGAAGAAATCCCTCCTCATGATAACACCCAACAATTTCGATCTTCAAGCAGAAGCAATCAGTTCGTTCACATAAAGTAGGGAAAACCTGTGTGGTGTCCCACCGGAAGTAGCCGACCACAGTGAATTAGTCGGTGGCCAATTCGACGATGTGTTTGGATGTCAAATTGAGATGAATGATGGTCAGTTCAACCACCATTAAAATGACTTCTACAATGACATAAACAATGAGCAGAACAGTGAACCGAATGTTGTGCTGACACAACAGATGGATGATGAGAAAAATTTGCATCCGGTTGATAATGTAGCTAACAATGAGGATGAGGAAGAGGTTGTCAAACCGGAAAGACGTGCAACACGTGTACAAAGATTTACTTGCAAATCAGCAACTGTAGCTGGGACTTCCGAGGTCCGACCTAATTTAACTACATGTGATTGTGATAATGTTAGAACGTGGGTTATTCCAGGAGCACAATCATACTAGTTTGGTATTGGTGGAAGCAGGAACTCGGTTCAAGAAGAACCTACAAGCATGATATATAATGGGCAATTTTTTCCTACCAAAAAGGATTTGAAGAGACTCGTTGGGCATTTTGCAATGCGGCAGAACTTCGAGTGGAAGGTGAAAAGGTCAAATAAGACAATGTTACATTTGGTTTGTTTGATGGATAACTGTACGTGGAAATTAAGAGCGGTTAGGAGAGATGAAGGGACATACTTCCAAGTAAGAAGTTTTGTGAACAAACACATATGTCCTTTGGAGAAGATTCACTGCCGTCACCGACAAGCTAGTGCAATCATAATTGGAGAAGTGGTTGCACCTAGACTTCAACAACAAGATGGTCGAATAATGCGTCCGAAGGACATAATCACCGACATGAAAACAATGTATGACATCCAAATCTTGTACAGTAAGGCACATCAAGCCCTGCAATATGCGTTGTCACTGACCTATGGAACACATGAGGAAACCTTCAAACTACTGTCATCTTTTGGCTACGTGTTGGAGCAATAAAATTCAGGGACAATAACTGACTTACAGTGCGACGAAGATGATAGATTTTTCTATTTTTTCATGTCGTTGGATGCTTCACTCATAGGATTCCGGAGGTGTATACGTCCAATTATTGTTGTAGATAGTACCCATTTAAAGGGAAGATTCGGGGGCACAATGTTTGTTGCAATTGTACAAGATGAGAACGAACAGATGTATCCAATTGCTTTTGGGTACGATGACTCAGAAAACAACCTTTCATGGGAGTGGTTTTTGGATTGCTTGAAGGGTGCCCTAGGCCATATTAATGATCTGGTTTTCATTTTCGATCGGCATGCAAGCATTGAAGCTGGGATTTTTAAAGTTTTTCCCGATACAATCCATACGATATGTTGCTGGCACTTTTTAAAAAAATGTGAATAAGCGATTTCACATAAAGGATGTAGCAACCATAATGGATAAAGCAGCTAGATCGTTCACTGAGTTGAAATATAATCGTCACATAGAAGAGCTACGTAACCTGCGCCAGAATGCATTCAATTATGTCATTGAAGCTGGTCCACACAAGTGGTCTCGTGTACATTGTCCAGAAAGAAGGTATATGGTCATAACAACAAATGTTGCTGAATACATAAACTCATGCCTCAAATCACACAGTAACTGCCCATGCTGACACTGTCAGAGTTCATTATGAATATGCTACAGAGGTGATTTCATGATCACCATCGTACTGCACAGTCCCTGCGTCATTAGTTGACCGACACAACACATCCTGTGATCCTCAAACGTGTTGAGAAGTGTGCTTATATGACCTTCAATCTAGTTGAATGGAACATATTCTCCGTCAAACGGTCCAGGAAGCAGTAGAATGTTGACTTAACCCGGAAGACTTGCACGTGCAACAAATTTCAAATGGACATGTTTCCATGTTCACACGCACTTGCAGCAATAAGGTATAGTACTTTTATGTAATATATTTTGGGTACTTGCAAATGAATTTGACACCCCATGTAATTGTTGTTGCAGGGATTGAAACTTGGATTACACATCTTTGTGTACGGACTTCTACAAGAGACAGACACTAATCGATGCGTACTCGGTTCATATTATGCCTGTTGGCCATCCGTCAGAATGGATAGTCCCCACTGACATCGCCAATCGTGTGGTGTTAAATCCATTATCAAGGAGGCAAGCAGGATGTCCGAGGGAGGGCCGACATTCCTCGTCTTCGGAAAGGACAACCGCTCAATCGTGTAGAAGATGTGAAGAATCAGGTCATAATGCTAGACGATGTCATAATCCACCTTTGATTAATGATGGTCCGAGCATAATACCGTTGCAAGTGTAGCATATGTCATTCAGTTGGAAACAACAAACAGACTTGCCTTGATAATAGACCTACCGTAGTATGACTGAGCGCATTTGGAAAGAACACATATTTCTTAATTGTAATTGCACGATGTGAAAATGTCGCGTTATTATTTTCAGATTAAATATGGATGATAATTTTTAGTTTTCTATTGAATAACGGGATGTAAAATTTGTCAATGGTAGACGATGTCATAAAATATGCATTATTTGCATAATTTAATGAATGAATATTATTACATAATTTAATGAATGAATAGTATTACATAATTTAATGAATGAATATTATTACATAATTTAATACAACTCCACTACTGTACAACATTCATGTCTCGTATTTGTGGTTGGGAGTTACAAAACACCTCCACTGCCATCTTCTCCCGTATGGTGAGCATATAGTCTTCGGTCCAATCGTACTGGATCCTGTCTGCCAGTATGTACTATATCAACCTCAACGTATGCACCCCATAATTACCGCTGCAATGCATGACATAGACACACGTTACAAAGATAATATTTTTTATTGGATCGTGTGTATGTACTATTATATAATAATACCTTTGTTGTTGTTGCGACAGAGCTGTTTTCGACAGCAGGCTCACCCCAAAAGCCCTATTCTCCCTATTGAATTTCTCCCTACCGGGTGGTCTGTCATCGTGAAGCCCAGACTGATTCAACATGGAAGGGAGAAACCACCTGAGTGGCTGTACCTGACATTTCCTTATGTTGACGGGGACCTCCTGTCTGAAGGGGTCTAGGATATGTATCATCCCGGTAGTCAAGTCCACGCTGACCACAAGCCAACGCTGCCGTCAGATGTTGCAAGGAATAAGAACCTGTACCAAGGAATAACACAACTTATGTTCACCACAATTATAAGAGAAACAAAATATGGAAATCATTTTATAACACTTACCATGTCAACCTTGTGCCAGGGCCGGCTTTCTACCAGGAGAAATCCATGTACCGTCATAAGGTCTTCCGCAGACCACATGTACTACAAGACCTTCCACCCTAGCTTCTTGACTTCACCATCATCACCGCGAGGCATTATTTTCTCCCACTAGTACTCCAATAATGGATATGGACAAACAAATTGTCAAATTGTCATTGTGAGTGAGGATCAATTCATTGATAAATAACTACACACAAACCAACAAACATTGATAAAGAATTGAGTTCCCAGAATGTTTATCCTTTGGTTGTAAACATTGGGGTATGCTCGTTAGCGCTTCCGTAAGATGGACAGGTACGCGTCCATATGCTGTAAAAAGATTTAGAAACACTGTTACAATTCAAGCGTAAAAAAAGTCAAACCCAGAAAAAATTTGTAGCCTACCGAGTCAAACAACTCCATGTAGTTCTCTTCGAATATGTGGAACCAACCCACGTATACCGACTCCATGATATCAACATCGTGCCTGTATAAACCAATTTTCTGAATATCAGATAAATTAAACAGATTAACGTTGGTGCAGAAATAAAGTAACACATCTGATACTTACTCCACCCCTGTTGAACTGTTCTTCTTATATGCTTTGTAGGCCTCCAACTGCCCAGCATCTACCAAACCGGTATTGTTCTAGACCTCTTTGGGCGAGTCGGATCAGTGTATGGGCTGACCAGCTGCCACCCGCTCTTACGAGCACTAGGGATATGGAGAACGCGGGGTGTGTCGGTGGGAGGAGGAAGGATCTCGTGGGATGAACCGGGTGTGATGATGGGAGGGGGAGGGATCCAGTGGGATGATACAGTTATGATAGTGGGATGAGGAGGGGTCTCATGCGGTGTAACAGCAGAGCCAAGTCCAGTTGAAGAACCCCTAAGACGGTGATTTTGTTCCGACGAAGTCTCTTGTACCTCCAGAAGCAGGGGAAACTCAGGTGTACTGTCAGTACGAGTCTCCTGGTGTCGGCCAGAGCCTCCAATGTCTATATCAGTACCCTGTGTATCAGGTCCGGCCACCTGTGTATCGGGTACGGTACCATATGTCTTTGATCGGGTACCACAGACGTCTCTGGCCGGGTTTGCCCCGTCGACAAGACTACGTCCACCTACGAAATCTCTGTATGAATCATCTCGATCATGGGACTATAGGCCCTCTCCTGCTGTTTGTGATGTCGATCCTCACAAAGCTTGGACTAAGTCCATCAGCTGTTGATGCTGCCTGTTTCGTTCTTCATCACTTCTCTGCAGATCATCCCGTAAAGCTAGGACTGAACCCTCTAATGCTTGGATTCTAAGCTCCAGTTGGTCTTGAAACAAGTACACAATATCAGTCATGCACATGTACTTGCGTTTGAAACAAATAAATGCAGAACAACAGTTTTAACATACCTTGCACGCCCCTACACCGTCTCCTCGTGAGCTATCTGTAACATTGTATCCCGTCATCGTAAATCGTACGCGTCGCTGCCTCAGGGGTCTCTCACGGGGCAACTCTGTGTCCGTATGCATCTCTTCACTAACACAACGTTGCTCTACCTTCGATATAATGTAGTGCTCACTCGGACTCGCCCTCACTGAATCCGGTATCACCTTCGCTATGCCCACATAATAGGGTTCACCCCTCTCA
Organism: Dipteronia dyeriana; assembly: GCA_032871835.1. Classification (NCBI taxonomy): domain Eukaryota; kingdom Viridiplantae; phylum Streptophyta; class Magnoliopsida; order Sapindales; family Sapindaceae; genus Dipteronia; species Dipteronia dyeriana. The sequence goes on along the minus strand of CM065303.1, from coordinate 55,856,021 downwards.
GCTTGGGTGTCCACATATTCCGTCCTTGCAAATATCTGAAAACATTGTTAGAACGTTGTGTAATTGAATTTAGTTATTAACATTAACAAGTTAGACACTTACATGATCTGTGAATATATTCAACAATCTATCTCCCCTCGGTTGTATCTTTAACATCCACTTTAGAATTCGGGGATACATATTGGTAGCCACCAGAGTCCCGAATTGGGTCCCAAGCTCAGGGATCACCTCGAAAGTAAAAATCTATAAATAAATATATGATATTTCCAAATTCCGTATAAACGATTATAAACGTAAATGATTTTATTCATAAAACGCTTACCAAAAGGACGTAAGATAAACCATAAATGTTGTACGCCTCAACCATATGTTTGTCACGTCCCTTTGCTTGTTGACGTCTCTGGAACCGCTCCAGTCGCCCGTCAAGCGCATGCTTGAGTGAAATTATGGAATGACTGTACATGTGTGCACCCCACGGGAATACGTCAAAACCGTCCAGATCATCCACCAGACGTAACTGCCAAACTGAAATTTTGACTTTCTCATCCAACCCCATAAGTATCCTGTTCATCATATAGATGAGGCATAGTTTCACAATATCGTATGCCTACTGAAAATCACCTCGCCTCAGGACATCTCTCAACTCGAAGGACGAAATCTCATCCTTACCACCAAGTACCGGTGATGTAGGCCATTATCCACGCTAACATAGCTGCTCGTATCTGGTACTACTCCGAACCTTAATCCGGTGATTAGGGTGAAATTCTACATTCGAGAACCTCACCTCATGACTGCCTAACATAAACCACATCTCGTCTGAGGGCCCATTATGATGCACCTCCCCCAGAAATAACTGGTGGATAATACCACCCGAAAACTTCACCAGGCGAGGCATGGTCAATAAATGCCTAAAACAGGACGCCCTTAACCGATGTCGGTCTTCCTCAGCCCATTATGTAGGGACCCGGTTAATGGCGTCGTCTATCTAGCCAAGGGCATCGAAATGGTCATGGCAAGTGACTTTACCCTCGTCCCACTCTTCCACTGGAGTTTTAAGCAACTCCCTCAATCGATTTGTCATCTGAAATTAAACAACAACATAATTAATTTTTCGGCCCTGTGAAATCCTTAGAAATAACAAGCTCTAACCTTAACAAAAGCTTGGATAGAGCTTTTATCATCAAGCTCGGAGCTTTTGTGTAAAAGTTCGGATCGAGCTTTTGTATAAAAGCTCGGAGCTTTTGTATATAAGCTGCAAGCTTTTGTATATAAGCTTCGAGATTTTGTACAAAAGCTCATATCGAAGTTATATTAAAGAGTCCAGCTTTTATACAAAAGCTCGGCCGAACTTTTATAAAACCTCGCTCCGAGCTTTTATAAAACCTCGCTCCGAGCTTTTGTATAAAACTTCTAGAATTAGTACAAAAGCTCGGATCGAGGTTTTGTAAAAACTCGATCCGAACTTTTATATAAAAGCTCAACGTTGTTATAAAAGCTCGGATCGAGCTTTTGTAAAATGCTCGAAGCTTTTATAAATGCTCAGATCGAGCTTTTGTATAAGAGCTTCGAGCTTTTGTATAAAAGCTCCGAGATTTTATACAAATGCTCGAAGCTCGATTTCATCTTCTTCAATAACTTTTTTACAAATACAAAACCCTAACCTAACCCATTTTCATTCTCAGATCCACAAATAAAACCTAATCTAACATTTCATTCAATTAATCAACAACCAAAACAATACAAATTCAATGCTCAACTAACCTCGATTGATTGAAATATTCTATTCAACGATAAACTAGTTTCCAAATTCCAGTACCGTCGTCGTGAACACGAAACCGTCGATTCACTTTTTTTGTTTTTACTTTTTCTCTTTCTTCACAACAAAAGTGATGACATTGGTATTTTGATCTCCACACTTTAAATGGTGCATTTTAAACATGATTTATTAATGTAGTACTATTTACACAACAACCCCTCAAAAATGTACCATTAATTTTTTGAACCCTTTAAGTTTTATCGAGGTTTCAGGAATTTTTTTGCAAAAAGGAAAAAACAAAATATAAAAGTTGCAAGGAGATTTTTGTAATTTTGGTTATGGACATAAAATAAATTTAACAATTTGGATATAAACGGAAAACTTACGTATGTAATTAAAAACAAATTTTACATAATAGTTGTGGTCATGTTTTATAATTTTCACCAATAAAAAAGAGATGAGTTGAAACTTGAAAGGCAGGAAAAAGAAAAGATATAATCGATCACAAATCATCGTAAATTCGGATAAATAGACAAAACCAAATATAATTTCGAACTTGCAAGTGCACTTCTCCTCACGTTTTCTTCCTCCTTTAGCAACATTCCTCCTGCAGTTGATAGCCAAGGAAAAATTAACAAGATATATATAGACGGAGATAGATTTCTTGGATAACAAGAAACAATATGAAAAATGATAATAAGCATGTCAATCAACATCATTGCATACCTCTAAGAGTCTAATACTTGATTTTCCAGATCGAAGAGGAATGGGTCTTATCAATTGCGTAATTCAGTGGACATGAAACATTCCCAGTAATTCTATGTGCTGATAGCTTACACCTCAACAATGACAGCAACTCTTTATGTCGAGATTGTTTTCTCTTTAGCACTTGGACGTAAGCATTTAATCCTAGCCATTCAACTTCCCCCTCCTCCAAATGAAGAACCGGGCAAAAATTAGAACCAAGATTCACAGATTGCATTCTTCTCTTTATCAACAAATGCAGATACCTAACAATTCAAACAGTGGAGGATAATGTAAGTAGAAAACGAAAAGAAAAAATTGACTGACTTAAGGCTTCTATAACTAAGATCACTACTCAAGTTTGATGAGACTACTTCTGCAAGATAACAGCAGAGAATAACATCTGTACCTCAAGGATCTTTCAATGATTTTCAGATAGGATCTTGTGCGGAGTTTCCAAATGGATGATAACTCCAATACATAACAATGGAATTTCATTGCACATAACAGAAAAACTTGGTAGATGTTCAATCTGACAACATCAGCTGAGTTTATATTTGAATCAAAGAATATGGGATGGCATTTAGGTCTCACGAAACATTGTAACTTCTTCTTTAGATCATGATCTGGTTTGCCTTGCCAGCAGACAGTAAGAGTGGAACGCAAATGGTTGTTCAAATACCTGTTTTAAACTTAGTAAACGTTACTTTGAGAAGCCAATATTGAATGAACATATTATGCATGTTGTATAGTCTTAAAATTAACTGATGGTATTACTTCTCATTGTTATTTTCTAACCATCAATCTATATGCAGTTAATGACTCGGATGAACATTAACAGCATCTGAGTGAGGAGTATGCATTTAAGGATAACTGAAACTATATTTATAGAAAAACAAACCTTGTGTAATCTCCCTGAACTTCTAAAGTGCTAGAGTTGACGAGTAAACCACTCCATTGAAGAAATGAGATACCATCTTCACCTACATACAATCTATTTGACGGAAACCTTGATTTGTTTCCAATATCAAAATTTACACAGAACTTTTCCTCATTCATGTAGCAGTTGTAATCCTGAAATCCCCTATGCAACCTGTAGAAAAAGCTAGTGGCCTGCTCCTTTGAGGTTGATATGAAAATAAAGTCATCAATAAATCTAAGAAGCATATTACTCGGAGATGAGATAATTGTATTTTCCCTGCTATCTTCTCCGGAATTATGATTTCCTGATGGAACTTCAATAACAGACCTTTGGGTTTTCTCAAGAAATGGATAGATCACATTCCTTTCCAAATCTCCATAGTATAATGAGCAAAGCAGAGAAGATAAAACACTTCCTTGAGGTATACCTATGCCTTGCTGGTAAAATTTCTTATTAAGCTGCATCACATTGCGCTTCACAAGCTCATTTAGAAGAAACAAAATTTTCTCTCTTCTCACACAGCGGTTCTGAACCTGAAACATTGACCCCAAGAAAATAGGAAAAATGAACAGAAAATGAGCTTGCTGAGAAGATCAGTATCCCAAGATATCAGTATCCCAAACTAAACCTATGGAACAAATAAAAGTGGTCAGTCTTGAGAGCGAGAAAGAGAGACAGACAGGCTGAGAGAGACAGAGAGAGAAATAAATTCTAGTGATTTCCTTTCAGGAAAAATCAACAAGGAAATGAAGTTTGGAGAAGCAAAGGTTCTTTAAAAAAAGAAGAAGAAAAAGAAGCAAAGCTGCATATATTTAGACATGTAGATCCAATGCTCACTGAAATGAAAAGGATCATTTTATACCTTGCAAGCAGCAACAGACATAAGAACAACAATGCATAAGTAATATAGGTATACTAATTTGTATTAATTAGCAGACGTAACTTCATTTTATAACCGATAGCGATAACCAAGACAAGGAAAATAGACGCTACAACCAACCTTCTAACAAAATATATAGAAGAATATTTACTTTCCGCAAAAAGTGATCAAATTGATACCTGATTAACAAGGATGCTATGCAATGAAGGAAAGGTTAGAGAAGATGTGAATCTTGTATAACAAGGGTAGATATTGTGATCCATCAATATAAGATTCTCATGCACACTCAGAGATTTCTTCATACAGACAACTTGATGAGACCGTTCAAGAAGATAGCTATCCTCCAATACAACATCTTTCATTACATCAAGCAGCTTATCTTGATCAATGGAATCAAATGCTTTTGAGACATCAGAAACCACAATGAATACATCAGGAATGGTTGTCAATCCATTCTTCATACCAGTAATAAAAGGGCATAACTTTCTGTAGACATCATTATAATCAAACACTGATGACCCTAACTTGTCAGGTTCTTTCAACAGTAAACCTTTTAGAACGGCATGTGTATCACGAAGAACACTATTCACAGACTTGAAGTGGTCAAATTTGAGTCTTTTATGATGTATATAGGTGTTCTTCATTCCAGGACATGTATCTTTTAAACATGAATCTACTGCCAGCATTTTTGATGATGCTTTAAGATTTGATAGCATCCTTACTCCATTTTCTTTTGGACAAAGTCTGAGCTTTGAGAAACCAAATGGTCTACTGCTTATGATACATCTAACGTCTGCATCATCTAAGTGGTGATAGCTCTTATCTTTTAAGCAAGTGATAGCTTTGTTTGTCAACATTTCCCAAACTGACTTTCTATAATAATATATATCTTGTTTCCCATGCTCACTTTCAGTGACATAGAAGTTGGCTTGCACTAATGGCACAACTAGACATGAAAAGAACCAAAAAATCCAGTTTGTCAGAAGTTTGTATTTCAGATTGTGCATGGCATTTTTCAATTTACCAAACTCTTTCTGCATTATTGCATCTTGCCCTGTTGCATCTTTTAACACCTGAGCATTCAAGAAGCATAAAGAGTGTTTATTTGATAAAAAAGGTAGCATTGAAGTTTTTAGATTCTGCATACAGTGCTTTGTAGAGAATTTCTCAAATCTTCTTAGTCGAATAAACTTGGAAATGTTTCTCCTCAATATTCTCCAATTAGAAGGAATCCCTAGCAAATCAGAAGGAATTATACTCCTGCAAACAGCCCAGATAAATGAAACCACCTGATTTTTTGAGCAATAAGGCTTGATTGCCTCAACATGAGAATCACCAGCGTCCAGAATTTTGTTGCAATGTTTAGTGCTGGAACCATGAGACTTCCCACGACCTTTTTCCCTTAATTCTTTTCTCTGAAAAAGCAAAAAATAATAAATAAAATAAAATAAAATAAGTCATGTTTAGTTACGAGAATCAGAAGGAAATGAAATAACCATAGGCAGCCCGGAGACAGAAATAAGCATTAGCCTGCCTAGGATAGATAAGCAACCAGGGTAATGGAGCAGATATGCATGAAAGATCTATTATATGAGTTACAGAAGGTAGGCAAAAAAATGAGAAAAGAGGAGGTCCTATGCATGGCTGCATGCTGCCAGATTTGACCCTTAAAAGAAAAGAAAAGAGTAGAAATGGATGCAAAAACAGTACACAACAAGGCTTACAGCGCAGTATGCCATACATAAGCCTCTTACACCTTCATCTTACACCTCATGCACCTCATATGCCTGAAAAGTTGAGCTTTAAAGTTCCATGACTACAAACCTCCAACAAAGAGCTTGAATTTTCCATAGTTCTTTTATCCAATGAAGGAACAGCACAATGCTTATCCAACAATCTCATATGCTGACAATGCTGAGATCTACGTATGAGAATCTTCATCAATTTTACCAGTGATCGATACCTGGGGAACCAAAAACAGAGGCAAACTGATTAGTGGACTTAAAGTGAATGTCCATGATCCGAAAATGAACATATTACCCTTATTTAGCCTCTCGGTCTCGGGTTTACAATTCAACATAAGGTTTCACTTTGTCCTACGCCAAATAGCTTTAATTTTTTTATTTTTTTAAAGAGTAATCATAGCATCACCATCTTCACTATTTTCTAAACAGTATGACACAAAAGCCACAGGTTCCACGCTAAAAGCCTTCAAATCCTCTTTTACAGACACAACTGTTGTTTCTTTTCATCTTGACCATTTTAGAGGCTTCAATTTGATGCCTGGGCCTCATCAAGGGATGTTAACATCTTGGAACTTAACTGGGACTATGATTAGTACAACTCTCCCATTCATTTTACCAGAGGGAAATATCACACAAAACATCATAAAATCCCGAAACAAATATCATAAAATTGAAGAATATACTGTGAACCCATACTGCTGCAATGTGTAATGCTCAACTTACAGGCATGAAGATCCAATGAGGCAAAAGCCACGGCCGCAGGAGCATGGCATTGAATGAGCATTTACATTTTCATCAGATAAGCCAAAGATATTAGCAATAAGAAGCTGTGAATCAGCATAATTGGGCTTTAGAGAATTTAGTATATCTGAAGACCATTAAGGAATACACAGCTCTTATCTACTGCAAATGATATGCAACGGTACCCTATAACATCAAAAGTTTAAATTGAAAGAATGTTTAATTGGCCAACAATAGAAAAAAAAAACATAAGAGAATTTCTACAAACACATAACATACAAATTTATTGCTAATTATAGAATCCATAAAGTAGGATGAGAACAATGAGAATAGTAAGCAAATTAAAAAAGAGAAAGATCACATAAGAAATGCACATATTTTTAAAATCCTTCAATGGATACGTTTTCGTGGGAGAACTATTGAAGAACATTCCAAACTATAAAACATGGGACGTCTATTAATACGATCCTTTTCCGAGACTAACTGGGAGGGTTGTAACATTAGAAGGCAAGAGCATTTTTCTTGCATCTGCAGTTAAATCGCAATTTGAGATAAAAACATCAACACAGAATAGAAATAAATAAAATGTAATGGCAATAGAAGATTCCAATCAATCCACTAAAATACCATACCATGAAGACATGCTTATCCAATATTATTATAGTCTAAATGCATAAAATATGTCGTGGGCCATGCAACATCAAAAAAGTTGTTTCAATTTGGTAAAATATCATGACAACCATTATTTTAGACCGAAAACCAGGTCGCCGTTTCTAAAATTCTTCACAAGAAATCATCTTTTCACGGAAACAGCTTACCCTGTTTTTAAAGTCATAATGAAGCCTCCCCCTGAAGCTTTTGTCAAGGGTGAAAGTGTTTGTGCAAGGTGTCCTATCACTGGATTCTTTAGTATATTTTCCCTTACGATTTCTGCTGCGCTGCCAGCTAAACGGTCTTAACCGCTTTCTAGGATTAACCTGATTGGAGCGTTGTTGAAGTTCCCCATCTGTATATTTATCAATAACAGCACCAGTTGATGGAGTAGCTGCTCCAAAGCAACTCGTTTGACCAGATTTACACTTGGGATGCTCACTGAATTGCCTTAAATAACTTCTTCCATTACAGCCAACACTACCAATTGTACTTGAGTTAACACTGACGCTGGCAGATGAACTGGCTTGCTGTCTCTCTAACATTGAACTAACATTATCAACTCTTTTCCTCTTCTTTTGAGGTCCTGGTGGAGAGTTACATAAAATGGTATTACAAACCTAAAATAAATGAAGTATGAAGCATATAAATTGACTACTGATTACCAAATTGAACATATGAAGGAAGTTGACTTCGGGGGTTTGCTCTTAGCTTGGACAACTTAAATGATTTTTCAGTGATAGGAGGACCAGTTACTTGATGGTGTTTCTTAGGGGAAACGGGTAAAAATATCGAAGTAGACTTTAGTATATAAACCATGACACTGTCCCCAACCTGCACCATTTGTACTATTAATAAATGGCATAACTATTCATATATCACTGCAGAAATAATGTAACAAACAAACACTCAGAGATAAAAATACCCTTTGTAAGAGAAGATCCCAAGCTGAACAAGTTAAAAGCTCTACAACGCGGCTTGATTGTTTTCCCTGTTAAATGATGACTCAATTGTTTATAAACAAGTAAACCAAAAAAAAAAAAAAAAAAACAAGTAGTACAATTCACATAACCATCAAGACATGAAAACTTCAGTCAATCCACTGCATAATACATTACATATAAGAATCAATATTTACCCGGTCAAAACCACTGCATATTACGTTGGGAGAAATGGGTTTCTCCGACATTATCATTTCAATAGTCCTTGCCACAATCTGAAGACATTACAACTACTTAAAAGAAAACCCACATTGGCTACTCAAAAATCATTCAATTTAAAACATATTCAACTTATAAAAATGAAAAAAGCACCTGTTTCTGTGACCAGCGGTTCACCGGAGAGAAGTCTAGGAGAGGAGGCGCGCGGTTGTTAACCACAACGAAGCAGTTTTCGAGGAGTGAGAGATAATCAGAGGGATCATCTGGTCGAAGAAGAAACGACATGGGGTTTACATCACCGGTGCAGTGGAGATTGGACGACGATGATTGAGGCATGAGGGAAATGATTGTGTGGGCAAGAGTTTGAGGTTGGTCCCTGAATAGCCTCCATAGAACCTCTGGAACCCTCCTTTTCTTCGCCATTTCTCTCTTCTCTACTCAGTCCTCCTCGGTCCTCAGTCCTGACTACCGACTACTAGTGGCTGGCTGCGGTCGTACTGCGAAATAAAGAAGCGCTACTTTTGAAAATTTTATTTGGGCCAACGGCATAAACATGCCCCGAGATTAGTTATAATTATAAAAGTAGATGACACTTTTGGCATAATAACACAAAACTCACCTGATGTTTGAGAAATGTTACAAGGACATCCCATGCCGTTAGGTTTATTCCATTAACTTCCAATGGCTTGAGGCAATATAGTCTTTTTGACCAAATAAAAATTTGAAAAAAGTTTATTATTTACTTTGCTATTAATTTATTATGTTGGGTCATTTAGTTTTGATTGGTTTAATTCTATAACAAAATAATTTTACTTGTATTGTTTTTTAGTTGTTTAGGATGTTCGATAATGTTCGTATTTCAAAATCTAGTAACTCATCAAGCAAATTGAAGGATCATAATGTAAGTGTAAAAGCTTTGAACTCTTAAGAGATTTTAGAAATGTGTGCACAAATGCAATTCATGATCATGCATTTCATTATTTGTGCTATTGAAGCATGTTGGGAAATATGTTTTAAATGTGCCGTGTTCATTTTTGTTTAAGTTGTCTAGTTTTGAAATTGGTTTTCAATGTTTTAAGGTTTTTTAAAATTGACATTCCTATGGTTTCGTGATCATAACTTTCTATACAAGGATTCAAATTGAGTTTTGATCCAAGAGGTTTGGGTTTCGAAGTTCTCACAGTTTTTGATCTTTGTGTTTTTGGAAATATTGTTTTTCCAAACTGACATTTCATCACTTTAATGACCATACTTTTTCTATATATATTCAAATCATATTTTGTAAATATAAATAAAAGAAAGTAGACATTTATACAATTCCAATGATATATTATTTGATAGGTTTCAATATCATTTGATTGAATTTTGGCACACTCGAAAAATTCATTGTTGCGTAACAACAACCCATGCTACATTGCACAAGCTTTAAAGTAGTGTAGTCACTTAGGGTGCGTTTGGTTCGCGGATGAGACAGAACAAGGTGGGACGAGACAGGACATGACATGACAGGACAAGACAAGTTGTCTGTATTGTGTTTGGAAGACCTGAGATAAAACTGTTAACTGTACTGTTATGTGTTTGGTATGATTGGGACAGGACTGCATAAGAGGTTCAAATGACCACAATGCCGATGTTGTGTTGTTTAATGTTTATTACCACATAATAGTGATAAATGAGACATGACAAGTAAATATTTATATGATTTTATTAAAAAAAAATTATATATCATATTTAACAAAAAAATAATAATAATATGATTAAAAAATATTCATATTTAATAATTTTATAGGATTATTATTGACAATTTCATCATTATTTTTACAATTTCCTTCTTGGTCACTTCCTTGTCAATTTCATGGAAAAAAAATCCAATATGTATACAAGCAGCCAGCTGAAATTAATTCCATTGCTCAAATACTCAAAAGATGTTGGACCCTAATTTTCATCATCTTTGTCAACATCATAAAAAAAAAATTATTACGAAACGATAATAGCTGAATAATTAGCATGAAATTATAAATAAAATCCAACAACTCATCAATATCATAATCATCCCATCTAATTGAAAATAAAGACTTCAGTTCACAACCTAATAACATATCATTCATGACACTAATGTGATCACATTCAATCAAAATATAACCTTCAAACATGTTCACAAAATCATATATAAAAAGTGATCACTCTTCTAGAATTGCCTTCACAAAATCTAGTTTGTATGAATCATTCAAGTCATTCCAAATGCGTAATTGGTTTGGCTTATTTCCAAAATACAAAAAATCATCACAAATCCATAAATTTTTTCCAAATATTTTTTTATAATCAACAAAAACCAGGAGAACACGTATACAAATCAGAATTGGCCAACATAAGAAGCCAATTTGGAAATGAAACCAGCAAATCGAGCCACACCTTGTGCTAGAAAATGTCACGTCTTCAGATCGCATGGGTTTCTCCAATTCTAATTTCAATATTTGCAAGAGACTTGGAGAGCAGCAACAACATTTCCAGTAAGAGGACTGCGCCTCAAACAAGTATATATGCTTCACCGAGATTGCTCTTCACACAAGTGCTACAAAATAATATTTTGCATGATTTACAACTTACTAAATCACTGTTTTGTCCACACCATCCACAGTAACACCCAGAGCAGTTAGCATCCTGCCACAACCGATTAATTCCATAAAAATTCCAACATGAAAAACTGAATAAAAACTATCAAATAAATTTTGTTTCTGACCAATAAAGAAAAATACTTATCAAATAAATTCATTTCCCATTGGAAATTTTAAAAATAAATTGATAAGATAGATGGTCTCATAAGAAGAAGAATAACAGATACATCTAAACAGTAAAGCAATAACAACAGAACAACAGTCTTCCTAGTTTTGCACAAACAAGAACATTTTTTTTTTAGTTCAACATTTTGCATGGAGAAAACTAAAGTTTAATTCACCATCTAAAATTCAAATGTTGTCCAACTCACCATCAAACCATTGAATCAAATATGTCAATATTGCTAAACATAGTTGCAAGTACCCTCACCGTTCACCAACAACAATCACCAGAAGCACCTAAAAATTCTCACTGCCACCAAGTAACAACCCTCTCTAGGCAGCAGTTGGTATTAGTACCACCCAGTTATCACCAAAAATGCTCCATAACTCACTGAAACAACCTCCATTATTTCAGACATCATCATCCATGCAAATCTAAACCATTTCATTACTAACTAATAACCACCACTCAACATAATTCCAATCAAATTGAATAAGCTAGGAATAACAGGGGAAGATCAATTAAAGATGGCGATTGAGATAAAATCTAGAATAAGATTTCCAGAGATCAAGCAAACAGAATACCAATTGATTTCAGCATCTGTACAGTGTTTAATTAAAGAGGCAGATAAGATTCATCAAGGAGAAAGCTAACTAGAATTCAAAATACCGTATTGTTAACATAATTCAAAAGTCATATGTTCAATTCAATTCAATTATTTGTCAGCAAACCCCTAAAAATCATCTGATGCATACAAGTTCAATCACACAATCATTTCTACACTTAGGCATCAACAACTCCAAAATCAAAGATTTTAACAGAAAATACTATAAAAACTATGAAATTCCAATAAAAAATCGTAATATAAATACAATCACATTAACCAAACAAACTAACTAAAAGGGACCTGAAACGAAATAGATTCAATAGAAGGGTCTCCTGTTTTTCCTTATGGCATTATCATCAACTCATCACCATGGTCAGTCTTCTCCAGTTCAAGCATTCTCAACCTTGGTCGGATCTTCGGCGTATCCTGTGTCAACAACACCAAATTATATCTCTTACAAACATGAAATCATGTACATATACAAATAAATATAAACATATATATATATATATATATATATATATATAGATACCTGAGAGAGGATAGTCGATCTATAGAAACCAACGAGAAAGAAGAAACAGCACAAGAACAAAGTGGTTGCTAACCCTAGATTTCTCTTCGATCTCTTTGTTTTTTATTATGATTTCGATTTCGCAAGTTGATAACCGAGTCAACCAACACCTCAACCGAGTCCAACAGAGATTGATTTGAGTGTTGGTGGTGCTGGGTTTGACTTCGTGGAGGGGTTTTGGGTGTTGGTGGCATGACAACGAAGATTGGAGGGGTTTGATTTGGGTGTTACGTTTGGTCTTGGTTTCGGCGGTGGGAGAGGTTGTGAACAAACGAATGAGGGAGAGAGATGGGATTCAGGTGTTGTATGTATATAGTTTGTAATTTTTAGAAATATGAAGGGTAAAAGCATCTTTTCAACCCTTGTCCCATGTCATGGGACAAGTTGACAGAGAGTTTGAGGTGGGATAAATTTTTATGATTTTTGTTTCACCTTGTCCCGTGTTGTCCCACATTAAGTTCGCACCAAACGAGGGATAAGGATAAACTGTCCCATGTTATCTTGTCATGTCTTGCGTACCAAACGCACCCTTAAATACTTAAATTGCATTGCACTTGCACTAATTGGCACAAGCTTAAGGTAGCACATTTTTGTTGTGGAAGTGATATCAAATATCACTATTTTTATGTTGAATTTTAAGAGTATCACCATTTTAATAAGTCAAGTTTAAATAGCAGCAAATGACTAAAATACCAGTATCCCTTTCTTTTAATACGTTTGTGCCATTGTTAGTTTTTTTTTTGCAAAATCCTCAATCAATGGAGATGAAAGACCTCCATTGGAGGTCGAAATCGGCCTCCAATCGGCCTCCAATAGAGGTCGATTCGAATTCCGATGGAGGTTTGAATGAAGGATATGATAAAAAAAAAATTAAAAAAATCATTTTTATCTAAGAAGTACAAAAAAAAAGTCTCCAAAACTACCTAAAATTTTTAGAAATTACCAAAAAGACTAAGAAATTATCAAAAAATCTTAAAAACTATATGAAAAATCTCGAAAACTACTTGAAAAGTCTCAAAAATTATAAAATAAGTTTCATAAACACCAAAAAAAGTTTAAGAAACACAAACAAGTGTGAGACTCAAGTTTGTGAGCAAAGGCGAAGGCAGAAGGGGGTTTATAGGTTTAATTTTAAGAGTATCACCATTTTAATAAGTTAAGTTTAAATGACACCAAAGAACTAAAATACCCTCATCCCTTTCTTTTATTACGTTTGTACCATTTTAATCCTTCATCGATGGAGACGAAAGATTTTGAAGGAAAAAAATCTAATGGAGGTTTAGTTCTTTAACAACATGACAACAAAGTGTAACGGAGGTTTTAATAAAGAAGATGACAAAAAAAAACCTTTAGAAATTTCATTTTTATCTAGAAAGAAAGTTTAAAAAACTACCCTAAAGCCTAAAAAATTACTAAAAAGTTTCGAAAACTATAAAAAAGTCTCGGAAACTATCTGAAAAGTCTTGAAAACTACGTTAAAATTCTCAAAAATCACTTGAAAGTCTTAGAAATTACCTGAAAAGTCTCAGAAATTACAAAATAAGTCTCAGAAATACAAAATAATTCTCAGAAACACCAAAATAAGTATCGAAAACACAAACAAGCGCGAGACTTATGTTTGTGAGTGTGTTTTAAGGGTATTTTTATCAGATCCACACTTTATGTGTTATTTAAATTCAAGTTATTAAAATAGTGATACTTTTATAATTACACCTTGAAAAGGTGTCATTTAATTTTTTAACCCATATTTCGTTCCCAAAGTGCTATAAATAGGTGAACAACTTCATTTTACAATATATTATAACTCTCAAATATAATATAATAGATCGAACGATAATTACAATCAACTTGGCTTTAGAGGTTCAAGAGTTTAGTTTTGTAGCCAAGATTTCAATGAACTCAATGAATGATCAAGGACTTTAAAGCATTTGAATGGTTTGTTAGAGTTTATTTAAGACGACTGAGACTTGCTTTTATAAAGAAAATTTGAGAAATAATATGTATTAGTCAACTGTTCGGAACAAAAGCAAAGTGTGAGAGGATGAAAACATAACGATGAAATCAAGCCATTACAAGCTTTTTGAAACTTAGCTGAACAAGAGAGAAACATGACATTAATGGTCTGCTAAAGAGCATTAATGTTCTGATGCCAAGTGGAATATGAATGGATGATGTGCTACATGATATCTACACTGTCCGCTACTTAAGAAAATTTGAGATCATGTTTGAATAAGGATTTTGTTTTCTAAGAATGATTAATCTCTTGAGGAAATCTAAGAAAATATTTCATATCAATTACGCAGAAAATCAATCATAAAATAAGAATCTTTACCATTTGATTTATGAGTTTTCTTGATCATTACTTCTTTACCCTTCATGCAATCCAGTTGATTTCTCCAAAGAATTAATGGTTTGCTTGATGCATTTCTTATCTCAAATTTGGTTGAAAATTTTAATTAAATTAAATGTAGAATAAACAATATTAGAGCTTTATGAATGGTTTGTTATCATCAAAATAAAACATAAATTTGTGAGGCTAACATATTCGAGTAAACCCAACTCACAAAAATCATCAAATTCTCTCCAAATTTCAGTCATTTTTCAAATTTCGTCTCACAAGTTTGACGAAATTGCCAGAGCAACCCAAGAGTAATTACTAGAGAAATCCCTAGAGTAATTACCAGAGTAATCCCTAGAGAAGGCAAGAGAGAAGAGGACAGTTACAAGAGAAACGATGAAGAGGGCGGAGCTTTGAGGACGGAGTCTTGAACTTGAGCGTTATGAGAGACTGAGAGAGTGTGAGGTCTAAAGAAGCTTAGTGTAAAGTACAGAGAAGTTTAACCCTTTGATTAAGAAAGAGCGACGATATTAACGTAATTCAAAATCCGTATATATACATCTTTTATAAGTAAAATTTTAAAATATTTTAAAAATCTATTTTTTATAAATAAAATAAACCTCATTTAATATCAAAATACTATTTCTTTAATTTTATCCTATTATATAATTGCTAGTGTACTCTACTATTTTATCATCTAATCAAATTTATTTAAAATTTTATTATTTTATATATCTTTTTATTTAAATAAATAATTTCTAACTCTTATAAAAACATATTATATCACTAAAAAATTGTTTGAAAAAATTTCTTATAATTACATTTTTTTTTTTTAATTCTCCAATTTTTTTAAAGCTTAAATTTTTTTAATTCCATTGAATTGAAAAACTACTATTTTTTAATGCATAATAGTGTATCTCAATTCCTCAATTCCTAAGAAAGTTTATTTTTTGTATTGATTTTGGTTTCGTTCAATTATATTTTTATCTTATTCTTCGACATATTTAGTATTTACTATCTTATCTCTTTCCTCTCTCCACAATCAAAAGTTTTACAAATATCTATAACACTTCTCTTTCAAACATAATACTATTTCTCAACGAATCAATGATAAACCTGAATACAATAGGATTTGGTAACGAGAAATCCTTCAAAAACTTGAAGGCTTTTTTTTAGGAAGAATTGTTCATGGTTTTCAACATAGAACTGTAGATGGCTGAAATACCATAATTGCAGATCATAAATCAAGTATTCTTATGATCATCGTGTGATTTATAGTAAACTTTTAATTTTGAATGAAGATTGTTTGACAACATTCAAAGAATTATCTTGTATTTATGTATTAAAATAATGGGATAAGATTTTATTTAATTAAACGGAGTTCTCCGTCTTTTAAAATTCACTTCTTCTTCTTTCAAAAAATTATTAAAAATTAAATTTTATTTAAATTTTTGACTCAACATTTTAAAATTAACTTATTCTATAGAGTTTAGTTTATGTTAAATTTAAATTATTTCGTTATTCAGAGTAGTTATCATTGTATTCAATTCATGAAACTTTGATGCACCAACACCTTTGGATTAAACCAATTTGTTGATAAGTATACATATGAAATTTCGACTATCTCAATTGAAAAACATAAATCCAAATAGAAATAACAATATATATATATCAAAATTGAAAGTTGAAAGTTAAAAATGTATGAGGAAATTGCAAGATTGATAAAAAGAACGGTAAAACTCAAATCTATATATATTGCACATTGGAAGCAAATATGAAATTAACCTGTCTTGTGTATTCTGTGTTAGCTCCCAACATGCATACATTTGCTTCAGACATGAAATACATGGCAACATGAAATAAACATGTATTTCATTTTTGGCCTGCCAGTATGTATTTCATGTTTACTTACTACATCAAATGAACATTATGTCATGTAAACATTGCTATAGAACACCACTGTATGATGCATCCGAATATTTTGCCTATCGTATGTGCAGAACCGGTCCTGACTTTTCGGAGGTCCCTGGGCAAAATCTAAAAAATAGGCCCTTTGTGAGGGGCTGAGTATACATGGTACACAACACATGATTAAAAAGAATTTTCAAAATCGAATCAAAAAAGAAAAAAAAAAACTTTAAATCAATTCGTAAAATAAATAAAAAACTTTAATTACCTGGATATAAGATCTTTATCCCAGATAATTGGACCATTTGGTATTATTATTATTATTATTATTATTATTTTTAATGTTTGGGCTTTAAAAAAAAAATTGGGACTCTTTTTATTTAAACCAAAATCATTCAATTCAATATTAAATATAAAAAATTTATACCCCATTTTGGACCCTTTTTTTCTTGGGCCCTGGGCGGGTGCCCATGCTGGGCCCCCCTCAGGGCCGGCTATGCGTATGTGAGTAGAATGTGATCGCATGTATATAATATTATCGCATATAAGTTATATATGATCATGATAAAACATGACTTAAATTTTAATATAGTTGTATATGTGTTGTATATGATCATATATGAATTAATTAATGTGATTACATTAAAAAGGTCATGATTAAATATAAAATTTTAAAGGTGCATAGGACAAGGTGTTCTATAGATCAACCTTATCCCAATCTATAGTACACCAGAATATTGTTAAGTGTGATCGTATATGAGTAGTATGTGATTGCATGCATATAAGGTTATCGTATATAAGTTATATGTGATCGCAACAAAACAATACTAAATTTTAATTTGGTCATACGTGAGTTGTATCTTGTAGGTGATCACATATGAATTGACATGATCATGCTAAAAAGTCAAAATCACATAAATTTTTAAAGGTGCATATTGTATCAGTGTAATATATATATGTTAGTCTTTAAATCACCGATACACCGTATACCTTTAAAAATCTATATGTGATCATGACGCTTTTCTCGTGATCACATCGGATCATAATCATATACAACTCATATACGACCATATTAAAATTTAAGTCTTGTTTTTTCGTGATCATATATACCTTACAAGATTTTTTGTCTTTCCCTACGAACCATTTTCGTGGGGAAAGGTCGAAATTCGTAAGGAAAGGTGTTACGTGACGAAAAAAAGTCGTCAGTAAATTCGTGGGGAGATCATGGTCGGGAAAGGTTCTAGCCGACGAAATACATTTGTCGGCTAAAAGTAAGCCTTTACCGCTTGACTACAACACTTGATTTGTTAACAATTGCTCCATATTTATATATAACCTATATGAGTTGCTAGATATTTAAAGAAAAAACTTGTGAGATAAATTTAAATTTATTCAACTAAATTTGAATGATAAACATATATTGAAAAATATTTATTGGATTGCAAATCGTGTTTGGTGATAATGTTTTTTTTTTTGTCAATTTCTGTTATTTATTTGAATGATCAATACCTCAAAGTGATAATCAATTGAGATGGTGATAATTGAGAATGTGATAAAAGTTAATTAATTAATAATTAAAGACATATTAGTTTAATGAGGACCATCTACAGAGAAGATGTCATACCCTAAACCTAGGAAGTGGAAATCTATTGGATAAGACTTTTTTATTTTATAAGTGTAGTATATATTTTCTTTAATCAAATTTTTATGTACAGGATGTCCACTATAGGTGTTTACGGTTTGGTTAAACTGTCCGAAACCAAATCAAAACCGAACCGTAATCGAAACCGACAGTTACGATTCGGTTTCTTCAAAAGCCACCTAAAATCGGTGGTATAACCGTCGGTTTTTATCATTATATATATATATATATATATATATATATATATATATATATATATATATATATATATATATATTGAACCAATCAAATTGTGACACGTGGTAAGCAAAAAACTGACTGAAACCATAATCAAACCGTAACCGCCAAACCGGCGGTTACGAAATTGAAACCAAACCGTCCGATCCGGTTATGGTTTCGGTTTGGCCTTTCCATGGAACCGGAACCGGAACCGACGATTTCAAATCGAAACCGAACCATGGACACCATTAGTGTCCACTATGGATTAGTTTGGTGGTGGTGGATTTATCCAATTTTTTTAATTTAAATTACTTAACTTTTAATATTTTTAGCACATATATATTTTTAATTAATTAATTAATTTTAGTATATATTTTTTAAAATTTTAATTAACTTTTCCTTAAGAATTTTGAGTTTTGTGGGAAACGGTTACCTGCGCCGATGAAACTCGTTTTGTGGGGAAAAGTTTTTTACCCTTAGCAAGGAAAGGTTACCTACGATGAAGAAATTCATTTTGTGGGGATAAGTTTTGTACTCTTAGCCTACGAATTTTGAGTTTTGTGGGGAAAGGTTTTCTATACCGACGAAACTCGTTTTGTAGGGAAAATTTACCTATGCCTGCAAAACAATTTTGTTTTGTCTCAAAGTTTTGTGGGGAAAAACTAAAATTCTTGTAGTGATAGCTTATATGCGATGACATTATATACATGCGACAATGTTGCGTGACGAAACTAAAAAAAAATATTGACTGTCACAATTGTAAAAAACGAAATATAGATCGATCGAGAAAATATGGTAATAAAAAATTTAGGAGAGAAAGTTTAATACGTAATATTTATTCTAATTATTAAGGATATATATATATATATATATATATATATATATATTGACGGTGATTTTTGGATCGTATAGGATTGATCACGCGTCTAACAGATTTTTATATATTGTTGAAGATGTTTTGAGAAAGATATAAAAAGAAGAAAATCATACACACATAAGTTTACGTGGTAAAATCCTAAGGTGGAGAAACCTCCACGGTTGCCGGTGACGGCGATAAGAAATTCACTATGATGTAATGATTACACACTCAATTTCCCATTCTTTGTTGTATCTCTCTCTTTCTCTTTCTATTTTATATTTTCTTGTGTGTTGTTATATGTGTTTATGTCTATCTCTTTTTATAATAAGAGTATGAGTCTATTTATATGTGCATAGAACCCTAATCCTTCTTATACAAATAAGGAAATGTGACAGTGTTTAGTTAGAACTGGTTACTTGTTGAAGTCGTCTTTGTCTTATTTCTTGTTTCAGATATCTCGTGCATTGAATTAGAATCTTCGTAGGACTTTAGTTGAGTAGTCGGTTTAGGACTTATTTCCTGATCGGTGTGAAGTCTTCTAGAATAACAAAGTTATTGCTTGATTTGGACTCGTTTCCTGTTTGATGTTTATTCTCTTGGAAGCTTTGAGTTCTTTACTGAATATGATTCTCTGATAATGGAGAGGAAATAAGGATATTTCCTTATTGAAGTATGATAATAGATTCTTTGTTTAAGTAAGACAATTCCTCTTCGTATTTGAGTCGTAGTTTCTTTTAATGTCTCTCATGCGTTGTTCAACTGATCAATTGTCTAATCCCGGCCAAACTTCTTTTGTCCTGATCGGATGGTCCCGACCAAGCGTCTCTACCAGATCGGTCAGTTTCCCCGACCAGGTTATTTAAGCCCGATCGGCTAGTTTCTCCGGCCATCTTGGGTAATCTTAACTAGGCCTTGAGATCATCTATTAATTGCCTTGAGTTGATCTTCCCTGATTGACTTTTATGACGTGACATATCTAATCACCGTGTTTTCAGGTGATCATACTACCTTGTCATGCTATCAAAAAATTCCTATAACAATATGTATATATATATAAAATAATAATAATAACAACAATAATTTAATTAGTTTGGAGTGTCTTTAGAATTTTTTATCTTGTTTTATAATTTTAATTCAAATTAAAATTGTTGTTAATAAAAAAATTAAATTAAATTATAAATAGATATTTTATGGATTATAAGGAGAAATGATCGGTCTATAATTTGGCACACTTTACAAGGAAACGTCTTTTTATATAGAAGATGGAGGGATTGTTTGGACATTCGAAACTTAATGTGATTAAAAACATTACATAGGGGTTAAAAACAAATTCCAATACTTTTGTTGAAAAAAGTCTATTAAAGGATTCAATAATAATTTAAAAAATAGCAAAGATTCCGTGGCCCATACTTAATTTGTTTATAAAGTATCTTCATCTTCAATTGCTTTTTTCTTGCGTTATCTTCCGATCAACGATCAACAACTTTGACATTTGAATCTTCAAACCCTCAAAGAAGAAAGGAAGAAAACAGAGAGACATCATTCATAATCATGGGTTCCGTCGAAGAAGAGAGATTGCTCTTGGAGGAAGGACTCACACAGGTTCTTATCTAAATTCATGCCTTTCCTAGATGCTTCAAAACTTTCTTTTCTATTTGTACAAATTTAGGTTTTCTGGGAAACTAAAAATATTCAATACTTATGGGATTCATATTTTGATTGACAAATTTAGTTAATTTAGTTTGCTTCATTGTTAATTGTATATAGATATATTTTGATTTTGTATAGATTTTAAATCAACGAGTTGTTGGGTCTGTATTCGCGTTATTTACAAAATCATGCTAGAGTTTCACTTTACGGAAAGGTCTTGAGATCGAATTCTACACAGCAGTATTCGGGATTTCGTTTGTTCCGCGTAATTTCTTTTTTAAAAAATTGTAGAGTTTGATAAACAAAAATATTTTATTGAATTGAACTTGATAGAGTGCAAACCATTGTTTTTGCTATTATAAAACCTACCAGGCTACCACTTTATGATTATGTGAACTAGAATTTGCTGGTCTACTCTCTGGAATGCTCGACTATTTATATATAGCTAAAAATTTAAGTTTATTATCTTCTTATTTTCCTTTATGAGTTATCAAGAAGTTGGCATTTAGTTAGAGGACTCATGTTGATGCATTCGTTCTTGGTGTATGCTTTTTTCTCTTTTTATTTCGTTATATCTCTAATAAAATGTTCTTGTAAGAAAGCTAGAATCATAAAATGTGGACTAAGAGACATGGTTACTTTTATTATTCAGTAATTTGACTTCATGATATTTGTCATACATTGAGTGGGTTTCATGTAATGCTTGCATGATGTTTGGAATAAATTGTGATTGTTAATAATTAAGCTTCTTTAGCTTGGTGAATATGTGGGATCTACCCATATTTCATTGACTGTTGTTGTAACTTACATGCGTTTGGAAAAGATCTGGTGGTTATTGGCCTTGGTAGTTTATATTATTGCCGTTACCGTAAGGTTCTATGTATAATGAAAGCTTTTGTTTGACTGTTTGTTGTTGACTATTTCAATTCAAATAGACATATTCAGTTACTGCTGGATGCTGGAGTTATGACTGCACTTTGGGATCCGGTGTTATCTTTTTTTTTTTTTTGAATGAAAAAGGATGATGTTAGCTTACTGATATCATTCTTATGTTATATCTTTAGAACAAAAGCAGCGAACTGTACACAGGAGATGGCTCAGTTGACATCAGTGGGAAACCTGTTCTGAAGCTGAGCACTGGGAATTGGAGAGCATGCCCTTTCATCTTAGGTGATTTATCATTATTCTTTCTATTGTTTTTCCTTGAGTAGTTCATATTTCTGAAATTTGTAATCTGAAATCCAGGTACTGAATGTTGTGAAAGATTGGCCTACTATGGGATTGCCACTAATCTTGTGTCTTATCTTACCAACAAACTACACGAAGGAAATGTCTCTGCTGCAAGAAATGTTACCACCTGGTCAGGTACCTGCTATCTTACATCTCTTATTGGAGCTGTCTTAGCAGACGCTTACTGGGGAAGATATTGGACAATTGCTGCTTTCTCCACGATTTACTTAATTGTAATTCTTCTTTCTGAATCTGAAGAGTGTTATTTTGTTTACATGTTTTTTTGCAATACTTCTTTGATATCTTCAATGAGATGAAATTGTTATTGTTATAGGGCATGTGCACATTAACTCTCTCAGCATCAATTCCTGCCTTTATGCCTGCTGAATGTGTGGGTTCTGCATGCCCCTCAGCTACTCCGGCTCAGTATGCGGTATTCTTCTTTGGGCTTTATCTTATTGCACTTGGGACTGGTGGGATTAAACCTTGTGTTTCATCCTTTGGAGCAGATCAGTTTGATGATACTGATCCTAAAGAGAGAGTTAAGAAGGGATCGTTTTTCAACTGGTTTTATCTTTCTATAAATATTGGTTCCCTGATATCAAGTAGTCTGATTGTGTGGATCCAAGACAATGCTGGGTGGGGCTTCGGATTTGGAATTCCCACTTTATTTATGGGCATTGCCATTGCAAGTTTCTTTGCAGGCACTCCCCTCTATAGATTTCAAAAACCAGGGGGTAGCCCTCTTACAAGAATGTGTCAGGTATTGGCTGCTTCATTCCGTAAGTGGAATATGGAGGTACCAGGAGACAGTAGTCTCCTCTATGAAACTCAAACCTCTGCCATTGAAGGAAGTCGGAAGATAGAGCACAGTGATGAACTGAAGTAAATATTTTCTCTTTTCTTTATCCCCTGAGTTTTGCTTTTCTCTATTCTGAACAATGTTTTCTGATCTGTTAGTAGTTTCATTTTCTCATACGAAAGCTTATTTGCTAAGTTACAAATGGAAACATCACGGTACATATTGGGTGGGTCGTATACATCCCACACGAATTATATCTTCCACCCTTTGTTTTGCATTTAAGGCTATAAATTGTACAGGGGTCACTAATGTGGTAATTGAAAAAAGGAAGCTGTCTTTGTAATTCCTTGGACTTATTTATTGCTGTTATCAACACATTGAATAACCTTATGTAATTTATCTGGGGACATGATGGGCTTTCTTTTGAATTGCTACAAAATAGTCAAATTTCATAGCAGTTGAATTCTTGTTTATATGTAGTTCACTTTCGTGTTGCTTAATAATCTTACTGCAATGTTTCACACAAAAAACTTTCTAAATTACAGAATCTGTTTGTTTTACATCCTCATCATATTACATGCATACAGAGCTAGTCATTATATTAATGCATAAGATTATAAGAATATGCTTTATCATATCTGGAGTGTACTAGTGTCCAAATGCCCTCGCCCGTGTTACTAAGTGGAAGTTTTATTCTGTGTTAGTAATCTATCTAGGAGAAGGAATTAGTGGAATTTTGGCCCAGGTTGTCGATTGATGTATATTTTGTTTGCTTTCAAAACTTTTTGTTGGAAGAAATCAACATGAATACATGCTTCTAGAATCTTCTATATTTTAATGTGTATCGACTTCAATTTGCTAAACAAGCACAGGAAACTACGTCATATCTGTTATATATCGCAGTATAATGAAATTATTGTTTTTAGATTTGAATTACCTTATTTGAATAGTAATCTTTTTTTATTGACTTCATGTTCACTTTACAGAACTTCCATGGAAGTTGCAACTTACATTTTCTTGAATTGCTCAAAGCAATACAACTCTTCTCCTGAAAAAATAAAGAAAAATCTAAATCCCACTTTGCTGTAGGTGCCTTGATAAAGCTGCTGTACTTTCAGATGCTGAGATTAAAAGTGGGGATTTCTCCAATTCATGGAAGCTTTGCACTGTGACACAGGTGGAGGAATTGAAAATTTTGATTCGAATGTTTCCCATCTGGGCTACAGGAATCGTCTTTTCTGCTGTATATGCCCAGATGTCTACAATGTTTGTAGAGCAAGGAATGATGATGGACACATCTATTGGTTCTTTCACCATTCCTCCTGCTTCTCTTTCAACTTTTGATGTTATCAGTGTTATTTTCTGGGTCCCTATCTATGATCGGGTCATTGTCCCTATTGCAAGGAAGTTCACAGGCAAGGAGAGAGGCTTCTCAGAGTTGCAGCGAATGGGAATTGGCCTCTTTCTTTCAGTTCTGTGCATGTCTGCAGCTGCTGTGGTGGAGATTAACCGATTGCAGATTGCAAGAGAGCTTGGGCTGGTTGAAAAAGGAGTTGCAGTGCCAATTAGTATCTTTTGGCAAGTACCCCAATATTTCTTGCTGGGTGCTGCTGAGATATTTACTTTCATTGGGCAGCTTGAGTTCTTCTATGACCAATCTCCAGATGCGATGCGGAGCTTGTGCAGTGCATTGTCACTTCTAACAACATCATTAGGTAATTACATGAGCTCTTTTATTCTGACAGTGATATCTTACTTATCAACCCGGGGTGGGAAAGCCGGATGGATTCCTGATAACTTGAACGAAGGTCATCTTGATTACTTTTTCTGGCTTTTAGCTGGGCTTAGCTTCCTTAACATGTTGGTTTATATTGTCTGTGCCAAGAAGTACAAGTCAAAGAAGGCTTCTTAGTTTTACTTTTATCCAAAGAAGGTGTTTCTTTAGCCTATTCTTGAAAAGGAATGGTGTGTACATAAAATGGACTGTTTTACATTCATTAAATCTTCTTCAAAGGATGTTCTTTGTAATATTAAAGCTTGTAGTAAGCACGCATATACATTTTCTCTCAATGATCAAGTTTCCTTGGTTTTATGGTTTGTTTTATGTTAATTTTATGTAAACTGTACAATCTTTGAATAAGACTATAGTCATCATCTTAGATTTATATAATAAACTTATGATATTTTTGTATTAGTTGAGGCCTCAACTTTTATGTACATCACCTGTTAGCACATGTGGTAGTGTACCTTTTTTCCATATTGATGGTGAAGGTTTCCATGTTGATAATGAAGGGTTCGAGTCCTACTACATATCAAAAACATTTGTAGGGAGCTGTTTTATCTTGGTAGGTCTGGACATTCATATTGTAATACTTGAGAAAAAAAGAGTTTCTTTGATAATCCAATTTTTTCTTTTTACATTTTTTTTTTCTAAAGACACTTTATTCTTAAAATTTAAATAAAAAAAAAATTCTAATAACACTTCCTTTTATTCTAAGATTATCCTTTTTATCTTGAGGAAATAGTGAGAAATATCTTTTTTTTTTTGAGTTGTAGTGATGTCACCGGTTTAATAAGTTAAGTTTAAAAGACATCTATTATGATGAACTACCGAAATTGTCTATAAGATTCTTTATTCTTTAAAAGGCACATTCTCTCTCTCTCTCCAAAAAAGTTGTCTGAAAATCGATCTACAACTCTTTTCTCACTAAAAAACTTGCTCTCTCCAGATATTGCACAAGAAGGTAACATATATTTCTGACCTTCTTTTTTACTTTTTTTTCATGCATTTGTATGGTTTAACAATGTATGAACATGTATGAATATTTTATCTCCAATTTTTTTGATATGTTTATGAGCTGTTGTATATGTGTCCATGATTTTGTTACACTGTTCCGAGTTTTTTTTTATATGTTTACGAGCTGTTTTGTAATTGGTCCGAGCATTTTTTAATTTTTCCGAACATTTTTTACATTAGTTCGAGCTCTTTTTTATGTGTCTGAGCATTTTTTAACTGGTGCAAATAAGTTTATAATATTTAGTAAAAAAACTCGAACCCTTAAGAAAAAACTCGACCCCTCACAAAAAAATCTCAATCATGTACAAAAATGCTCGATTCATTAAAAAAAAGCTCGATCATGTACAAAGACAGCTCGATCCCTTACAAAAAAAACTTGATCTCTTACATTTAAGAATTTTGTTTAATTCTTTATAATTGTAAATTTAATATTAATTATTATTTTCTTAATAATAGTTTGTGATGATGATTTTCACAGGACAATGAATCGGGTGTGAAAAGTCATATCTTACAATGGTCGATGGGAGTAATTACCCGACAGAAGTCAGAGGTATTTAGGTTTTGATAACAGAGGATTGTATGTGTCAAAGAATATGACTTACGATGAACCGGTGTCGATCGTGCAAACCGTTGTGAAGTATGATGAGAACAAATATAGTGCTGATCGACAGTCTATATCAATCGTTTCTGGGACTACATGTCGTACATTTATAAGAAACGGCAATGATGTTGAGTTTATACTAGGGAAAGATAGGGTGATCCCTCAAGCATATGTTAGTCTAATTGACAGGGCAACATGAGATGTGATAAGTGAAGATATCTCTTATCGTGAAAACACTTAACAATTTTGATCGTTAAACGGAAACAACCGGTTGTTGATAGAAAGAAGTGGGATCGAAGGTCGGGATAACATGTGTGGTATCCCACCGGAAGTAGCCAACCATGTTGATATAGTGGGACCTCAATTCGACAATGTCTTTGGTTGTTAAATTGAAATGAATGCTAGGCAACACAACCACCAATATAATGAGATCTACAATGACATGAACAATAAGCATAATACTAAACCGATGTTGGGTCGATTCATGAGGTGGATAATGAGGTAAATTTTCACCCGATAGATAATGTAGAGAACAATGAGGAAGGTGAAGAACCTGTATAAACGAAAAGATATGCAATATGTGTACAAAGATTTAGTTCCAATGCACCGGATATAGCTGGGACCTTCGAGGTCCGGCCTAATGTAACTCCAGATGATTCTGATAATGCCACAACGTGAGTTATTCCAGGAGAATAATCATACTCGTTTGGTATGGGTGGAAGCAAAAGCTTGGTTGAAGATGAACCTACAAACATGATATATAAAGGGTAATTTTTCCTACGAAAAAGGATTTGAAGAGACCATTTGGCCATTTTGCAATGCGGAAGAACTTCGAGTGGAAGGTGAAAAGGTCCAATAAGACAACGTTACATCTGATTTGTTTAATGGACAACTGTACGTGGAAGTTAAAAGCGGCGAGGAGAGATGAAGGGACATACTTCCAAGTAAGAAGTTTTGTCAACGAACACACTTGTCCGTTGGAGGATATTCACTGCCGCCACCAACAAACTAATGCAGTAATAATTGGAGAAGTGGTTGCACCTAGACTTCAACAACAAGATGGTCAACTAATGTGTTCGAAGGACATAATCGCCGACATGAAGACAATGTATGGCATCAAAATCATGTACAATAAGGCATATCAAGCCCTCGATTATGCGTTGTCACTGAAAAATGGAACACATGAGGAAACCTTCCAACTGCTGCCATCATTCAGTTACGTTTTGGAACATAAAAATATTGACATAATCACTGACGTACAGTGTGATGAAGATGGTAAATTCCTCTATTTTTTCATGTCGTTGGGTACCTCACTTAGAGGATTCCGGAAGTGTATGCGTCTAATTATTGCGGTTGAAGGTACTCATTTGAAGGGACGATTTGGGAGTACAATGTTAGTTGCAACTGCACAAGATGAGAATGAACATGTGTATCCAATTGCTTTTGGGTACAACGATTCAGAAAACAACCTTCATGGGAGTGGTTTTTGGACTGCTTGAAGGTTACCCTAGGTCATATTGATGATATGGTTTTCATTTCCAATCGACATGCAAACATTGAAGTAAGGATTTCTAAAGCGTTCCCTTATGCCACCCATACCATATGTAGTTGGCACTTTTATGAAAATATCAAGAAGCAATATCATTGAAAGGATATATTGCCATAGTAATGGACAAAGCAGCCCAAGCGTACACTGAGTTGAAATATTCCTGTGTACACTGTTCCGAAAGAAGGTACATGGTGATGATAACAAATGTTGCAAAAAGCATAAACTCATGCCTCAAATTTGCACGGCAACTTCCTATGTTAACTTTGGCCGAGTTCATTAAGAATATGCTATAACGGTGGTTTCATGATCGCTATCGAGCTACATGATCGGTCTATTTCTATACATGTTTTAAGTCCTCATTTCCTATTATTTGTGCTTTGTTCTTATGTGAAATTAGGTATTTTTTGTGTTTGTTGAGCATGTTTAGGTCACATTCCATACAAGATGCGTTGAATGTTATTTTGGAGAAAAAGAGTAAAAAGTTGATTTTTGGAGTAATACAGAACAACTAGATTGCGGGGCCAATATATCTCAGCTCCGATTGAATTGTGTGTCCTACTACCTATGGATTAAAATCCCCGGAAGTCTAGTTTCTGATGCACTTTACAGATCACAATTTCAATATTCCTAGAAGAAGTTATGCACAATTTAGTAACTGAAGGTCAGTGCTGGAAAGTCAACCGCGATCTAGACCGCCGTCTAAGCACAAGACCTACCCAACGGTCTGAGGAATGGCACATGGCAGAAGAATTCCACGGTTGGGACCGCGGTGACCTCCGGAGTGACCCAGGAGGTGGTTTGATGGATTTTTGGCGAAAAACCACTCTGAATTGGTCCATAATTGTTCCAAAACTTCTTAAATCAAATTCAAATGATTTTAGAAGAAAAAAACATGTTTGGTAAACTTCCTAAACTCAAATTATGAGTCAAACATCAAAAGAGGAAATTCAATTTAGATAAGAATTCTCATTCCTTGTTTCATTCTACTTTCCCACTTGATGGATTTTCTAAACCTAAAAAGAATTGGGGATTCACAAGGAAAAGTCACCTATAAATACTTACTATTCTTTGCAATTCAAAAGGGAGAGAGAGAAAAAGAGGAGATTCTAGCTGATACCACCTCTCCATCACCACACATCAACATACAACTCACATTCATCTTTATACATCGAAGATTGAAGACGAAGAAGAATTCATCATTGAAGACTTGAAGAACTCATTGAAGGCCAAGATGAGTTTTATCTTTTCTTTTTCTTTTCTTTCTATTTTCATGATGTGTAACTAATTCCATAACTAGAAAATCAATATGAACCTTTGTGAATGCTCATGTTTGGATTAATAATATTATTTCATCAATTCAATTCTTGATTTGTTCATTGTTCTTAATTGCTTGACTCTCATTAGTTTTAATATTTATTCACACCATAGACCAAGGCTGGATAATTATTTGGCATTATTTTAGGGTTAAGATTATCTGAGAATTAGGGTTAGAGTATAGACCAAACCTAACATTGATTAATGCTCGTTTGAATGAATGAATTTTATCTTTAGCATAGACCAAACAAAGTATAGAATTTGGTTCTTATTTTTTGTGCTTAACGGGTTTCTGATCATTGTTTACACCATAGATCAATGGTGAATAGTGGTTGAGAATACTTGACTCAACCCACGATCATACGGTAATAGTCATATTAAAAATAAAGAATGAACCCCTTGAATTGATTGAATCTTGTTAACAAATTAATTCCAAACATTGAGTGTTCATAATTGGGGATCATTGATGACCTAGTGTTTTCTTTCCATTGATCACAGCACCAATTCTTTGTTAAATTTCTTTCATAGGATAATTTAGTTTTAATTCAATCTTCAAACAATCTCTTCACAACAAATCTTTTGGTTACTTTCAATTTAGCTGTAATTAGAATTAGTTTTAATCGATAAATCTCTAATCCTCGTGGGAACGATCTTTACTTGCCGCTGTGCTATCTTCATGATTCGTGCACTTGCGAGTATTGTTTTTACAAAACGATTTACAACAATCACTACACAGTCCATGCGTCATCAGTTAACCGATACAACACATCTTGTGATCTTAAAACGTGTGAAGAAGTGCGGTTATATGACTGTAAATCCAATGGACTGGAACATATTCTCTATGAAACGGTCTGAAAAACAGTGGACTATTGACTTAGCCCGAAACACCTGCACATGCAACAAATTCCAAGTGGACCATTTTCCATATTCTCACGCTCTCGTGACCGTAAGGTACATTACAATTTATAGTGTACGGTTAATATTACTGAAACGTAAAAAACCAACATTTTCATTGTTGGTGTTGTTAGTGCAGGGAGCGAAACTTGGATTACACATCCCTGTGTGCGGACTACTACAAGAGACAAACACTTATTGATGCATACTTGGTTCTTATTATGCCGGTTGTACATCCTTCAACACAGGTAGTGCCATATGACATTGCTGAACGGGTGGTTTTAAATCTAATCTCCAGGAGACAAGTAGGACACCCGATGACGGGTTAACAAGTCTCGTCTTCGGAAAAGACATCCACACAATCATGTAGAAGATGTGAACAATTGGGTCATAATTCCAGGAGGTGTTCCAACCCACCTTTGATTAATAAAGGTCCAAGCAGAGGTGTTCCCGATGAATACCGCCGCAAGTGTAGCATCTGTCATTCAATTGGACACTACAAACAGACGTGCCTCAATAGGGACTCTATCGGGGAATGAATGACGACGTTTCCATTGATGACATTGTAATAATTTAGAATTATATGACATTGTAATAATTTGGAATTGTATGAATTGTTCATTAACTTATTTTGTAATTAAACAAGAGTTTTTTTTCCAGTTATAATATTGTTCAAGGTTTGCAATGTGTGTCATACTTTTGACGGCAGACACTTGAAATAGAAACATTAAAAGAAATTGAAATAATATAATTGAAATAGAATGTATTTGTACATAACAAATTGTACAAAACATAAATAATATACAACAATTAATATACAACCAATCTCTAGGCGAGCTTGGAGTTACAAAAAACCTCAACTGCAGCCATTTTCTCCCGAATGATCCCCATCTCGTCTTTCGACCAATCGAAAGCCCGCCGATCTGCCAGTAAGTACTCGATCAGTCTTAATGTATGAGGACCACAGTCACCCCTACAATTGGACACATTAACACGCATTACAATTCGTGTTTAGTAAAACAATCTCTAAGTTAGAAAATGAAATAGAATGTCTTACGATTGGTTTTGTTAGGGGACCATTGAGGTGGAGACCACGCTGACCGAGAAAGGTTTATTTTGACTAGGGAACGTCCGACGACCAGCTCTTCGCGCAGTGTGGAACCCCGTGTCATTCAACATTGACGGTAAAAACCTATGCAATGGGTGGACCTGCTGCTTTCTGATATACACGATGACATCTTGTCTCCAGGGGTTCAGTATCTCCATCTTCCCGAGACTAAGTCAACGGTCACTAGGAGCCAATGTTGGCGCCAAAAGTTACTTGGTATTTAAACCTGTAATATTATTCAGAAGGTGTTAGGATATACGAACTCATTTTAATTTAAATCATTTACACCGTGTAACACTCACCAAGTCAACCTTATGCCATGGACGGTTTCCACTCGTGGTAGCTCTATGAACTGTCTGAAGGTCCTCATCCAACCTCCGGGACTGCAACACATTCCACCTCGCCGTCATCACAGTCCCGTGAGCATCACGAGGCATCTTTCTCTCCCACTGTACCATCATAAGTGGCTGTATATACATTCATTGACAGGAAGTTATCAACAATAAAAAACCAAAAAACTGTATGCGAAACCAATAAGTTATAAATACTTACATAGAATTGTGTATCCAATACGTTGATCCTCTGGTTGTACACAATCGGGAATCCTCACTGACACTTCCAAAAAATATTGAGGTACGCGTCCATATGTTGACAATATATAAATGTAATGAATTGTTAGCAATACAACATTACTTAAACAAATGTCAAATACAAAATCACGTAAGTACATACCGTGTCCTCTAAGTCCATGATGTTGGATTGCATCCATTGGAACCATTTGGCTTCTACTGGTGCCAGCACGCCCACATCACATCTGCTTAATTGTTGGATTAGCTTTATAATAATTTTTTTAAACATAACAAGACTACCAAATTCATAGATAAAGTTGTACTCACAGTTCCTCGTTGATGTTCCTCTTGAAGGCTTTAAAAGCCACTAGCTGGTCAACATCCACCAGATTGTGAGGGTCAAATATGTGGTCCGCAGACTGGGGTTGTGTCCTCACCCTTTTCGATCGATATAGATCTGTGTAAGGGCTGATCAACTGCCAACCGCGCTTGAGTATACGCTTCCTAGGTAGGACTACAACCTCCGAGGTATGCTGCGACGAGGAGCTCTATGCTCGTATATCGGTTGGATCGGTTGATATACTGGGTGGTGGAGGGGACCGCTACGGCTGGATGGATGTACGAGGTGGAGGGGACTGCTGGCCATCGATCGATAGGTGAGGTGGGGGGAGCTCCGGAGCTCGTTCGATGTGCTGTGTGGTGGAGGGGACTGATGCGGCTGGATATATATGCGAGGTGGAGGGGACCGCTGACTATAGATCGATGGAAGAGGTATGGGGGAGCTCTGGTGCTCGGTCGATGTGCTAGGTGGTAGGGGGAGCTGGGCCTAGGTTGACCCAGACAGGACTACTGTATATGTAGCATGCCTAGTAATGCCAGTACACAACTGAGCTTCACTCTTCGAACCTGCCCCCCGGTAGGCGGGTGCTCTATACGTCCATCTGTCCTGTCTGTCCCCCCCTAATACCCACCTGTCCTGTCTCTAGGACTAAAGTCTAGATTAGAAGGCGGTGGACCATCCCTGTGCGTATGCATCGTCGACCCTGAACCCCCAGATCATATCCAGTAATACTCGGTGCTGCTGCTGTCGATCCTCGTCACTCTTTCAAAACATATCCAGTAACTCCCAATGTTGCTGCTATTGATCCTCCTCACTCTTCTGGAGGGCTTCACGAACAGCGTTCAACTGAAATCATGTCTACATTGTTAGTATAAAACTATTAACATGTCGTGTTAATAAAAAACAAAACTATCATTTCAACTTACCTCTCCTTCACGTCCAACACCTCCACATGAATCCCCTCTAGATGTAGCAGGTCCGGGGGTGGTAAACTGAACCCGCCTATGCCTCCCTCGCTAAGGGTCCGACTCATATCCCTCACTGTCACTGGCCCTGAAACCCCCAGACTCCTGCTTCGATCCCTCACTGGCCCTGGCCTTAAAATCCCTACCCTCTGTCCTACTGTTCTCGCCAAAGGTAGTTTGATCAGGGACCAAATGCGGAATTTGAAGCCTATCTTTCTCTACATACAGGCTCCCCTTCATTTAGCCCTGCATAGTACGATGCCTCTCTCAACTGGTGTGGGAACCAGTTCAATCCTGTAACCATCTGAAATCTTGGTTAGAACAATGTGATTGTACACTCAGTAACTAATATAAACATTAACAAATTAAATAAATACCCTGACTTTGAAAATCTTGGTCAGCTTCTTCCCAGTCAGTTGTTTGCTCAACTTTCATTTTAAAATACAGGGAGACAGGTCCGTAACCCTCCGGGTGCCGAACTGGAGGCCCAAATCAGGGATCACATCGAAAGCAAATATCTGCATCAAAGATAAGTACAATAAGAATCCATAACGTTTAGGACACCAACAATAAAGTACATGTTGTAATTCAAAGTTCTTACCAATAGAGTGTGAGATAGACCATAAATGTTATAGGTCTCCACCGTTTGTACGTGAATGCCCTTTTCCTGCTGGCGTCTCTCGAACCCGTCACGTCGCCCATCAAACGCATGCTTGAATGAGTAAATGGAATGTCTGTACACTTGGGCACCCCACGGAAACGTATCGAACGCATTGAGGTCCTCCACCAGCCGAAACTGCCAAGCTTGAATCTTGAATCTCTCGTCCATCCCCATCAGTATCCAGTTCAGCATGTATATGAGACAGAGCTTCACAACATCGTACGCCTTCTGAAACTCTCCGAGGGTGAGAACAACCTTTTTCTCCTTGAACGAAACCTTATCGGCTCCAGGAAAATACCACTGATGTATGCCATTTTCCACTTTTGTATACACGCTCGTGTCCGGTACAACTTCAAACCGTAATCCGATGATCATGTAAAATTCCACCTACGAAAACCTCACCGAATGGTTCCCTAACATGAACTACATCTCATCTGTTGATCCCTTATGATTGAGCTCCCTCAAAAGCAACCGATGAATAACACCACCTGAAAACTACATCTCCCGATGCATAGTTAGGAAATTTCCAAAACACGAAGCCATGAGCCGACGCCGGTCTTCAACAGTAAATTCTACAGCGACCCGATTCAGCGCGTCGTTTATATGGGCAAGGGAGTCAAAATGGTCGTGTCGAGTCAGTTTGCCCTCGTACCAGTCTTCTTCTGGAGTTTTAAGCGAATCCCTCAACCTATTTCTCATCTGCAATGTCACAGAAACAATACATCACTAAACTGAAAAAAGCTCGGAACCGACATTAAAAGTCTCGGGCCATTGTAAAAAACTCGATCCTTTGATAAAAAAGCTCGGGTCTTTGATAAAAAAACTCGAACATTTGACAAATAATCTCGGACCTTAACCAACCAAAAATTATAAAAAAAGCTCGATTATGTTTTAAAAAAGCTCGGGTTCACAAAAAACAAACTCGATAATTTGAAAAATAAGCCCAAACCAATGAAAAAAAAGCTCGATCTAATGAAAAAATAGCTCGAACCAATTAAAAATAAGCTCGAACAAATGACAAAATGCTCGAACCAATTAAAAAAAAGCTCAATCCAATGAAAAGAAAATGCTCGAACCAATGAAAAAAGGCTCGATCCCTTTAAAAAATTCTCGATCTTTTGAGAAATAACTCGGACCTTTTTAATAAAAGCTTGATCATGTTCAAAAAAAGTTTGATTTCACTTAAAATAAGCTCGATTTACCAAAACCTAATTTTCATAAAAAAAACTCGGAAATCTATCAAAAATGCCTGATTCAACTACGAAAAAGCTCGGATCTCCTTAAAAAAATCTCGGTTACCCAGAATTTCATCTTTCTCAACAGATATTCAACCTCATTTCAAACCCCAACCTAAACCCCAACCATTCTCAAATCTCTATTTCAACCATAATCTACAATTTCAATCAACATTCAATGCAAGTTATCAACAACAAAAACGAAAAAAAAAACAAACAAACTGAACTTACCTCTGTCAATAGCAAAAAATATGGTGTACTCTCATCTCTGTCACTTCGCCGACGATTTCGTAGCCGTCGATTAGCTTTCCGTTGGTTTTTCTCTCTCTCTTGCTTTTCTCTGACTTTGAAAATGACAACTTTATTTTTTTTCCAATAATTCAGGGTATTTTTGTCTGATCACGTTAAATGGTGTCTTTTAAATATACATTAGTAAAATGATGATATTTACACAACACCCCCTCGTGAACTAATAATTTTTCGAGCCCTTTTTATCTTTTAGCACTCCAATTTTAAAGACACTCAATTTTAAAAATAAATTTCTAAAGACACTTCATTTTATTTTAATAAAAGTTAGTATGAACTTTCGTAGTATTTGGATTTATTCGAGAAATAATCTTTTTTGAATTAAATTATTAAAAAAATAAAATGTTACATATTAAACTCCCTTTCCTCCAACAAATATCTCTAATTTCTCTAATTTTCTATCTCATTCTTTCTCAAACAAGAGTAACACTTAAGAAAATAAGCTTGATTTTTAGGAACCTTAAATATGTATTTATTAACAAAAAAAAAAAACCTCAAAAAACAAGTACCTTATTTTTCAAAAATTAAAAAATAAAATCAAAATATAAAAATATTTTTTGTTACTATTGTAGATATGTGATTGCCTAGAAAACTTTAATTCCTTCATTAGTCTTAGAAATTTTGAGTTTAATCGAATCTAGGGACGTAACAAGGATTTATCACTAGGGCGGGCTAAAATAAAAAAATCTTAATAAACCTCTCTGGTAAAAAATATTAATAATTGAAAAATAAAGATGTACTTAGTAGAGAGACATACCACCCTTACACTACAAAATGTATATTTTAAATAAATATGTTAACAAAATAAACGTACAATGCAAAAATATCAAAATGGACACCTATTTTAGCAAAATTAAGCAACATGTTGACTTAAGTTCATGCACGCCCAATATTTCGTTGAAATCCCCAACACTCATATTTACACATCAAAATGTACATCCACGTTAGGAAATTAAACTTTTGTTTTCTTATAAAAAATTTCTAGTCATAAATTCTAAAAGACTATCCACAAAAACTCATTTACAATTGACATAACACAATAAAGAGCTTAATCTTAATGTATATATATAAAATTCATTAAAATATACATAACTTGAAAACCAAACTTTTTTTTTTTGAGATAGAGTATGTATGACAGATTAGTTATTAAAAATACTCTTTTATTTCAAGCGGTAGGTGTGGGTCAAAATTAAAAATATAATTTAGAATGATATAACAAAAAAACAAGAGATTAAGAGAAAGGAAGGTGAGGCATGCAATAAGAAGCTTCATTTATTGGATCTAAAATGATAATTAAATAATATGCAAAGGGTATTGTTAATAGCCATTTTTGGTAAGGGGTCAAAGTGAAATTTTTCACCAAACTGGTACATGGTAGAACATGCTTTTTGATATCAGGTAGGGTTGGCATGCTACTACCTACCTCGAGATACTAATCTTTGCACCACCCAAAGATCAGGACCATCTAGCAGCGAGGTAACTTCTACCTAGTACCTCGACGACAGGTCGAACGCTTGGTACCAAAATACCTCGATGCCATCTCGCCGCCTCTTTCAGGTACGTTACATGTTCATCAGGTAAGAAGGAAGTTAGTCAGAAAGTTCCAGAATGATTGGTCAAGCGCCACGCCACCAGACTGGTACCCCGAGGTACCTCGCCACTGATATGTAGAATTGTGTTTTTTCCTCCAAGCTATAGAGTTGACTTCTTAAAGCGCCATAATGCAAACAGATAGGTTAACAGATTCATCATTTATTTAAATTTAAACCCAAAAGGAAATCTGACGTAATCAATGGGAGTAATTCCTACGTAATTTGATTCCCCCATCAACGTCAATCATTTCCGGTAACACAGCCAATCAATTGGTCTAAATTATAAGGATTTGATTGACAATGATGAGGGATTAAAAGGGGACGTCAGGATCCAGACAGGGCATTGAATGACAGAGAAAAAGGGCAGAGCTTCTTCGCCATTTTTCTTAGAGGATTTAGCCATATATCAACACGCACGAGTTCACCATCTCCAAAAGTGTTTAGAGAGAGAGAGATAGTATAGTTAGATCAAATTTGTATCGTTTCCATGATCATTGTACTCCATTAAAGTCATATCACCTATTTGATTAATAAAATAGTTCTCATCTAGCAATCCCATTCTTCCTTTCTCTTTCCTTAATCTCTCTCGAATCTCTTTGGTACGAAGTACCTACCCCCCGCGACCTACCTAGGTAGCGGGTTGGGGGTGTTAACTGATATTCTTCACCTTGAGCGAATTTTCGGTTAATAGGTGTATTCTGCAATTTTTGTTTTCAGATGGGACAGGGTGGGCTAACCTTAGCCTCTGTGATGGTCCGTGACACGTCCTAAAGAAGTGTTCCTACTCTCAAGTATAAGAGTATCAAAGTAATAAATTAACCGGTAAGACCGG
Source organism: Dipteronia dyeriana (assembly GCA_032871835.1). Lineage (NCBI taxonomy): Eukaryota > Viridiplantae > Streptophyta > Magnoliopsida > Sapindales > Sapindaceae > Dipteronia > Dipteronia dyeriana. The sequence goes on along the minus strand of CM065303.1, from coordinate 55,818,055 downwards.
GTCGAACCACAGGGAGGTTGTTCACTTGTCCTTGTAGAATTAATTTCTAGATTAATTAATAAGCTTGTATAAAATGTAAATCAATTAAAATTAATATTGGGGCTAAGGGATCCACTGTTGGTATTTCGAATATGATCAAATTATTTATATTTAGTATAGATTAATGGGAGGGTATTCTACTCCACTGACCACTCTATAATAAATATGGGTAAAAGTACTCACTGTACTAGACAATAGCTGTCTATCTACAGTGAGTCACAAACTCCACAAAGATTAGAGGGGATAAACCACTCTCTGATAAATATGGGTAAAAGTACTAACTGTGCTAGACAATATCTGTCTATCTACAGTGAGTCAAAAACTCCACAAAGATCAGAGGGGAGAAAGCATAAAAATAATAAACTTACCAAAATTGGATCATATTTTCCATACCAACAATATCATCTTTGGCCCCAGCTATATAAAATTAGCCAGACATAATTTAACTAGAAAATAACTATTTTATTTAAACTGAGAATTCGAGAAAAAAGGAGAGAGAATTTCATAAATCTAACATCAGATTTGGATTCAGGACCTCAAAATTAGGGGGGAGAGACCCCCTATTTACACAAAATACGGATGAAAATTGACCATCGGATGAATTTAGAATGGAGCGTCCAGATTTCGCCAAGTCATCAGTGAACAGTAACCCATCCATGAGTGAACAGTATCGCATCCGAGAGTGAACAGTGAAAGTCAACTATAAACAGTGAAAGTCAATGTGAACAGTGAAAGTCAGCTGTGAACAGTGAATAGTCAAAAATACGAAAATGCCATTCGTGGTCTTCTTAATGTTTTTCGACGTTCTAAACTTGAAAACGCTATTTGTTTTGCCATCTGACATCTCCATGATTCTGAATTGATCGAATTACCTCTGAAATACAAAGAAAAATACACTGATTACTATACAACACATTTATTTATGCGAACGAACGAAATTATGTCTAAATTGAGGAATTAATCATATTGGAAGTGTAAAATGATGATATTATCCCTTAGTAAACATACACTTTTCAGTGTTAATCACACCCTCCAACCAGCTTATTGCTAGTCCCTAGCAATTAAAGCGAAAATAGTAAAGACTCAAATTCAAATCTTTAAACTACCAAATAGACAAACTCCCCCATACCTCTTTTCTCACCCTTTGACAACCAGTCATCAATTGAGTTATTAGTCAAACTTTCTTGTGCTCAATAAAGATCAATACAATAACTGTGAGATTCAATTGAAATCAGTCAACATTTTCATTCCAAAATCTCACCAGGGCTTTTTCCTTAGGCAGCAGTTTATTCTTTTTTTTTTAATACAACAAAATTGGAAACAAACATTCCATATTTAATCCATGTAGCGAGCTTTAGGCCAATGACTCCCAAACCAGTTGGCTTTAGGGCATTAAGTGTTAAAACACTCTTACGGGCTTAATTACTCGGATTGTAGATATTTTTTTTATTATTTTATTATTTTTTATAGTACAATTCACTTAAGCTTTCTCTTTAACCCGTGTAACGAGCTTTGGGTCAATGACTCCAAAACCAGTTGGTCTTAGGGCATTAGGTGTTAAAGCACCCCTCAGACTTAATTGCTCGAGTTAAAGAGGCTACGGAACTGCACTTTATTCTTATCCAGACTCCACCGTTTTACGCGAACACTCTATGCTTACTGAGGCATGAGGCCCGGCTACTAAGTAAGAGTTTTGATCACAACACACAAAATTATTATTATTATTACTATATAAAATTTTAAACAAGACCATTGCCTTTGGTTGTTACCCTTGAATGATGTTTCAGAACTCAATATCGTAAAATCTCAACTTACTGCACATAATCACGTGTCAATGTGCGTGTGTGTTCAAAATAGTTCGAAAAATTTCTCAAGATGACTTAATGAACAAAAGGATTAGTCAATGATATCACAATGGAGAGTTTATAAATTTGAATAGTCAGAAGAAAGGAAAAAAAATGCATCAGAACTACAAAGATGCGTCTCAGAAGTATCTAACAGATCTCCTTACTCGGCCATCTTTACAAAAAAAAAAATGGTCAGAAGTTGGTTTTTTTTTTTTTTTTTTTTTTTTAGAAACTAAAGTTATTGAATCAACTATCCCCTCCCCCCAACCAGAATGAGACATTGTCCCTAATGTCTTTAGAAAGAGTTAAGGTTTAGAAGATATCACCTGAACAACTTGAAAGACAACAAAATCCTGCAACACAACAAAAGAAATACAAAATAGAGGAAAATAAAATGCATAAAAACCATGGGACAATAACAAACTGAGATTCAGATCAATTCTGCGTTTCTTGTTCTCTTCATCAGTGGACCAATCAATTTTGGGGGTTGAAGGATCTGGCTCATAAATGAAAGCTTGTAACTGGTCAATCAGCCCATGAGGACTTGAGGCAGAGATAAAGATAATAAAATGATAATAAAAACAAAAAGGATATTTACTGGTAGCTGTGATTGTGGCTCACATCTTTCTCTGGTTTTACGTCCAGAAACGGCTTCAACGCCCTCTATGGGTCGAGGATATGCTTCCCATCCAATTTTCTTATAAATTGGCAAACATGGTCTTTTAAAGTCAGATTCCCAAGACTATATTGTGCATGTTCTTTTTGAAATTGTGGCCATAATCGGTCAATTTCCATTTGCACATATCCACTAGGATGTGCATCAAGAGTCGTTAGGATATTATCCAGTGAATCCCTACGCAAACCATGCCTAATGAATAAAATTTTATCTTCCCGATTATTAGACACCATTCCTAATGAACGACAACGTGTGTTGCAATTTGTACGTGCACATTTGTGACAAGTAACCCCTAACTTCTTAGCTCTTCATTTTTTTGCAAGGTTACTTCTTCCAAAACCAGGTATGTAAGATATAAATGAATCAGCAGACTCACCTGCTAGACGTACCTTAGCTTCGATCAACCATCGAATTTCAACAGGAATGTTGTTTATCTTCAGTAAGCGTAATCTTTCGGAACGTGCTTTGTAAATCTTTTTCAGAGCATTTTGGGGCAACGATGGAAAATGTTTTCGCAGGTTTGTGAAAATTTCATCCATGCCTTTTTTTGGGGATTAGTTATTTGGGAAACTGAATTAAACCGACTGTAATTGTCACGGAGTACCGTTATCCGCCACTTAACCGGGGTTATATAGCAAAAACACACCAAGAAAAAACTGAACCTAGAAATTAATCCTGTAAAAATTCAAAACGTAAAAGCGAACAAAAACAAAAATATTAATTGCAAACACAAATAAAGTCAAAAGCAAAAGATTTGTTTACCCACCTTTGTAACAAGGGTCAAAAAGGACGGTAGAGTCTTTTTTAAAATCTGTATTTTCTAAGAATGGTTTCACACGTTGTCCATTTACTTTAAGCACATTACCATTCCTAGGATTCTCAATGTCAAGGGCACCATATGGATACACGTGTTTCACAACAAATGGACCACTCCATTTCGATTTCAATTTACTAGGAAACAAATGAAGTCGAGAATTATAAAGCAAAACCTTTTGACCAACTTCAAATGATCTTCTTAAAATTCGTCTGTCATGAAAGGTTTTAGATTTTCCTTTAAGAATTTTTGCATTTTCATATGCATCATTTCTTAATTCTTCAAGTTCATTTAATTGCAACTTGCGCAATTCACCAGCATCATTTAGGTTAGAATTGAAAGCTTTAATGGCCCAATATGCTTTTTTCTCAAGTTCAACAGGTAAGTGGCAAGGTTTTCCATAAACTAAACGATAAGGAGACATACCCAAAGATGTTTTGAATGCAGTACGGTAAGCCCAAAGTGCATCATTTAGTCTAAGAGACCAATCTTTTCGATTAGGGTTAACCGTTTTTTGCAAGATATGTTTTATCTCCCTATTTGCTAACTCAACTTGACCATTTGTTTGAGGGTGGTATGGTGTGGCAATTTTGTGTGTGACTCTATATTTCTTCATTAAAGACTCAAAAGATTTGTTACAAAAGTGTTTGCCTCCATCACTGATAATGGCTCGAGGGATTCCAAATCGACTCAAAAGATTTTCCTTTAAAAACTTGATCACTGTTTTGTGATCATTATTTCGACAAGGAATTGCCTCGACCTATTTTGACACATAATCAACAGCAACTAAAATGTACAAAAATCCAAATGACGGTGGAAATGGACCCATAAAATCAATTTCCCAACAATCAAATATTTCAATGACAAGAATGGGGTTTAAAGGCATCATGTTTCGCTTGGAAATGGATCCTAACTTTTGACTTTTTTCACAGGTTTTACAAAATGCATGTGCGTCTTTAAATAATGTGGGCCAATAAAATCCACACTGTAAGATTTTTGCAGGCATTTTCTTTGACGAAAAATGACCACCACATGCTTCAGAATGACAAAATTCAATGACACTACTTACCTCATTGCCTGGAATACACCGTCGAACAATTTGATCAGGACAATACTTGAATAAGTACGGGTTATCCCAGTAAAAACGTTTTACCTCGGTCAAAAATTTCTTTCTGTCCTGTGCATTCCAATTGAGTGGCATCATTCCTGTTGTAAGATAATTAATAATGTCAGCATACCAAGGTAAAGTTGTGATAGAGAATAAAAGATCACTAGGAAAAGAATGTGCTTTTTCTTCTGGCTCGTCATCTTTCTTTTCCAATTCTTCAAAATCTAAAGAGTCTCTTTCTTTTTCGGCAACCTATAAACAATTATCAAGATGTGAATGCGAGCTTGACTCAGGTGAATTGATCAAACAAATTTCAGATGAGTTAAAAGAATCCTTTTGAACATGATCTTCAACAATGGTTTCAATAATGTCTACATCTTTATCTTCATTTTCATCATCAAATGGTTGATTAGACATGTTGAAAACATTAAGCTTAATTTCTATATTTCCAAAAGACATGCTCATTATTCCATTCCTGCAATTAATCAAGGCATTAGCAGTAGCCAAAAATGGTCAGCTCAATATAACAGGAATCGATTTGTGCTCATTAACAACAGGTTGTGTTTCCAAGACAATAAAATCTACTGGGTAGATAAATTTATCGACTTGTACTAACACATCTTCCACTATTCCTTTTGGTATTTTAATTGACCTATCAGCAAGACAAAGTGTGGTTGAAGTCGGCTTTAACTCACCAAGTTTAAGTTGCTGATAAAATGAGTATGGGAGCAAATTTACACTAGCACCTAGGTCAAGTAAAGCATGCTCAATTTTACAGTTACCAATTGTGCAGAAAATAGTGGGACAACCAGGATCTTTATATTTCAAAACATTTTTATTGGAAAGAATGGAACTTACTTGTTCAGCCATAAATGCTTTCTTTCTTACCTGATGTTTTCTTTTCACAGTGCACAGATCCTTCAAAAATTTGGCATAAGAAGGTACCTGTTTGATTGCGTTCAACAAAGGGCTATTGATCTTTACCTGTTTGAAAATTTCAAAAATCTCTGAGAAATGCTTCGATTTCTGTGAATTTTTAAGAGCCTGGAGATATGGGAGTGTAAGTGGGGATTCAATTATTTCTTCGTCAACAGTGGTTTCATCAACCCCTTCCTTACCCTTGGAAAGTGACTCGTCATCATTTTTACCAGATTCAAGAATAGGTTTTTCGATGACCTTACCACTACGAAGAGTGATAATTGATTTGACTTGATCTGGGCATTGGTTATTATCATAGGAACTTGACTGACTCTTGGGATTTGGTTGTGGTTGAGATGGAAACTTACCTTTTTCGTGTGTGGTGAGTGTAAAAGCAATCTTTGCCATAGTATCTTTAACATCTATCAAGGTTTGTGCAGTTTGGCTGTTAATTGATTCTTTCTTCTCAATGAATGAGTGTAAAATGTCTTCAAGGTTTTTCCTATATGGTGGGACATAAGGTGCATAACCTTGAGGGTTTTGGAAATTCTGGTGTGTTTGTGGATGTGATGAACCCGGTGGTTATGAAGAATGGGCTTGATTGTTGTTCCTCCAACTAAAATTTGGATGATTTTTCCATCCAGGATTGTAGGTTTGTGAGTATGGGTTGGAATTTGGCTTGTTGAAAGTGTGCAAAACATTGGCTTGTTCATGAAGGCAATCTTTTATGGCTGGCAAAGTTGGACAACTATGAGTGATATGATCATCAGAATCACATACATGGCATGTGATTTCTTATACAGATTTTACATGTTCACTCTTTTTAGTTTCTAAAGCTTCAACTTTCCTAGCTAGAGATGCGAATCTAGCTTGAAATCTAGCTTGAAGGTCATGATCTTCCCTAAGATTGTATATGCCTCCACTAGATGGAGATGGTTGTGGTTTGCTCATGGACTCATATTAACCAATGATGTCCCAATTTTGAGCACTTTCGGTGATATGGTCAAGGTATTCAAGTGCATCTTCAGGATTTTTGTCACTGAACTCCCCATTACACATCATTTCAACTACTTGTCTACTTTGGGGTGTGAGTCCCTCATAGAAATGTGACACTATCCTTCATGTTTCAAAACCGTGATATGGACAGACATTTAACAACTCTTTGAACCTATCCCAACATTGGTAAAGTGTTTCCCCAGGTTTTTGGGCAAATGAAATGATTTGCCTCTTAAGAGAGTTTGTTCTATGAGGTGGGAAAAATTTCTTTAAGAACTGTTGTTGCGTATCATTCCAAGTTTGGATTGATCCTGACCTAAGGTTTTGTAACCAAGTTTTAGCTTTATCTTTTAAGGAAAAAGGGAAAAACTTAAGCTTGATTATATCCATACTAACATTTTGGTCAGTGCAAGTGTTACAGACTTCCTCAAACTCTCTAAGATGCAAATATGGATTTTCAGATTCAAGACCGTGAAAATTGGGTAAAAGTTGAATGATTCCCAGTTTAAAATTAAAGTGTGTTGCATTTGGTGGGAAAGCTATGCATGAAGATGCTCCAGTACGTGTAGGATTCATGTAGTCTCTAAGAGTTCTAGGTGGATTTGGGTTAATGTGGTTGTCATGGTCAACATAAGGCGGATGATTGCTGTGTTGAGATATGTTGTCAAGAGTTTCTAAAAGATTTTCAACTTGGTTTCCTGCTGGATGTCTAAGTGGGTTTTCATCCATGTTGTTAGTGAATGAGGCTTAATGGAGATGAAAAACACAAAAATGAAGAAAATAAAAGAAAAAGTGATAAAAATAACAAGATGCAAAATTCTAGGGGTATAAATGCAAGTATGTACAAGTATTGGGGTAACAGTGTAAATAATTAAAATATAGGGACTAAAGTAAAAATATGATAATTACAGGGGCTGGTATGCAAAAATGAAAAATAAAATGACCTATATGCAAATGTAAACTAGATCTAAGCTAAAATGCAAATAAAAAGTACAAGAACTAAAATGCAAAAATGTGATTAAAGATAACAAGTGTTTTTTTTTTCAAGTGGATGAAGTTTATGATTGAGATAAGTGATGCAAAATTAAATAAAAAATAAAAAATAAAAAATAAAGAAGATAAAAAAAAAATAGCAAAACTAAAATAAAATTAAAAAGAAATTACTACTACAAAGAAAATGCGGACTTACCTCCCCGGCAGCGGCGCCAAAAACTTGACACGTCCTAAAGAAGTGTTCCTACTCTCAAGTATAAGAGTGTCAAAGTAATAAATTAACCGGTAAGACCTGGTCAAACCACAGGGAGGTTGTTCACTTGTCCTTGTAGAATTAATTTCTAGATTAATTAATAAGCTTGTATAAAATGTAAATCAATTAAAATTAATACTGGGGCTAAGAGATCCACTATTGGTATTTCGAATATGATCCAATTATTTATATTTAGTATAGATTAATGGGAGGGTATTCCACTCCACTGACCACTCTCTAATAAATATGGGTAAAAGTACTCACTATGCTAGACAATATCTGTCTATCTACAGTGAGTCAAAAACTCCACAAAGATTAGAGGGGATAAACCACTCTCTGATAAATATGGGTAAAAGTACTCACTGTGCTAAACAATATTTGTCTATCTACAGTGAGTCAAAAACTCCACAAAGATCAGAGGGGAGAAAGCATAAAAATAATAAACTTACCAAAATTGGATCATATTTTCCATACCAACAGTATCACCTTTGGCCCCAGCTATATAAAATTAGCCAGACATAATTTAACTAGAAAATAACTATTTTATTTAAACTAAGATTTCGAGAGAAAATGAGAGAGAATTTCACAAATCTAACATCAGATTTGGATTCAGGACCTCAAAATTAGGGGGGAGAGACCCCCTATTTATACAAAATACGGATGAAAATTGATCATCGGATGAATTTAGAATAAAGCATCCAGATTTCGCCACGTCATCAGTGAACAGTAACCCATCCATGAGTGAACAGTAACGCATCCGAGAGTGAACAGTAACACATCGTGAGTTAACAGTGAAAGTCAACTATAAACAGTGAAAGTCAACTGTGAACAGTGAAAGTCAACCGTGAACAGTGAAAGTCAACCGTGAACAGTGAAAGTCAACTGTGAACAGTGAAAGTCAACTGTGAACAGTGAAAAGTCAACTGTGAACAGTGAAAGTCAACTGTGAACAATGGAAAGTCAAAATTACGAAAATACCATTTGTGGTCTTTTTAATGTTTTTTGACGTTCTAAACTTGAAAACGCTATTTTTTTTGCCATCTGACATCTCCATGATTCTGAATTGATCGAATTACCTCTGAAATACAAAGAAAAATACACTGATTACTATACAACACATTTATTTATGCGAACGAACGAAATTATGTCTAAATTGAGGAATTAATCATATTGGAAGTGTAAAATGATGATATTATCACTTAGCAAACATACACTTTTCAGTGTTAATCAGTCCGTCCATGATTAGTTGTAACAAATCAAGTTTTCATATATCTATTTTTTATTTATGAAAAAACAAGATATTTGTGTGTGTGTGTGTGTGTATATATATATAATATGGTCAAGTTTTCATATATCTATTTTTTAAAATTTGTGACTTAAAACTTTGACTTTAACATCTCAACCATCTAGGCGCTCTTAATCTAAAAGTTGTAAATGTATTCAAATCTCAATCATTGGATTAAGAGCACATGAATAGTTGAGATGTTGAAATCAAAATTTTAAGTCACAAATTTAATTGATTTAGCTTGACCTATATATATATATGTGTGTGTGTGTAACTGTTAGTAAAAAACCAAAATATTCATAAGTTTTTTTTCTTTAACAATTAATTAGAGATTGATCAAGAAATTATAGAGATATGATTTTTTTTAGCTAAAAATAAATGGCACTATTTCAGAGGGGTGTTGTGCAAATATCGCCAGTTTAGTAATGTAAGTTTAAAAGGCACCATTTAAGGTAAAGAGACGAGAATACCCCGACAAAATTGAAAAAGAGAGAAAGTTGTCATTTTGTGAGTCTGAGAAAAGCAACAGTGAGGAAGAAACCGATGACAAGGAAATCGACGGCGAGGAAATCGACAGCTTATTGACCAGAACGGGAATGCAGTACATTTCGCAGCGATTGATAGAGGAAAATTCAGTTTCTTTTATTTATCGATTTTTTGTTCATAACTTATCATTGCATTTTAGACTTGTTATGTTGATTGAAATTGTAGATTAAGGTTGACACTGGTTGTGGTTTTGGTTTGGGTTTGAAATGAGGTTTAATATTCTGGTATCGAGATTTTTTTTTTTAAAATAAAAATGAATCGAGAATATTTCAAGCTAGATCGAGGAAATCTTTTAGAAAGATTCGAGGAATTTTTTCATACGATCGAGCTTATTTCTCAAAGGGTCGAGAACATTTTAATAGCATCGAGAATATTTTTAAAGGATCGAGAAATTGTTTGGAACGATCGAGAATATTTTCCTAACGATCGAGAATGTTTTTCAAAGTAATTGAGCTTTTGTTAAATGATCGAGAATATTTTTCAAAGAATCGAGAGGTTTTTAAAAGTATCGAGACTATTTTCAAAGGATCGAGAATTTTTTTAAACGAACGAGAATAATTTTGTAACGATCGAGAATGTTTTTGAAAGGGTCCAGATTTTATAAAATGATCGACAAGATTTTTCAAAGAATCGAGAAGTTTTTCAAAGGATCGAGACTATTTTCAAAGGATCGAGACTATTTTCAAAGGATCGAGAATTTTTTCTAACTATCGAGAATGTTTTTGAAAGGGTCGAGATTTTTTAAAATGATCGAGAAGATTTTTTAAAGAATCGAGAGGTTTTTCAAAGGATCGAGAATGTTTTTAAACGATCGAGAATGTTTTTGAAAGGGTCGAGATTTTTTAAAATGATAGAGAAGAATTTTCAATGAATCGAGAGTTTTTTTAAACGATCGAGACTATTTTCAAAGGATCGAGAGGTTTTTCAAAGGATCGAGACTAATTTGAAAGGATCGAGACTATTTGCAAGGGTTCGATAACTTTTTCAAAGGATCGAGAATATTTTTAAAGTATCGAGAATTTGTTTCAAACGATCGAGAATATTTTCTAATTTTTTTAACAGTTTACTGATGTATTTTTTCTGTGACATTGCAGATGACGAGCAGGTTGAAGTAATTGCTTAAAACTCCAGAGGGAGATTGGTTCAAGGGAAAATTGACCCGACACGACCATTTTGAAGCCCTTGCCCGTATAGACAATGCACTTAACCGGGTCCCTAAAGAGTTTGCTGTTGAGGATCGGTGTCGGTTCATGGCCTCCTGTTTTCGGCATTTCATGTCGATGCATCGGGAGTTAAAGTTTTCGGATGGTGTTATTCATCAGCTGCTGTTGCAGGAGTTGGACCATGACGGGCCGATAGATGAGATACGGTTCTTGTTAGGGAACCATGTGGTCAGGTTTTCGAAGGTGAAATTTAGCCTCATCACTGGATTACGTTTTGGAGTCATATCGGACACGAGTATGTATGTTGCAGTTGTGAATGACATACATCAACGGTACTTTCCTGCACATGATGAGGCATCGTTGGATGACTTGAGGGTTGTTATTACCCATGGAGAGTTTCAACAAGTGTACGATGCTGTGAAGTTGTGCCTCATTTACATGTTGAACTGGATATTGATGGGGGTGGACGAAAGATTAAAGATTCCAGTTTGGCAGTTTCGGTTGGTAGAGGACCTCAATGCCTTCGATGCGTTCCCGTGGGGTGCCCACGTCTATAGGCATTCTATATTTTCATTCAAGCATGTGTTACCGCGATGTCGTGAGGAGAGACGCCAGCAGTCATAGGACGATGTTGGACATTCCGTGGTGGGGTACAACATCTATGGTCTATCACAAGCCCTTTTGGTAAGAAATTTGATTTCCAACATGTACATTAAATTTATAATTCAAAATTGTTTTTGATTATAACTGTACTTATCTTTGATGTAGATATTTGCTTTCGAGGTGATCCTCCAACTGGGCGTCGATTTCGGGACTCGAAGGGTTACAGACCTTTGTCCTCGTATGTTGAAGTGGGAGTTGAAGAAATAACCCAGAGGGAAGAAGATGGACAAGATTTTTAGTGCTAGGGTAATTATTTTATTTGTTAATCGTATGTTATATTATTTACTATAAGTAACCATGACATTCATCTAACTACGCTTTCAGATGTCTGCGAGGACGAAAATCGTGCCCATAGCAGTTGAGGCGGTGACACCGTACTTTACAGGCCTAAGTGAGGGGGGGGGGGGAGCCCGTATGACCTTCCTACTGTCCCTTATCCGACTGTAAGTGCAGTTCGTTCCGATGAGGAGGGTGGGGGTCCGACTACAAGTGCAGATCCAGATTTCAGTGGCATGGACACTGGCGGATCTTCACCGTCTTCTCGGTGAGTGAGGCGTAGAAAGGTTCGGTTTACCACCCCAGGAACTGGTACCGATATAGGGGATTCCCTTGTAGGCGTTGGATTTGATGGGGAGGTAAGTTGAGATGGTAGTTTTGTTTTTATTAACATGATCTGTTGATTGTTTTATTATTAACAATGTTGCATGATTTCAGGTCCGTTTAGAACATCAGTTGAACGAGTTGCGTGAAGCCCTCCGGAAGAGTGAGGATGATCGACAACAACATTACCGGGAGTTGCTGGATTTGATTCGGAAGAGCGAGGAGGATCGACAACAACAACATAGGGAGTTGCTTTCATTGATCGGGGGCTTTCAGGGCTTCAGGCCGCATATGTATGAGCATACAGAGGATCCACATACCGGAGGGGTAGTTCTGGAGAATGAGGCTCAGTCTCCCCCTCCCCCTCCCCCCCACCGAGCAAGCAGACGGCCCAGCCTCCCCCTCGGAGTGACCAGTAGGCTCCCTCTCCCCCTCCACCTCTAAGCGAGCAATCGGCCTCCTCCAACTCATAGCGATTCGTAGGCTCCCACTCCACCTCGGAGCAAGCACCAGGATCCCCCCTCTACTGACGAGTGAGGAGCTGGCTCCCCCTCCACCGATGACTGAGCAGCAGGCTCCCCCTCTCTTTCCACCTCCGAGCGAGGAGCCTACCCCCCATCCCCCTCAGAGCAAGAAGCAGACGCCCCCTTCACCTCCCCTCGAGCAGTAAGCTCCTCCTCCCCCGTCCTCATCTTAGCATACATCGGTGGGGGGAGTTCGATAGCAGAGCAGTGTACTGAAGTGCGGTTGGCAGTTGCTTAGCCAGTACACAGATCCGTGCCGACCTTAGATTGCGAGGGTAATACTAGAGGGACCTGAGCACGTATTTAATCCCCAGGGACTGGTGGACGGTGACCAGTTGAAGGCTTACCGAGACTTCAAGAAGAACATAAATGGGGAACTGTAAGTAAATTTCTTTGTTATTTAGGTGTCAGTTTTTCTTCTAATGCATTATATAAATGTGTAACTGATGGAACATTAATATAGACGTGATGTTGATTTGCTGGAGCCGGTTGATGCTGCATGGTTCCATCGGTTGCATACCAACTTCATGGATGTTGATGATGAGGTATATGGGACCGTAAATTCTGTTTATAGTATTTGTTTTAGATGTGTAAGCATCATAACATATCTTTACCTGTTTATATTCCCAGCATATGGATGTGTACTTCCATATTCTTCGGAAGCGTCAACGGGTTTTCCCGAATGTGTACAGTCAGATGGTTAACATATTGGAATCGCAATTTTTTTTTAAGTACTGAAATTAGTAATGATTACGCATGCTTATAGATTTGTATGGAAAACATTAATAACTTTGAGTTTGTGTTTCTACAGTTCTTTCTGGACACCAGTACAGGAAAATGATGCCTCGTGATTCTCGTGGACAGATCACCCCGAAGCGTTGGAATGTTTTGAGGTCATGGTGGAAGGATGACAACCTTATGACGGTGCTTGGGGGTGCCCCGATTGAATGCTGTCCTTGGCACGAGATTGACATGGTAAGTTTTACTTGACATGGTTTGCAATTGTATATGTAAATGTTTTTATACATCCTAACACCTGCTGTTTACGTTTACAGGTCCTGATATCGTGCAACATTGGGCGGTAACATTGGCTACTGGTGACTGTGGACCTCACATGTGGGAAGATGTTCATAGTCGACCCTTGGAGACAGGAAGTCCCAGCTCATATCCTGAAGCAGCAAGTAGCCCCGTTGCGCTACTTTGTGCCCTTGATGCTGCATCAGGCTGGGTTTCATATTGCACGACCGGCTGGACTTCAAAAATTTGAGAATACCAGTAAGCCCTTTGATGTCAGCGTGGTGTCGGAAAAACATGTCCCCCAACAGAAGAAATCATAAGACATTTTGTAATAGTAACTTTAAGATTTTATTATTATAAACCTAATGTTTTATTAACGCTTGTTAATGTGTCCAACTGCAGGGGTAACTGTGGTCCCCACACGTTGAGATTGATCGATTACTTACTGGCGGACAGAAAGGATTTCGATTGGTCGGAAGACGATATGAGGATCATTCGGGAGAAGATGGCCATTGAAATATTTGTAAACTCCCGACCCGTTTAGATTTATATAGTTATTCATTTGTATACGTACAAATTCTTTTGTATATGTACCAATTATTTTGTATATTTACAAATTCTTTTGTATATGTCCCAATTCTTTTGTATATTTACCAATTCTTTTGTATAAAAATGTTTACATTTGTATATATACAAATCATATTTAAATACAATTGCATTTCAGTCTCAAATCAAATTTAAATACAATTGCATTTTAGTTAATGAACAAGTCATACGAGTTCAAATTATCACAATGTCATCATGATAACGCCTCAAATCATTCCACTGTGGAGTCTCTAGTAGGGCACGTCTGTCTGTTGTGATCAACTGTATGACAGATACTACACTTGCGTTTGTATTCTTTAGGAATAACTGTGCTCGGACCTTTATTACTCAAAGCTGGGTTAAAACATCTCCTCGAATTATGCTCTAGGTGTCGACATCGTCTACAATTCTGTGTAATTGTTCTCTCCGAAGACGAGATATGGCGTGAATCCCTCGGGCGGCCTGCTTGTCTCCTGGAGCTTGGATTCAAAACGACTCTCTCAGCGATGTCAGATGGCACAATCCAAGTGGAAGGATGTCCAACCGGTATAATAGGAACCGAGTACGCATCAATAAGTTTTTATCGCTTGTAGTAGTCCACACAGTGAGATGTGAAATCCATATTTCGGTCCCTATAAAAACATTGAAAACGATAGGATTCACGTTTAAGTAATATTAACCGTACACAAAATTGTATGATGTACCTTGCGGCAGCGAGAGCGTGAGAACATGGAAGAAGGTCCATTTGGAATTTGTTGCATGTGCAGGTCTTCCGGGATAAGTCAACGGTCCACTGTTTTCCAGCCCGCTTCACCGAGAATATGTTCCAGTCAACTGGATTAACAGTCATAAAATTGCACTTATCAACACGTTTGAGGATCACAAGATGTGTTGCGTCGGTCAACTGATGACGCATGGATTGTGCAGCCCTATACATATCGTGAAACCAACGTTGTAGCATATTCCTAATGAACTCTGCTAAAGTCAACATAGACAGTTGCAGTGCAAATTTAAGGCATGAGTTTATGCATTCTGCAGCATTTGTTGTCATGACCCTATACATTCTGTCGGGGCAGTGTACACGGGTCCACTTGTGTGAATCGACATCAATTACATATTTATATGCATTCGGGTGCAAGTTTTGTAACTCTTCCATGTGCCGGTTATATTGTAACTCGGTGTACGCTCGGGCTGCTTTGTCCATTATTACGGCAACATCCTTTCTATGATATTGCTTCTTAATATTTTCATAAAAGTACCAGCAACATATGGTATGAGTTACATAAGGGAACACTTTAGAAATCCCTGCTTCAATGCTTGCATGTCGATCATAAATGAAAACCAAATCATTTATATGGCCAAGGGCACCTTTCAAGCAATCCAAAAACCACTCCCATGATAGGTTGTTTTTCGAGTCACCGTACCCAAAAGCAATTGGATAAACCTGTTCATTCCCATCTTGTACAGTTGTAACATTGTGCCCCGAATCTACAGTTTAAATGGGTACCATCAACGGCAATAACTGGACGCATACACCTCTGGAATTCTCTGGCTGAGGCACCCAACAACATGACAAAGTATAGGAATTTACCATTTTCATCACACTGTAAGTCAGTAATCGTTCCGGGGTTTTTTTCTTCCAACACGTAACCGAATGATGGCAGCAGTTGGAAGCTTTCCTCATGCGTTCCATAGGTCAGTGACAATGCATAATCAAGGGCTTGATGTGCCTTATTGCATATTATTTGGATGCCATACATTGTTTTCATGTCGGCGATTATGTCCCTCGGACGCATTGGTTGACCATCCTGTTGCTTCAATCTAGGTGCAACCACTTCTCCAATTATGACTGCACTAGCTTGTCGATGGCGGCGGTGAATCTCTTCCAACGGACAAGTGTGTTCGTTGATAAAACTTCTTACTTGATAGTATGTCGCTTCATCTCTCATAACAGCTCTTAACTTCCACGTACAGTTGTCCATCAAACAAACCAGATGTAATGTTGTCTTATTTGACCTTTTCACCTTCCACTCGAAGTAGTGCCGCATTGTAAAATGCCCAGCCAATCTCTTCAAATTCTTTTTAGTAGGAAAAAATTGACCTTTATATATCATGCTGGTAGGTTCATCTTCTACCAAGTTCCTGCTTCCACCCATACCAAACGAGTATGATTCTCCTCCTAGAATAACCCACGTTTTGGCATTCTCAGAATCAGCTGGAGTTACATCAGGCCAGACCTCAGATGTCCCAACTATATGTACTGCAGTGGAACTACATCTGTGTACACGTCTTGCACATCTTTCCATTTCGAACGGTTCTTTATCTTCCTCATTATTCGCTACATTATGTACCAAATGCAAATTTAGCTCATTAACCACCTCATGGATTGGTAAGTTATGAGGTTCATTGTTCCGCTCTTTGTTCATGTCATTGTACATCTCATTGTATTGGTGGTTGTACTGCCCAGCATTCATTTCAATATGACAACCGAAATCATCGTCCAATTGAGCTCTAACTATATCACTATGGTCGGCTACTTCCGGTGGGACACCAAAAGTTTATATTTTTTCATCGAATACGGATATACATGGAGCGGGGATGGATATCTCTACTTTAATTGGGAAATTATCCGAATCTGCCCATTCACTTAGAAATGGAGATGGATACATGGACAGAGATACATAATTCAAATGGATACGGGATATCCATCCCTAATCTGATCCATTGCCACCCTTTCTATTACTATACAGAGTTTCCCACTTAAGTGTCTAACTTGGAAGCTGTATGGAATTGTCTTACTCCCCTATCTACTTGTATTGGTTGCCGACCTATGTATCTAACTTCTCTACACATGAAGCTCTGGATATCGGTCTCACTCTCACTCTCTATCTCTTGTCGTGCTTCGTGTTAAATTTTGAGCACTGATTCTGTTGGGTATGACTCAAATTTCCAATGGCTCCCAAATAGAATTCAGCAAATGTGGAGGCCTTCTAGAGACGTGGAATATGTTTGGAAGTAGGAGATTGTGTTTGAGGGAGGCTTGAAGATTGAAAGAACTGAAGAAACAAAATCTGGTAGGGACCGCGGTGTGGACAAGCGCACAGACAGCGACATAGGGAGCGGTCGACTCCAGTGGGATCATGCGGTGTAGACCGCGACGAAGGCAAATGCACCAACCATAATGTTCTGAGCGGTGGACGACAGTGGCGATTCGTGGTGTTGGATGCAGTTGGCCAACCGCGACCCAGACCGTAGTAATGGTGAATTTTGCCAAAATCATGAATGTTGCGCGAAAATAGGAAATTTTTCTTCTGGAAGTTCTTGTGCTTATCGAAAAAGGAAAAAGAGTTTGTCTTCATGAAGAATTGAAAAGTCATGTACTTAAAAGAAAATGATTTCTTTTAAACAAGAAGACTTGTCATAAATATGAAATAGTATTTATGTGGAACAAGTATTTCTTGTATGTTTAGGAGTAAGATTTTCTTTTATCTTAAATTCCTTGTAATTCATATAATAGACCATAATAGCTAGGTTATTTGGGGGTGGAGCAAATTAGCAAAATATTAGAGAGATTTAAATAGAGCATTGGGTGGAATTGAGTTTGGAGTATTTTAGAGAGAGAATCGTGAGTGAAGTTGTAGCAATTTTCTTCATAGTGGATTAATCTCTGGTCATCCTGACGGCCGTGGTTTTTTTTTTTTTTTTTTTTTTTTCTGATTTGGGTTTTCACGTAAAATCTTCTTGTGTTGTGTGATTGGATTTCTTCTCTTCCCTCTTATTTATTTATTTTGTTATTGTTTGTTCGTGTTCTATCCGGCAACACTTCCACATAGTGACGATTTTTTCGTCAACGGATTCTTCATAAGACTTCATCATGTTTCTGACATCAACTTAATGGTGAACTTTGTGGGTAGCTACTATGAATTTTTTTTATTGATAAAATGTCATACTATTTAAAACTAAATAATGTTTTTCATTTTAATGGTGAATTTTTACTGTATTTCAATAATTAAAATTATAGTCGTAATTGGTAAATTAATAGCATTTGTTTCAACAAAAAAATATTTCTAATTCAACCACTTACCTTAAAATTCAAAATTGGAAGACAAAAGTTATAATAAAAAGCTATAACATTGCAGCATTTAGAGAGAAGTAGAAGGTCCCATTCTCCCATGTAAGGGTTCAAAAGTCCCAAAGTTTCATAAGTTGATTCGAAAAAACGGAGAATGGAGATTAGCGGAGGCAAAATGGGCTTGGCTAGATAGGCTAAGCCCAGTCGGCCCACCCCACAACCAGGTCGGGTCTGGCATGGCCTGACACATAAGTCGGCCAGACTAGACTAACCTGACCTTAAAAAGCTGGGCCTGTTAAGATGACACGGTCTGTTAGAAGGCTCGACCCGTCATCTGTCAGGTCGGGCCACCTGTAATGGAGATGAATGAATTGTGCCGGTGTATTTTAAATTTAAGACTTATTGTGGGACTTTCTAAAGATTTTTATTTTATATCTTTGATGTGTTGTTCAAATCCGATCGTATGCATTTTGTAATAATTTGTGGAGAGTTTTCATTCCGATTTATGAGAGTAGATATTTAGACCGTATATATATTATAAGAGTAGATATATAGACCGTTAATATATTGTTTGATCTTAGTAGGTTATGACAATCCTATTGTAATATTTTTTTAAAAAAAAGATGAAGATTTAAGTATGTAATCAATATTATCTAATGTGTAAATGTATATCACCAAGGGTGTCTTGCGTTGGTGGTTGGATACTTTACATTAAAGCTTCATTGAACCCCAACAATATAATAGCCTTATTAGTTATTATAATATATTACTCATTTTTTATATATTTAATTTTCAACAAACTTAAACAATTTGTACACCCAATTTGCCCTAAAATAGAAAAGAAATATTATTACATCCAAGTTAATCTAATTATAGGTGTCTTAAATTGTTATTAAACTCTACCTGCTTTGGATTCTGAATTTTATTTATTTATTTTTAAAGATATTTTGTTTTTAGTTTACTTTTTTCAAATATGGCAATTGGCAGAAATAAACAGAAATGCAAAATTAGAATTATTACAAAGGAGGATTGTTTGACCACCATTTTCCATCTTCTTTCATTCCAATACAACAGAAACAGAGTTTCTAAAACCAATTGAAACAGAAAATCATCTGAAGAAATTTTTAACTATTTTCTTCTTCGTTTTTGCATATCCTTTATTTTTCCTCCAGAGAAAATGTCAACCTTATTAATACCAGCAACATTACCTTCTGCCCGAGAGGATGCCAAACAACTCCACGCTGCTTTCAAAGGTATTTAATTCCCTCATATATATAACTTTTTTCCCATAGTTTTCAGATTTATATCTTTCCTTGAATATTTTTTATCATTTCATTTGCATGTTCTTCGTGTTTTGTTTTTTTAATAATATATAAATATATATTTCTTTTCGTTTTCTAATTCTGGAATTGTTTCTGTTGTAATGGCAACGTAATTTTCTTCCAACACAAAAATGTTCTTATCATTTGAACGACAAAATCAATCTTCTAACAATTGCAGCGATTTAGTACTGAAGAAAACAGAAAAATAATGATAAATTAATTTCTTGAATCTCTTTGATTAAAATACAGGAAAACCTCATGATTTTATTGATTGTCAATGACACTTTTTAAATGCATTTTATTTTTATTTATTTATTTTTACCTGTGGTGAGACGATTCAAATGTGGGTACCAATTAAATCACATCGAGCACTATTTTTTTAAATGCAGTTTTTAGACAACTATTTAATGACCAGTACATCAAAGGATATATTATGAAGATCTGGAGAGTTGTTAAAATTGAAGTCTAGTATTTATTTGTTATTTATTTTCAGGACTAGGGTGTGACCATTCTGCAATTATCAATATTCTTGCCCATCGGGATTCAGCACAACTTGAATCCATCCAACAAGAGTATGAATCTAAATTTTCTCACGAACTTAAAAAACGTTTAGCTTCCGAGCTTCACGGCCACTTTAAGGTATTTATATCCTTTTCTTATAAATTAAGATAAATTTACATACGAGATCTTGTTAAATTTCAATAATTGTGCATTTTTATTAGAAGTGACACATTATATAAGTCTATTGAATTTTAAATATATACTATTTTATTGAGCTTTATCTCATATTCTTAAGCTTCACATCATGTGGGTTACCTAACCTAATAGGTGGATCATGGTGCATGCCATTTAATGAATTTTTGATAAACTTAATTAAAATTTATAATAATAGTTTATTGGTTTCAGAAATTGGCTGTACTGTGGGTGGAAGATCCAGTGTCACGAGATGCTGTCATGTTGAAGGAAGCTTTAAAAGGAACAATCAGTACCGATCACAAAGGCTCTACTGATATAATATGTTCTCGCACTCCATCCCAGTTAAGACAGCTGAAACAAGCTTACTATTCAATTTTCCAGATACAGCTCATGCAAGATATAGAAAAAGAAGCTCATGGTGATCATAAGAAGGTAATTATATCTCTACCATTCTCTTGCATTAAAGCATTCAATCTTTGGAATTGAATTTATTTCGAAATATTTTTGGTGCAGTTGCTGCTTGCATTTGTAAATACCACGCGTTATGAAGGCCCAGAAATTCAAACAAAGATGATAGAGGATGATTGTAAAGCAATAAATACAGCTGGGGAAACAAAGTCAGCTGCTGAAAAGGTCTTCGTTCCCATTTTCACTGACAGAAGCAGAGCACATTTGGCTGCTCTCATTTCTGCTTATAAAAATATGTTTGGAAAACCACTGGAAAAGGTACATTAATTAATTTCCACAACTCTGTCATTAGTAGCTATCTTCAATATATATATATATATATATTGCACAAACAATGTCCATACAATGCAGGCAATAAGAAAGGAAACATCCGGGAATTTTGAGTACAGTCTTTTAGTCATTCTAAGATGTGCAGAAAATTCTTCAATGTACTTTGCCAAGGTAGAATTTCTGGCTTCCTTCTGCTAAAATATGCCTACTGTGTGTTGGAAATTAAAATGTGGATCCTCTTCTCACCTAAGTGTCATCACCTTCATAATCTATTGAAGTATGTATCTAATAAGCAAATAAATGACTTGAATTAACTTTTATGTTCTTACTCTCCAAAAGATAAAATTAATCCAACTCATTGATTTACTTATTAGACATATATTAATAGATTATAAACGTGAGAACACTTGAGGTGAGGACGAGATCCAAATCCTGAAAAATTAAGTGGTCCTCCTCCTGAAATATATGTATGAGTTTTGCAGGTATTGCGAAAGGCGATGAGGGGTTTGGGAACAGATGACTCTACTCTAATCTGGATAGTTGCTACAAGGGCCGAGCTTGATATGCACCACATCAAGGTAGAATACAAGAAGAAGTATGGGAAAACGTTGAATGATGCTATTCATTCTGAGACATCTGGCCATTATAGGACCTTTCTGCTTTCTCTTATCGGCCCTAACTATTAACCTAATATATTGCACCCCAAAATATGCAGAAACAGGATTTTAAATATATGACTCTTATTTTAAGGAAATAGATTGATTGATTTTCTCTAATTTTAAGGATATGAGATTCTATGTTAATTTGAACTTGTATTGTTTAATATGCAAACAAGATACAATACTCTCTTAATCTTGTAGATGTAAAATTAAACAAAAACGATAATGTTATTATATATGACTCGAATTTCAATTACGATAGAAGTTGTTTATTAGTCTTAACATGGTAAAATAATATATATGAAAATTACTTGAAGGTTATATTGAAAACTAACCCATTTGAGTTACTCCGGTTCAACCCAACACAAATTTGAAATTTCTATAAATATAACTCATTTTCATACGAAAGTACCATATTATCCTTACTCCCAATCATTTGAAACTTCTGTCTATTCACTTTAGGCTTAGTTTGACATTGCTTCCCCCGCTGCTTTTGGGGTCAAAAGTGATTCTGGACCTCAGACATGGTGTTTGGTAAAATCGTGGGGAAGTGCTTTTGGTCACTTTTACCTTCTCCCAACTGAGTTTTAAAGAAGTTACAAATACATGCTTTTAGATTTTGGCTTCTACTTTTAGATTTTGGCTTCTACTTTTAGAAAACGCGCTATAGTGATATTAAATGAAATTTTACTAACTTTCCAACTTTGTCCTTGCCTTCAACGAAATTTAACAAAAAAAAATTGAGCTTATATTTTCGTACAAAAAAAAATGTTTCCATAATTAATTCAATAAAGTAAAATAAAAATGAAATAAAAAATAAAGGATAATAAAATAAAGAAATAAAGAAATAAAGAAATATGACTAATTAATTAAATAAAGTAGAATAAAAAATAGGACTAATTAATTCAATAAAGTACCATAATTATATAACACTTAACACTAAATACAAATAAACAAGAAAAATATAGAGTATAGCAAATTAGTACCGTTTAGATGTCTTTGTCCTTTTAGTAATTTTACACACTCACAACACTTTTTATATCAGTTTATCAAACACATTGAAATTGCTTTTAGTTCTCACAACATTTTTGAAAATCAGTTTACCAAACACTCAGCTGATTCTTCCCACAACAATTTCAGAAGCAATTCCCCCCACAGCAATTTCAGAAGCACTTCTTCCCACAGCACATCAATGCCAAACTGAGCCTTAGTATCTCCACTCTATATATTTTAGGGATGTTCTAAGTACACCGGTGCACTTGCGGAACGGTATACTATTGCATGTATTGCATGTGAATTGCATATCTCTCTCTCACACAAACATATATGTTTTTTTGAACTGCATCAATATATTAAGAAGGTCAAAACAAAGCGGTCAAAGAGGAACAAGCGGGACAATAACTCGCTGGGCAAACCTTCAAGCAGGTGCCAAAGAAAAACATAAAAACAAGAGGCAAACACTATTGTTTAATTCTGGTGTCTAAATGATATGACAACACTCTAATCTATTTATTTAAATCATGCAAATTTAATATAGTCTACATGAATAGAAAATAATATTGTCATTTCATTTAGACATTAGATTTAGACAATAAATTTTAACAAAATAGCATTATATATATATATATATATATAGGGGCGGAGGGAGAGGGGGGCCGGTGGGGGCCATGGCCCCCCCTCCCTCATCAAAATCTTCATAGTTCATTTGAGAAAAATTATAAAATAGTTATAAATTTTTAATTTTTTTTATCAATTTGGTCCCTATAATTTTTTGTTTCTATGTATCAGCTCCTCCAATCTTGAATTTCTGACTTCGCCTATATATATATATATATATATATATGTATATATATATGTTATCACATATGAATTGTATGTGATCACGTCAATATAATACTAAATTTTAAAATGATTCGATGCGAGTTTTTTGTGATCACATGTGAGTTGATGTGATTGAGCCAAAATAGACATCATCATAATGAGTGCACCGATCCACTAAAGGAGACCTAGAGGTGCCCCATAGTTCGGTTAAACCATGGGTTCCAAATCGAAACCGAAAACGAAACCGAAACCGAAATCGAAACCGTCTCTTGAAAATCGAATCTGAAACTGTAACCAAAATCGTCGGCCACGGTTAGGGGTCCCTAAAAACAGTCAAAAACAGTCAAAAACCGACGGTTATACCGGTGATTTTCAATATTTTTTTAAAATCAACCAACCAATCAGAAGCCAACACATGGTATAAATTTTTGAAAAAAAATTGAAAAATCGAAATCGAACTGAACCGAACCGAACTGACCAGTTTCGGAATCGAAACCGTAACAAAACCGCCAAACCGGCGTTTAAAACCGAAAACCAAACCGTGGTGGCCGGTTATGGTTATGGTAATGGGCACCCACTGAATCGAAATTGACGGTTTAGAACTGAAAGCGGCCCGAAACCGAACCGTAGACACCTTTAAAGAGACCCTATATTTCCAAATTCTAGACGTATTAGGGAAAATTCTAGACGTATTAGGGCAAATTTAAGACTTGTTTTGAAAATTCGAGACTTATGAGAAATTTTTGCAAATTCTAGATATACCAGGGATAAAATAAGAATTTTTAAATTTTTTTATTTGGTCTTCTTTTTCCTCGAGATGGATATCTTCTTCAACCTCCATCAATGGATAAACCAACGGGCCGTTTACGACGCTGATTGACTCCAGTGATAGTCGGATCTGGAAGATCGGATGACGTTAAATTTGTTAGCGCGATTGGTTTCATTGGATTCGGGACAGATCGTCGCATATCTGACAATGAAGGTTCGGCGACGGTTCAGGTTTGACTTTGTTTCTCTCTCCACATAGCTCGAATAAGAAAATGGACGCTTCGATTACAACAATTGGCACCCGACGAACGTTTTCCCTGTGGTTTTGTTAGTCAACTTATTGGTAATGACGTTACCAATGAGGTGACGGCGGAAACTCCGAGCTCTAATTGGAGGTTTATTTTTAAAGACCGGTAAGAAAAAATGATAGAAGAGTGGGGGTATTTTTGTCCCATTCTCATCTTTGATGCTATTTAAACTAGATTTAGTAAAATAGTGCTAATTTCAAAAATCACACTCCGGAAAGTGCTATATAAATTTTCAGCCCATGACTCAAATTCTAACTAAATTCATTCTCGCCTAAATTCTGTGATTAGTGGGAAGTTAATTAGAGTTAGTTTTAGAAAGTCTTTTAATTTTAGTACGTATTTAATAGTTTAGGGAATGTTTGATTTTTCCATTTCTCCATTGAGGTTTTCTTTTTTTCTTTTTTGATTTTTTAAGTGATAAAAATCACTTATACGACTTCTAAAATAACTTATTTAATTTATAAAAATGAAAATTACTAAAAACAACTCCTAAAACAAATTATTTAATCTATAAAAATGAAAATTAATAAAAACAACTTAAATTTATATCAATTTTATACTTCCAAAAATATCATAGATAATCTAATATATTTCTAGTTTTGACTTCTTTCACAACCTAACCATAATCATTTTTTCTTCTTCTCATCTTTAATTTGTTTTTTTTAACAATAATAAAACCTGGTTGCTTCATGACTCAAACAACTTCAATGGAATCCAGTTTTCGATTTCCACCTAAAGGTTTTTTTTTCTTCATAATTTGATTAGTTTTATTACTTTTATTTTAGAGTTGATGTTTCTTTTACTTATTCTTCAAACTACATTATTCAATATATTCAATCACCTGAAATATACAAATTTCTTGGTTTACGTATTTAATGGTTGTTATTGGTAAAACCTGAAGGATTGCAGGTCAACAATATTGTCAGAGAAAGCGGTGAAGATATATGCCATGTTGCTAAAGTCAACCAGAACCAACCAACTCAAGGTGACCAATAATTGATCTTAAAGACCCGACGTGATCCGGTCAGGTTTATCCGATTGATCGGGTAAAGATAACTTGACCAGGTTCATCAGATTGATAGGATAGAGATAACAATTTGAAACAGACCATATAGGGACTTAACCAATTTACACACCTTCTCACTGCCTAGCTGTTTCTCAAACCCGAGTGGAATCTCCATGAATACCTCATTTTCTAGGTTTCCATTTAGAAAGGCATTTTTTTACATCTAACTGGTGTAAGTGCCAATTGTAATTTACTGCCATAGAGAGAATGATTCGAATAGAGTTAACTTTGGCTACTGCGGCAAATGTTTCTTGGTAGTCAAGGCCATAGGTTTGAGTGGACCTCTTTGCAACTAATCTTGCCTTATAACTCTCCATAGATTCATCTGCTCTACATTTGATTGTGAAAACCCATTTGCACCCAATGGTCCTTTTCCTTTTAGGTAGGTCAACTACTTCCCAAGTCTTGTTTTTTTCAAGGGCTAACATCTCTTCCATAACAACATTTTTTCTTTTTGGATTTGAGAGGGTTTCATGTATGGTTTTAGGTATGTCATATTGTGATAGTTTTGATGTGAAAGCTTTGTAACTATCGGACAACCTATGGTATGATAGAAATTTAGCAATAGGATGAGAAATGCACGATCTAACACCCTTCCTAATGGCTATAGGAATCTCAAGGTCTTTAATTTAAGAATTTGGATCCTCTACTAATCTGATCTTTTTTCTGACCTTATCTAATCTCATGACACATAAGCATTGTAATAAATGTGTAGTTAAGATGTGATTGGTTTCCATAATCACTTTACCAATAACCAATCACATGTTTTAAGAAGGTCAGGAAAAAGATCATATCAGTAGATGATCCAAATCCTTTATTTAGTCATTCCAAGATGTGCAAATAACTCTTCAATGTACTTTGCCAATGTGGCATTCTGTCCTGCAAAAATTATATGCCTCTTGTGTGTTTGATTTACTTTTTATTTTTTAAAATGTTACAATTATTCAGGATTTGGGAAGGGGGACAAACTCGAACCTTATGGTGTAGGTGTGAAGGGACATACCATTTATAATTTTTGGTTTAGGAAAGTGGTCTTCTTGATATGTCATATGTAAGAGTTTTTCAAGTATAGCGAAAGCCGACGAGTGGTTTGGGAACAGATGACTCTACACTAATCTGGATACTTGCTACAAGGGCTGAGCTTGATATGCTACAAGGTAGAGTATGAGAAGTATAGAAAAACATTGAATGATTCTATTCATTTCGAGACATCCGGCCTTTATAGAACCTTTTTGCCTTTTACTGTCGGTCCCAACTATTAACCTATTGATGCAAGATATATTATTGAAGATATTATTAAAGATTTTAGATTTTAAGACTATTATCGTAATTAATATATATTATTTTATTTCCATTTTTTATATATTTAATTAGATAGTAAATTATTTATGATTTGATTTTAGTAAATCAAATATAATTTTCTTATTAGATATGCTTCTTTTTAATTATTTTATGATTTGATTTTGTTAAATCAAATCTAATAACCTTTTAGATAGGTTTAATTTTTTAGTATAAATAAGAGCTATTGTAGCCCTTTGAGGCAATTAATTGACGAGTAATGCTACATATTACACCTAAAATTACAACAATCCATCACAACACATATGATAATTGATGTGTCAATTTATGAGTGAATACACATTAATAATGATTTATCTCATTTATCCTTGTATCCACTCATAAATTGACACATCAACTGTCACATATGTTCTCTATTTATTCCATTTTCGATGCCTTTGCGAGGGTTAACGAATTTGAATACTATTATCATGGTATCCGTGCGCATGCCAAAACAATATAGTATGATGTTTTTTGAATTGTTCGTGTTTCTCATAGAAGCTTCCGCTACATCAGTTTGGCATTAGAGCCTGGTTCGCTCGGGGACGACATCGACATGACGTCAAAGAGATGTCCACCAAACCAGATCCATGTAGATGAAGCCTATGAACGTGACTGCATTACACAGGTGGAGCAACATCTTGCTCAATTAACGGATCAGATTAACCCTAATTAATATAGTGATAGTGAAATTGACAAAGAAAATTTTGGGAAAAAGGAACTTTACAGTTCAAATTTTGTAGATTGTTTTTAGGATAGGACATATGAGTTGGAAGCCGTTTTATTCGATTTTGACAAGGCACCAATCTTCGATGAGGAGGTGTTCCAGAAAGAGCATGAGAGAAACTCCAATTTTGTGGATTTTTTTAATGGTGATCACTTGCTTCATCATTCCACATCATCTCTCATTCATTTGTTCCTCAAAACATTAATAATTGATGTTTTTTTTAGTTATTGGAGTGATTGGATGAATATCGTAACAAAAATCGGGAAATTTTTAGCTGAATCGGCATGTGTGTTCGTGGAATTAAAGATGTCAAAATTTGAGGACAAATTTTCTTTTCCCTTGAGATATTTATGCATGAAATATTATTGAAGATATTATTTGAGTTTTTAGATTTTAAAAATATTATTGTAATTAATATATTATTTTATTTCCCTTTATTATATATATAATTAGGTAGAAATTTTTTTATTATTTGTTTTTAGTAAATCAAATCAAATTTTATTATCAGATAAGTTTCTTTTTAATTATTTTATGATTTGATTTCTAATTTCTTTTTAAGATGGTGTTGACATTGAATTTTGGTCAGTCCAGTCAACAACTCGTTGGTAGATTGACACCTGGATCAACTAATGTGGTGCGATCATAATGTCTTTCCGATACATGTACGAGTGGATAAAATATATAACAGATAAAAGAAAAGGATAAAGAACAATATGAGATACCATGATTTGTATGTGAAAAACCCTAAAGCAGAAAAAAAAACCACGGTCGTTGTAACGACAGAGAAAAAAAATGTTCACTATGTAAATATGGTTACAATTTACAAGTGATGTTGTGCTTGTGGTGCCTCCCCATTTCTTTGCTTGATACATGTGTTTATATAGAGGTTAGGGGTGCCAAACTAGTTTTGGTGTGCAAGCAGAGATTATGATTAGGTGAGATCCTAGAAGGATTGTATCTAAGCGAGATTCTTGGTGAATCGAATCTTCGTATATTTATGATGCAAGGATCATCATTCTTTGTAGGAGATTTCTTATAAATCTTCGTATTTATTATTTGATATGTCAACTACTGGATTGTTTATAATTGTCTTGCCTAATATAAGGCTAGATTTTATGGAAGACAAGCTGGAATCCAATCTTGCAATGATATTGAAGATATCTTCTATTTGCTTTGTGGTTGACGAGCTTTTGTCAATTCACCATTTGAGGATGCTTCGACGAGTTGGTTTCTTTGATGAGCGACTTACTCTTTGTTTCCCAACTCTTGTTGAGCTGATGTGGCATAATGTTTTGGAGATTTGTTTTCTTAAATTTTGGGCTATGTGCTGACGTGTCAAACCAAATAAAAATTACCCCAAATAAATAGGTTTCTTTTTAAGTATAAATAAGAGCAACGATAGCCCCTTAGAGGAATTTAATTGATTATTGAATAAAAACAATTTGAGATTATTCTATACTTATTCTATTTTCAATATCTTTACGAGGGTTAACAAATTTGAAGCATATTATCCTGGTATCCATACACTGATCAACTAAATACTAGTAGGTTGCTTTTTGAATTGTTCACGTGAGTTTTTCTTATAGAAACTTCCACTTCATCACCTATATAGTTCTCCCCAAAATATGCAGGAAAAGGATTTTAAATATGTGTTCTTATTTTAAGAAATTACATTGATTTAAGCTCTTATTTTAAAGAATATAAGATTCTATGTTGATTTGAACATATGTATTGTTTAATATGCAAACAAGATGCAATATGTAATCTTATAGATGTAAAATTAAAGAAAACTTATAATTTTATTATGACTCGAAGTTCATTTACGATTAGAAGTTAGTTATTGGCCATAACATGGTAAAATAATATGGAAATTAATTAAGGGTGATATTGGAAACTAATCTATTTGGGAGATTCAAATTAAAGGCGGTAAAACTAGACCTAGACATGAGTCGTGTTATTGCGAATTCCTGTCGTATCGCGTTCTTGTCATGTTAAAATTGTTTCACCTGATCACGACCGTTAGCTTTGTTGTTTGTAATACGCCAAAAACAATCTGGTTCGAATCTCCAGAGCATAACAAACAGAAACAAAACAATAAGGAATCGAGGCCCGTGTTTCACACGGTGTCCTTAAGACAATTTCACCGTATATAACACCGTATGTGTATAGCGATTGTCTCCCAGGATACAACGATTCAACAGTGAAAATGCGAAGCACAACCACTATCAGCGAACTCAAATTAGGTTCAAACTTACCATGTACCGAAGAAGAAAACCGAGAATGAGAGAAGAAAAAAAAAATACTTCTAATTTCGTGAGTGCAAGAATGATTTCAATTCTAGAATCTGTTGACTAGGGTTTTTTTTTTATGTAACCGAAGTCAAAGATATCAATTTAGAAATTGCTTAATTACTACGTTTTAAATGATAAAGGAAATTTAATTAAAGAATAATCTTCTAAAAAGATTTATTCCTGATTGATCATTGATTCTGATCACTTAATGATCAAGTAAGTATCAGAATCCAAAATTGATCACTGATTCTGATTACTTAGTGATCAAGTAAGTATCAGAATCCAAAACGAAAATCAACTATTTCCTTAATTCAATTAATTTCCTTAATAAAAAATGGAAATTACCATTTTTCCTTATCATTCATTTAAAATGTTTGACTTAGGGAAAATAATTAATTCTTTCCTTATCAATAAATTGATTTAGGAAAGATTAAATTTAAAATAGTAGCAAAATTCGGTTGTACTCTTACGGTCCAACCGCAGCGGCATTCGTGTACGCATGACGCGCCCACACACATGTTGATAAGCTACTATTACACAACTACTTATATACTACATATAAGGGTTTTACCCAACCAATGTGGGATGCATATTTTCCCTACACAATGGGCTCACTTTAAGACTCAATTTTTCATTCACTCATTAATCGATTTGTGAGTTTGAGTATACCACTTCGAAGCTCTCACGAAGGAGAATTCGAATATAAAGTGATCTTTCATTTTCTTGAAACTGATCATACTCAAATATCGCTCTCAAACCTTAAGTTTATTACAAATTCTCCAACAATCCCCCACATGAATGAAATTGACCTAGGAGACATGAGAAAAGACTTTTTGGTAAGTTCAAATGGTTGATACCTGTATAGGATAGGTAGGTGTTGCCCTTTGAACCTTCCCTTGTAAAGGTATGCTTACTTTACTGGCTGATTAGTAGATATGATATCCTTGAATTGTTCTGCCATTTTGTGTAAACGATCACACGCCTTACACAAGTATCTTCCAGATCCGATTTGGTTCTCATTTTTATGTTCATTTTGGCCATGAACATGCACTTGGTTCTTGTGTCGTCTCTGGAGAATATAGCCCTTCACTATTCTCTTTTAGAAGCGGCCCCACTTCTCTCTCACATAGGTGATTTCTGTATTAAGAGTAACCCGTATCACTCTACTCGGATTTCCATAGCTAGGAATTTCGACGCATAAGAATCATTAAAAAAATAGTTCAACCTTTTCCTACGGGCATCACTGTTTCATCATAGGAATGGACTTGAGGGTAACCCCCACAGTGATCCAACTGAGTCTTACAACTTAGTTGTCCCATTGAACGTAGATCTTGAGATCTCCAGTCAACTAGGTTGGGTGTCCATTGTATCGACTTTTTATCTAATGGGCTTTAGTCTCATTCCTCTCGATGATGTCTTAACTAGTTCTCTGTTTAACACTTTAGTTAGCGGATCTGTAATGTTATCTTTTGATCTTACATAGTCAATAATGATAACCCCAGTTGAGATTAGATGTCTAATGGTATTATGTCTTCGACGTATATGTCTGGACTTCCCATTATACATGTTGCTCTAGGCTCTTCCTATTGCCGATTGACTATCACAGTGGATGTAAATCGCTGGCACAGGCTTTGGCCATCTAGGAATGTCCTCTAAGAATTGGCGTAGCCATTCAACCTCCTCACCACATTTATCTAGAGCGATAAACTCAGATTCCATTGTGGATCTGGCTATACATTTCTGTTTGGAGGATTTCCAAGATACAGCCGCACCTCCTAGTGTGAATACATACTCACTAGTGGGTTTTGAATCTTTCATATCAAATATCCAGTTCGCATCAGTGTATCCTTCTAGGACTGCAGGATATCTTGCATAATGCAGCCCATAATTACGAATGAATTATGAGTACTTCAGTACTCTTACTATTCTTTCCAGTGATCAGTTCCTGGATTACTCGTATATCTACTTAATTTGCTGACTGCATTAGCTATGTCTGGTCTTGTACAACTTGTTAAGTACATCAGACTTCCTGTCACTCGAGAATATTCTATTTGAGAGACGCTTTCACATTTATTCTTGGATAGGTGTAGATTTGTATCTACTGGTGTTCTGGATATCCCAGAATCATTTTTTGCTGAATTGTTGAAGAATCATGTCAACATAGTGTGACTGACTTAGAATGAGTCTGTTTGATGTCCTTGAGATTTTCATTCCCAACATTACATCAGTTGGTCCCATATCTTTCTTATCAAATCTTGATTTCAACATCTCCATGGTAGATTTGATCATTTTATCATCACTACCAACAATTAGCATGTCATCAACGTATAGACACAAAATGAAATATTCATTTTCAGTGTCTTTGACATAAACACATTTGTCACATTCGTTGATTTTAAAATCATTTGACATAATAACATTGTCAAATTTCTCATGCCATTGCTTTGGTGCTTGCTTTAGACCATATAAAGACTTCACCAACTTACAGACTTTCTTTCTTTAACTTGAAGCGGAAAAACCCTCAGGTTATTCCATATAGATCTATTCATCTAGTTCTCCATATAAGAAAGCGGTTTTCACATCCATTTGATGTACTTCAAGATTTCTCAAAGCTGCGATTGCAAGTATCATCCTAATGGAGGTTATTCTCGTTACAAGAGAATACATATCAAAGTAATCTAGGCCTTCTCGTTGATTGTAACATTTAATTACAAGTCTGGCCTTATACTTATCAATTGATCCATCCGTTTTTATTTCCCTCTTGGAAATTCATTTGGACCCTAGCGATTTACATCCCGGAGGAAGGTCCACTAATTTCCAAGCATGGTTATGGAGTATGGAATCAATTTCGCTCTTGATAGCCTCTTTTCACAAGAGTCATTCTGAAGAACTTACCGCTTCTTCAAAGGTTCGAGGTTCACCTGCTAGCAAAAAGGTCAGAAAATCTAGACCAAAAGGTTTTTCCATCCCAGCTCTTTTGCTACGTTTAGGTTCTTCTCAACTTCTTGTTCTTAGTCCTTACAACTTTCAACATGTGTTTGTTTTGACCAACTTGCTTCATTATTGGATTAACATTGAAATACATCTTCAAAGAACAAGGCATTTCTAGATTCCATTATCATGTTTTTATGTATATCTGGGATGTCAGACTTATACACCAAAAATCGATAAGCACTATTGTTATGTGCATATCCAATAAAAATGCAATCAACGGTTTTCAAACCTATTTTCACCTTCTTAGGTGTAGGTACAATCACTTTGGCAAGACACCCCCACATTCGTAAGAATTTGTAGGAATACTTTCTTCCTTTCCACAACTCATATAGGGTATTTTCTACTTTTTTACAGGGTACCTTATTTAAAAGGTAATATAGCTTCACCCCACATGTTCTGAGACAATCCAGAACTTATCAGCATTGCATTTATCATTTATTTCAAGGAATAATCTTTCTGTTTAGAAACTTTATTTTACTGATACGGTACAGTGGTTTAATGTATGATTCCATGTTGTGCACATAATTCAACAAATGGTGCTTCATACTCACCACCTCGGTTGCTTCTTAGTGACAACAACCACTAAAAGGTTTCACTTTGGGTCATCCCTTTGGCATGAATCTTAAGCAGACTCACTTGAAGCTCTTGAACTTGACTCATAACTGTCACGAAGTTCTTCATCTTGTAATCAAGAAACCGGCCTACAACAAACCTTTTGGATCCTATATCCCCAGTCTTGTATTTCTGGTCTAACGACTCCAACAGTTCTTTGGCTGGTTTTCTTTTAAAGAATATACGCTATACAGCGAATCTGACAGCCCGTTCAGTATGTAGTTTTACCATAAAAATATGAATGGTTCCATGCACCAATAGCATTCCATACCTGAACATCCCGCCCTTCACCATTATTGGGTTTAAGAGCTTTTTCAGTCAGGAACCCAACTAGGTTCAATGTGGTCAAACAAAACAATATCTTTTGCTGCCACCACTAAAAGTTCGTGTGACTTACACACTGGCTCATCACCGGTTCTACCATGTTTCTCACGAATGAGTTGATGGCCGAAGTCAATGTTGCCACACTTGGCAACACAATAGGCACTTCCCTCACAAGTAAAGAATTAACACCCGAAGTGTCTAATCCTACACTTGGATTATCATTTGAAGTTTCTAGTGAAACGCTCGAGTTCATGTTTGATTTATCCACCATAGTATCATGAGGAGATCAACTGAATTAATATGAAAATTAATTCTCTTTAAAATTGGCAACATTAAAGTCAAATCAGTTTGTTTTGAATTCAAAATTTAATATTTCAATTAATCCGGAATTAATAATTGAAATAAATCATCATGAAATTGATAATTACAATTTTGAAGTTCAAATAATTGATTTTGACAATAACCACCATTTTAAACTTACATGTCCAACTCGTTACAACTGTTGGTCTTAGAAGCCTCATCAATTAAGAATCTCACAAGATTCAATGTGGTCAGTCAGAGCATCATCTTTTGAAATTCATACCATTGAATTTCTCTTGTTTCTCCATATGATTCATCATAACTGAAACCGGAGACACAAACGAATTCACCGTTTGGTTATTCATTTGACCCATAAAAGGGTTAACCATCATTTTAGTAGTTTTTTCTTTTGAAATCAGTGTCTGGAAGCAGACCCAATTTCCACAAATCCTTTTAGTTCCAAGTTTGTCACGATCTAAACCAGAAAGTTCTTTTTGTAGAAAACGTTTTTAGGAAAAGATGGATTAAAGAACGAAAATTGTCTTAAGATTGTTGTTTGTAATACGCCAAAAACAATCTGGTTCGTATCTGCAGAACATAACAAACAGAAACAAAACGTTAGGGAATTGAGGCCTGTGTTTCACACGGTGTCTTTAAGACAATTTCACCGTATATAACACCGTATGTGTATAGCGATTGTCTCCCAGGATACAACGATTCAACAGTGGAAATGCGAAGCACAACCACTATCAGCTAATTCAAATTAGGTTTGAACTTACCATGCACCGAAGAAGAAAGCCGAGAATGAGAGAAGAAAAAAAAAGACTTCTAATTTCGTGAGTGCAAGAATGATTTCAATTCTTGAATCTGCAGACTAGGTTTTTTTTTTTTTTATGTAACTGAAGTCAAAGAGATCAATTTGGAAATTGCTTAATTACTACGTTTTAAATGATAAAGGAAATTTAATTAAAGAATAATCTTCTAAAAAGATTTATTCCTGATTGATCATTGATTCTGATCACTTAGTGATCAAGTAAGTATCAGAATCCAAAATTGATCACTGATTCTGATTTTACATCCATTTCATTTCAGGGAGGAGATCGGCCAATATGGTCAAACCCTGTCCTTAGCTTTCTAATAGGGTAAAGGTTAGGAGGTAAAACGATTTTCCGTCCTTTTTTTATAATGTTTATTTTAAGGTAGTGTTTGGTTGGTGGAATCAAGCATAGAATGGGAAAAAGAATCAACATTCCATTGTTTGTTTTGTGCAAAATGTCATGGAATGAGGATTCAATTCCATAGTGGATTCCACTAAAATGGTGGATCAGGATTCCTACCTTTTAAGGTTAGAATCCGGATGCCACCATCACTCAGATGTTCAATTTACCACTTTGATTCTCCAAATAAATAAAAATAAAAAATCAGAATAAAAAAATTAAATGAGAAAACTACCTCCTTTATAACCAACGATAGCGAGCCCATCGGCAGTGCCTCATCATCGCCGTTGGGGCCCTTACCTCCATCGTTGGTGTCTCTCTTGTCTCTCACTCTGCAGAGCTATAAGGACAAGTTCCACGATCTGAGCCGATGATTTGGATTCGCGACAACGTCACAAAATGATGCCAAAATAGGCAGTGGCTTCTTGGTCCCATATGGTTGACTAACTCAGACGGATTCACGTCCAAAAGTTCTGTAGTGAGGTCCAGTGACGTAACGACTCAATCATGTAAGGCTAAGATCTGAGACTCAAAGGATTCCATTTTTGTTTGTAGAGAAATGAAGGCCTCTCCCGAGATATGTTGGTGGAGATCTGTTAACCTCCTTGTTCTCCATCGATAGAGGAGGTCACCTCGCCAGAGGTGTTGCCTCCTCCAGCGATTCTCTTTCCGGTGGCCATGGTAGTGACCGATGAAATTTTTATTTTGTCATTATTTTTCTTTTTTTTATATATATTTTTCTTATAAATTTATTTATATATTTAAAATATTTTTTTTACATCTTTTAAATTATATTTTTTTATTAAAAATTTGCAAATATTTATTCATAATTATTTGGAAAATATTTTTAAATTTAAATTATTTATTATTTGTATATTATAATAATATTTTTTAATATATCAAACATATAATGGAAATTTTGGTCAAAACATTAAGTATTCTCTAATGGATTCCATATTGAAACTAAACAAAGGAATCTGTCTAGGAAATGGATTTCATTCCTATAAGGATTCCATTCCTACATGTATTCCCTTCCCATTCCACGAACCAAACATGACAGAAGGGAATTTTAATTTCTTCTATTACAACCAAGGAAAAAAAATGGACCTTTTGTTGTTCAAACACAGTCCATGTTTAAAACTAACGGCAAGAAAGGATTTTGTGAGTAAAATTAACAAACCTTTAAGTAGGTTGTGTGTAATTTGTTCTAAAAATTAAAAAGACTTGTTTTTTTTTGAAGTAGTATTACACTATTGTATAAATTCAGGATTTTTTTAGGGAAATGAGGACTCAAACCCGAAACCTCATGGTACAGATGTGATCGTGCCAAAATTGTAATATATTTTGACCCTCAATTCCATATCCTTTAGCTTGTTTTCAAGCATATTTTGATGTCTAATGACTTGTTTTATAGTGATTGCAGGCATTTAGTGAATTTTAGGTGTTGGAGGCGGAAATCGGGACTTTCAGGCAAAAAACAAGTCAAAAGTCAAGAAAAATGAGCACAGATGGATGGTACTATGCAGGTCCCTTATCCGCGCAACCGAGAGAATGAAGAGTCGGAGAAATGCATAGTGCATCGGTCACTACCCGTGCATTACCCGTGCACCGGGTGTAGAGTAGATTGAGAAGAGCCTATGTGCGGGTCACTGCGTGGGTCCTTTACCCACGCACTACCCACGCACTTCATGTTCTAGCTCAATTCAGGTCAGGTTTTTAACCATTTTGAGAAGGGCAAAGTCATCCTTTCTTGCCTATTTCCTGCCCTAGCCTTTCAAACCTATAAATACATCACTTTACCACATGACCCATTATCATTGAATTTATCCATTCATTTCATAAAATCTTCTTCATCTAATCAAGAGATGGAGGAGCTTCCAAAGGCATCCATGGAGGTTTTCCTCCATGGATTGCCTCTCCACCACCACCTACTTCCACCACCATACACCTTTGAGAAGGATTCAAGAGGGAAGAGCACTCTACCTTGTCTATTAGGAGGAGGAGCTTCAATGGAGCTTAGAGGTCTGAGATGACAGTTGTGCCCCTCTCTGAGCTTAAAGATCCGAGATTGACACCTTGGGTTGTTTCTTTTTACTATTCTCTTGTATTTTCTTTATTTGATATGTATCCCCATTTGGGAATTATGTAAACCCTAACACTAGTTCCATTTATTGTGCTTAATTGTGTTTAATTATCTCTTGAATTAAGTAGACATTCCAACTCTTGATTCTTGTTGATTGATTGAACTTATTATAGTAATCAAACTTTAATTGAAACCTTTGTGAAGTGGGTAGGCATTCCAACTCCCATATCACTTAGTGGTTGATTTTGGTCTTTAATGCATTTAATACTCACTTCGGGTTGGGTAGGCATTCCGACTCCCAACTCATTGTAGAGGTTGAGTTATGGTGTCTTTAAGAGCAAAGTAGACATTCCAACTCTTGGTTTACATTAGATGCCAATTTATATTTTTAACTATCCACTCCTAAGGTGTTTAACCAAGCTCATTTGAATTGGAAGGGATATGTTGTGAGCATTCCAATCCAACATATCTCGGCTAGGTAAAAAAGGTGGATTGTGAGCATTACAATCCAAGCCATCCCGACTACCTTACATCTATCCAAAGTAAAAGTGAAAGTGGTGGATTGTGAGCATTCCTATCCAAGCTATCCCAGAAACTCTAGCTAGGAAGATTAACCCTATGAATGTTTTGGTGGTCATGAGTACCGTATGTATCCATTTTCTTGCATCTCTCCTATCCATCCTATTTTTGTTTATCTCATTTAATCTCCATTCTCATCCTTCCATATTCTCTTATTTTTATTATCTTTCTTTTCATGCTATTTCTTTCACACACACACACACACATACACACACACACACACACACACACACACACACACTCAAATGCTTACACTTCACACACACCACTCTCACCCTTGCAATGTTCTTATTTACATTGCTTTAAATAATCACTAAAACGTGAGATGATCAACAGATAACACCTCCCTCTAAAGGATACCCTCGCTTACCGCTTTACTAAGTTTTCAAACTTTTAGAGCACATTGCATAGGATCAACTTTATAAATATCTTTTGAATTTGCAATTTCTTAATGACAGAAAAAACGCGTTCACAGATGTGAGTAGGGTCGTATCCATGATTTTTTGCTAGGGTGGACTAAGACAAAGCTGTATATATAAACTCTCAATAAGAAAACATTGTTTTTATTAAAAAAAAAATGAAGAATCAAACTTCAACCTCCAACCTCCGTCCCCAACATTACATGGAAAACTTGATCCACTCTAACTAGATAATTGATTTTATTTTTACAAAGTATTGAAGTATAGTACTTTTTCTTGGCTTTTATGTACGGTTGTTTGACATTGTAATCTAAAATTATCAAACAATTTGAATAAAATGATACTTTATAAATTATAATATAACACTAGAAATAATAAATTGTAGTTGGAAAACAAATTCATAAAAAAACATCAAATTACTAATTTAAAATAAAGACTAACAAACAACAAAATACTTCATGTTCCTGTCCCCTTCTAACAATCACTTGATCCTAGATTTAATCCTAGATTTATGTTTCCATTCTTGTTCCTCCAGGTGGATCGCCTTCTAGAAATCTGTCAAAATCTTCATTCTTTCTTGTGTCAAAGAATTTGACCACCCATTGGAAGCCGCAGACCTATTAGTTTGGTGGGGTGTTTATAAAAAATTCTTGCAAAAATTCTAGCCAATCGAATGAGGAGAGTTGTTAATTCGGCGATAGGGGAGACATATATGGCTTTTGTTAGGAATAGGAAAATTCTAGATAGTTTTGTGATTGCAGAAGAGATAATTCACCACTTAAGGACACACAAGGGGGGGGGGGGGGGTGTTATTGGTGAAGCTTGACTTTGAAAAGGCTTATGACACCTTGGATCACACCTTTC
This sequence comes from Dipteronia dyeriana, assembly GCA_032871835.1. Lineage (NCBI taxonomy): Eukaryota > Viridiplantae > Streptophyta > Magnoliopsida > Sapindales > Sapindaceae > Dipteronia > Dipteronia dyeriana. The sequence continues at coordinate 55,778,830 of CM065303.1, read as the reverse complement.
TTGGTGATATGAAAAAAGAAATGGGGTTTGGTTTGAAATGGATACATTGGGTGAGGAATTGTATTTCATCTCCTAAGCTTTTAATCTTAGTAAATCGGAAACTAAAAGAGAATTTGGTTTAAAAAGGGGCCTTCATCAAGGCAATCTCCTCTCTCTGCTATTATTTAATGTGGCAGCGAAAGGATTGAAGACGTTGTTCAAAAAATTGGTAGAGTTGAATATGATTAAAGGGGTGTTCTTGGCAATGAGGAGGAGTAGATTTCTCACTTACATTTTGCAGATGATAATATAGTATTCTTGCAACCTAAGGAGTAGTATCTCCGAAACGTAATGAGGATATTGAGATGTTATGAGCTGGCATCGAGTCTGCGATTGAATTCCTAATAAAACTAACATTGTTGAGGTAGGAAAGGTTTGCGAACAGTCAGGTTGCTGGGCATGCATCTTTAGGTGTGTGAAGATATTTCGTACTTGAGGTTGATACTTGGAGGTCGTCCGGGATTGAAGATCTTCTGGGCGAAACTGGTTAGACGTGTGGAATGCCGCCTTACACCTTGGAAGAAATTATTTCTCAATAAAGGGGGTTAGCTGGTGCTTATTAAATTGGTGTTGTCCAGTTTACCAACCTATTTTATGTTTGTCTTCACAATACCAGTTAGTATAGCATAACAATTGAAAGGTTGAAAAGGGATTTTTTCTAGGGTGATGGTTCACAAAAGAAAAAGATTCATTCCATTAAGTGGGAAATGCTTTGCAAGAGCTAGAAGGAAGGTGGCTTAGGTATTGGATTGGTTCTTTGTATGAATAAAAGTTTATTGGCCAAATGGGTGTGGAGGTTCGATGTGAGGAACGTGCCTTTATGGAAGCGAGTAATTTGTGCAAAATATGGGATTCAAAGGGACATATTACAATGGGATTGGACTAGTAGTGCTAGTTTAGTTCGGTGTTTACTAAATCGATTGACAAGATATTAAAAATCGATTCGACCTCAGCTCAAATTTTGAATGAAGGGTTGAGAGTGTCAGTGGGAAAGGGGGACAAGCCAGGCTTTAGACTGACATTATGGTGGAAGGGTCTTTGCTTAAAGAGGTTTTCCTAAGGATTTTCGCTCTTGCTATGGATAAATTGGGTTGTATTAGAAATTTTAGGCGTAGGGAGGGATCAAAATTGAAGTGGGAGAAAACATTAAGAAGGAATTTGTATGATTGGGAGATTGAATAAGGAAGGCATTTTCCAGATTGTTTAATGAGCATCAAAGTTATGGATTCAACTTATGATATAGTGAGTTGCGTTCATGATTCGTCTGGTGAATTTTCTATTAAATCATTCCGAAGATGCATGGAGGATAGGCATGTTTAGGGGGGTACGGTCTTCAAGGAGGTATGGTTGGGCATCTGTCCACCTAAGGTCGAGCTTTTCGTTTGGCAATTACTTCACAGTAGAGTTTTAGTTAGGGATGTGCTTTCCAGATTTGGGATACAAGCATGTGGTAATTCATATTGTCTTCTTTACCAAGACAACATGGAGTCGATTGACCATATTTTTTTACACTATAAGTGGACTTGGAGACTATGGTAGAATTGTATAAGTTGGTGGTGGTTTTCTTGCTGCGCTTTCCCAACTTTTGTAGATTGGTGAAGGGGGTGGAAAAATATGTGCACCAAGACATCGAGTTGAGCTTGGAAATCTTAGTTTTTAGCGGTGGTGTGGTCTATCTAGGAAGCACGTAATCAAATAATTTTCAAGGATATTCTAGTGGACTTCATTCGAGTGGAGGATATGGTGAGATTCAAAGTGTGGTGGTGGTTTAAACATTTTGGAGGAGGTTCTTTGGTTCCTATAACCCTTATTTAGTTGAATATTGTTGAGTGTTGTTTGGAGGTCTCAAACAAGAAATTCTCTAGACTTGAGAGTTGGATCCCCTCGGCGATTAATTATCTAAAGTTCAATGTTGATAGTCGACTAAGGGTTCTCCCGGGTATACTGATATAGGTGGTGTGCTTTGGAATCATCTTGACAAGGTTTTGTGTTTTTTCTCGTCCTATGTTGAGATGCAGGATGCTATATTAACGAAAATTCTCTCCATCGCAAGAGCTTGTGATTTGTTTGGGTCAAGTCCACATTTGTGGAGAAAGAGACTCATAAATGTTTATGATTCTAAAGATGCAGTGGAGTGGGTGATGAGCAGAGATCTTGAAGGTAGTAATCATGCACAACTTATATTACACATCCGTAATAATCTGGATAGCTTTTGTCAAGCTTCCGTGGACTACTATCCCCGGTCATCCAACTCTTTTGCAATTAATCTTGCAAAGAAAGGTTCTGCAGGTGAGAAAATGTTGCGCTAGAGTGAGTGAATTATGGTCTGAGCTGCTTAGGTTCCTTCCAGGTTCCTCTGTCTTTCTGTTGGGTCGATGCTCTCGTTCGGTTTATTTTTGGTTTGGGGTGATTGTACTTTTCTGGGTTTGGTTCCCGTGTTCTGTGGGGTTCTCTTTTTGTTGTGCTGTGGCTTTTTCAGAGTATTCCTTTGTTCTGTGGTGGTTTCTTGTCTCCTGTTTCCTGGCTTGGTGTCTTTTTTAATAAGATTGCTTTGATTTTGAAAAAAAAAACCCACGACCCTAGCTTGTTAACTAGATAAAATGAATTTTAATTAAGAAAAACACCTGAATTAAAATAACAGAATATAACTATTAGATTTAGAGTAATAATATACAACTCAAATAATTAACCAAACATTCAATCAAAATGATGTGACAATTGAGTTGTAATGTTGAAGATAATTATTAATTCGAGAGAGAGAATTAATTAAGGGTGTGTGAGGGAGAGAGAAAGAAAGAACGAGACTTGATTGATTGAGGGAGAGAGAGTGAGTGTGTTTTGGGAGTTGGGAGGTGAGTGAGTGGGTGAGTGAGATTGATTAATTGATTGATTGATTGATTGATTGGGAGCTGAGAGTAGATTGACTTTGAGGGAGAGGGATCGAGATCATCTGCTGTGTTGATTTTTTTTCTGATCTAAATCACTCGAGAATAAACCTTTACATTTAAAAATAATGAAATTGAAATAAATAACTGAAATAAGTTACAACAATTTATTAAACATGTCAGCAGATCTATATAGGTCAAGATAAATATCATCTCAACAGAGAATCCAAATTCCAGAGAGAGAGTGTGAGAGACAGAGTATGTGTGAGTGTGTGAGTGTGTGAGGGAGTTGGGAGGTAAGGGCGGGGGGAAGAGAGAGAGAGAGAGAGAGAGAGAGAGAGAGTGTGTGTGTGTGTGTGTTGGGACGTGAGAGATATGAGAGATGAGGTGACTAATAATTTTTATTTTGAAATATTAACCTTATATTGCCTGAATCATCCCCATTAAGGTCTACCTATAGAAATGAGGGGTTTATCACCGGACCAACCTCATCTAATCTTAAAAAGACTTGTTTAAAATATATTGTTAACTTTATCGAATAAAACAATGGTTGGAGAAAATCTTCGGGCCATATGAAGTGATACCTAACATATAAAATTCATATTCGGCACCAATGTCTCTTAAAGTATACGTGAATTCGCATGTTACCCCATAAACTTTTTTTTTAGGCATTAATCAATGTTAGGTTTGGTCTACACTCTAACCCTAATTCTTAGATAGTCTTAACTTTAAAATCATGCCAAATAATTATTCACCCTTGGTCTATGGTGTGAATAAATATTAAAACTAATGAGAGTCAAGCAATGAAGAACAATAAATAAATCAAGCATTGAATTGAAGAAATAATAATATTAATCTAAACATCAGCATTCACAAAAGGTTCACATTGATTCCCTAGTTATGAAATTAGTTACGCATGGTGAAAATAGAAAGACAAAAGAAAGAACAGGTAAAACCCATTGATGTCAGGTCTTCAATTGAAATCTTCTTCGTCCTCGAATATTTGGACTTGCGAGATGGTTGGAAGTTGTGAGGTGATGTATGGTGATGGAGTGGTGGGGGAAAACCCCCTTGGTGGCTTGGGACCTCCCTGGGTTTGTATCTTTGAATTGCAAAGAATATGAAGTATTTATAGGTGATTTTTCCTTGTGAACCCTCAATTCATCCTAGGTTTAGGAAATTCATCTAGTGAGAAAGTAGAATGAAACAAGGAATGAGAATCCTTTCCTAAATTGAATTTCCTCTTTTGATGTTTGACTCATAATTTGAGTTTTGAAAGTTTCCCGAACATGTTTTGGTCTTTTTTAAATCATTAGAATTTGATTTGGGAAGTTTTGGAACAATTCTGGACCAATTTGGTGTGGTTTTTGGCCAAAAATCTATTAAACCACAGCTTGGGTCACTCCGTAGGTCATCACAGTCCAAACCGAGGAATTCTTCTGCCATTTACCGATCCTCAGACCGTTGGGTAGGTATTATGTATGAACGGCGGTCCAGTCCGCGGTTGACTTTCCAGTACTGACCTCTGGTTACTAAATTGTGCATAACCTCTTGTAGAAATATCAGAATTGCGATCCGAAAAGTGCGATGAAAACTAGTCTTCCGGGGCTTTCAATGCATAGGTAGTAGCACACATAATTTGATTGGTGCTGAGAGATATGGGCCCCACAATCTAGTTGTTCTACATTGGCTAAAATTCATCTTTTTGCTCCTTAACATCCAACACCTCTTGAATGGAATGTGACCTACACATGCTCAACAAACACACAAAATATCTAATTTCATCTAAGAACAAAGTACAAATAATAGGAAATGAGGACCTAAAACATGTATAGAAATAGACCGATCAAACTACTACTTGACTCGACTTCAAATATCCCTACTCAAAGTAAAAATAAATAAATAAATGCCTTCCTCTTTCGGTATAATATGTAAGAATATGTGTCACGATATCTTTCCTTTCGATATAAAAATGGAATAAAATAAAAGTCATTGAAAAATCCTTTTTATAATCAGCCTTGATCAATTTGCTTTAATCAAATCTAAATTATCAGCTCAAGATTGATTATTTTACAAGAAAGCATGTGAACATTTCTTACAATAATTTTAAAAATCTCAATTAATTATCTAAAAAAATATAATTAAAATTGTATTATAGTAAGAACTCTACAAATTAATAACATTAGACCATTCAAAAATTATTAATTAGTAGAGTTATTAGTTAATTATTAATTTATTCCATTAACCTAAAACGTTACCGGGAAAAATTATTATATTATAAAGGCTATTACAATAAATTATTGTGAGCGATGAGTGTAGATGATGTGGCTAGGCTATGTGCGGCCTTGACGCTGAAGGAAAAGGAGGGACCTTTGGTGCCTCTTCAGGCTGATCTGAAAAATGATGGAGAAAAGAGATTGGGATTAAGTTGGTTGGGAAACTATTGGCGAATAAACTAGTGAACCGGGATGCGTTTGTGAATTTATTCTCGACAATATGGCGAACGATGGAGGGAGTTGTGATAGAAGTGATTAATGGAAATACGTTCTCGTTTATGTTTAAGAATGCGACTGATCGCCGTCAGGTTTTACTTGGAGGGCCTTGGAGTTTTGACAAGGCTTTGTTAGTTTTGGAGGAACCAGTTGGGGTGGGCGATATTCAGAAGATGAGTTTTAAAAGTGTCCCTTTCTGGGTCTAGATTCATAATGTCCCGATGCTTTGCATGACGACGGTAAACGAAATTTTTTTAGAGAGCATGATTGGTGAAGTAATAGAGATTAATGAGGGGAAATCTGGTGACTGTGTGGGGAAATTTATTAGTGTTCGTGTGCTCGTTGATGTAAATAAACCACTTCGGTGGATTTTACGTGTGGATGTTATGAGGGATGGTACAAAATCTACTATGTTACTAAAATACGAACGCCTACCGGAGTACTGTTTTAGATGCGTTTGTATAGGTCATGTTGTGAGAGATTGTTTAGAAGCTGCTGTTGGGGAGGGGCTTGAGGATTATGATATGTTATTTGGACCTTTGCTTAAGGCCGATAGCCCTATGAAAAGGGGACATTTCCAATAGAAAAGGATGATCAAAGACATGGAGGGGACCGAGAGCAATCGAAGAGGGTGGGGTTTTCATCTTTATCTATGCGTGTAGTCAATGGTGATATTTGCAGTGACAAGAGAGGGACGGTGAAGCTTTTGGAATTTTTAGAGGGTGTACAGGGTGAGGTTAATGGTAAAACGGTTCTTGAAACAGAAATTAGAGTGCATAGCGATGTTATCGGGGAAACTTCAAACCAAAGGGAAAAGTTAGATCAGGTCCAAAGAAGTCTTGGTGCTAGGATGGAAAGGGAGAATTTAGTGTTACATCACATGGTGATAGTAGAAGAAAAAAAGGAGTTGAGGGATAAGAAAGGTAGTTGTAGTGTCATGCATGTAAAGGATGCTATGAGAGGTGGGTTGGTTACTACTAATGTTTCTTTCAGTGATAATGACAGGTTTAGTAGGGAATTGTAGAACGGTTTATTAGGACTGGGCTCTAAGGAGATTGGGTTTGATAGTGGGCTTAGTGGTATTTCTAGCCTATTAGGCACCGCTCATATGGAGATTGAACATGGGGATCGAAATCTAGATCCTGGGGTGGACCCAGTTAGGGGGCTGGATTCTGAAGTTGTAATGGATACCAAAAATATTCACCAGGATGACCGAAAGCCTGGAAAATGGAAGAGTGGGACGGGATGAGAATGGGGAGTGGGTTCCAAAAAAAATCTACTTTGGGAAAGCGAGGGATAGAGTCGGCTGGCTTACGGGACATTAAGAAATTGAAATATGGTTCCAGTGAGGCTGGGGTTAGGGGGTCTCTAGAAGATGTATCAGCGGGTCGGGCTATACTGGCCTGCCGGTCATAATGAAAATATTATGTTGGAACGTTCGGGGTTTAAGGAGTATCCGGGCGTTCCAGGTCCTGCTTCGGGTAAAAAAGGTCTATCAACCAGATGTATTATTTCTCATGGAGACTAAGGTGGATCATGGTTGTATGGAAAATATTCGGGTGAAATTAGGTTTTGGTGGCAAGTTAGTTGTGAATAGTGAAAGAAAGAAGGGTGGTTTGTGTTTGCTTTGGAGAGATGGTGCTGATATCTCTCTGCTCTCATATTCTAAATACCATATTGATGTTCAGGTTTTAGAGCAGAGGATGAACCCGTGGAGATTAACAGGATTTTATGGCCATCCGGTGGCGTCTCAAAGACATTATACATGGACGCTCCTCCGTAGACTCAGGGATATGTCGTCATTACCATGGGTTTATGCTGGCGACTTTAATGAAATCCTTGAAGTGCGGAGAAGTTGGGCAGTATTAAGCGGTCGAATCTATTAATGATCAATTTTTGAGTTGTTTTAGACGAGTGTGGTCTTCAAGACTTAGGGTATATGGGGTCGACGTACACATGGTCGAACAAACGGGAAGGCTATGAGATGGTTTATGAGCGGCTCAATCGGTGCGTTTGTAACTATCAGTGGAGGGATATATTTACTGGTGCCACGGTCAGCCATCTAGAATTCTGGAAATCTGATCATTGTCCTATCATGTTAGACTCTACTCCTTATCGGGCGCTGTTTACTCGGACCTCTCTTGGTCACAGGCGTCGGTTTCACTTTGAAGAGTGTTGGGCGAGAAGTGAGGGTTATGTGAATATTGTGAGGAAATCGGGGGTGAATGAAGGTGAATCTGCTAACATGCAGGACTTAGTTTCTAGTATTCAATTTTGTACTTCTCAGCTTAGGGAGTGGAATGAGGTCAATCGTAAGGGGTTTTGTAAGGAGATTTTAAGGAAGCATAAGGAATTGCAGCAAGCTACAAAAGAGATACATACAGGCTCTTGGCGGTCTGCTAGTCTGATTGAAAGAGAGCTTTATGCTTTATTAGAAAATGAGGAAATTTATTGGCGGCAACGGTTGAGAGCGACATGGCTTAAGAGAGGTGATAAAAATTCGAGGTCCTTTCATTCATGTGCTTTGTCACGTAGATCCCGGAATACAATCAAAGGGATTTATGATAGTGAGGGGAAGTGACAGGAAGAAAATCATGAGATTTCTAATGTGGTGACACAGTATTTCATATAGATCTTTTGTTCTAATTCACCTTCGACGTTTGAATTGGAAAGAGTTTTTGAATGTGTCCAGCCTTGTTTGTCACTTGGGAAAGAAGCCTTTTTGGATGCCAATTTTTGTCCAGATGAAATTAAGAGGGCTGTTTTCGATATGCTCCTGATGAAAGCTCCGGGTCTTGATGGTCTTCCAACACTTTTTTATCAGAAATTTTGGCCTGTAGTGGAGAATTCTATAACTAAGGTGTGCTTGGGTGTATTAAATGGGGGTCTTGGTCTACAAGATGTTAATCAGACGTTGATTGTTCTCATACCGAAGGTTAAACAAGCTGATTCTGTAACTGATTTCTGTCCCATTAGCCTCTGTAATGTTATCTACAACATAGTGGCGAAATCCCTTGCTAATAGGCTCTGGACGGTTCTTGATGGTGTGATTTCCGTGACTCAGAATGTGTTTGTCCCTGGTCGGTTAATTTCATATAATGCTATTATTGGTTTTGAGTGCATAAAAAGGGTGAATTGGCTTTTAAATTGGATATGTCAAAAGCCTATGATCGAATGGAGTGAGATTTTCTTTCTGGGATGATGATGAAGCTTAGCTTTTCAGATGCCTGGGTTGATCGTATAATGTGGTGTGTAAAATCTGCTTCATTTTCCTTTATGATTAACGGAGATGTGTGTAGTTTTGTTAAGCCTTCAAGGGGATTACGGCAGGGGGACCCTTTATCTCCCTATCTTTTTCTAATTTGTGCGGAAGGGCTTTCTCGATTATTTTCTATGGCGGAATTGAGGAAAAAGTTGTCAGGTTTCTGTTGGAATAGGGGCGGTCCAAAAATTACACATTTATTTTGTATGGATGATAGCATGGTTTTTACCAAGGCTGCTGAGAGGGATGTTCGAACTATTAAGATGATTTTAGGTTGCTATGTGGGTGCTTCAGGCCAGATGGTGAATTTCCAAAAGTTGGCTATGTGTGTTAGTAAACGGGTTCCTAGGCGGCGTACTAAATTTTGGGCTAGTATACTTAGGGTTCGGCTTGTTGAGTGTCATGAACGTTACCTTGGGTTGCCGAGTTTACCGGGTAAAAATAAAAGAGAGCTTTCTTCCAGTATTAAGAACCGGGTATGGGATAAAGTAAAGGGTTGGCAGAGCAAGCTATTCTCTTCTGGTTGAAGGGAGGTTTTGTTAAAAACGGTCGTACAATCAATTCCAACTTACTCTGTGACTTTATTTAGATTGCCTTTATCGTTAGTTCTTGACTTGCACAGATTAAGTGCCCGGTTCTGGTAGGGTTCGAAAGATGAGAGCCGTAAAATCCATTGGTGTTCTTAGAAATTTTTATGTCGTAGCAAAGATATAGGGGGTTTAGGATCCCATGATATTACCATGTTTAATAAAGCCATGTTAGCTAAGCAATGTTGGAGGTTACTCCAGCAACCTGATTCCCTAGCTGTAAAGGTTTTGAAGCACTGCTACTACCCAGATACATCTGTAATGCAGGCTCAATATAGGTCTTCGAGCTTCTTTTTATAGAGAAGCTTAATGTTGGGTAAAGAGCTTCTTGAAGTTGGTACACAGTGGTGAATTGGCTCTGGTGATTCGGTTTCAATTGACAGGGATTGTTGGATCCCAATACCTCATACTTTTAAGGTGTTCTCTCTGCAAACTCTTGGGGTGGCAACAACAGTTAATGAGGTAAAAACCTAATTTGGGCAGTGGAATGAAGACTTGATACAGGCATCTTTCTTTCCCGAGGATGCTGATTATATTTTAAATATTCCTTGTTCGGCTTCTTATCAACCAGACGTGCTAACTTGACATTTCGAGAAGCAGGGATCTTTCTTGGTTAGGAGTGGATACCACTTTGGTTGTTCCCTCTCTTCTAGCCCAAGTGGTTATGGTCTTGCAGCGTCTGAGTCATGGTGGAAATACCTTTGAAGACTGAAAATTCCATAGAAAGTGAAGATGCACATTTGGTGAGCGTGCCATGATTGGATTCCGACTAAGGTTAATCTGTTGAAGCGAGGTTTGAAGGTTGAGAATGGTGCCCGCTGTGTAAAAACCGAGTTGAGTCCACTACACATGAGTTGTGGTTCTGTCCGTCACTGAAGAAACTTAGGCAGTCATTCTCAGTTTTTAAGGATTTACGAGTGACTGATAGTCTCCAATTTATTGATTTTATGATTGCTAGTTGGAATCAGATGAAGCGTGAAGGTAAGGAACTACTTTGTGTAATCCTCTGGCGAACCTGGTTTCGATGTAATGGTTTGGTCCGCCATTTAACTGAGCTCAGTGTGGATGACATTAAACCATGGGCAGAGGTGTTCCTTGTAGATTTTCACCATGCAAATGATGTTCCGGGGGCTGTTGTTGTTGTGCCAGATTCGTTAATTTCAAGATAGAGGCCGCCTGAAGCTGGTTTTTTGAAGGTCAATACCGATGACGCTATTGATTCTTCAAACAAGAAAATGGGAGTTGGTGCGATAATTTGTGATTGCGATGCTATCATGTGCTCAGATCATTTTAGTGCATTACAGTCCCCTAATAGCGGAAGCGGTAGTTGTGCTGAGGGGTCTCCAGTTTGCTGTTGATTTTGGTTTATGGCCGACTTATATTGAAATTGATGCTCAAATGGTGGTGAATTTGTTAAATTCTAATACTGCTTCTCTTTCTGATATGGGTATTATTATCAGTGACATTTTCCGGTTGTTAGGGACATCTTCCCATTACAAGATTGTTTTTGTTCCTAGACTAGGTAACAGAGCTGCTCATTCTCTTACCAAATTGGGCTTGACCCTTGAGCATGATAGGTTCTGGATGGAGGAGGTGCGACCAAGCGTGGCTTCCATTGTTTTGGGTGATTGCTCACCCTAGTTGTTTTTTCCTTCTTGGGTTTAATGAAATTTCTTCTTTGAAAAAAATAAAATTATTTTGTGATTAGCCCGTTTCCAAATTTTCATTATTATTAATATTACTTATGGTCATTTGTTTTTTCTACTTAAAACTTAATGTGTCTAAATTGAACTCATTAAATTGTTTTATTTGTTTTTTTTAAGTGGTCAAACAACTTCAAAAGTAAAAAAAAATAAAAATTAAAAAAACAAAGTAAGAAATCTTGACTTTTAACTTAATTTCAAATAATTGGATTACAATTAAAATATTATCTTCCAAGTTTATCCTCCCAAAAAAGATATATTTTCAAATTTGATATATTTTTAAATTTATTCTAATTTGAGATGTTGTAGAGATATTTTTTAAACATATTTCTTATTTTAAATGACTTTTAGAAAGAAAAACAAAACTAATCACTTCTCATAGAGATCAACGCATATAATTCAAGAACCTATTTAAAAAATAATAATCAATAACTTTTTTAGATGCATATGAACCAGGAAATAATAATACAAAAAACAAAAAACAAAAAATGTTTTCCTTAATTATATATGTTGAAAACATTAACAACATCCAAAATAACTTGAAATTTTTACAATAAATTGAATTTGAACTTTATTTGCAGAACATGCAAAATTATATTTTTTGATGAATTTTTTGTTTTGTTTAATTGAACTTTGTTTGCAGAAAAATATACATATTAAATTACTTTTTTTAATTAGCATGTGTATAAATGTAAAATTATTTGTCTTCAGACAATTTTGTTTTTTAAAAAACAAACATGTTGACAGTACATTCAGATGTAAGGAAAAAAAAAATAATGTGTTATTCATGTTCAGATTTCAGTCTCTATTCAGTCTTCAAAAAAATTCAGGATTGTTTAGTTTTCAGATAAAAAAACAAACAACCCCTTAGTTTTCAAACCAAAAATCTTGTTCTTTGTCCTCTGCTGTGCTGATATTTTTTCCAAACTTGAGAATAAAACTTACATTTAAAAATAACGAAATTTAAATAATTAAATAAAATAAGTTACAACAATGATTATATATTCCGGCTGATTTATATATTAGGACAAAGATCAATTTAAAAAAAGGATCCAAATTTGATGGAGCGAGTGAGAGTGTGTATTGGGAGTTGGGACGAAGGGAGCGAGTGAGAGAGAGATAGAGTGAAAGTGTACGAGTATTGGGACAGTGTGAGGAGTTCACTTTTGCTTAACCCCTTCATACCCCCCTTCTGTATGGATGACATGCATCCAGTAAGAGGTAAATTTATCCTAAAATATGATAATAGTAAGATAAATTTACCCCCTCTATAAATACATATCATTCATACAGGAGGAGGTAATACCCACCCCTCTTGAAGGAGGTGAGTAAAAATGGATTGAGTGTGAGATATGAGAGGTGAAGTGACCGATAATTTTTCTTTTATTTTTAAAGAATGATCTAGTTATAGTTTGGATCAATCCCATTAATGTTCATACGTAAATATGACGGGTTTATTATCATATCAACGTCATCGAATCTTACAAAAAAAATAAAAAAAGTTTTTAAGATATATTGTTAACTTTATCGAATAAAACAAGGGCGGAGAAAATCTTCAGGCCATATGAAATGATACCTAAAATTAAAATTCATATTCTTGTAAAACTCCAAATAGTTAATTATCAATCATTGATATACAAGTAAGTAACTACTACTTGACTTAACTTCAAATCTCCCTACTAAAAGTAAAAATACATAGATAAATAAATAACTGGCCTTCCTCTCTGAGTATAATATGTAAGGAGATGTGTCACGATTTCTTTCTTTTCAATATAAAAATGGAATAAAATAAAAATCGTTGAAAAATCCATTTCATAATCAGCCTTCATCAATTTGCTTTAATCAAATCTTAATTATCAGCTCAAGATTGATTATTTTACAAGAAAGCATGTGAACATTTCTTACAACAATTTTAAAAATCTCAGTTAATTATCTAAAAAATTATAATTGAAAGTGTAGTATAGTAAAATATCTATAAATTTATCCCATTGAAAAAAAATATATTATAAGGTTATTAATTCGAATAATAATTTAGAGAGGTCTTATCATAAATAAAGAAACCATTTTTAAATAATTTATATTCTGGATAGCCAGTTTCCAATTTCTCATTACTATTAATATTACTTGGTTTTCGTGCCAAAAATCTTGTTCTTTGTCTTTGATATAGGGGTGACAAAAAGACAAAAAGACAAAAAGACAAAAAGATAAAAAGATAAAAATCCGTCAAACCGAACCCATCCATCCAACCCAACTCAAACTCTATGGGTTGGTTCGATTTCAAATATAATAAATTTATTAATCGGTTTGTCATTTATCAAACCGATCTTTATAAAATTCATACAACCCAAATCAACTCATATATTTAATAAAATCCAATCCATATTTCTTAGGGTTTTGTAACTTTTATTTATACTTATTTGTTTCTCATATAAATAAGTTTTTTTTTCTTATTTATTATCATCAACCATTTAATAACTTTTACATATTATATTGTTTTTAATAAATAAATTACAGTTAGTCATCCCTTCCATTACATTTTAAAATATGAGTTTTAATATGTTTTATTTTTTATTTTTCTGCTATGGTACATTTTATTGTCAATTTGTTAATTATATAATAGTTTTTAATTTTTTAAAAAATTAAATAACACCTATTTAGTATTTTTATATTTAAATATTTTTTTATAATAATATAAAAAATGATTTTTAGATTCAAACATAAACCGTCAAATGAACCCAAACCAACCTAACTTTTTTTGGTTTGGTTTGAATCGGTTTGACAAATCACATTGGTTTTGTTTGGATTGAAATATAACCAAACCGATACATATCGGTTTGGTTTGATATTGAGTTTCAATCCAAATCAAACCGAAATTACACACCTTTACTTGGATCGGTGAAAAGACCGAACTCATTTATTAAGGTTTATCTGATATTAAAGAAAATCTTCGATAGAACAGTCTCATTACCGTTTTGTGAGACTGTCTTAACGAGTCCATCAAAGATTTTCTCTATTATTCTAGATACGGAAGATCTTTTTACTATTTATTTAATTTAATTGGACAGTTGGGCTTTCACTGTCAAACAATATCCAATAATGGTTTGTACGAATGTGTCCTTTTCGATGGGATTTTTTTGTTTTATCTTTAAATTGTAATTTTTTTTTAAATTATTACTTAATTTCTCTCCCTGAGGCCTGACCTAGTGACCTCACGGCAAAAGAAAAATGGAAAAAATATTAATTAGCATATTATTTTAGTAAAATTCAAAACAATCAACCATCAAGATACAAACAGCTATTTAAATAATGGAGCTATTTAAATAATACAAACAGATATTTAAAATTCGAAACAATCAACCATCAAGATACAAGATACAAGATACAAGATACAATTTTTTCTATTGTACATAAGCTATGAGTGTCGGCAAACTATGAGTGTCGGCAAGGATGCACCAACACTTCAAAATTTCAGAATGCTAGTGTATGTCATATAGACATGCGGACACGTTAAATGGAGTGTTGATTTTTTGGCTAGTTTGATTTTTTAATACGGATGAGACAGGGTAAGAATACAGATATGATACATTTTGGGTAATTTTGTAATTAATTTTGTAAAAAAGGCATCAATTTATAATTTTAAAAGTAACGGGGTCAAAATCAAAATTTGTTTAAAAATAATTTTATTTGAATATTGTAATATGTTATGATTTCTATGTGATATATATTTATTAAGAATATGTTATGAATGAATTATGTTTTCATATATTAATATTCTTTTTAATATATATAGGGTTCAAAAAATTAATGTCACTCTTTTGGGAGGCTGTTGTGTAAATAGCACCACATTAATAAATCATGTTTAAAAGACATCATTTAAAGTGTAGAGACGAAAATACTCATTCCATCATTGACGTGAAGAAAGAGAGAAAAAGTAAAAAGACAAAAAGTGAATCGACGGCTCCGTTTTCACAGCGACGGTACCGGAACTTGAAAATCAGTGTCATCTGGATAGTTGAACAAAATATTACAATCGATCGAGGTTAGTTGAGCTAGAATTTGTATCGTTTTGGTTGTTGATTAATTGAATGAAATGTTAGATTAGGTTTTATTTGTGGATCTGAGAATGAAAATGGATTAGGTTAGGGTTTTGTATTTGTTGAAAGTTTTTGAGTAATATGAAATCGAGCTTCGAACATTTGTATAAAATCTCGGAGCTTTTATAAAAGCTCGGAGCTTTTGTTCAAAATTTTAGAAATTTTTATACAAAAGCTAGATCCGAGCTTTTATAAAAGCATCGAGCTTTTATATAAAAGCTCGGATCAAGGTTTTATAAAAGCTCCGACCTTTTATAAAACCTCGATTCGAGCTTTCATCGAGCTTTTATAAAAGCTCGGAGCTTATATACAAAAGCTCAATCCGAGCTTTAATATAAAAGCTCGAAGGTGTTATACAAAAGCTCTGAGTTTTTATCGGATCGAGCTTTTATATTAAAGTTTCGAGCTTTTGTATAAAAGCTCGGAGCTCTTTTATACAAAAGGTCAGAGCTTTTACACAAAAGCTCGATCCGAGCTTTTACACAAAAGCTCGGTTTGAGCTTTTATCTTTAAGCTTCGAGCTTTTGTTAAGGTTAGAGCTTGTTATTTATGAGGATTTCACAGGGTACATAATTATGTTGTTGTTAAATTTCAGATGACGAATCGGTTGGGGGAGTCGCTTAAAACTCTAGAGAAAGAGTGGTACGAAGGCAAAGTCACTCGTCATGACCATTTTGATGCCCTTGGCCAGATAGACGACACCATTAACCGAGTCCCTGCAGAATGGGCTGAGGAAGACCGATGTCGGTTAAGGGCGTCCTGTTTTGGGCATTTATTGACCATGCAGCGGCCAATGAAGTTTTCAGGTGGTATTATCCACCAGCCACTTTTGCGGGAGGTGCATCATAATGGGCCCTCAAACGAGATGTGGTTTATGATAGGGACTCATGAAATGAGGTTTTCGAAGGTAGAATTCGGGCTGATCACCGAATTGCGGTTCGGCGTACTATCGGATACGAGTCGGTATGTTAGCGTTGACAATGGGCTATATCACCGGTACTTTGGTGGTAAGGATGAGATTTCATCCTTGGAGTTGAGAGATGTCATGAGGCAAGGTGAGTTTCAGCATGCATACGATAGTGTGAAACTATGCCTGGTCTATATGATGAACTGGATACTTATGGAGTTGGATGAGAGAGTGAACATTCCAGTTTGGCAGTTACGGCTGGTGGATGATCTGGACGGTTTTGTCGTGTTCCAGTGGGGTGCACACGTGTACAGTCATTCCATATCTTCATTCAAGCATGCGTTTGACGGGCGACGGGAGCTGTTCTAGAGACTCCATCAAGCAAAGGGATGTGACAAACATATGGTAGAGGCATACACCATTTATGGTTTATCTTACGCCCTTTGGGTAAGAGTTTTGTGAATAAAGTCATTTACGATTGTAATCGTCTATACAGAATTTGGAAATAATATATATTTATTTGTAGATTTTTGCTTTTGAGGTGATCCTAGAGATTGGGACCCAGTTCGGGACTCGGGTGGCTGCAGATATGTCTCCCCGAATTCTGAAGTGGGCGTTAAAGATACAATCGAGGGGGATAGGTTATTGAATATATTCACAGATCATGTAAGTGTCTAACTTGTTAATATTAATAACTAAATTCAATTACACAACGTTCTAACAACGTTTTCAGACGTTTGCAAGGATGAAATTGGTGGCCACCCAAGCTGAGAGGGGTGAACCCTATTATGCGGGTGTAGCGGAGGCGATACTGGATCCATTGGGTGGCGGATAAGAAGGTATACCTTATCCAGTGAGGGCGAGTCCAAGTCCGAGTGATACAGATGTTATACCAGAGGTAGAGCAACGTCGTGTCAGTGAAGAGATGCATACAGACACAGAGTTGCCCCGTGAGAGACCCCGGAGGCAGCGATGAGTATGATTTACGATGACGGGACACAATGCTGTAGATAGCTCACGAGGAGACGCTGTAGGCACGCGCGAGGTATGTTAAAATTGTTGTTCTGCATTAATTTGTTTCAAACTCATGTACGTGTACATGACTAACATTGTGTACTTGTTTTCAGGACCGGCTGGAGCTTAGAATCCAAGCATTGGAGGGTTCAGTTATAGCTTTATGGGATGATCTGCGGTGAAGTGATAAAGAACAAAACAGACAGCATCAACAGCTGAAGGACTTAGTCCAAGCTTTTTGGGGATCGACATCACAGAAAGCAAGAGAGGGCCCACAATCCCATGATCGAGATGATTCATACAGAGACTTCGTGGGTAGACATAGTCCTATCGATGGGATAGACCTGGCCAGAGACGTAGGTGGTATGCAGGGTAACTGACCGAAGACATATGGGACCATACCCGATACACAGGTGGTCGAACATGATACACAGGGTACCAATATAGACACTGGAGGTACTGGCCGATAACAGAAGACTTGTGCTGACAGTACACCTGAGTTTCCCCTGCTTCTGGAGTACATGAGACTTTGTCTAAACGAAATCACAGTCTGAGAGTTTCTTTCACCGGGCTTGGCTCTGCAGTTACACCATATGAGACTCCTCCTCTTCTCATCAACACACCCAGATCATCCCACGGGATCCCTTATTCTCCCACCGTCACAGCCGTATCATCCTACGGGATCCCTCCTCATCCCACCGATACAGCTACATAATCCCACAGGATCCCTCATCCTCCCAATGCCGCATCATCCCATGGGACCCCTCCTCCCACCGACACACCCGGATCATCCCATGAGATCCCCGTAGCCTCTGTATCCCCCATGCGCGTAAGCACGGGTGACAGCTGGTCAGCCTATACATTGACCCGACTCGCCCAAAGAGGCCTAGTACAATGTCGGTAGCTTCAGTGCATACATTCAATCTTACAACATTGGTAGATGCTGGGCAGTTGGAGGCCTACAAAGCATATAAGAAGAACCCGTTCAACAGGGGGTTTGTAAGTATCATATGTGTTACTTTATTTCTGCACCAACGTTAATTTGTTTAATCTATCTGATATTCAGAAAATATTTTATACAGGCACGATATTGATATCATGGAGCCAGTAGACATGAGTTGGTTCCACAGATTCGAAGAGAACTACATGGAGTTGTTTGACTTGGTAGACAACTAAATTTATCTGGGTTTGACTTTTTTGACGCTTGAAGTTTAACAGTGTTTTAAAATCCTTTTACAGCATATGGACGCGTACCTGGCCATCTTACGGAAGCGTCAACTAGCATACCCCATTGTTTACAACCAGAGGATAAACATTCTGGGAACTCAGTTCTTTATAAGTGTTTGTTGGTTTGTGTGTAATTATTTATCAATGAATTGATCCTAACTCACAATGATGATTTGTTTGTCTACAACCATTATCGGAGTACCAGTGGGAGAAAATAATGCCTCGCGGTGATGATGGTGAAGTCAAGATGCTGGGGTGGAAGGTCTTGCAGTATAGGTGGACTGCTGAAGACCTTATGATCGTACGTGGATTTCTCCCGGTAGGAACCCGGCCCTAGCACGAGGTTGACATGGTAATGTTATAAAATGATTTCCATATTTTATTTCTCCCATAAGTGTGGTCAACATAAGTTGTGTTATCATATGTATATTTCACTGGTACAGGGTTTTATTCCTTGCAACATCGGACGCCAGCATTGGCTTGTAGCCAGCGTGGACTTGATTGCCGGGATGATACATATCCTAGAGCCTTTCAGATAGGAGGTCCCCGTCAGCATAAGGAAACGCCAGGTACAACCACTCAGGTGGTTTCTCCCCTCCATGTTGCATCAGTCTGGGTTTCATGACTACAGGCCACCCGGTAGGGAGAAGTTCAAGAGGGAGACTAGGGCTTTTGTGGTGAGCCTGCTGTCGAAAACAGCCCTGCCGTAACAACAAAAAAGGTATCATTTTATAATAGTACGTACACACGATCCAATAAAAACTATTATCTTTGTAACGAATGTCTATGCTGTTCATTGCAGCGGTAATTGTGGGGCGCATACGTTGAGGCTGATAGAGTACATATTGACAGACATGATCCAGTATGATTGGACAGAAGACGATATGCCCACCATACGGGAGAAGATGGCAATGGAGGTGTTTTGTAACTCCCAACCCCAAATCCGAGGATTGAATGTTGTACAGTAGTTGAGTTGCATTAAATTATGTAACAATATTCATTCATTGATAAATGTTGCATATTTTATGACATCGACTAGCATTGACAAATTTTACATCCCGTTATTTAATAGAAAACTAAAAATTAACATCCCTATTTAATCTGAAAATAACAACGCAACATTTTCACATCGTACAATTACAAATTAAAAATATAGGTTCTTTCCAAATACGGTTAGTCATACTACGGTATGTCCATTATCATGGCACGTCTGTTTGTTGTGTCCAACTGAATGACACATGCTACACTTGTGCCAATATTTCGGTGGAACAATTCTTCTCGGACCATCATTAATCAAAGGTGGATTATGACATCGTCTAGCATTATGACCTGATTCTCCATATCTTCTACACGATTGAATGGTTTTCCTTTCTGAAGATGAGGCATGTCGAGCCCCCCTCGGACGTCCTGCTTGCCTCATTGACAATGGATTTAACACCACACGATCGGCGATGTTAGTGGCGACTACCCATGAAGACAGATGGCCAACGAACATAATAGGAATCGAGTACGTATCGATTAGTGTCTGTCTTTTATAGAAGTCCGCACACAAAGACGTGTAATCCAAGTTTTGCTCCCTACAACGACAATTACATTCCTTGTCAAATTCATTTGCAAGTACCCAAAATATATTAGAAAAAAGTACTATACCTTGCTGCTGCAAGTGCGTGTGAACATGGAAACATGTACATTTGAAATTTATTATACGTGCAAGTCTTCCGGGCTAAGTCAACAGTCCACTGCTTCCTGGACCGTTTGACGGAGAATATGTTTCAGTCAACTGGATTTACGGTCATATAAGCACACTTCTTAACATGTTTGAGGATCACAAGATGTGCTGCGTCGGTCAGCTAATGACGCATGGACTGTGCAGTACGATGGCGATCATAAAACCACCTATGTAGCATATTCCTAATAAACTCTGCTAGTGTTAGCATGTGCAGTTGCTGTGAGAATTTGAGGCATGAGTTTATGCATTCAACAACATTTGTTGTCATGACCCTATACCTTCTTTCCGGACAATGTACGCGGGATCGCTTGCGTGGACCAGCTTCAATGACATAATTAAATGCATTCTAGTGTAGATTACGTAGCTCTTCCATGTGGCGATTATATTTCAACTCGGTGTACGATCTAGCTGCTTTATCCATTATGGCTGTTACATCATTTCTATGAAATCACTTTTTCACATTTTTAGAAAAGTGCCAGCAACATATCGTATAGTTTTCATCGGGAAAAACTTTAGAAATCCCAGCTTCAATGCTTGCATGCCGACCGAAAATGAAAACCAGATCATCAATATAGCCTAGGGCACCCTTCCAGCAATCCAAAAACCACTCCCATGAAAGGTTGTTTTCTAAGTCACCGTACCCAAAAGCAATTGGATACACCTGTTCGTTCCCATCTTGTGCAGTTGCAACAAACATTTTACCCACGAATCTTCCCTTTAAATGGGTACCATCTACTGTAATAACTGGACGCATACACCTCCGAAATCCTATGAGTGAGGCACCTAACGACAAGAAAAAATTGAGAAATCTACCATCTTCATCGAATTGTAAGTCAATTATTATTCCTGGATTTTGTTGCTCTAACACGTAACCAAATGATAGCAGTAGTTTGAAGGTTTCCTCATGCGTTCCATAGGTCAGTGACAACACATATTGTAGGGCTTGATGTGCCTTACTGTACAAGATTTGGATGCCATACATTGTTTTCATGTCAGCGATTATGTCATTTGGACGCATTAGTCGACCATCTTGTTGTTGAAGTCTAGGTGCAATCACTTCCCCCATTATGACCGCACTAGCTTGTCGGTGATAACGGTGAATCTCCTCCAAAGGACATGTGTGTTCGTTCACCAAACTTCTTACTTGGAAGTATGTCCCTTCATCTCTCCTAACTGCTCTTAATTTCCAAGTACAGTTGCCATCAAACAAACCAAATGTAACGTTGTCATATTCGGCCTTTTCACCTTCCACTCGAAGTTTTGCTGCATTGTAAAATACACAACTAGTCTCTTCAAATCCTTTTTGGTAGGAAAAAATTGCCCCTTATATATCATGCTTGTAGGTTCTTCTTGAACCGAGTTCTTGCTTCCACCAATACCAAACGAGTATGATTTTGCTTCTAGAATAACCCACGTTCTGACATTATCAGAATCAAATGGAGTTAAATTAGGCCAAACCTCGGAAGTCCCAGTTATATCTACTACACTACAACTAAATCTTTGTACATGTGTTGCACGTCTTTCCGGTTCAATATCCTCTTTCTCTTCCTCATTGTTAGCTACATTATTAACCAGATGCAAATTTTCCTCATCATCCATCTGTTGTGTCGGCCCAACATTCGGTTCACTGTTCTGCTCATTGTTTATGTCATTGTACAAGTCATTATAATATTGGTTGAACTGCCCATCATTCATCTAAATTTGACATCCAAACACATAGTTGAATTGGCCACCAACTAATTCACCGTGGTCGGCTACTTCCGGTGGGACACCACACAGGTTTTCCTTAACGTCATTCCAACTTCTTTCTATGAACAACTGGTTGCTTCTGTCTGAAGATCGAAATTGTTGGGTGTTACACGAGGAGGGATTTCTTCACCAATGACACCTTTTGTTACCTTCTGACTTCCATCGGGTAACTGCTCCTATCGACTGTTGTAAGAGATGACTATTCTAACCCGATTCATTCTCCTGTCAAAATCAACATCACAAACCATTATTAACATTAACAATATCTAAATTCAATTTCAAATAACAATTAAAAAACCAAATGAATGTTATAAAAAAGCTCATAAATAATAACAAATATCGAAATTAAAATTTTTTCTTCAGAACAAAAAAAACTCGAATAAGCAAAATAAACTAAAATCTCAGAAAAGCAATACACTAAAATCTCATAAAAGCAAAATAAAATCTCGATCTAATACCATAACATCTCGGATAAGCATAGTAAAAGAGCTCGGACCGAGCTTTTAAAAGTTTGTAGCTGCTATAAAAGCTCGCAGCTGTTATAAAAGTTTGGACCACTTTTATAAAATCTCGGACCGAGTTTTTTTAAAAACCCCGAGCTTTTACACAAGCTTGAGCTTTTATAACAAACCTAAAGCTTGACATATATTCTCGAAAAGTAAGAAAATAAACCTAGTGCATATTCTGGAGACTAAATGTTCATACATTTGTTGCATACATCTTAAATCACTCACAAAAGCATGAAAAAATATTAGGGAGATCACAAAAATCAGTTACCTGCAGATTTGAAAAATATTTCTGACAAGCCCTTTAGATCGATTTCCACACTACTTTTCTGGAGAGAGAAATAAACTTTCTTTCTGAAACCAAAGATGAAAGCTCAAATACAACTTTTAAGGGCAATTTTGGTAGTTCACCATAATAGGTGCCTTTGAAACATAAGTTATTAATATGGTGACATCGTCGCAACGCATAAAAAAAGGTGACATTTCTCACAATTTCCACTATATATATGTATTTATATTTATATATTATTTTAATTGAAATATCATACCGTATCTTTATCCTAGTTTTTATAGATTTATCATATCCTTTTATCGTACTATGTCGTATCCCTATATCCATGTCAGCATCTATGAAACATAGGTGTAGCGTGTAGACAATAATATTTGGTCTATTATTTTAATAATATAAATTAAATAATAATTTTTCCTATAATTCTGTTGCCAATTATAGTAGGAGACAAAATCAATCCATTTCATGATTTTAATTTTCTATTATTTCATACATTATTATACCTCAAAGCCAAAACTCGATTTCGCCGTGCTATAGATGACCCACAAGTTAAGCTTAGAAGAGATGAGAATGAAACCTACATGAAAAATATAAAATACAAGAAGTATTTTTTTTCCACCAAAATCGGAATGATTTAAGAGCAAAAGGGCAAGTATATAAATCAATGGATGAAACATTGCAATAGAATATATATATATATATAAATAGACTAGTTTTTTGGATTGTACGACTATCCACTAATTTATATACCACTTCTCATAAACACATAAAAATCACAAGTATGAAAAATTAGAAATGTACCGGTTCTGAAAACTAACAGGATTCCGAAGCCCGCGAAAAGAATGTAGAGAAAAAAACACCGATCAAAAACCATATCATTCTGAGTCAACTCAATGACAACAACAAACTCAAACTTGGATTGTTTGATTTATCTGTATTGGATGGATGATTGGAATTGTTAGGGTTTTTGATACGATCCCAAATTTGGATCCATTTTATTGAACGGATTTATTACCAATTTAGCTACATTAGAGACTTAGCCAATTGATACTCGCTTTTTGTGTCATTACCAAATTGCGATTATCAAAAGATATTTATAGTAATTCCTACACAATGTGCTCTAAAGTTTTGAAAACTTGTAAAGCGGTAAGCGAGGGTATCGTCCATAGAGAGGTGGTTTCTGTCGACTGTCTCAAGTTCTAGTGTTTATTGAATGCATGTAAATAAGAATATGGATGTGGTGAAATGATGTGTGTGAGAAGTGTATGTATTTTACAGGTGTATGCAAAGGAAATGAACCTAAAAAGAATGCAAATAAAAACAAAGGAATATAGAGGGGTGAGAACGGTGATTAAAGTGACACATAATAAAAGGGTGGATAGGAGAGATGCATGAGAATGGTCGCACAAGGTACATAAGGCTCACAATACATAAGTGCATAAATAGTGGTTGTTAGGCATTAAGGACATCCTATTAGTTAGAGGAGAACATAAATACAAAATGGATAGAAAAGAGAACCCTCATCCATAATTGGGAATCGAACACAGGTTCTTCTTGGGTGTCAATCTGAGATGTCCTCACCACTGGACGACTACGGCGTTCTTCAATTTCATGAATGCACAACCCCCCTCATTTAAGGACATTCAATTCAAGCTAAGGGCTTGTTCTCTCAATTGAGAGATTTACAAACACATATCACTCCTCAAGGTCTCAGTGAAGTAATTGTGAATGTAATCTCAATTGAGGGATTCAAGACACAAATCCCTAAGGTCTCGGTGAAGTAATTGTGCCTTAAGTCCTTACCATTAAGCATATGAACATAATCCAAAATATACTCTAGCAAGGTCTTGTATAGAACAAGTTTCATTCATATTTTAGAGCTAATTGGTTAAGATTATACCCGAATTGGTCCTCCTAAGCACAACCAAAAACCCATAAACACTCAATACCCATCCATACATGGCATTTCGACCTTCCAAAGACATACACTCACAAATGGGATATTTGATTACAACTACTTCTACAATTACATTAATCTACTCCTAATCCCATCCATGGACACATATCAATTTCAATCTCCACACACATCATATCAAGATAAGAGATTAATCAATAATAGCAAGAACAAATCAAAACCCAAATGAATATAAAAACAACCAACATATATTGAGCATAAATAAGATTTACAATATTTTCCAAGTGGGGATTACACAATCAAGAAAACAAGAAATAAAAAGAGAATGAGTTTAAAAGAGACAACCCTTGAAGAAATCCCTCCAAGTGATCCGTGAATCCCTAGCTCAAAATTGGTCATAGACCACTCTTATCTCCTTGCAATTAACTCTCAAAAGTGGTGGATGATGTGTAGAAATGGGTGGTGGTCCTCCATGAGAGCTTTGAAAGCTTCTCTCTCTCTCTCTTGATTTGTTCTTGTCTTTATTCTTGTCTTTGTTGTGAGTAGAGAAGAGGAGAAAATGATGTATTTATAGTTAGGGAAGGTTTTAGGATGAATTAGGGTGCGAAAGGACATATTTGCCCTTCCAAAATGGCCAAACAATGACATGTCGCGGCCCAGAATCATGTGTGTCAAGTCTTGAAATGTAACACATCAGGTGACAACGATTTTCGCGTCTTAAGTGTCACTGATTGCAAGGCGTCGTTCAGCCACGACAGTAGTTTCTAGCCTCGCGCACTGTTACGAAAACTCGTATATCTTCCTCTAGAAACCTTGGAATTGCTATCCATAAAAATCGCTGGAAAGAAGACTTCTGAGGCTTTCTAAATATATGAATAACTAAACGTGATTCAATATGAAAAGGGAGATATGACCCCCGAAAGTTGGGTGTTCTGTATGGACCCTTGTAATTTTCAGCCCATCAACATTTGGAAAAACAGAGCTGACCAGTGTCACGGTCTCTGTGTTGTGTTTTGGTTCTATGACGGATCCACCATGGAACTTGCCATGGTTGACCATGAATCACACCACGGTTTGGATCAACGGTGAGGCCACAAAAACTCTAAATATTTCCATTCTTGACTTGTTTTTGCTCATTTGACTTCCTAAACTTGACTTTAAGCTTAAACCTAATTGTATGGAATATGTACCTACACAAGGCTCAACAAACACATTATATACAAAAAATAGCTTGAAACAAGAACAAAAACTAAGAAATGGGACCTTAGATAGGTATAAATATGGTCTGATTAATACCCCCAAACCTATCTTTTGCTCGTCCTCGAACAAAATTAAAAACGAAAAACAGCAAACAAACATATAATACTAAAAGTAAGTAAAACCTACATTAATCCACTTTCGTAGGAAACACGATGGAATTTAGTATATGCCACAAGCCTTTTGAACCTCTAGCCAGCCCTAGTAGGAGGAGTATAGTCTCCTGAGGTTTACAGCTATGACACCCACAAACGTATACTCTGTAAGAAAATGGTTGAGATGTAATCTATGCATACCAAGCAAGGACAACACGTGCATGCTAGAATCTCAAGTATACCAATTAATAACAATGCAACACACAATGTAAGTATGCCAATATTTAGGATGCTTTTGGTTTACAAAACAACTACACTTGAATGCCCAAGATAAAATTCACCTCGACTTTAATCCTTTCCGGATTTCAGTCATATATTTTCACTCAAAACCTTGGCGTAACACTCACCAATATATGCTAAATGGAGTTTAGGTATAGGGAATCAAAATGTATTCGCATAATCATAAATTGAAAGACGCTCATATAAGTGCACCAGATCTCATGAACGAATCAAACATTAAGAACAAAGATAGAGAACATGCAACTTCACTCTCAAGCAACCATTACCAAGAGATCCGCTAGGTCTTTCATAGGTTGTAATGGGGCCATGGGTGTAGGCTAGGAAAGAATGGGAAAGTGGAAAAAAACAGTCTGAGACCAACACAAGGATTTTACTGACCATCTACAATGCAATAACATAATCCTCGGATGTATTTTTCGTGGACTGTGCTGACCATTTACAATGCAATAATGTAGTCTAAAATACATATTTTATGGTCTACATATAGGCTATCTTTTGTTGTTCTAACATTTTTTTTTCCTACTCCTTTTTCTT
The DNA here is from genome assembly GCA_032871835.1 of Dipteronia dyeriana. Taxonomy (NCBI): domain Eukaryota; kingdom Viridiplantae; phylum Streptophyta; class Magnoliopsida; order Sapindales; family Sapindaceae; genus Dipteronia; species Dipteronia dyeriana. Next base: position 55,752,246 of record CM065303.1, on the reverse strand, counting down.
TTGAGTAGATATTCAAATTTTTCTCATTTTTTTTTCTTTTCTTTTTCTTCTTCCATTCATTTCTTCTAATGACAGTACAAATATATACATTTAATGTTTACATTAAACCTTAATGCAATTGCATTTACAATTTAACCCAAGAAACTCTTTGGTTTCTTCCCAACTATAATAGTAATTACAATACACCCCAAAAACTCAATACCATCATCATTACCAATTGGTTCCAAGCTAATTATGTAAAGTTTCATTATATATAGTAGCTTGGTTCTTTGGAAGTGTGGGCAATGAAAGAAATGGCTCATGTATTTGGCTTCAAATTAGCTTAGGGAGCACATACATAGGGTATGAGTAAGTGTTTAGGTCATTTAGTAGTTTATGCACACATTGTCTAGCATCACTTCTCAAGGATCAACCAACACAAAAGCAAAGCAAACACACATACAATATCTTAAGAGGATTGTTCTTTAACGTCCAATGCAAAACCTATAGAGATCAACCTAAACATTTGAAAAACAAGAAAAGTGCTTAAGAGTAGAAACGGAATGCACCTAAAAACTGAACGTTAATAAGGCACAAAATTCTCACAAGGGCTGTCTCCATAATTTTCTCAAGCTAAATAAGAATAGAGGTATAATCCACCTCAACATCAAAAGATTGACACTGTACAAGCATATTTAAAGTGATGCATAGAGCTAAAAGTATACATGATATGTCTCTACTGGCACACAAAGAAAAATTACTCAACAAAACCGGACACTATTTAAAAAAAAAAAAAAAAATTGACCGGTTTGTGTAGAGATTTGAAAATTTTCTAAATATAACAAGAGCAAAAAAAAAAAAACGAAAGTACCTTTACCCCCAAACCAAAACTCGACATTTTCCTCAATGTTGCTCAACTCATAAAATATGGACAATGTTTAGAAAGATTCGGAGATAAGCACACAATCATCACAAACACAACAAACATAGCATTTTAAACATTTAAGCACAAGGACAATTTCTGCCCCAAATCAACAACTATCCACAGCACTCCAATTAGACACAAAAATTAGAGGATACCTCTTGTGGCTGCAACCACATGGCCTTTGTGGCGCTACCATTTCACTTGGGGGTTGTTGGGTGCGATAAGCACACTCTTACGATGTTCCAAGAGTTGTATGGTCCATCTGATTTGAAAATTTCATTTCCTAGCACACCACAACTCGATAACATTAAACACATATGCTATAAATAAAAAGAAAATAATAAAAGGAAAAATCCAAACCGCATACATATATATCCGTAAAGCAATTAAATCTAAATATCTACATAACTTAAAATATCTACATAACTTAAGCTAGAACAAGAAACAATCAACGAATAGGCACCTCCCCGGTAGCGGCACCATTTTTGATACTCGCTTTTTGTGTCGTTACCAAATTGCAATTATCAAAAGATATTTATAGTAATTCCTACGCAATGAGCTCTAAAGTTTTGAAAACTAGTAAAGCGGTAAGCGAGGGTATCGTCCACAGGGAGGTGGTTTCCATCGACTGCCTCAAGTTCTAGTGTTTATTGAAAGCATGTAAATAAGAATACATATGTGGTGAGAATGGTGTGTGTGAGACGTGTATGCATTTTACGGGGTGCATGCAAAGGAAATGAGCCTAAAAAGAATGCAAATAAAAACAAAGGAATATGGAGGGGTGAAAATGGTGATTAAAGTGACAAATAATAAAAGGGTGGATATGAGATATGCATGAGAATGGTCACACAAGGTGCATAAGGCTCACCATACATAAGTGCATAAATAGTGGTTGTTAGGCATTAAAGACATCCTATTAGTTAGGGGAGAACATAAATACAAAATGGATAGAAAAGAGATCCCTCATCCGTAATCGGGAATCGAACATCGAGTCTTCTCGGGTGTCATTCCGAGATGTCCTCACCACTGGACGACTGCTGCATTTTCCAATCTCATGAATGCACAACCCCTCTTAATTAAGGACATTCAATTCAAGCTAAGAGCTTGTTCTCTCAAGTGAGAGATTTACAAACTCATATCACTCCCCAGGTCCCGGTGAAGTAATTGTGCCTTAAGTCCCTATCATTAAGCATATGAACATAAGCCAAAACCTACTCTAGCAAGGTATTGCATAGAACAAGTTTCATTCATTCTTTAGAGCTAATTGGTTAAGATTATACCCGGATTGGTCCTCCTAGTTACAACCAAAAACCCATAAACACTCAATACCCTTCCATACATGGTATTTCGAGCTTCCAAAGACATACACACACAAATGGGATATTTGATTACAACTACTCCTACAATTACATTAATCTACTCATAATCCCATCCATGGACACATATCAATTTCCAATCTCCACACACATGAATATCAAGATAAGAGATTAATCAATAATAACAAGAACAAATCAAAACCCAAATGAATATAAAAACAACCAACATATATTGAGCACAAATAAGGTTTACAATATTTTCCAAGTGGGGATTACACAATCAAGAAAACATGAAATACAAACAGAATGAGTTTAAAGGAGACAAACCTTGAAGAAATCCATCCAAGTGCTCCATGAATCCCTAGCTCAAAATTGGTCATAGACCACTCCTATCTCCTTACAATCAACTCTCAAAAGTGGTGAATGATGTGTAGAAATGTGTGGTGGTGAGCTTACCATGGAGGAGGACCCCCATGAGAGCTTTTGAAGCTTCTCTCTCTCTCTCTCACTCTCGATTTGTGAAGAAGATAAAGAAAATAATAGGCTATTCTTGTCTTTGATATGTGCAGAGAAGAGGAAAAATGATGTATTTATAGTTAGGGAAGGTTTGGGGACGAATTAGGGTGCGAAATAACACATTTGCCCTTCCAAAATGGCCAAACAACGACATGTCACGGTCCGCAATCAAGTGTGTTGTGTCTTGACAGGTAACACACCAGGCGACAGTGATTCTCAAGTCCTAAATTTCACTGATTGCAAGGCGATGTTCAGCCGCGACAGTAGTTTCCAACCTCACGCGCTGTTACAAAAACTCGTATATCTCCCTTTTGAAAACACAGAATTGTGATCTGTAAAAACTGCTGGAAAGAAGACTTCTGAGGCTTTCTAAATATATGAAGAACTGAACATGATTCAATCTGAAGAGGGAGATATGCCCCCCGAAATTTGGGTGTTCTACTTGGACCCTTGCAATTTTTAGCCCATCAACATTTGGAAAAACAGAGTTGCCCGGTGTCGCGGTCTTTGTGTTGCGTTCTGGTTCGATGACGGATCCGCCGTGGAACTTGCCATGGTTGACCATGAATAACACCACGATTTGGATCAACGGAGAGGCCACGGCAACTTTGAATACTTTCATTCTTGATTTCTTTTTGCTCATTTGACTTCCCAAACTTGACTTTATGCTCAAAACCTAATTGTAGGGAATATGTACCTACACAAGGCTCAACAAACACATTATATAAAAAAATAAGCTCGAAAACAAGAACAAAAGCTGGGAAACGAGGACCTCAAATAGGTATAAATATGGTCTGATTACCAATTAGTCAGAATTCTCGATTATTCTATTTCCTAATATTAGCCATATATAGCGGTCAAATAGAGTCATTCGATTCTTGATCTTGACCTTTTACTTTTTTTCATCATGTGGGAATTCAAATTAATTCCTATTTAACTAAAGAGTTTTAATTCAATGAATACCTTGATTTTATAGTTATTATTTTTGGATTGTTTTTTATTTTCAATTTTAGATGAATTATCTTAAAATTAATTAAAATCGGGATTAAAATAACAAATTTAATGAATAAAAACCAATGAATTGTGCAATGATGCAGCAAAACTTATCAGGATGCCATATTATTTAGGCACTAAATTTGAATAAAGTAGTTTAATATTAATTTTTAAAGTATTACAAGAACTATTACAATAAGACTGTCGAGATCCGTTTACGGTCCATAACGGGATATAACCAGGGATTTAAACTACTCACCATTTATATGAAATCAAAGGAGTTTACCAGCTCGGCTAAAATGATTAGATTTTTAAGTAAAATAATATAAATAGCTTTACACGTTAAATGAGCAAGCTGTACCCTGTAAAAAGACAAGGTGCTGGGTACATCCAAGACATCATATATCACCTACCCTTAATGGTGTCCACGGTTCGGTTTCGGTTTCGAACCGCCGGTTTCGGTTCCGTGGAAAGGTCAAATCGGAATAGGACGGTTTTGGACGGTTTCGGAACCGGCGGTTTTCGGTTTGTGAAACCGAACGGTTTGGTTCGTTCGGTTTTTTTTTTCTGAAATGCTGCCACGTGTCAGCATTTCATTGGTTTTTTTAATTTTTTTTTTGAAATCGCTGGGATCCGGTTTCCAACCGGTTTTGTAACCGACGATTTCGGTTACGATTTCCAGAGAACGGTTTCGGTTCGGTTTCGGTTCGGTTTCGGTTCGGTTTCGAACGGTTTAACCGAACCGTGGACACCTCTACCTACCCTAATAATGCCACGTCAACAACTACAACATTAGCAAATTGCTAACGTGTCAGTATTAGGATGGACAATCCTATACATCGGTAAAAATAGTTCATACTTTGAAATCCGGCCCCTCAACTAAAAAGTATATTTATTTTTTCTCTACCCTTCAAATAAATGAAACCACGAAACGTATGAATTATTAATTTTTCCGTTTTAAAAATTAAATTAGATAGGAATTAGTATCTTATTAAATATTTAATGATGTCGACCAAACACATTGTTAATAAAAAGTACTTTTTATTAACTTTCTGGACGGGTAAGTACATGTAACAATGCTAACATGATATCTTTTTTCTCGTATGAAATTATATGTATATGTTGCTAATTAATGTAGACTGGTTTCCTTACAAAAGTTCATTATATTGGAAAGAGTAATCATAGACCGTCCGAAAATTTAGTTCAAATTTTAATACCAAATGACATGACAAGTGATTTTTTCATTAGCTACATCATTCCATATTGTGTGTGTGGTGATGATAACTTACTTGCCATATCATTTGGATTTAAATTTGGACTAAATTTTTAGGTTGTCTAACCTTACTCCATTGAAAATTAATAAATATATAAATCCTTTCATGACACCATAATTAAACCTGAGTATGAAAAAAGTAGCCTTCAAGGAAATAATAACTTAGTTGATTAGAGCTCTTCTGTTCTATTAGTGTGTTTGGTATGACTTCTTTATTCACCAAAAGAGCATGTTTAAGAGGCCGATTCCATAAATAGCTATAAATTTAGGGTAGTTTTTAAATGTCGATTTCCAATATCTTGATTGATTTTAGCAAAATAAAACACTTTTTGGATAAAAATGCCCTTTAACCAAATCGTTTTTTAAACAAAAGAATTAAAAACACGCATATTAGAGAGAGAAACTGTTTGATATTCAGAACCTAATTAAGGAGAGAGACAAAGATAACCAAGAACAAATCAAAATCGAGGGTTTTGATTTTTTGGGTTTGGAATCGACGGTTTAGAATACCGATTCGTTAGTTTGGACTACCAAAAGATGTAGTCACTATGGGTGAAGCCTGAATTTTGGTTTTGGGGCGAGGGGCAAAACAAAAACAAATATTAAATATCACACAAGAAAAATATATTAATATACCAAAACATAATACCGTTTAGTCTTTAAGGTAATAATAATAATAATAATAATAATAATAATAATATATTGACAATAATTTTGAAAATTAAAATGGCAATTGACTCTATTTTATATCTCAAAAGTCATCTATAATCAAATTTATTTAAATTTCTTTACGATATGTGTCTCAATATGCATAATCAAAGAATTTGGGAGAAAATGATCTTTCATCTTATTGCATAAATGCAATATCTTTTTCAATAGTTCTTAATTAATAAATATATAATTCATATAAAATATTTAAAATAAGATGGATATTGCATAATAAAATAGTAAAGAAAATTTTAATTTGATCTAGTGAATACCTAATAAAAAATACATATATAGACAGTTTTAGCATTATACAATTCATGTATAGTTGCGGGGTAATTACGAGAGGATGTTATTTTCTTTTTGTTTTAATTTCTTTTAAATTTTTAACTAATTGAAATCCAATGATTGAAAATTAACCCGTTAATGCAGTATCTGAACTCATATATAGACTAGAATAGAAAATAATGTATGAAAATATAACAAATGAAAATACTAAAAAAGATTGATTTGTTTCGAATAAAAAAAAAGGAATAAATTTATATTATTAATAAAATAGGAGACTAGTTTACAATTAAACAAAAAAATAAATTCACTAATTTTCATTGGCCGGGGGCCATGCCCCCTATGGCCCCCCTTACATTCACCTATAGTAGTCACCATTGCTGTAGAAACACGAACGACCAGGCAAGAAACTTCTGGGTTTTTAATTTTACTAAAATAATATGCTAATCATTTTTTTTTTCTTTTACTATAGGTTGAGTGACAAAACGTATTCAGGATTGAAGATCAGGTGGGCTAGAGTTTTCATTTATTTATTTATTTATTATTGAACATCAACATCACCTAGTTAGGAGGACATAGTGAGATGTCCCCGTAAAATTGTAAATTTGTTAAAATTTTATTTTATTTTAAAATGGCCAATCCAATTATAAGAGAAATATAAAATGCAAATACAAACACTAATTAAATTATATCCTTTGATTTTTCAAAAGATAAAACTTATCAATTATAAAATCTAGATCAATGACAATGATAATCTCTTTCAATGTACACAACGATAGAGGTCGTTAAAAATTCATCTTTCATATAAATACGAAATGATGTTTTGATAAGTTTCATTGTTGATAATAATAATGATAATAATAATAATAATAATAATAATAATTTAATAATATACAATGTTATTTTATTATTATATTAGTTTGATTTAATGCTGTCAATATGGGTCGGGCCTGGCATGCCGGGGTTTGCCGGCCAACCAAGGATGCCAGGCAATGCCAGGCATGACCCCAATGTCTGTGTCGTGTCGGGCCTTGCGTTGGGGCACATTGTGCAGGCCCCACCAAGCCCGTCGATTTTTTTTAGTAAAACGGTAAATTTAATTTTTTAGTATTTTTTTTTCAAAATTTGACCATTGGTTGACGTCAGCCATGACGTAAGCTAACGGTGGAAACTTAATAATGTGCCAAAAATTACCATTTGCCCCCTCATCTATTCTATTTTATATTTTTACACACATTTCAAAATTTTCTATAAATACCCTCACCCATTCCAAATTTCATACACTTTCTCTTAATCTCTCATTCTCTTCATTCTCCAATTCTCCATTACTTTCTCTAATCACCATTCTCTACACCATTTTACATTTTCATAATTTCATTTTTAATTTCTCTGCGTACTCTTACCCTCTCTCTATTCTCTACGCTACTAATATACTATTCTAATACTATATTACTAATTTACTATCATCTAACTATTATTCTCTAATCTCTTCACCAAGGCACCAAGACACCAAGACACCAAGACACCAAAGTTCAAAGCTACATTTTTTCTTTAAGTGATATTATTGATTAGTTTTCAAATATTATATTTATACCTATATATTTATGCTTGGTTATTAATTTTGATATTTATTCTTAAGTTATATATATATATATATTTAATATTTATGGTTTTAAGCTTTGTATGTTTATGAGTTTTGTAAGGACCTCAATTTTATGACTGACTTATTTCATGACAAACCACATTGTGGATGATTTTGTAATGCGTAGCTTAAGTTCTCGTTGACAAGCTTCCAAGCATCCCATGACTTCAAGAGCAATAACAAAAGGTATATCACTTGACATTACTCTATGAGGAGATTAGATACACACACACACACACACACACACTCTTACATGCATCACTATTACTCTTGCATTTGTGTCTCCATGATCATACATTGCATTTCATCATATGACATCCTGCTGTGTGTATGTTGTTTAATTGTGTTAGATTTGGTTTGGTTATTTTGAGTAATGTGTCTAGTTTTGAAAGATTAGTTTTCAATGTTTTCCAAAAATGACCTCTGTTGACCATAACATGTTTTACAAAGATCCAATATAAATTTTGATTTTTTTTGACAAACTAGACACCCATACCTTTCCAACGGTATAATATTCATAATATTTTATGACCGTTTGGATTTGTTTTGAAATCTCTAAATTGACCACTAAAACAGGGCATCTCTATTGTTATCTAAATCTCACCTTTGGTCACTCATTTGGCTATAAATTTTTGTACAAACATCCAAATCTTTTTTTGTAATTTGGAATAGAAATTAGACATCCATACCTTTCTAACGGTATACTATTCGATAAGTTTCAATATTGTTTGGTCAAGTTTTCAGGTGTTCGAATATTGAGTTGACGCACTATCACGCACATGCACGGTTCGTGCACTATTCTGGAGTGTGCACAAAGTGCGCAACACATTCCAGCAACCTTGCACTATTCATGCGCTATTTATGCACACTCCGTATTGCTGGAAATTTTTAAAAACCTACCAAAACGACGTAGTTTCACTTAGTGCACATATTTAAACCCCTCTTTCTCATCTTTTTCATTGAGACAATGAAATTTAAGCCCTAGAGAAAGAGAGATCGTGTGGCTATAGAGGGAGAAAGCTTCAAGCTTCATATATTGACTCTCCAAACCAAAAACCCATGTGCATCTAACATCATACGTTATCATTTGAGCATGAGTTTTCTTGGTTTCATTACTAGGTAAGTTAGGACTTCATTAAATATCATTTATTGTTCTTTTTACTCTATGTTCGGTATTTATTGCTTGATTAAATAACTTGACTTTCTTTTTTGTATAAATTTATAAGTCTAAATTACAAGATTGGGTTTGTTTATGATAACTTGCATGATTATGATGATTTTCCCTAAATAGCTAACCCTTGAACCTTCTTGTGAAATTGGTTGACGATTAGGTTGATAGATTTATATTTGTTTATCTAGTCAACCTTTATTGATTGTTCATGTGGATTTAAAATTGACATTTAGGCTAGAGTTTGTCTCTACATCTAGATGATTCCTCATGTACGTACATGTAGGTATTGCTTGATAACAAGCTTGTTGATTTGCATTATAACATCTAGTTAGACATTTTGTCTGTGGTCTTACACATTATTGCATTTTGGATATTGTCACATATTCACTTAGACCCTCAATTCTTTTTATAGAGTCAAAGTCTTGTGGCTTCTAGGTGAAGTTGCACAAGCAAGTGAAGTCTTACAACCAAAGATTGGTTGACAAGCATTGGTTGTCAATAACCACTTTAAAAGGCCCGTTGGGTAGATTGTGCAAGTGAAGTCTTACAACCAAAGTTTGGTTGACAAGCATTGGTTGTCAATGATCACTTTAAAAGGCCCGTTGGGTAGATTAAGAGGTGCTCACACCATGAGTAGTGGATCGGGGGATGTCACTAGGGATTGAACCAAGAGTGGCAAGCGGTAGTGTCAGTGTCTATAGCCTGAAGTAATCTTGAGTGTGAGTCTGTGTATAACTTGACGGTGTAATATTCTTTTCATATAGTGGATTTTTATGGCCCAAGTAGCTAGCGTAGCTAGTCACGTGGTTTTTCCCGTTTGAAGGGGTTCCACAAAAAAATTATGTATTCTTTAATTTCTACACTTACTTGATTTTTATTATTGTTTGAACTAGGTTTTGCATGTCAATATTGGTTAATCGAAAAAGTTGGTAATAATCAATTAACAACTCATCCACCCCTAGGTTGTATTAGACACCCTTTAGTTGTATTTTCAAGTTTATATTTTTATGCTTTGTTATAAATTTTAATATTTATTCATAGAATCTTATATTTTAGTAAATTTATCGTTTAATAAATTTATGTCTACTAATTAATTTTAATATTTGTATATTTTAATTTATGCTTCATATATTTTCATTTAGTTAGTAAATTTACCATTTTATATTTAGTAATTAATTTTAATATTTTTGGTTAGTATATTTATCATTTTATGTTTAAACTTTAGTTATTAATTATAATATTTTTGTTTAGTTAGTAAATTTATCATTTTATGTTTTGTAATTAATTTTAATATTTTTGGTTAGTAAATTTATCATTTTATGTCTAAACTTTAGTTATTCGTTTTAATATTTTTGTTTAGCCAGTAAATTTATCATTTTATGTTTAGTAGTTAATTTTAATATTTTTTTAGTTAGTACATTTATCATTTTATGTTTAGTTATTAATTTTAATATTTTTGTTTAGTGCTTTTATCATTTTGTTGCTTTTATAGCTTTATGCTTATTATGTTTATGATTTTTTGCTTAGTTTTTAATGGCTAATGAGTTAATATTTGTATTGTAGGAAATGGATCCTAATCATCCATATTTTTCAGACGGTCTAAACATGGACAATAATGATTTTGACCTTTCCATACCAGCGAAAAAAGATCAGGAATTTTCGGTACCACACCGACATCACGTCACATATCTAAAAGGTTGACATCAAAAGTATAAAGTGTTTTGATCTGGTAAAAATACCAAACCCAGACGGTACGGTCATGAAAAGAGCTAAATGTAAGTTTTGTCATACGGACTATTCCACTTCTAGGGGGAACCAGTCATTTGAAAAGGCATAAGGACAAATGCATGACTGCACACGGACATGTAGATATTACAATACAGACACAACTACAACGGTACCCAGACGGGTCCATTACGATGTGGCAATACGACGCTGTGCATGCTAAAGAATGTTTGGCAAGTTACATTGTCCGAACTGATTAACAGATTAATTTCGGTGACAATGTTTTTTATGAAGAATTTATCCAAAATGCTTACAACCCCCCAATTTAAAGTTGTTTCTAAAAACACTATGAGGAGCGATTTGTTATAATATTTTAAAACCTAACGCGATGACTTGATGGCTGAATTACAGCATCTAAATGCCTTTATTGCATTAACTTCCGATATTTGGAACGTTTGTTCAAAATAAGACTATTTTATTTTTGAAATTGTAGTTTATTAAATAGCCAAAATTCAAAAAAATGGCACAACACTACAAAAACACCAAAAGACCTTAAAGGAAACACAACACAGAACACCATATAAACAGCACCAAGAATCAGAAGCTCAAAACAAAGCACAAGCTACCAAACGCAGACAAAAAACAAAGATAGACCACTACTCAGGACATACTCCACTCCACCCTCTCGCCATGCATTGAATACCTAGCTTTTGCAAGATTGTCCGCCAACGAATTAAAATCACGAGGCCTGAATTGTGCAGCCACAGACCTACATTGCATGATAAGTTATCCAATTTCATAGAGTAAATTAACTTGACTCAAATTACCAAAACCATCCTCATTAATCCAAGTCACAGCTGATTCTAAGTCACTCAAAATGGTAATTTTTCGATCATTTAACAGCTGACACATAGAAATCAGGTTGCATGCCTTATGAATAGCGAGAATCTCAGCACTGACAGGACCTATGGATCCAACAAAAGAGGAGAACAAACATAGAACCTTCCCACGTGCATTTCGAAGGACTCCACCAATGCCACCCAAATAATCCCTCAAGGAACCATCCACGTTGAACACCAGAACATTGTCCCCCCGATAAGTACCTCAATCTATGGTTCACTGACTTACCAGGTTTACTGTCCACACATCGACCTACCACATCCAACAAAAGTAGAGTTGTGTCTACCTTAGAACCACTTCCAAAGTGTTTGAACCACCATGCCACCCTAAATTGTACGAAGTCTAACACCTTCACCTGATCTGGAGACTTCCCATTAAACACAATATCATTATACATCTCCCATATAGACCAAATCACTGCGAAAAACAATAAATTCCAATCCCTGGAAAACACCCTATACAGACACAAACCTGACTAGAACTCCATCCACCCTTGAACTGATTCGTTACAACACGAGGAAACACCCCACCATCCCATGGCCTCCACCCAAACTTCCCAGGACCATATACATTAAAGAAAAAGATGATCGATCGTTTCAGATCCTGAACCACAAAGCGGACATTCGAAGCTATTCAAATGGGACAAACCGAAATAGTTGAGGACACCTCTCACCAAGATACCTTTTATCAATTAACATAAAAACACCTCAACTTTCGGAGGACAAATTCCCTTCCAAAGAAATTGACAAATAGAAGCACCGGTATTGCTGCCTTCAGCTTCTAAACATCTTCTAAATGATTTAACTGAAAACACTCCATTCGAAACGTAAGACCATGACAACGCGTCTTGAATATCCCTTCAAACTACTGTACTTTCTAAAGCAAACATAAAGCAATTCCATTGCTTTAACTCCTAATTGAAAAGTACTCTCCTCGTATTTACTTCCCATACCCATCTTGTACTGACAAAGCTTCCAAACTCCTTCACCATACCCTCTTTATTGGTTGCCAATGCAAAGACCCTTAGAAACGCTAATTTCAGAGGATATGAGTCCCATTTTAAGTTCTCCCAAAATCTTATGCTTTCGCCCGACCCAACAATCACCTGAAAACCATCTTGGACTATATATCTTGTAAGTTCGTTGACCTTCTTCGAATAATCAATTGATAGAGTTCATAAAACTCGAACAAGATTTCATGCCCCTACCATCCCACACTAGGCCGTCTGCCTTCAACCTGTATTTTGCACAAATTATATTCTTCCATAAGGCAGAATGCTCCCTACCAAATCTCCGTACCTATTTTGCCATTAAACTCAACCCTTTATCTCTCATCCTACCAATCCCTAAGCCACCTTCCTTCTTATGTTTACACACCGAGACCCAGTTCACTGCGTGCACTTTTTTTTAACACTCCATCATTCCAGTAGAAGTCTCTTTGGTGCTTCTCAATTTGCTTCGCCAGCTCACTGGAATACCAAAAACTGACATGAAATAAGTCGGAAGATTTGTCAGGACCGCCTTAATGAGGACAAGTCTCCCACCTTTTGATAAAAAAGCTCTCTTCCATGGAGCTAACAAATTCTTCACTTTTTGAATAACTTGTTTCCATAAATTTTCCTTATTCGAATTCCCACCTAGCGGGAGCCCCAAATAAATGATCAAAAGAGTTGCCTTAACACATCTGAAATCCTGAGCCCACTCTACCTCCCCCTGAATTTCTTTACCGACTCTAACTAGGCACGATTTGTGAAAATTTATCATGAGACCCGATGCTAATTCGAAACATATCAAAATCCTCTTTCCGTTTAAAAGGTAATCCAGACTAGATTCAATAAATAGCATAGTGTCATCAGCGACTGAAGATGAGTAATATGAATGTCATTATTACCAAAATCAATCCCACGTATCAAGCCACACTCTCTAGCGTTAAACAATATACGGCTCAAGACTTCCACTACCAAATTAAATAGAAGAGGCGATAACAGGCCTCCCTGGCTCAAACCCCTAGCCATCTAAAATTCCTTCATCGAGTTCCCATTAACTAGAACCGATAGTAAAGGAGAGGAAATACACCATTCCATCTATGCAATCCATCTAGTTCTGAAACCCATCCTATCCATTACTTCCAATAAGAAATCATGATCCACACTGTCATATGCTTTCCCAAAATCTAACTTCACAAACAATTCACATCTGCCTTTTTTTTTCAGGAACGAATAATCTCCTCAGCTATCACAAAACTATCAACAATCTGCCTATCTTTTACAAAGGCCATTTGATTCGGACTAATAACAGAGTTAAGCACCTTTTTTAACCTATTAGCCAAAACCTTTGCTAATATCTTGTAAATCACTCTAACCAAACTGATAGGCCTGTAATCTTTTAGAGATAACGGATTTATAACCTTTAGAATATGAGTAACAAACGTCATATTTACATGTCTTACCACCGAACCATCCAAAAAAATTCACTCATAAAGTTTATAAAATCCACCTTAATAATTGATAATTCCCATTTCTACACTCGGTATAGCCTTCATAACCTATCAATTGCACTCGTTTATGAGTAAAAAACTAGTATTTAATGGTGTAATAAGCTTGTGCAGGTTCCTTTAGCAATCTCAGGGTAATAGTGCGAAACTGAGAAAAGTTGGGGCCAAAAAGGAAGAAGTGAAGATTCAAAAGGTCAAGTGTGGCGCTGGTGAAGCGCTACTCAACCAGCGCCACCCTCACCAGAGCACGATATCAGTGGTGTTGCGTTGGTGAGGTGCCACTCGACCAGCGCACCCTCACCAGCGCACAATGTCAGTAGGTGTGGCGCTGGTGAAGCGCCACTCGACCAGCTCATCACCAGCGCAACTATCCAACTCAACAGAACTTTTAGGGTTTTATGCCTTATTCCTAAATGTATAAATACCCATTCTTGAGCTATTCTTTGACATTTGGAATGACCCTTAAGCGTCAACTCCTCCCATTACAATCCAAAACCTCCAAGACACCATCTTTAACTCAAATCCTTCACCAAAACACTTCATCAAACCTCTAATCCATCATCCAAACCTCAAAACCACTATACCAAACACCAAAGATTCAACTTTACCACCATAAAAACCCAACCTTGGAGCATAAAGGGGAGTATCAAGAGAAAGAGCAAGTCAAACACATTCAACCAACCAAGAGAGAGGATATCTACACATAGTTTATTCTTAACCTTTCTCTCTTTCATTTAGTACTTGTATTTGATTATGGCTTGTATGATAATCACATCTTTTGTAGCCATTTCTTACATTATGAACTAAACTCATCTTGGCTAAGGCCAAAATGAAGCCTTTGCCATGATTTACTAATAAAAACCACCACTTTATTCATATTGCTTATGTTTAAGTATATGTATTTCATGCTTTAATTAACATTGAGTGTCTAGCTAGCATTTGATGTGTATTTGGTTGTTGTGTGATGTACCGAGAGGAGAAGCACACAACGTGCTCGATGAAATGCATGATGGAGTTCAGTAAGGTAGAAATACTCAAGGCTAGTATCTAGGACTCGCTTAGTGAACCACTAAGCTTAATGAACTTGTGTGTATTCCGGATGACCATCGAGAGATAGGTTATTGGTGCATATAAGTGTTGTTTCTATTACTCGAGAGAGAGTGGAGACTAATAGAGGGTGTCACGAGTCTACATTCACATTTGTATAATTTATTCATAATGGTGTGTCTATAAATTAGTGAGGATTGGTTAGGTGGATTCAAGGTCTTAGCCTAAGTTCTTAATAGTAATGCAATCACTTGCTTGTATGTGACTTTGTCTTGCTTGCTTGTTAAGTTTCATTAGTTGCACTCTAAGAGTAGTTTTTATTTAATTAGTGTTAGTAGTCTAATTGAATCATCAAATATTTGCTTGTCCAAATAGTAGTTTAATAAATCAATTGTGGTAATCAATTCATCAATCCTCGTGGAACGAATTTTATTTATCATTATGCTACTCCCACGGCTCCGTACTATTGCGAGTGCTCATTTAGGAGTTGATCAATTTTTGGCGCTGCTGCCGGGGATTGAGCGGTTTATTGATATTACTACTAGTTGATTCATTACTAATTTTGACCTTTTACTTTGTTTTCATTTTCTTGTGATTGTAAGAGGTTGCTCTTGTATGCATCATAGTACAAGGAGCAACAATTTGCAGGATTTGAGGTTCGAACCGGATATTGAGGGAACGGCCCGGAGAAATAAAGGGATTCAAAGGCTAGCAATGGAAGACGGAGTGGGGGATCAAGATCCCATACTTGATGCAGCCCAAGGGAGCAAAATGAGCAAAAAGGAGAAGATGACAGGGCCATAAGAGATTATGTGATGCCAAGGGTAGATCCAAACATATCGCTAATTCAACTCCTGACGATAGCCGCGAACAATTTTGAAATCAAATCTCATGTATTTCAAATGTAGACAATGATGAAACAGTTTGGTAGTTTACCAAGTGAAGACCCCAACGAGCATTTGAGGAATTTTGACCAAATTTACTCAACATTTAGGATCAATGGGGCTACGGACAATGCAATTCGGTTGAGGATCTTCCCTTTCTCATTAAAGGACCAAGCTAAGGCTTGGTATGATTCATAGGCACCAGGATCGATTACTACTTGGGATGAGTTGGCCAAAGCATTCTTAAGCAAGTACTTCCCTCTTGGAAATGCGACACAATTGATGAATGAAATTCATGAATTCTCTCAATTTGAATCAGAATCCTTGTATGAAGCATGTGAGAGATACAAGGAGTTATTGGGGAAATGTCCATGTCATAGGAGGCTAAAGTGGTCAATTGTAGAGAAATTCTATCAATGTATGAACTTAACCACTCATCAATTTGTGGATGCTTCGGCGGGTGGTTCTTTGATGAACAAGTCAATTGACGCAACCTATGATTTAATTGAAGAAATGTCAGTTACAAATAGCTATTGGGGGGATGACCGAAAGGTACAAAGAAATGCACCTGGCATGGTGGTAGTTGATCAAATGACCGCAGTACAAGCACAACTAGAGGCTTTGTCCAACAAAGTTAGCAAGTTGGCAAGCTCTAGTACAGCCCAAGTGAATATGGTGAATTGTGATTGGTGTTTGGGGCCTCATGCAAGTGTAGATTGCCAAGCCGGAAACCCATTTGTAAACGGACCCACAGAACAAGTCTCCTTTATGAACTACAACAAAAAATTTCCCTACCACAACTCCAACAACCAAAACCCTAACCCAAACAATAACCCATATTCCAACACCTACATTCCTGGTTGGAGAAATCACCCCGAATTCTCATGGAAAGACAACCTATAACCCCAACAACACCAACCAACTTTCAAACCACCCGGATTCACCATACCACAACAAGCCCCTCCTAACCAACAACTTCACTTCCAAAATCAACCCCACCAATATCTAACCGAGAGAAAGCCGACAATTGAAGACTTGATGTCCAAGTACATGGTTAAGCTTGATAATCGGATGGAGACCCAAGACTTGGCATTGAAGAAACTCGATACCAAAGTTGATCAAATTGCATAACATTCACAAGCCACAATCTAAACTCTTGAAGCACAAATTGGTCAGGAGTCTCAAGTTCGCCAATAAGGAACCTTGCCAAGTGACACGGTGGTTAATCCCAAGGAGCAATGCAAGACAATCAATTTGACAAGTGGTAAGGAAGTTGAGCTTCCTAAAGAATTAGGGAAAGGAAAAGAAGTTGTGGTTGAAGACGAAGAGATGTTTGAAGACCCATCGGTGGAGGATAACCAAGTTAATGTGTTCCCAAATATTTTTCATGATTTACCTCCACCACCACAAGTGAATGCATATGTACCTCCCATTCCCTACCCACAACGATTAAGGAAGCATAAAGATGCCCAACATTTTGATAAATTCTTGGAAATTTTCAAGAAGCTTCACATAAATATCCCATTCACCGAAGCCTTGACACAAATGCCCAAGTATACCAAGTTTTTGAAGCTTTTGGCAAATAAGAAGAAATTGGAGAATTTTGAAATGGTGCCTCTAAATGAAGAGTGTAGTGCAATACTACAAAATAAGTTGCCTCCAAAATTGCAAGATCCTGGGAAATTCACCATTCCATGCACCATTGGCACATCGGAGTTTAAGAAGGCATTGATCGACTCCGGAGCAAGCATCAATTTGATGCCCTTTTCGGTGTTTGAAAGGTTGAATGTTGGAGAGGTGAAACCAACACACATGACACTTCAATTGGCGGATCGATCACTCTAATACCCAAGAGGGGTTTGGGAAGAAGTACTAGTGAAAGTGGAGAGTTTGTACTTCCCTGTAGACTTTGTTATCCTTGAGATGGAGGAAGATGTTGAGATTTCGTTGCTTTTGGGAGGACCATTCTTAAAAACGGCGGGTGCTTTGATTGATTTGAAGGATGTCAAAATGAATTTGCGGGTTGGGGAAGACAATGTTGAATTTGACTTGAGGAAAACCATGAAAATACCTAGAGAGGTTGAGAGTTGTTCGAGAATTGAAGTGGTGGATCCCATGATTCGATAGTATTTTTAAAAGAAGAGTCCTAAGGAGCCTCTAGAGGGTTGAATTATGCATGGTGTAAGTGAAGATGATGCGGATACGGACATAGCGGAGTGTGCCTTGCACTTGAGCTCTATACCCTTGAAGAGTTTGAGAAATAGAAACCATTTTGAAGAACTCAGAGTTGGGAAGCCAAAGCTACCCTCATTTATTGAGAAACCGCCTCAACTAGAATTGAAGCAATTACCCTCTCACTTGAGGTATGCATTTTTAGAGGAATCACTATCACTTTCGGTTATCATTTCAGACTTGAAGAAGAGAAGTTGCTAAGAGTTTTACGAGATCACAAGAGGGCAATTGGATGGTCCATCTCAGATATAAGAGGCATTAGTCCGACTTTGTGCATGCATAAAATACTAATGGAAAAAGATCACAAGCCATCGGTTCATCATCAAAGGAGGCTAAATCCTAACATGCAAGAAGTAGTTAGAGCGGAGGTCTTAAAACTACTAGATATGGGTATTATCTATCCAATTACGGATATTAAATGGGTTAGTGCAGTGCAAGTAGTCCAAAGAAGAGAGGAATGACAGTGGTTCCAAATGAAAACAATTAATCGATCCCTCAAAGAACCATCACTGGGTGGAGAATATATATAGACTATCGAAAGTTAAACAACGCCACTCGGAAGGACCATTTCCCACTCCCGTTCATAGATCAAATGTTGGAGAGGTTGGCCGGTCAAGACTACTATTGTTTCCTTGATAGGTATTCCGGCTACAACCAAATCCCTATTGCTCCCGAAGACCAAGAGAATACCACTTTTACTTGTCCCTATGTCACATTTATATATAGAAGAATGCCATTTGGGTTATGCAATGCACCAGCTACTTTCCAACGGTGGAGAGATTTATAGAAGTGTTCATGGATGATTTCTCGATCTTTGGATCCTCCTTTGATAATTGTTTGAAGAACTTGAGACTAGTTTTACAACGGTGTGAAGAAAGAAATTTGGTACTAAATTGGGAGAAATGCCACTTCATGGTTAAAGAGGGCATTGTGTTAGGCCATCGGATCTCATCCAAGGGGATTGAAGTAGATAGAGCCAAAATAGAAGACATAGAGAAGCTACCTCCTCTCACATCAATCATGGGCATTAGAAGCTTTCTTTGACATGCTGGGTTCTATAGACGCTTCATCAAAGATTTCTCAAAAATCACAAAGCCCCTTTGCAACTTGTTAGTGAAAGACAACCCCTTTAATTTTGATGAAGAGTGCCTCATCTCATTTGAGAAGTTGAGGAAAGAGCTTACATCCACCCCTATCATGTCAGCCCCCGATTGGGCCCTTCAATTTGAGCTCATATGTGATGTGAGCGATCATGGGGGTGGGAGCCATTTTGGGGCAAAGAAAGGACAAGAAGCTCCATGTAATTTACTATGCAAGCCAAACCCTTAATGATGCTCAAGTGAACTATGCCACCTAGGAAAAAGAGCTTTTGGCCATTGTATTTGCCTTTAAAAAATTTCGGTCTTATCTAGTGGGCTCTAAAGTGATTGTGTACACCGACCATACGACAATCAAATATTTAATGGGAAAGAAAGACTCCAAGCCATGACTTCTAAGGTGGGTGCTCTTTCTTCAAGAGTTTGACTTGGAGATCTGCGATAAAAAAAGATCGGAGAATTTGGTGGCAGATCACCTTTCAAGACTAGAGAGGGAAGAAGAAATAGAAACCTCAAGCCCCATCAATGAGCACTTTCCAGATGAGCATTTATTGGTGGTCTAAGAATTAATGACTTCTTGGTTTGCCGTTTTGTGAATTATCTAGCAAGTAAGGTCATGCCGGTGGAGATGACTTTCCACCAAAAGAGGAAGTTCTTTTCCAATGCAAAGTCATACTTATGGGATGAGCCATTCCTTTTCTGTGTTTGTGGTGATGGACTCATTCGAAGATGTGTACCTAAGGAAGAGATGAGGGAAATCCTCATGCATTGCCACTCTAAGGAGGGTAAGGGTCACTTTGGAGCAATTAGAACCGTAAGGAAGATCCTCCAATCAGGGTTTTATTTGCCTACATTATTTTAAGATGCACAGAGTTTTGTGAAATCATGTGACCGGTTCCAAAGGACCGGAAATATTAGTAAGAGGAATGAGATACCACTCAATTAATGCTTGAAGTGGAATTGTTTGATGTATGGGGTGTTGATTTCATGGGGCTATTTCCAAGCTCCAACAGTAACCACTATATTTTAGTGGCGGTGGACTACGTGTTGAAGTGGGTAGAAGCTATAGCCACACCTAAGAATGATGCCAATGTGGTCACTAAATTCCCAAAGAAGAACATCTTCACAAGATTTGGTACTCCAAGAGCGATCATTAGTGATGGATGCTCTCATTTTTGTAACGAGTTGTTTGAAACTTTATTAAAGAAATATGGTGTGAAGCATCGGATCACTACCCCTTACCATCCGCAAGCAAACGATCAAGCAAATGTGTCAAATCGAGAAATCAAGAGCATTTTAGAGAAGATAGTGGGAAACCGGTAAAAAGATTGGGCTAAGAGACTTGATGATGCTCTTTGGGCCTATAGGACGACATTCAAAACCCCGTTAGGCATGTCTCCATATGAGCTTGTCTACGCTAAGGCATGTCACCTTCCGGTCGAACTTGAACACAAGGCATATTGGGCAGTCAAAAAGTTAAATTTTGATATGCAAGCGGTAGGAGAGAAGAGATTGCTCAAACTCAATGAACTTGATGAGATTCGGCTTGAGGCGTATGAGAATGCATGAATATACAAGGAGAAGACCAAGAAGTGGCATGATAGAAGAATTGCGGGGAAAAACTTTCAAGTGGGGAATCAAGTTCTCTGTTTCAACTCAAGACTCTGTTAATTTCCAGGGAAGCTCAAAAGTCGGTGGACGGGTCCCTATACCGTCACTCAAGTGTTTCCATACGGAACCGTGGAAATTGAAAATGGAGCAAAGGAGAGGTTCAAAGTGAATAGGCAAAAACTGAAGCTTTTTTGGGAGAGTGCTTTGAAGGAGCCGAAAGAGAAGGTTCTTTTCGAAGAACCCGTTTGAGAAATCATCAAAAGGGAGGTACCATATTGTAAAAAGTAGTTACGTCATTTTGCTTTCATAAATTTAGTATTATTTTTATTATTATTTTGAGTGTGTTATTAATGCAAAGTTAAGTTTTCCCTCTCCAAGCATGAATCAAGCAATGTGAACTTGTTTTGAAAAGTTTGGATGCAATATGGACAATGCATAATTTAGGTTCGGGTTTTTTTTTTTAAAAAGGTTAGAACTGTATGATTTGTTTTGTTAAGTTTCATGAGTGTGCATAGAAATTTTTTGATCGAGGGATCTCTAAAGGGGCAAATTCGGGCACTAGAAGACCAAATGGAGAAGAGGACAAGCTTGGTGCCACTTAACCAGCGCACAAGGTGTACACCACCAGCGCCAATCGCCTGGAGAGCTACGCTGGTAGAGTGCGCTGGTGTGGCGCTGGTCCACCAGCGCACAGGCCCAAAATGCTGGAGCCAGTCACTAGTGAAACGACAGCGTTCTGTTCTGGTCTCTCTTTACGCTGGTGCACATGTGTGCACTTTGGCGCTGTTCGACCAGTGCACATGTCAGGTGTGCAAATATAACCCCTCTCGATGAGCAATTTTCTTCCATTTACTCAAGCAATCTCAAAACACTATCCTCCTCCTTTCAAGTCTCTCAAGCACGAAATTGGTAAGTCCTCACATAAACCCTCTCGTTTTTCATTACCTCCCTCCCAATCTTGAATGTAAAATCCTATCTACATAATCAAGGGCATAGATTTGGGATTTTTTATGTGCTAGGGTTTATAATTTGGGGATTTTTAGTTTTGAAACTTGCATTGGTCGAAATTGGATGAATTGTTGCTTAGGTTTTATCTGTTTGTATCTTTGCACATCATTAGAGCCTTTGTTGGTGTGAAATTGGTCTCAGATTATTTTGTATTGTGAATTAGGCATAGTTCTTGGGTATTGGTGATTTTTCTTATGGAAATTGGGTGTGGTGTTTAATTTTGTGGATATAGAAGTGTTTGTGGAGGTGCCCGGTTGCACCTAGTGCTATTTTGTGTGAGGTTTTAAGGGTTGGATTATCAAATTTTCAGCGGATCCTCTGTCTGAGTGGGTGCAAATATGGGTATATCCAAAACTCTTACAGGGGGATTACCTTAAGTTCCTATAGGTACCACTAGGAGCAGAAAATGGCAAGCCACATAATCAGAGCCACATAATCAGAGCCACTTATTGAGAATAGAGACCACCATAGAAGACTTTAGAAACTCCGAACCACAACAGTCATTATGAAACGGGGAATCCAATTAGCTGACCTTATGGATATCTCTTTACCTCGGTTAGTTTGAGAAAGGAAATGGAAGACATTCGTGCAATATCCAGTTGCAGCAAATACCACATTGGTTAGAGATTTCTATGCAAGTATGGTCCCCGAAAACTTTCTTTGCCAGCAGTATGGTCCTAGTGAGAGGAGTTGCAGTGCAGATCAGCGAGGACATTATTAACACTCATTTTGGCACAACTCCGGTTTCTAAGAACACCCTACCTCTGGTAAACAGTAGCTTTAGCGGGTCTCAAGCAGAGCTAGCTGGGCTTTTGAGAGGAAATGGTGATACCCGATGGGACAGAAAACATCTATTGAAGCACACAGAGTTATCGAAGGATCTAACCATCTTGAGCATGTTTATCTCGGCATCTCTAAAGCCCGTACTCCACATCAGTTCGATCCTAGTGAAAAAGGTTGAGTTGCTAGCTTTTCTTATCACCCCAGCCCTTGTTGACATTGAGAGGATCATTAAAGCTGAGATTTACGATGCAAAGGACATTGACATTAAAGGAAAAAGAAAAAAAACTACAAGTAGGCCTATTCCTTTCTCGTGCTTAATTACAAAAATATGTAGGCATGTGGAGTTCCAGAGTATGGTGATGAAGAGATAACCACTGGGGGTAGATGACATATAAATCTCTGTTCTTGGACAGACTCCGTGATCATAGCCATGGCTAGTAAGAGGACGAGACCAAGAGGAATTTCCCATCCTAAAGGAGGCTCCGGACTTGAGGGGTAAGATAAAGATTATGAATATGGAGTTTTTGGAGATGATGAGGATCCAGAGGGTCTTGATCAAAGTAGCCAAATCATGGATACGCTCGAGTGGTTGGTGCAGGCGGTTGGGGAGAGCCAGACGATTCAGACTCGTATAGAAGGAAAGATTGATTCCCTCTCCCAGCAGTTTTTTATTTCAGAGTAGACCAAGAGGTCGAGATGGAGGATATTAGATTGGACAATGTCGACATAAGGCAGCAGTTGGGCCGCCGGACTTATCAGAGGAGAGAGCGGCATATAAGACCATAACCACCTCCACCTCCACCTTCCGATGACCAGGGGTTCTTAGCTGCAAAGTATATGTCCGACTACATGTCAGTTGAAGACCTCGAGAGGGGATAGAAGGGCAAGGATCCAATGTTTAAGGATTGACCAGAATGATTGTTTCATACCACCATTTGATCCAATTGTGTTGCTTTTATTTTGTTTTAACACTTCTGTTTTTATCTTTTTCAGGATGTTTAATTTGATGGATTTTATTTCTTATTGCATTTCAGTTGGAACTTCTTTTATTTCTTATTTTTTATCTCTTTTGTATTTATTTTATGTCTATCATTTAAACTTTGTTTCAACTAGATTTGTGGAGTTGTATTGTGTTGGTGATGTTTGCTTTTTATGAGGTGTTACGTTTGGCCTATTTCCCCCTTCTAAGCTTACATTGTTCATTCATTTCATTTGTGCAAACATTGAGGACAATGTTTCATTTAGGTTTAGAGGTACGGCCATTCAATATCCAGCTTTTGCTCATGTGTGTCTTGCTTGATTGTTTCGTGTGCTTTATCTTTAATTTTTTAATTTTTGCATGATTGTTTGTTTTTGGGTCAAATTTCCACCAATTTTGAGGCAAAAGTTTGAGCAACAAGGGTTGCTTGTTGAGATGCTTTTGGTCTGAGCCGATTTAGGAAATTTTTGGTATGTCATGTATCACTCTAGGGCCGTGTTAGCCAAAGCTACACCACATTGCTTCCACACATCCTACTGAACTCATTGTACATTAGTGAATGAGGTAGCGCGTTTGAGATGTCTAGATCATTAGTGGATACTACCCATGTGAGCTTCATTGCCCTAATATTGTGTCCACAAGAGTGAATTTCAATTCTATTATCTAAACACTCATCATGTAGATATTAGAAGTGAGAAAAATGACCTTTTCTCATTGCATTGAACATTAAAGAACAAATTTTTGAAAAGTCGGCCTCATATGATTTACCTTGTTTTCTTGCTAGACTCGTACCTGTTGAGATGACGTAAGCAATGTGTGTTAACCACTTAAAATTACATAAACATGTTCCTAAACCTTGTGTGTGCCTAAATGTCCAAGGAACGTGAACCTACACACTAAACCCAATCACCATATCCACCCCATGTTACATCTACACCACACTAGACTCAAACTATTGATTTTCCCTTAGCAATGATCATGTCTTGAGGAAATGAAGATGGAAGCCCCAAAGAGTAATGTACCAAAATGTATTCAATTAGCGTGTACTTAGGCTCATTCTATAAACTGCATCACTTTATTCAAAAATAAATAAATAAATTGAGTAGAGCCTTAAAATCCATTGTAAAAGGTTGTTTAATGTAAAGCAACCACTAAAATGTACGAGCTCGGAAAGTCAATAAATTGTCTAGGCTCTAAAAAGGGGAATGTACAAAGGGTATTAAGTAAACGATTCTAAAGTGATCATTGTCTCACCAATAGAACCATACCCATCCGACCTCTCCATCACCATCTATCATCAACCTCACTTGCACCTAAAAAGAAGTCCTAATTGATCTTTATGAAGGGTCTAGTTTGAAAATAAGAGAGTTCTTAATGTTTGATTCCATTCATGAGGTCTATTGGTATAAAATTATGAACGTCCTTACAAAATTTTCACATGTGTGTAAATTTAAAAAATTTCTATACATAAACTCCAACTCGCATATGTTTGATGAGCGAGCCTAGATTCAGTGTGGAAAAATGAGAGAAATCTTGAAAGGCTTAGAGTCAAGGTGAAATGTTATCTAATGACTCTTGTGTTCGATGCTTTTGAAGCTAACTCCACAAAGAAGTCCGGAAATGTAATCTCTAGTGTTGTAGCACCTTGGTTTACATGTCTTGGCATCCCTTTTTACTACAATATGGGTCGCCAATGTCGCATCTCATCTTTAGATGGTTTGGTGGAAATTGCAATTGAAAATGGTGTTCTCTTAGTTTAGTTTGGATTAGGTTAACTTAACGTTTTTGTTTGCTTCAATTTTGCTCGGGGACGAGCAAAAGATAGGTTTGGGGGTATTTGATAACTCCCATTCTACACTCGGTATAGCCTCCATAACCTATCAATTGCACTCATTCCTAAGTAAAATTCGAGTATTTAATGGTGTAATAAGCTTGTACAGGTTCCTTTAGCAATCCCAGGGTAATAGTGCGAAATTGAGAAAAGTTGGGGCCAAAACGAAAGAAGTGAAGATTCAAAAGGTCAAGTGTGGCACAGGTGAAGCGCTACTCGACCAACGCCACCCCCGCTAGGGCACGATTTTAGTGGTGTTACGCTAGTGGGGCGCCACTCAACCAGCGCCACTCGACCAACACCACCCTCACCAGGGTACAATATCAGTGGTATTAAGCTGGTGAAGCGCCACTCGACCAACGCCACCCATACCAGTGCATAATATCAGTGGTGTTGCACTGGTGAGGCGCCACTCGACCAGTTTCACCCTCACCAACACATAATGTTAATCGGTTTGGCGCTGGTGAAGCGCCACTCGACCAACACATCACCAGCGCAACTATCCAACTCAACAGAACTTTTAGGGTTTTATGCCTTATTCCTAAACGTATAAACACCCATTCTTGAGCTATTCTTTGACCTTTGGCACGACCCTTAAGCTTCAACTCCTCCCATTATAATCCAAAACCTCCAAGACACCACCTTTCACCCAAATCCCTTACCTTTCACTCAAATCCTTCACCAAATCACTTCATCAAACCTCTAATCCATCATCCAAACCTCAAAACCACTATACCAAACACCAAAGATTCAACTTTCCCACCACTTCCTACCATAAAAACCCAACCTTGGAGCATAAAGGGGAGTATCAAGAGAAAGAGCAAGTCAAACACATTCAACCAACCAAGAGAGAGGATATCTACACATAGTTTATTCTTAACATTTCTCTCTTTCATTTAGTACTTGTATTTGATTATGGCTTGTATGATAATCACATCTTTTGTAGCCATTTCTTACATTATGAACTAAACTCATCTTGGCTAAGGCCAAGATGAAGCCTTTGCCATGATTTACTAATAAAAACCACCACTTTATTCATATTGCTTATGTTTACGTATATGTATTTCATGCTTTAATTAACATTGAGTGTCTAGCTAGAATTTGATGTGTATTTGGTTGTTGTGTGATGTACCGAGAGGAGAAGCACACAACGTGCTTGATGAAATGCATGATAGAGTTCAGTAAGGTAGAAATACTCAAGGCTAGTCTCTAGGACTCACTTAGTGAACCACTAAGCTTAATGAACTTGTGTGTATTCCAGATGACCATCGAGAGATAGGTTATTGGTGCATATAAGTGTTGTTTCTATTACTCGAGAGAGAGTGGAGACTAATAAAGGGTGTCACGAGTCTACATTCACATTTGCATAATTTATTCATAATGGTGTGTCTATAAATTAGTGAGGATTGGTTAGGTGGATTCAAGGTCTTAGCCAAAGTTCTTAATAGTAATACAATCACTTGCTTATATGTGACTTTGTCTTGCTTGCTTGTTAAGTTTCATTAGTTGCACTCTAGGAGTAGTTTTTATTTAATTAGTGTTAGTAGTCTAATTGAATCATCAAATATTTGCTTGTCTAAATAGTAGTTTAATCAATCAATTATGATAATCAATTCATCAATCCTCGTGGAACGAATCTTATTTATCATTGTGCTACTTCCACGGCTCCGTACTATTACGGTTGCTCATTTAGGTGTTGATCAATAATCTCCTAGTTGGACTTAAAAAAATTAAAATTTAAACTGTTTGGGTCTGGCGCTTTATCCCCATCACAATCACATAGAGCTTCCTATACTTCATCCAAAGGAAACTGCTCCTCCAACATCCCCTTCTCTACACCCGAAATCTGTTGGAGAAAATGATTCGCAATCCTTGGCCTGTACCTTACTTTTTTCTCAAAATGATTGCTGAATAAATCAAAAATTCCCACCTTAACTTGACCCGACCCTACAAATCTAACTCCTTCAATAAGAATTTCGCCAACACTGTTAATTTTCCTTCTCACATTTTCCTTCTCACATTTTCCATAAGGTGGAAAAATTTTGAGTTCCCTATCACTCTCTTTCAACCATTTAATTCTCGAACACTGTCTCCACATCTGCTCTTCCAAACGGATACACCTCCAAATCTGTGCTAAACAACTTTTCCTCTCCATCCTTAAATTTTTCGACCAGCCATTAAACAGTGCCCTTTTCTCAATCTCCTCTAACTCTGCTTCCAATTTTTTGTTGAATCCCTACAAAGCTTTTGTCCCCTCACTCACTCCTTCATATACTGTTTATCACTCCTAGTATTCCTAGCAATCTTGATGCCACTCGAACCTATCCCACCACCTTTCTTCCAATATTCACGTACCCCCTCCATCAAATCCTTGTCTTCCATCCAACTGTTTTGAATACGAAAAGGTCTTGGTCCCCAATCTTCCGAAGGAACCCCCAACAAAACTGGGTTGTGATCCGACAAGCTCCTACTTAGACCCTTTTGACTTATCGATGGAAACCAAGCAAAAATAGAGGGGCACAAAGGAATCTGTCAAGTCTCACCCATGCTCCGCATTCTCAATTATTAGACCATGTAAAGGCAATACCTTGTAAAGGGATATCTATCACCATGGGCGAATGCATAAAATAATTGAAATTTCTCATTGATCTAGAACTGCCATTACTTCCTCTTCTCTCATCTTGATTCAAGACTGTATTAAAATCCCCCCAATCACCCAAGTTCCTGACAGAGCAGCTTGAGCATTTAGAATGAAACTCCATAATTCAATTCTTCCCGATTCTTGATTGCCCGCGTAAACATTCCTAAAATTCACCTCCTTATTTAGTTTTATTAGCAAAGCAGAAATAATGATGCAACGTTCATTAGAAATACACTCCCTAACCTCTAAAAAGTCCTCATTCCATAATGTTAGCAATCCTTCTGCTGATCCGACCACGTCCACCCTAATTCCTTTCAATAACCCCCCAATGATTTAATCATTCTAGAATCAAAAGAGCTTAATTTTGTTTCTTGAAAAAACAACAACTTAGCCTTATGATGTTGTACTAAATTTCTAACCACTCTTCTCATCTCAACCCTTCCCAACCCATGAATGTTCCATGAAATTATTATCATCAAAATAAAACAGCCCTCACTAAGCTGGCTTAAAAATAAACTTTTCACTGTTGTGCCATGAATCTCTCCATATCCTCCATCTCCTTACACCTCCTCCTCAATGATTTTTTCATTGCCATTAAAATCAAACCCCAAAGCAACCCCCACTTCAATAATCTTTGCCACTTCTTCACACAGACTCTAGCGAACCTTCTTCTTATTTAAGCTTTCCCTAATAATAGAACTATTACCATTACCTGTCTCAGTCTTGCAAATGACACCTAAAGCCACCCCCTTGTCTTTTACTTTGGCCATTTCCTCCTCCAAGTTCCACCTCCCTCTTCCTATCTGTAATTTGGTTCTGGACCTCCTCTTACTGACCACACCATATTTCCCATTCTTCCTATCTTTGTGAGTAGTCATACTGTGAATTTTGAGGGAGCTTGAACAATTTTGACTAACCGTTACTGTTCTTATTCTCCTTGAATCCATCAACCGGCTTTGGAACACTTCTCCTGCCACGTTTAAAAACTAAGTTACTGAGACATGTGAAACCTAATTTCCTGATGAAGATAATTTGTCTCCATCTAATTCACAATACAAACCAAAACCAGCATGAGCAATATTATTAGTTCTAGACAAGGCCTTCAAAGCTTGTACTTTTTTTTGGCATATCTTGTGCATGATCAATCAGCCCACAACCCAGGTCCACTACTATATTTCCACCCCCTTCTTGGCCTAGGCCCACCTTTGAAGTTTCACCCATGTATTTTGGAGAAACTACCCCTCTCACTCATCTCTGACGAGGAAGACTTACAATCATCCAACTCCTTTTCCAACATCAATGACTCTTTGAATTCTGTAGGTCTTCTAGTTATCTGACTCGGCTTCCAACCGTTACATGACACTATTTAGACTATTTAGGTGTCACATGACATTATTTAGACTTTGATTGGAGGTTACAAAAAAAAATTCTCAGTTTTAGTCCTATGGATTTTCAAAATACCGTAGACATTTTTATAATGTCATTCTTTCTGTTTTAGAAACTTATGAAATAACTCAGTGCATCCTTTCTATCCTATTAGATAATGCATCAACAAATACTAGCTTTGTTTTTTCTGAAACAATATAACGTAAGATAGGGTTTATTTCTTCCACCAACGGTGTGCATGTCATATCATAAATTTAGTTGTACAGTCTGATATGAAGGAAGTAAGCGATCGTATAGATCCCATCAGAGATATCCTTTTTTGGATTAGCAGCTCTAATCCAAGATTGCAAGAGTTCGTCAGATATTATCAAACTTTCGGTCTACGACCCCGACGATTCCAAACAAATATG
Organism: Dipteronia dyeriana; assembly: GCA_032871835.1. Classification (NCBI taxonomy): domain Eukaryota; kingdom Viridiplantae; phylum Streptophyta; class Magnoliopsida; order Sapindales; family Sapindaceae; genus Dipteronia; species Dipteronia dyeriana. The sequence continues at coordinate 55,722,414 of CM065303.1, read as the reverse complement.
CTGGTAAACTCTTCCATTTGCATGCATAAAATCTTGTTAGAAGAAGATGCAAAGCCTTCTAGATAGACTCAATGAATGTGCAATCCAGACATAAAAGAAGTTGTTTGGGATGAAGTTCTGAAGCTGCTCAGTGTGGGTATCATATACCAGATATCTAATAGTAAATAGGTGAGTCTGGTCCATGTTGTGCCAAAGAAGGCAGGGATCACAGTAGTAGTTAATGAGAACAATTAATTTATTCCCGCAAGGAAGACAATGGGATGGAGAGTGTGCATTAACTACCACAAACTCAACACGACAACAAAAAATGATCACTTTCCTTAGCCGTTCATTGATCAAATGCTCGAGCGTTTGGCGGGACATGCTTATTACTACTTCCTGGATGGATTTTGAGGATATAATTAGATTTCTATTGCTCTAGAGGACCAGGAGAAGACTACTTTTACATTCCTCTTCGGCACCTTTGCATACTGAAGAATGCCTTTCGGGTTGTGCAACACCCCTGCAACTTTCCAAAGATGCATGATATCAATATTCTCCGACATGTTAGAGTAATTTATTGAGGTATTTATGGATGATTTTTCTATTTTTTGTAATTATTTTGACCACTGCCATGATAATTTAACTCTTGTTTAAAAAGATGCACGGAGATTAATTTGACACTCAGTTGGGAAAAAAGCTATTTTATGGTTAAATCAAGAATAGTTTTAGGGCATGTTATTTCTAATAAAGACATAAAAGTTGATAGGGCTAAAATTGAAGTGATTGTAAGACTTCCACCTCCCACTTCTGTGAAAGGTGTGAGGAGTTTTCTTGGTCATGCAAGTTTTTATAGGCGTTTTATAAAACATTTTTCAAAAATTAGTCGTCCCCTATGTAACCTATTGACTTAGGATATTGCATCTGTGTTTGATGGTGACTGCATGCATGCTTTTGAAACTCTGAAAAATAAATTGACATCTACTCCTATAATCATGCTCCCTGATTGGTCTCTTCCTTTTGAATTGATGTGTGATGCATCTGACTATACTGTAGGCACTATTTTAGAACAGCGGGAAGATAAATTTTTACTTGTTATTTACTACACTAATTGCACTTTGAATGATGCACAATTGATTACTCCACCACAGAAAAAGTATTGGTTGCCGTTGTTAGTGCCTTAGAAAAATTTCGATCATATTTAATAAGGTCTAAGGTTATTGTTTTTTCTAATCATGCTGCATTAAAGTATTTGCTAACAAAAAATGAAGCAAAACAAGATTACTCTGGTGGATCCTTTTGTTTTTGATTTGGAAATCAGAGATTAAAAGGGCATAGAAAATGTGGTGACGGGTCATCTTTCTCGATTAGTTAAGGATGAAGAAGGGGAAGAACATGTTGAGACCATACCCATTAATGAGAACTTTTTAGAAGAATAATTATAAGCAGTTGGTAATAGAGATTCATAGTATGCGGACATCGTGAATTACTTTGCTAATGGTATCATATCGCTCGATCTAAGCTCACTAGCAAGGAAGAAGTTCCTTTCCACCTCTAGACAGTATTTTTGGGATGAGCCATATATGTTCAAATTTGGCAACGATCAGATCATCCGGAGATGTGTACCAGAGGAAGAGCAACATGATGTGTTGAGATTTTGCCACAGTCATTATTTTAGAGGGTATTTTAGTGCAAAAAAGACTGCTTAGAAAGTTTTCCAATTAGGTTTCTTCTGGGCCTCATTATTTAAAGATGCTTATACTTTTTGCATTTCTTGTGACAAGTGCTAGAGAACAGAGAACATTGGAAAAAGAGACGAGATGCCATTATCAAGTCAACAGGTTGTGGAGATATTCGATGTATGGGGGATTGATTTTATGGGACCTTTCCCATCCTTGCATGGGTACAATTACATCTTGGTTCTTATTTCTAAAGCTTAACGGATTTTCAATCGTTGTTCACACCATATACCAAGGGTGAATAGTGGTTGGGAATACGTGACTCATCCCGCGATCATACGGTAATAGACATATTAAAGATAAAGAATGAACCCTTAAATTGATTGAATTTTGTTACAAGTTAATTCCATATATTGAGAATTCATAATTGAGGATCATTGATGACCTAATGCTTTCTTTCCATTAATCACAAACCAAAATTTTTCAATTCTTTTCTTTAGTTTAATTTACTTTAGCTTTAGTTTTAAAACAAACTCAACAATCTTCTGGTTACTTTTAGTTAATTTAAATTAGAATTAGTTTTAATCTGTAAATTATTTTTCCATGTGGGAAAGGTCTTTACTTGTCGATGTACGTTATCTTCACGATTTATGCACTTGTGAGTACTGTTTTATAAAAAAGATTTACACACATCACCACGACATGGCAAGTTGCCGTGCCATGCCAAACCCGATATGTTTAGGAAAATGGGCCTGGCATGCCGGGCCTAAATGTGCCGGGCCGACCCCCATTTTATAGCATTAGTTTGGTTCATTTGATATATATATACACTAATAAAATGTTAAGAGAAATTTAATGAAATTCATTTAACAATATCATTACTTTGTAAATTTTGAATTGGACTAACTAATAATTGGATCACCCCAACAATCTCATTAACTAAAAATTATGGTCACCTGTACACCTCTATTAGAAAAGATGGTAGTGCATCTCCATTCCATGATGGTGGTGAGGGATTTGAGTCTCACCATAAGTATTTTACAAGCATGTGTGATCAGTTTTCTTCTAGTTTGTAGGAGTTGCTATCTAGACCCGTATATGTATTGTCTTTTCTTAACATGTATTGATAGTTTTATTGTAATAGTTAAAACTTGTAATACTTCAAAAAAAATAAAAACCTAAAATTTTAAACCAAAATAAAATATTCAAAACCATAATGTTCACCCGAACATATCTAATTTGAGAACTAATTGTTGATGTTGATAAAGAGATTGAGCAGAATTTGGAGAATATGGAGAAATAATTGTTATTATAAAAACAAGAAAAAGATTTTTTTTTTTCTATTTTGAGTAGGAAATAAAATTAATTCTTTAATTATTATTTTGTTTTACTTTTTAATTTTTGAAGGGCAAATTGCTCAAATTTACTCTGAGGTATGGTCAAAAGGTTTAATATTCAACTTTTAGCCTTAATTACATTAATATATCCTCACGTCAATTAACAACCGTTAAAGATAACAGTTTACTAGATTTTTAGGATGAAAAGTCTAAATTCCCTCTACTAAAAAAGCTTGAAAGAGGGTGAGAATGATGAGCATTCTAGTTTGTAAAATTTAAAAATGAAAAAACTAGTATTTTAATGAATAAAATATTTATTTTTTAAAAAGTTGATGGCTGGCTAGAGATCGTTGCTCATTTTTTAATCGTAGTTTTTCTTTGGCCTTTTATTTATTTTATTTTTATTTTTTTAGCTTTGTAATTATTAAAAATTTGGACCATTCATCATCCCCATTCTCTCTCTGCTAAGCTTTTCTACAGGGGTAATTTGGATTTTTTATCCATATAATATGGTCAACTGTTATCTTTAGCGGCAATCGGCTAACGTGAGGGAATGTTTATGTAATTAAGGCCAAATGTTGAATATTAAGGGCTTATTCGGTTAGTGTTTTTTGCATCGTTTTCCTTTTTCAAAAACAATTTTGATTGAATCTACGTTCGATAACCATTTTTTTTTTTCAAAAAACAAAAACCAAATGAAACAAATCCAGTTTTAAAATTGAAAAACACGGAAAACACATTAAACATGTTTTCCATGTTTTTCATTTTGTTTTTTTTAATAAAAAAATTCTCCTGACTTTTTCCATTTCCAAACTTCCTTTTCCAGATTTCTTCTTCTTCTTCCGTGTTAAAATTGAAAAACACGGAAAACACATTAAATGTGTTTTCCATGTTTTTCATTTTGTTATTTTAATAAAAAAAATCCACTTGACTTTCTCCATTTTTCCATGTTTTTCATTTTGTTTTCTATTAAAAAAAAATTCACCTCGCTTTTTTCTTTTCCAAACCTATTCCTCTTCCTCTTCTTCCTCTTCAACTTCCTCTTTCTCTTCTTCTTCTTCTTTTTCTTTTTCTTCTTCGTCTTCATCCCCCTCCTCTTCCTCTTTCTCTTTCTCTTTATTCTTCTTCTTCCACTTTATTCTTCCACTTTATTCTTCTTCTTATTCTTCTTCTTCTTCCTCATCTTCTTCTTTCTCCTCTTTCTCTTCCTTTTTTTCTTCCTCCTTTTCTTTTCTTCCTCTTCCTCTTCCTCTTCCTTTTTCTCTTCTTCTTTATCCTCTTCCTCTTCCTCTTCTTCTTCATTTTCCCTTTCCTCTCCCTTATCATCTTTTTCCTTCTCTTCCTTTTCTTCCGCTTCCTTCGATTCCTTCGATTCCTCTTCCTCTTCTTTTTCTTCCTCATCCTCTTCCTCTTCCTCTTCTTCCTTCTTCCTTCTTCTTCCTCTTCCTCCTCCTCATAATCTTCTTCTTCCTCATCACCATCATTATCATCATCATCTTTGATCACTCGATGCCGGAGGAGGATCTCGCCTTCTATAGCGTTAGAGCCGCAAATCTGCTCCTCCAAGAGCAGATTGAGGCTTCTTTGTTTTCTTTATTTTTTTTTCTTTTTGAAATATTAAATTATTTTTCATTTAATTTATATTTTTTAAAATTCCTTTGAATTCTTTGAAATATTTTAATTATTTTTATGTCATTTAATGTTTAACATTTTTAATTCTTTCTTTGAGTATAATTTTTATTTGATAAAACATTATGACTTAGTTGATAATTATTTGGGATGAATTATTATAATTTTTTTATATTTTCAGTTAATCTACCAGACGAGTTTTTAATATTTTTATTTTAAGAATATAGCTTTCAGTATATGATATCAGACGTGTTTTCGGATTTCGATATTGAAATCAAAAACACTATTTTTATTTTTTTGTTTTTTTGTTTTTAAAAAATAGCAAATGAAAAACACTTACAGACGCGTCTAAACCTTTTTATCATAGTAGAGGATAAGATTGTGCAATTTGTACTTAATGAAAAGGAAATTCAATTCAAAGATACACAAAATCTCATCAGAATTCAAAAATGGTACATCGTTTAATTCCATAATTCAAACCAAGATCGTAGGGCCAATATGGTTTTATTGTAACTTTTATAATAATCATTATTAGCTGTGCTGAAGGAATAATCAGCTGTGAAGCTAATCAACATATGTTTGGTTAATTGTATTTTTAAAACTACTGTAAGCTCAAAAGTAGTGTATATATGTTTGATAGTATTATTGCAAAAGTGCTTAAATCATTTACAATGAATAAAATATACATGATTTTATGACCCTATTTCATTTTTTTAATTAACTATATATATTAAATCAATATTTACATAGAATATTTAAATTGGAAAAAAAAATTCCATAAGAACAATAAAAATATTTTTAAAAGATTTTATAAATCAAATCAATATTTAAATAAAATATTTAATTTTGAGATGAAATAAGGTATATAACTGATTTTAACTTGATTTCTTAAGAATAATAATGATATTTTAAAAGATGCATTAAATGATGAAATAAATTATTCTATAATCACTTTTAAAAAGTAACTCCACATCTACTTCTCAAAATCATTGTCAAAACTTGTCAGATTATCAATTAATCACTTTTGGAAGTTTTACTAAATATCATTTGATATCAAAATTATAAAATAATCAGATTTTAACTTTTCAAAAGCAATTCAAATTACCAAACTGACCCTTACTTTTAATTTTAATTTTAATATCAAAATTATAAAGTAATCTGATTTTAACTTTTCAAAAGCAATTCCAATTACCAAACTGACCCTTACTTTTAATTTTACTTTTAATTTCTTCGTTTACTTTACTTTTACTTTTACTTTTAATTTCTTAGATAAATTGAGGTTTTTAAAATTCTTGTAAGAAATGTCCACGTGCTTTCTTGTAAAATAATCAATCTTGAGCTTATAATTAAGATTTGAATAATGCAAATTGATCAAGGCTTTATTTTATTCCATTTTTAAATTGAAAACAAAGATATCGTGACACATGTTCTTACATAATATATCAAAAGAGGAAGGACAATATATATATATATTTTGAAATTTCGAAGTTAAGACCAGCAGTTAGTTGTATATCAATGATTGATTATTAACTATTTCGAGTTGATAGAATATGAATTTTATATTTTAGGAATTACTTCAATATGACCCGAAGATTTTTTTCCCATATCTGTTTAATTCGATAAAGTTAACAATGTCTCTAAAAATACACAACCTGCCTTTAAAAATATTGAAATTTAAATTGACCTCATACTATTAGTTTTAACCGTTGAACGTATTTGAACAGAAAAAAGTCCATTTTACCTTTGTTATAATAAAAAAAATTATTAAAATACCCTTAAAATAAACATTATATATAAAAGGAAATACTGCACTAAAGCTCCCTAGCATTTGCTAAAATTGCAACTACATCACACTTTTGCAAAAAGGGCAGATTAGTACCATAGACCAACGGTTGACCGTTATAGTTAATTGTCTACTAACCAAATAATACGGAATGATAAAATTTCCCCCAAGCAACATATTTTTGTTAATTATGATATATATTTTTTTAAAAAAATCTAAGATAGTCAACCCCTTTATTAGTGATCAAACTCCATTGGAAACGGGAGCTTCATTGAAGGATATCTTTTTTTGTTTTTTTTTTTCCGAACGGTAAATTTTATTACGCAAGCGGCAAAACCGTTGCAAGGAAACAAGGGGAAAACACAAAGCCAACACGGCTAGCAAGCTACACTGCCGTAGAACACAACCCAAAAGACTGCCCATAACGAAAACAAAAAAGAGGGCTTAGAAATCAACCCAAACAAAAAAAAACTACAACCAAAACAGAGCCAATCTAAGCCAACCAACAAGGATGAAAACATGCGAACACAGAGAGCAAACAACAACCCAGAGACCCCCAACTCTCAATGACTTCCACTTCTCTCGCTATTATGAAACCAACACATCATCCAACGCATTGAAATCGAAACCATGAGCCCCACTTCTAGGGTTCATACGATGAGATCTTGAAGGAAAAAAAATCTTATTACTCCGCCTTCCACGGGGACAGGCATGAAGAATCCGTAGAATTTCTTACCTTACCTTTCCGAATAAAAGGTTCCAAACTCCCGAGATCAACAAAAAAGATCAATAGCTCGACCATCAAAATTAACCTCCTTCGAATCTTTATCTTCTTCAAAATTAATATAAACCACTTGGTTGCGAGAAACACTCAGATCCCCATACGATCCATCTTTCGAACCAAAGACTTTTAACACTTTGCCTATTAGCCAAATCACTCTCGATACTACCCAAAGAAGCCGCCCTATTATTATCAATATTAACACCCTTACCACCTTGCCCAACACAAGACCCCACCGTAGAAACACTTCTACCTCTGTCACATTGCTCAATACAATACCTCACCATATTAACACTATACCCAACACAAGACCCCACAACCCTACCAATTGAATTAAAAGAGTTCAAATTACGCTTCCCACTGAACCACAACCTTCCCTTTCCTCCCTCTTTTCGGTGTCCCTTTCTTTGGTGCCAACACCCCCACTTAACATTGTCCTTTTTGAAATACACACCCATGTGCTGATTTTTTTTCTCTCCCATGATTTGACTTCTGAATTTGTCTCTTTCCAAACTGACGCAACAGAAACACAAAAGAAAGTAAACCAACGTCTATATTCTATGAAAACCAGAAAATCAAGAGAATACTTTGATTTTTTATTCAATCAACAGCTGTTGAGCCTTCCGGCTTACAAGGATATTTAAAGAGATTAAACCCTAACCCGAATCATTGTTGGACAAGAAACGAGATTACATATCAAATTTACCAAAAATAACAAAAAACTGTCAAAAATAGTGAGATCACAAAAATTGCAAAATAAAAGATACTAACGACCATAAACAAGCTAGAATTGACGATAGACGATTCTGACTTGCCAAAGTCAACTTATGATTAAAAAGGAAAGTTTTCAAAAATGGAAAAACTATAATTTCAGTGCCTAAATGATGGAATTTGGTAGAAAAACGACATGCCTCACCGCCAGAGGCTGTGACTTGAAAAGACCTCATCGATTTGCATCACGTGACGTCACTTAGTCTTGAATTTAGGATGGTCTCTCAAAGTCGTGTACGAGTCAGCTACTTGTTCTTCATCACAAACTTTTCATGAGAAGAACCTCATCTATCTATTGCTTCATAACTTCATCATCACGTGTTCTAGCCTCATCAGACCTTAGCTCTTGCTTTTTAGTCTTCTCGTCACATGTTCTAGCCTCATCAGACCTTTGCAACTCAACTGACCCATCTAAAGCCTTTATGTATTCATTCATGAGCTGGCCACAATCAAAACCGACTTCTAAGGCAGCATCAAAATTACCATTTTCCAGCTAAGACGTAGAATTTGAATTAGAAGCAGTACTCATTCTCAAACCCTAAAACGAGCAAGCCACGAAATGTCCATTGGAGTCGGATCTTCTTCCACCCCTAATCTTAAAAGATCATGCGCCAACTATCACCTTAATTCTATTAGAGCAAGATCGATCGTGAGGAATCAGAACAAGAACTCTACCCTTGTCTAATATTCTTCTATGAGCACAGTCCTCATCAACCATTAGATGTTCCCCAAGCATCCACCCTAATTTTATGAAGAAAGAATGGCACCAAACATTCAAAGGGACACCTCTACAGTCCAACCAAACCAAACTTGCTTGAGGAACCAGAGAATTACACCACCTGAGCATATAAGAAAAACATTCCTCCCAAAAAAATTTATTTGAAACAAAAGCCTCCCTATCATCTTTCGAGTCAAAGCACCAGACAATACTTGTCACCTAAATAAACAGAGGAGAAAGAGAAACCCCTCAAGCTCAACCTATGGTTCACATAAGACACATTAGCAAATTTTTTAAGAACTCCCACTTCACACTTGTTTAGCCAGTTATCATTATAAATGTTGCTATCCCAAGACATATATAGTATCTTCTTATTCACCTTAGAATCATCTTCTTGAATTCCATTTTTGAGACCATTAACTACCTCCACAAAGATCGAGAACTATGGTTAAGGCACCCAACCTCCTAAGATCGACCTCTTTTGACTCCACCACACAACCCATCATCTTCCGCTATCAAAAGACCCTGTATTACCCCTGCTAGCTTTCGACTGTTCCATCCCACCAACACCATTTTTATAGAAATTGACCACCTATAAACAAACCTCCCATTCGCCTACATCGCACTCTATTTGCTTCATCCACCAATTCGAATTGGATGAATGCAAAACGACTCTTTCGAGAACTATTCTTGGAAGATAAGAAAACATCACTCACTTTACCAAAAGACTTGAAAAATCCCCACATGCAAACCAAATCCACAGAAGGATTCAGATTATCCACAAAATTTGAAAAGAGATTTTCCCTAAAATCCCTTCCTACTTCACGCCTAAAAAGTGGAGAGAATCTCTCACTAACTTTCTCTCTCATCGACATCAAAACTATATATTATTTCTAGTACATTGTCAAATCCCTTCATTGAAGGAGATCTTAAAACAAAACCTCACAAAAATTCTTCTTCTTAAAGCCCCTCTCTTGATTCTCTCATGGATCTACCATTTTCCCACCTCTCTAGATCTTTAGATTTATCCCTAGATATCGATTGCAATTTTTTTTCTAAGAAAATGAAACTCCATTGCTGAATCACTTGCACGATGTGAGATCTGGGGGTTTTTGAAAACAATATCACTAACAACAAAAGCATTTCTTTTTCTCTTTTTATAATTTAAAAAACATGTTGTCCGTTTGTTTTGATTTTGGCTGCTTAGCTTTGAGACATCGCGGTACCCGTGTTTGTTGATTAGAAAAGGGACAAATTGTAGAATCGTACCTTGACATTTGACCTAGCTGTATGCATATTCAACTTTAGTTCAAAATAACGCAAAAATACCCTATTGTTAGTTGTGTACCATTATATGTTAATTGTTAAGGGGGAAAACTGTTAACAAATACACTAATGCCAGACAACCCAAATATATAGCCCAATTTTCAACCCAAATGATGTGGTAAGTGATTTTTTCATTAACCGTATCATCCTATATTGTGTGTGGTGATGTCAACTCACTTGCCACATCATTTGGGTTGAAATTTAGGTTGTATAGCATTACCCTAACAAATAATCTCCACTATTGAATTTTTATTTTTTTTAGTTGGATTTTTTTTCGAAAATTAAAAAACAAAGAAGTTGGAAAGAGATCTTGATTTTTTTTTCTTTCTAGATCTCCTCCTCAAAACACAATCAAATGGAGAATCAAACTCCATCACTGAAGCTCGACCATCACAGATGGAGAAGAAGCTTTTTATGTGATGGTCTATCATAGATCTAGACTATCACATATAGATTTATGGTTGACCATCACAGATGGAGATGGAGCATCAGCTATGATGGTCCGTTATAATAATGAAGAAGAAGCTCCGTCTTTGAGATGGGGCTCTATAGATGAATCTATCTCTGTGATCAACCATCATATATAGAGATGGAGTTTTATCTACGATGGTCTGTCGCATATGAAGATGGACCATCGCAGATAAAAAAGGAGCTCCATCTGTGATAATCGTTGACCACTAACAGCAAGTATGTCCGTGTAATTATGAGCAAAAGTTAAATATGCGTGCAATTAGGTCAAATATTAGGATATGGTAATGCAATTTACCAAAAAAGAGATAGTGGAAACACGTTAAAATGGTGGGTGTGATGTGTGTTAACCGTGAATGATGGAAAAAGTCTCTATAAGAAGCAATTCTTTAATAATACTAGCTTTTTGTTTTTTATGAATTGGCAGATTTTTTTTGGTTCTCCTTTAGGTATCTCTGGTCCTTTTTATTATTATCTATTTTACTTAGATTTTTTTTTTTTAATTGATGAGAGACAGAAGGGAAGAAGAAGATATTGAGAAGACAATTAAGATTGGAGAGCAATAACGTGGAGGATACGCCGGTAAGAGGAAAGCGGCTGTGAGACTGTGAGAATGAGTCTATAAAAGTGAGAGATTAGAAAATAGAATGGGAAAGTACTGTTGAGGATTTTTTTTTTTTTCCTTTCATATATTGGTTTTTGGGTCAAACCGGTTTTACAAAACCAAAACTAAATTCGATTCAGTTTCTCAAATGTAAACCGGTTTGACCCGAAATTGATTGGTGAACCGAACTATACTGCACTTTTCGGTTTCGTTATGATTCGGTTATGTTCTGGTTTTGGTGCCCACCCCTGCTTATTTGTTCTTCAGTTTCTTCTAAACTTTTCACATATCAAAATTTGTTCGATATTAAATAGAGACACATAGACAGAAAAAGAGAAGATTGGTACTTGAATATTTTCAACACACCATAAAAGCTTTAATGCAAGGCAGCTTATATTTGTTCTCTTCTCCTAGTACAGGAGGTGCAACAATTTATTCTAATATTATTATCAACACACACCATATATAAAATTGAAAACACCCGTACCACACCATATGTAAAAACTTAAACAAGCTAGCTGAATCGAGAAGTACTAGTACTTATGGCTCTCGATCAAGCTTATATATAGTATAATTATATCATAATCATGCGGCCTTGACAAGATGTTCATCAATATCTCTGATAAGAGCAGCCCCAAAGTCCAGGTACTGGGAAGGAGTTTCATCGGCTTCTTTGTGTTTTTCATACTCGAGAGTCATTTTCACCAACCCTCCTTCATCCTTGTTAATCACCTGAATGATTACTTTGTATTTCTTGAATTTTTCCAGGGCATGACCTCCCACTCCATCCATAATAATGCATTTATCTTTATCATCGAAGTGTACCCTCTCCTTGAAAACCTCAGTCTTTCCATCTATATACACGTAACAAACAAATGCATGACATGAATTAATGACATCCAGATTCATCCAAACAGTTGATAATTAATAGAGCAAATTTAATAATACACAAGTTGCCTGATTACCTATGGTATATTTCCAGAGCTTGATAGATCCTGGAGTTTCCCAGTCACCTTCATGAAGGTCAACTGCCTGAATTCTGCTGGAGGCAGTAGGCATTTGGTGAACTTGATTGCTGAAGATTTTGTAGAACTCATCACCGGACGCCTTCAGCTCTACATCAACCTCGAGTTTACCAGCTAGACCCATATTCTTCTTTTTCTTACTAGGTACAACGAAAGTTTTGATTTGGAAAAATGCAAGTTAAGGTTGGACTTGGAGAAAACTTTGCTCACTGCGTGGTCTTTATATTCTGCTTCCCAATAGTTCAATTTCTGTTATTTAAAGCGTAACTTACAGTCTACAGTTAATCTTCATCAAATATAATTGGATCTATTCACTGAAAATGTAAGCAATGTGTACACGTTTTTCTCAAGTATTACGACTATTATAACATGACTATCGGAATTTAACAAGATTAGACGATACATGTACGGTACGGATATATACACTCTCAATTCAAGATAAAGGTCTTCATACATACTTATAAAATACGTATGGTGAGATTCAATCCCCTCACTATTAATGTGGAAGGGGTTGATGGGGTTGATGTGTATGTACAAGTTTTTCTTGTTAATTGCTAACTTTATTGACGCTTTTGGATTTTGGTGGTTAATTAAATTGTTTATTTTTTTTACCAAAAAGTTATATAAAACAACGGGATTAGGTTATTAGGTTGTTGAAATCAATAATTCATGATCGAATAGATTGTATGCAATCAAATAAAAGCGACAAAAATTCGATGTGATTTGGCGTAAACATGTCTTCTTACATCTGAGTCCCCTGAGGTGAAGAATGAAGAAAAATCTTTCATTAACACACAGAAAATTCATTAAGAGTCTCATCAAGCCCAACATTGTCCTTGTCTCCTTGACTCCTTGCTTAATGAATGATGAACTTTAATTATTTCTTTCTGGTAGAATAAAAGAGCAAGAAAAGTGGATGTCTACCTTTTATTTTTCTTTTCTTTTCTTTTTTCTTTATTTTTTTTTGTTTTTAAAAGCTTTTGTTAATCTCCATAATCCATTTTAAAATTAGATAGTGGAGATCAATTTAAAAAAAAATAAAAAGCTTTTTTCAATTTTTGATTTTATGTTTTTTTTCAATTTTTTTTTTCACTTTTTAGTTTTTAAATGGATTTTTGTATTTCCAATATATAGAGGGTGGAAATCAAATATTCAATTTTTTAGTAGTATTAGAGGCATTTAAGACGACGTATGTGTTTTTTATTTGAAGACTGAAGTTGTGTAAAGTTTAAATAGTGATTAAAATATGTATGACGGAAAGGCAACCCGCAACCAAAGAGAGGGATTGGAATTCTCTCATCATCTCATATTATCCTCACATCCATATCTCTTAAATTAATGGTATTAATTTATTCTATTTTTAGTATAGTAAAAATATAAAAGTTAATAGAAATAATTTTGACCATTGACTTGTTATATTTAACATGTGACAATATATTTAGAGATGATGACAATTAAGATAAGAAAATCATCAGATTTTTTTTTTTGAAAGAGATCCATACCCCTTTTTAGTTACATATATATATATATATATATATATATGAGAAGACTCAACTGCCAAAACACTCCTCTTAGTGTTTTGACCATAATCCCTTGATCCATGCCCAGATAATTGCTCGATTGACAATTGTATATATTATTATGATCACTGACTTGATTTTGGATTAAAATCCCTTGATTAATGCTATGTAAATGTGTATATAAATGAATGAAAGGTTCTCCTCATGTCTCTACCGCTCTCATGCAGTAAAGTAGCATTCAATTTTCGGGATTTAATTCGAAATATTTTTGCCGTAGTTGCTGGTTGCATTTGTAAATTCAATATTGAGCCAGAGAGAATTTTTGTTGAATCAAGATGAACTCTATATTTCGATTCACTTCACAAAACGAGCAACCTTCTTAAATAAACCAAAACAACTCTCACCAGCTACTTATTTAAGTAGCCAATGAAAAGATGACAGCTGTATAACTAAAAGTAAACTAATTAACTAATTATAACCCAATTAACTATAAATAACTTCTAATACTCCCCTTCAAGATGGTTGATGAAGATCAAGCACAACCATCTTAGATAAAAGAGGAAACAAGTAAGAAGCAGGGAGGGCTTTGATGAAGACATCAACAAACTGATGTTGAGTTCAAACAGGAAGCAGCTTGATGAAACCCTCCGTAATCTTGTCACGCACGAAGTGGCAATCTATTTCGATATGTTTGGTGTGTTCATGGAAGATAGGATTAGTTGCTATATGTACAGCTGCTTGATTGTCACAAAAGATCAAAGCTGAAGCAGAAGAGGGAACCTGAAATGCTTGAAGCAACTGATGAATCCAAACAAGTTCACTGGGAGTAGAAGCAAGAGCACGGTACTCTGCCTCAGTTGAAGATCTAGACAATGTGGATTGTTTCTTAGCTTTCCAAGATATCAGAGAGTCACCAAGCAACACACAAAAACCAGTGACAGACTTTCTACAATCCAAGCAAGCACCCCAATCAACATCAGCAAAAGCACGAAGCTGAAAGCTAGAAGAAGAAGAGAAAAGTAACCCCTAGTCTGGTGTAGATTTGATGTAATGAAGTAAATGATGAACATCATCAAGGTGTGGCTAACACGGTTGAGATACAAATTTACTCAACTTATGCACAACAAAAGTGATGTCTGGCCTGGAAATGGTAAGATAAAGAAGCCTTCCAACCAGCCTTCTATAAACAGTGGCATCCTGAAGAAGATCACCATCAAAATATCTCAGCTTGAGTTTAGGATCCATGGGCAAGCCTAGTAGGCTTACAGGCTAGGAAACCAGTGTCTTTAAGTAGCTGTAGAGAATAATGCCTTTGTGAAAGCACAATTCCCTTTTTGGATCGAGCAATTTCTAAACCAAGAAAGTACTTGACCTGACCAAGATCTTTGAATTTGACTTGGCTATGAAGAAATGACTTTAATGAATCAATTGCCTTAGAATCAGGGCCAGTAATGATGATACACTATAAGAAAAAAGGTATTTTGTAACTACGCTAGGCAAATTGCATAATGTGTTTGTGACCATCAATCATATAGTTACAGAAAGATTTACCTTTTGCAACTAAATATTTTGTTATAGATTATGGCTGTTTTAGTTGCTTAAGGTCATAGAGAATCAAAACAAATAGTTACAAATAGTATTTTACAACAAAATATTTTGTTGTAGAAACATATATTTTGCAACCACATAAATTTAATGTTTATATCTAAACGTAAGTAGTAGAAAAAAATTTATATTCACAACCAAATATTGTGTTGTAAAAATAACTTTCACAACCAATATTTTTATTATTGTATACTATATACATTCAAGACACATTTTCATATGGAAAAAACTTTATAAGATTTATTAATATTAACTCAAAATCCTTATAGTTGTAGATCACAATTAACATATACAACATTTAGGTACAATAAAAAACAAGAAATACACTAAGACGATGTCTTCTTCTTTTGACAAGTTGAATCTCCAATACTTGTTTGACAAGTTGAATTCTCTTGTTTGAAAATCTTCCAAATCCTCAACAGTGCCATTGAATCCTATCATAAATTCCACCACTTGACAAAGTAGTTCAAATACTTAAATTTTAAGCCTTTTGCTGTATATTTCTCCAGTTAGCCAATATATCAAAGTTAGCAAAAGATAAATAAATTTCAATAAACAAAATAACCAACAATAATTGAAACATACCAATTTTTCATCATTCGAAACTTTCTGTTCCTTGTTGATGGATCAGAGTCCTTACAATGTCAAAATCTTTGTCATGGATCTAATAGCACAAATTAAACCCTTTATTGTTATATATATATATATATATATATATATATATATATATATATATATATATATATATATATCATTCAAAACTTTCTGTTCCTTGTTGATGGATCAGAGTCCTTACAAAGTCAAAATCTTTGGCATGGATCTAATAGCACAAATTAAACTCTTTAGTGTTATATATATATATATAAAGGAATAAAATCATAAAAAAACAAACAAAAAATGAATGAAATATATTTGATCGACTTACTTGCAATAGAGAGATTGATGGTCAACAATTTCTACATACTTATTGATTTTTTGTTTGAGTTTTACAAAGAAGAAAACATGTGAAAAGAAGAAGTGAAAAGAAAAAGTAGGTTTGTGGAGTTTATGTATGCTGTGAATAGAAACAGATAAGTAGGGGTAGGGTTTTTTATAAGCTCCACTTTTTATAAATTTACCCTGGTGAATAAACTTATTGATTTCATTTTTTTTCTTTTTTTTCTTTTTACATTTTTTTATTCATTACTCTTATTTCCTTTTTACTCTTTTTCCCTTTTCAACTTTCTTCTAACATTTTTTTTTATAGTTTCCTTTTTTTTATGTTAGTCTTCCATTTTTTTACTATTTATTCCTTCCTTCATTTCTATTTATTTTTCATCTCACTTATTATTATTTTTTTGAAATATTCTTCTCTCCTATTTCACCTATGTAAAGAATAGTCACTAATAATAAAAAAATTAACTTATTATTTTTTTATAGATTTATTTATTTATTTATTTTTGAAAACAAATTTTTCATTTTTATTAATACAATTATTTTCAGGATTTTTTTATAACAAGTTTTTACATAAAACTTTAACTTATTTAATAAAACAAAAAATAGTCATAAAGATTTTATTTCCTAATTATCAACTAAACGTATTAGAAACAACTAAAAAAAGTCATTTGTTTCGAAAAAAAAAAAATTGTTGCTTGACTAAATTTTAGTTGCAGATTATATATTTTCATTTAAAAAAAAATGCTTTGGAAGGAAAGAATGGCTCCAAAATGATTTTTCTTCTTTGTCTACTAAAAAAATCAGCCATAGAAAAAATCATTACCCAACTAAAATTATGGTCGCGAAGAATACATGTTGATTGCAAGATGTGTGCCTTTGGTGGGAAATGATTGTGTCAAAATATTAATCACTACTTTGCAACTAAATTAGATACATAGTTGGCAAATTAGTTTTTTAATGACTAAATATGTAGTAATAAATCCTAAAAATCTGGTAGCAAAAGAAATTGAATCCCTTACATGCATATTTGCGACTACCATCTGAGTATGGTTGCCGAAAGTGATATTTTGTAACTATTTGTTCATTTGTCATAAAAAGTTAGTCACCAAATATCAATTTTGTTGTAGTGATATCATCAACATATACGAACAAAGCAACAAAGGATTGACCAGACCTTTTGGTGAACAAAGAGTAATCTGATTTGCATTGATGAAAACCATGTATAATCAAAGCATTCGAGAACTTAGAAAACCACCACCTTGAAACTTGTTTGAGGCCATTAATGGACTTGTGTAAACAACAAACCATTTTCTCCCCCTTAATACCAGACTTATCGTGATTGTGTTTGCCATATCCAAAAGGCACATCCATATAGACTTCCTCAAATAAATCACCATTGAGAAATACATTGTTCACATCAAGTTGAACAAGTGGCCAATGATTCTTAGCAGCAATGACAAGAAGAACTTTAACAGTAACAGGTTTGGCAACTGGAGAAAAAGTCTTTATAAAATCCAAGCCTTCTTGTTGAGTATATCCTTTGGAAACCAAACGATCATTGTATCTCTCTATACTACCATCAGATCTATATTTAACCTTGTATATCCATTTACATCCAATAGAATGTTTATTCTTAGGTAATGGCATCACAGTCCATGTTTTATTCATCTCCATAGCAGCTAACACAGTGTTCATAGCATCTCTCCAATGATCAAACTTAACTGCTTGATGGTAAAATTGTGGTTCTAAAGTGGAGGAGATATTACAAGAGACGTGTTTGGAGCAAAAAGAAGTGTAAGAAAGATGATCTGTGATGGGATAAGAAAAGGTAGTGTTTGGAATAGGAGAATTCTCAAAGAGATTACAATGAAAATCTCTAAGATAGGAAGAAGGTTTACTCATTTGGGAAGGTCTTCTAAGATGAGAATTGTAAAGAGGAACTGACTCAAATTGATCAGTAGAGACTGTGGGACCAATAGAATCAAATGGAGGGGAATGAGGAATAAGCACAATATTAGAAGTAGTGTATAGAGATTTTGGCAAAACAAAATCCGAGAAAGGATTAGTAATAGGCGAAAACGAAGAAATTGTATGAAAGGAAAGACATTTTCATGGAAAATGACATCTCTAGAAACAAAAAATGTCTTATAGACAATATCATAAACTCTGTAACCTTTGACACCAGGTGGATAGCCAACAAATACACATGTTCGTGCTCTAGGTGAAAACTTAGTTCTATGAGAAGAAAGTGTTGAAGCAAAACAAAGACTGTCAAAGACACTAAAATACTGATAATTCACATAAGTATAATAGAGCAGGTTGTATGGAGTCTGATTGTACAACAATGGTGATAGAGTCTATTGATAAGAAGGGTTGCATTAAGAATACACTCACCTCAAAACTGAATAGGCATATGAGATTGGAAAAATAAAGCCCTGGCAACATTGAAAAGATGCCGATGCTTTTTTCCCCTACTGAGTTTTGCTCAGGCCTCTCTACACATGAGAATTGATGAAAGATTAATCCGGCATGGAAAAAAAATCTGTAAATTGTAACTCAGGGGCATTGTCAGATCGAAACTGCTTTATGTCCTTATGAAACCGAGTTTCAATAAGTTGGAAAAATCTTGGTATGATAGAACCAGCTTCAGACTTATGCTTCATTAAATATAACCAAGTAAACGTAGTACAATCATCCACTAATCAGAAAGTATCTACAACTATTATGTGCAGGAACACGATAAGGACCCTAGGTGTCACAATAATCCAAATCAAATGCATTACCTGACATATTATTGTTAGACATAAAGGAGAGTTGTCTCTGCTTAGTAAGGGGACAGATTGTACAAGGAAAATCCATGCCAATTTTATTAAACTGTAATTGTTCTTGCAACATCTCAAGTCTCTTAGAAGACAAATGTCCTAATCTATGATGCCAAATATGAGCATTCACATTATTAACAATAGAATGAGAAGATTTAAAAACTTGATCAAAATGAGACTTATTGCTAGTCTGTTCTATGAACACGACAGATTCAAGAACGTAGAGACCATAAACTCTTTTACCCTTGCCAATCGTCCGCAATCTGAGTTGATCCTGGACAACATAAGAATCAGTGAGAAATTGAACATGTAGATCACAATTCCTTGTTAAAAAACTCACTGATAATAGGTTGAACTTAAACTGAGGGACAAACATAACATCAACAAGAACCAGTTGAGAAGATAACTTCACAGTGCCAATGAAAAACACAGGGATTCTACATTGATCATGTAGGGTGACAAAGACATTATGGACTGGTCTCATAGAAATAAAAGCAGCCTGACTGAAACATATATGACTTGTAGCACCCGAGTCTACTATCCAATATCTAGATGAATGAAATATAGGATTGACTGAAATAGACAAGCAAGTACCTGCTGCTTGAACAGAAGAACTTCCAGTATCTATAAGGTGTGTGCTCAACATATCCATTAAATGAGAGTACTGAGAAGGATTCAACATTTGTGCAAAGTTACTAATGTTGCTTGAAGTAGCATGCACTCAAGTTTTAGAAACATGATTAGCAACCTGAGTGATCCCAACAATGGAGTTTGTTTTCTGTCTAGGCTTATAACCAGAAGAATATCCATCGAGTTTATATCACTTATCAATAGTATGGCCTATAATGTTGTAAAGTCCTCATTTGTTGATTGACTTATTTCGTGAACAAATCACATTTATGGGGTATTATGTAAGCGTAGCTTAGGCTCTCAAGACCTCAAGAGGAGAAGCATCGAAGGTAAAATTCTTGTGCTTACTTACTTTGAAGAGATAGTTGCACACACTCACAAATTCATGCATATTTCTTATCCATATTTGTTGAGTGTTTATTCTTGCATGCATTTTGGTTTAAATCACTCTTGTTGATTTATTTGCATCTTGTAATTAAATGTTTTATGTCATGATTGGCATTAGAATAGGATACATTTTTCATCACTCTTGAACTTGTTGAATTTGTGTGTTTGAGTGTTGAAAATAGGCATTGCGTTGGTGGTGCGCTACTCGACCAGCGCAACATTCCAGTGAATTGTCGCATGTGTTGCGCTACTGAGTTGTGCTGCTGCACCAGCACAAAGATGCAAAAATGGGCAGTGCGCTGGTGGTGCGCTACTCGACCTACTCGACTAGAGCAGCCTCACCAGCCCCAACATTCCAGTGGATCGTAGCATGTGTTACGCCACTGAGCTGCGCCAGTCGACCAACGCCTATTATAAAATTAGGTTGTGCGCTGGTGGTGCGCTACTCGACCAGCGCACGTCACCAACACACACAGATAAAGCTGGAACGTATTTTCCAAAACGACCTCACTTTGTTTGGATCTTATATATATATATATATATATATATAACTCTTTGGTTTAAGGTCGTGTAAGAATTCAAAATATCATATATTTTCCTTAGAACACATTTCAAAGGAAAAACTCTTCCAAGAACTCATTTTTAATCACTCAAAGCATTCCCATGTGCATAAAAGCTTCATCTTGCAACTTTTAAGTTCATTTAGAGTGCATCTATGGATAGGTTTGCTTCATCACATCTTGTTTGGTAAGTTCCTCACTATCTTCTTCCAAGTTAAGTGTTTTACTTGCTAAGCCTTCTCTTTAATTATTTGTATGCTCTTAGAACATTTTCTAGATACAAATTAGAGATTGTTGTGATGCCATGATTGAGTGTTGTATTGTGATAGCTTCATAGGATTGTTTGAATTATGTTTAGCTAAGCTTCTTAAACATGTCATTTAGCTCTTGATATCTAGGATTGCATTAATTGTCATCTCATTATTCTAGATAAGCATATAGGGTTTCCTAGCCTTGTTTGTTCATTGAATATCATCATATATTCACTTAGGACATTTTATCTCTTCATTGAGAAGTAAGACTTGTGTTGCTTCCGGGAGTAGGTAGCTTATATCGCAAGCAAGATGGACTAGGTTCACTTATACCGGGATTAGGTAGTGGTAATGGATTAAACCGAGATTAGGTTGTAATTCCTTTGCCATTAGTGGATTCGAGGTTCTAGTGTGGCGCACTCATCAGCCCCCATTTAGAGGGTTTCCACGTATATCTCAAGTGTCTTTACTATTTCCGCATTTATTACACTTGTGGTATTTTTATAACTAGATAGGGGCATTTTTGTCAACTTGACCTTTAACGAAAATTGGGTAAAATTTATTTAAAATCTATTCACCCCCCCCCCCCCCCCCCTCTAGATTAATATTACACACCATAATATTTGTTTCAACTGCCATAATGAGTAAATATAGGTCTATCTTTCTTCTGATAACTCTTACTGTTTACTTGATTACCTATAGGCTTTTTAGTCTCAGTCTTAACCGAGAAAGCAATAGAATTAGAAGGTCCAGTGTTCCAAGCCCAAACACTAACATGTCTCTGAGACCAAAGACTTTTTTAATAAGTGGTATTGGATCCATGAGAAGTAACTAACCCTTAGCCTTAGCCAAATTATCATTTAATCCCATTAGAAAACACATCACATATTCCAATTGATAATGATCAACAAGACCTTTAGTACATCCACATATACATTTACCACAAGGACAAATAGGTCTATAGTTGCTAAGTTCCTCCCAAATAGTTTTAAGTTTTGTAAAATAGGCACTAACAGTCAATTGTCCTTGAGTATGATTCATCAATTCACGCCTAAGCTGGAAAATACGGGGTCCATTTCTTTGTTGAAAACGTTCCTTAAGATTAGCCTAGATATCATAGGCAGATTCAGTATATATCACAGAAACAAAAATTTCTTTAGACATAAAATTGAGAATCCAAGATATGATTATGTTATTGTTACGAATCCAAGAGTTAAGGAAATGATCGGTACCTAAAGGTTGCGAAATAGATCCATCAATAAACCCTAACTTGTTCTTAACATATAAATCAATCACCATAATCGATATTTTTAACACAAATCATAATCAATTTTTTTTAACACAAATCATAATCGATCTAGAACAAGTGAACTTGGGATCGCAATTTTTTTTCAGAACTAATACATATAAAATTATTACAATAATAAAATATACGTATATATAAGAAAATTTAATCAATATAATCAGAAGAAGAAAATCTTACCAACGTTTGGAGGCTTTTTCACTTTAAATTATACTCATGTTCGAATCACTGGATCTTCCTCGCTATATCCCGGGACTGGTAACTGCATGTGGACACGTCACAGGCTTAGGAACTAGAATGGAGAATGTAAGGAAAAGACTTGAAGAAACTCTTTCTTTGATATCAGTGCACAACACTTTCACACAAAATCCTTTCTCTTTTTGGTGTTATTTCACGCACATACACTTGCACAAAAATAACTCACAAACACATTGCATTTGCACAAATCTCACTTGTGCGTCTCACGCTCATGTATTTGCTTTAAACTGAATGATTGTGTGTTCACCGTACATGTTGCCTTCTTAAGAAACATATATATATCTTATATATTTTGTTACTTAAAAGTATAATTGATATCTTGTTTTGGTCGATTTTCAAAGAATATATATATATATATTTCCTCATTAAAACCTCATGAAATCTTTTTATTTAAAATAAAATCTTTATTTTATTTTCATTAAAAGATACCATCTAATTTGAATTTAACTATTTAAATTAAAAAATTAATTTAATAAAATAAAATAATCATATTATCTAATTTTATTAAAAAAACAAATATCAACAAACACCCTCCATATAGTGATTAGTAACATAATTAAATAATCTTCTTATTTAATTTATTTAATCACCTTTGTTCATTAATCAAATAAGTATCACTTTTGTAACACAATTAATTGGACAATCCAATTTACTAACCGTGACCCTTGTTACCTAAATTGATCGGGCTAACAAGGGGACCTAATGGACCTATAGTATTTTTGAGCTCCAATAATCCTTGGAAACATTAATTGAACTCCTTAAATAATGTTCCTTGATTATTACCTCTGGTGTTATTCCATTAAAAACCTGAAGATGCACTCTCTCAACTGTAGACGCTTTTACACAGACCGTTACAACTCGGGGTCCATCGATATAGTAATTACACATGGTGTGATCCTCCATAGTAGTTCATAATTAGAGCTGGGTCATAATGTCCGTTCTACCGTTCTAAATACATATATCTTTTAAGTAACGTTGATTCTCTAATGAAGAATAAATCCTATTTCCTCATGGATTAGGAGAGTGCTCATATTGTCCAAGCACCAAATCAACCCTTAAGGGAACTACCACCTACTTTCACAAGAAGGAGTGGATTCCACTATTGTGTACAAACCTTCCCAACCACAAGATAAAACTGCAATCCCAACATACGCAGTATATTGATCAGGAACTGCATCCGACCTCACCTATGGTACATCAAAGACCACGATCTAACCTGAAAGAGTAGATAAGACACTCAGGATTAAGATCACCCATGAAAAGTTTCCTAAAAACGTGTGTGTGTCAACCTAGAAGGTGGAAGGGGGGGGGGGGGGGGGGGGGGTGAATAGGTTTTAATCAAGTTAATTACCAATTTTTCTTAATTAGTCAATATTCAAAATTCACCCAATAAAACAAGTATACAACATCAAGTGTAAGGTGCGGAAACATAAATAACACAAGATGTATACGTTGAAACCCTCCAAATGGGAAAAACCACGGGCTGTTAAGTGCGCCACACTCGGTCAAAGAAATCCACTATATGAATAAAAGGTTACACTTTCAAGTGATTCTCGAACTCTCACTCTCGACAACCTCAGGCTATGGACACCGTCACTCACCACTCTTGGTTCAGTCCCTAGTGATATCCCCTGATACACTACTCTTGGCGTGAACGCCTCATACTCTACCCCTTGGGCCTTTTACAGTGGTACCCGACCAATTGCTTGTCAACCCACCCTTGGTTGCAAGACTTCCCTTGCTTGTGCAACTTCACACCGAAGCCACAAGACTTAACCTCAATGAAGAGTCAAACACAACCTAAGTGAATAAGATAAAATATTCAAACATGCAAGTAATGCTATGCAACACTAAATGCTTATCTAGGAATTTAAGAATGTCACTAAGTACAATTCCAAGATATCAATGTCTAAATGAATGTTCATGAAGACTTAACTAGATATAGTTATGCAACAATATATCCTAGTTATCAAACAAAGCCATTTCAACATATGTTGTCATTAAGCATGACATGGTCATTAATGCAATCATCAAAATGCAATTAATATGACCTAATTAGCTAGAGGCAACAATGACCTAAATGCTAGCTATCACAAAAGCCATATCAACACAAGTTGTCATTAAGCATGGCAAGGACTATAATGCAATCACAAAATGCAATCAATATGTCCTAAACAATATCTAAATGCAAAGCATAGACATTTAGCTAGAAGGGAAAAATGGTCACAAACCCTAACTATCACAAAATATAAATCTCAACCAACAATCAACAACACAAGCATGTTATAAATGCAATAAAGCTTAAAAGCATACAATTAATGAGTATTTAATGTTTTTTCTAGGTAAACATAGCCTAGTAATGAAACAATTAATTCTAGGTCATATAGAGATACCTAGTCAATGAAAACAAGAACAATCCATGCTTGGAAGATGCAAGAAGAAGCTAGATGCTCATGGATTGAAGATTGGCTGAGTAAAAATGGATTCTTGGGAGCTCTCTCTCTCTTGGAGTCAATTTCTCTCTAAAGGAAAGCTTGGTGAGTAAAAATGGCTTCTTGAACTCACTAGGCTAAAGAGAAGAGAAGAGAACATATATATAATGTGCCCTACACGAAACGGCGTCGTTTTGGACAAGGGGCAACTGATTCCCGTCATGACAGCTGTGTGTGTCGCGGCCTAGGCAAGTGTCCAGACCGCGGTATCTCGAGTGATGCATCGCCTAGGAATCTCCGCTGTCTGGACCGCGGTACAGGCAATGTCTAGACCGCGGTAGAGCCAGCGGTGCATCACTGGGAAACTCCGCTTGGGAGACCGTTGTGCATGCAAAGTGCACAGGCCGTGGTAGCAGCAGCGTGCAACGCTTGGAGAACACCGTTGTGCATACCGCGGCGGAGGCAATGCACAGGGAGCGGTCACGGCCGCGGTCAATGGGAAAAAACTCTTCTAAGAGAAAACAAAATGCATCAAACACCCAAGCAACAGTTATGACAAAAAGGCACACAATTATGACAACTAAGCATAAATGCAAAATGATCAAAACATGTATGAGAGTGTGTGTGTGCACTAAAACTCTTCAAACAAGGTTAAGTAAGTGATTTACCTTTTGAAGCTTGATCTAGGTCTTGACCAATGATGGCCTAAACTACCCTTACACAATAATCCCCAAATCTGGTTGTCAACGAAATGAGCCAATCAAAAACTGAGGAACTTACAATCTCCCCCTTTGGCTATTTCGTCAAAAAACCACTCACAATTCATCCTCACAAATAAACTAAACAAAAACAGGGGTCAACAAAGTTTTTTTACATTACAAAGAGATGCCTAATAAACTAGATCTTCAAGTCATCCATCTCTTGTAGAATCAATATCCCTACAAAACAAATTAACTACACTTTCAAAAACAAGTGTATGTGAGGGGATCAAAGACATAAAAACAAGAGCAATTTGCAAACAATAGAAACAAGCAACATGCATCAACAATGCAAATGCAAATGCTCCCCCTAAATAGGTTAACTCCCCCTCAAAGAATCAAACTCCCCTCATATGCAACTCTCAACTCCCCATAAATCCATACTACTCCCTTTTTTTTGTCATGAGATAGACAATGGAGTATCCCCTTAAGAATGCATTAGCAATGAGAGCTTATGGCACAAGACATATGCATAATCATATAACCAAATTTATGCAACTTAATTAAGGAGAGAGAATCAAGGAGTTTTATTCTATAAAAAAAATATGTGAACGAATGTTTTGCATACAAGACAAGTTGTACTCAAGATCAAAACATAGTATTTGGCAAAGCAAAATGACAAGGGTTTCCAAGAGAATTCAAACCAATTTCACCCTTTGTCATGGAGTAGGCAAGATATAGATTGTAAAATCAATTCAATTTAAGAACAACTATATCAAACTTTATGAGCAAAACAAGACATGAGCGAGTATTGCGACCTTTTCGATTTTTCTAGGTGGAATGCCCGTATGATAGTAGCATTGTTCAACAAGTAAAGAGAGAGAGACTTTTGGATTGTAAAATCCTTGAAATGGATACAAGATACTTATTGATTGAAGTCTCATAATTGCTTTCACACACAAATTTTGCATTCATTTTAGAGCATTCAACAATTTCATCATGCATATTACTTTAAAGCATGTCATATAAAGAATCAACATGTCATGGAGATTAATCCTAGGTCATTCAAAATGTACTTCCCAATTAATTCTCCTATTCCAAAAATGCATATTTGGTCATAAATAAGACATGGATTGCATGTAATGCAAAGTTGCACACTTATTAAAAAAAATATGTACAACCAATCATCTCAAGCAATTAATAAAGAAGCATAAATATTATAAATGAGCACAATGCATTGCCAATTTGCTCTCTTTGCTTGAGCTCCCCATATGGGGTCAATCAAAACATGTCAAGAGGGGATATGAGTCCTTATAGACTTACCAAGTCCATTTGACCTAGTTGAGCCTATGTGTGAAACCTTAGCACAATGGCATGTGGTTTCATCTTTTCTAATCCACTTAGGTGACACATTGTCATTCCTAGTGATCAAAATCATCATATTACTCCTAGGATCATTAACACTAGCTTTCCTAGGCACATGCATATTGGCTCTACCCCTTTTTCTTTCAATCATGCTCTTAACTCTACACATGTTAATGTACTTGAAGCAATTTAGTCTAATATGACCATCAACACCACAAAAATGACATGAAGGAATAAAATGAGGGGTCATACCATTACTTTGTGAGGACAAAGGTGCTTTCCCATATCTTTGGGCTTTCCTTTGATGTGGTATTGATTCTCTTCTCCTTTGTTGTTGAGTTGGAGAAGATTGCTTTCTTGGTTGAGCTTGCTTGGCTTGCCTCCTTGGTTGAGGAAAGCTTGGAGGTGGAGATCTTGATTGAGGATTAGCTCCATTCTTTATTGGCCCCTTCACTTGGCCATTCTTGGATGTCTCTCCAAGATCAATCTTCCTCCTAGAATGTTGTGGAGGTAAAGCTCTTTTCTTGCCTTGAGCTTGAGGTTGCATGACCTTGGCTTTCTTCAATTCTCCAAGGCACCTCATCTCATTCTCCTTGATGATCTTCAAGGAATTATCTTTGTTGGCAAGTTCATCCTTCATTGTCTTCATCCTTTGATGGCAATCATCAATCTCCTTCTCATATTTGGATACATCAATTATGTCCATCTTCAAGGAGTCATCTAACTTGGTCCTTAGTTGAAGATTTTTTTCCTTCAACTTCTTGATTTCTTCATTTTTCTTCTTCAAAGACCTTTGAAGACTTTTAATGAAGTCTTCGTAATCAAATTCTTCACAACTCAAGTTCTTGGTCATCGAAGCTTCTACCACTTGTGCTCTCATGGTAATCATCATATAAGCTAGCTTCTTCAATGTCAACCTTGAGCGATGGGTGTATTGTAGCCTCTTTAGAGTTGTCATCATGTAAAGCGTACACGGCTATGTGATTCCTTTCACATCCCTTGGAACCCGAAGAGCATTCTTCACTTTTACTAGAAGAGTAGGCCCTTGATTTGCCTCTTTGACTCTTGCTCTTTGAATTTCCACAATTCGTGGAAATGTGCCCATAGCCGTCATAATTAAGACATCTAAACTCGATCTTTGAGGTACCTTCATGGATGACTCTTAGAATCTCCCAAGCTTCTCGAACATCTTGAGTTGTTTGAATGAGTTTTGCAGGACTCTCACCCACTACACAATATAAGGCACGAAGACCCTTTGAGTTCCATTCGGCAGCCTCGAGTTCGTCAACTGTCCACTTGGACTTGGGCTTAGGCATAGAAGCCCCATTCTCTTGTGTCTTCGTGGGAGGTGAATACCCTTCTTCCACACACATCCACACATGCTTATCAAGGTCACATAAAAAAACTTCCATCCTCACTTTCCAAGAGGAGTAGTTATCCTTGGTGAGCATTGGTGGTTCAGAGATCAAAGCACCCTCTAGTCTCTCAAAATCACTCATGGTGTTTTGGGTTATATGAATGCACATGCAATGCAACAACACAAAATGTGAGCACTAAACAAAAATGCACAAAGACGACAAACACAGAGCACAGATCACCTAAGTAAGGCACCAGCTCTGATACCAATTGAAAAGTTCCCTGAAAACGTGTGTGTCTCAACCTAGAGGGGGGGGGGGGGGGGGTGAATAGGTTTTAATCAAGTCAATTACAAATTTTTCTTGATTAGTCAATATTAAAAATTCACCCAATAAAACAAACATACAACATCAAGTGTAAGGTGCGAAAATATAAATAACACAAGATGTATATGTGGAAACCCTCCAAATAGAAAAAAACCACGGGTTATTAAGTGCCCCACATTCATTCACAGAAATCCACTATATGAATAAAAGGTTACACCATCAAGTGATTCTCGGACTCTCACTCCCGAGAACCTCAGGCTATGGACATCACCACTAACCACTCTTGGTTCAATCCCTAGTGATATCCCCTGATACACTACTCTTGGCGTGAACACCTCATACTCTACCCCATTGTGCCTTTTACAGTGGCACCCGACCAATTGCTTGTCAGCCCACCCTTGGTTGCAAGACTTCCCTTGCTTGTGTAACTTCACACCGAAGCCACAAGACTTAACCTCAATGAAGAGTCAAACACAATCTAAGTGAATATGATAAAATATTTAAACATGCAAGTAATGCTAGGCAAAACTAAATGCTTATCAAGGAATTTAAGAATGTCACTATGTACAATTCCTAGATATCAATGTCTAAATGAATGTTCATGAAGACTTAACTAGATATAGTTATGCAACAATATATCCTAGTTATCAAACAAAGCCATTTCAACATATGTTGTCATTAAGCATGGCATGGTCATTAATGCAATCATCAAAATGCAATTAATATGACCTAATTAGCTAGAGGCAACAATGACCTAAATGTTAGCTATCACAAAAGCCATATCAGAACAAGTTGTCATTAAGCATGGCAAGGACTATAATGCAATCACAAAATGCAATCAATGAGTCCTAAACAATATCTAAATGCAAAGCATAGACATTTAGCTAGAAGGGCAAAATGGTCACAAACCATAACTATCACAAAATATAAAGCTCAACCAACAATTAACAACACAAACATGTTACAAATGCAATAAAGCTTAAAATCATACAATTAATGAGTAATTAATGTTTTTTCTAGGTAAACATAGCCTAGTAATGAAACAATTAATTCTAGGTCATGTAGAGATTACCTTGTCAATGAAAACAAGAACAATCCATGCTTGGAAGATGCAAGAAGAAGCTAGTTGCTCATGGATTGAAGATTGGTTGAGTAAAAATGGATTCTTGGGAGCTCTCTCTCTCTTGGAGTCAATTTCTCTCTAAAAGAAAGTTTGGTGAGTAAAAATGGCTTCTTGGACTCACTAGGCTAAAGAGAAGAAAGAGAACATATATATAATGTGCCATACATGAAACGGCATCGTTTTGGACAAGGGGCAACTGATTCCTGTCATGACAGTTGTGCGTGCCACGGCCTAGGCAAGTGTCCAGACCGTGGTATCGCGAGTGGTGCATCGCCTGGGAATCTTCGCTGTCTGGACCGCGGTACAGGCACTGTCCTGACCACGGTAGAGCCAGCGGTGCATCACTGGGAAACTCTGCTTGGGAGATAGTTGTGCATGCAACGTACACAGGCGGTGGTAGCAGCAGCGTGCAATGCCTGGAGAACACCGATGTGCATTCCGCAGCGGAGGTAATGCATAGGGAGCGGTCCTGGCCTCGGTCAAGGGGAAAAAACTTATCTAAGAGCAAACAAAATGCATCAAACACCCAAACAATAGTTATGGCAAAAAGGCACACAATTATGACAATTACGCATACATGCAAGATGATCAAAAATATGCATGAGAGTGTGTGTGCACCAAAACTCTTTAAACAAGGTTAAGCAAGTGATTTACCTTTTGAAGCTTGAGCTAGGTCTTGAGCAATGATGGCCTAAACTACCCTTACACAATAATCCCCAAATGTGGTTGTCAGCGAAATGAGCCAATCAAAAACTGAGGAACTTACAACCCACATATAACCATTATTAGTTGATATATATTAATCTCATCGGTAAACGGATCTTGGTAAAAGTTTCATTAGATCATGGCCCAGTCCTATATGATCACATCATATAAGGTGCCTCAATTCCCATATCTCATATTAATGACTCAGGATAGAATCACCATCTTTTACAGAATGGACCGTAGCTATAGATTAACCGAAAATAAAGTACCCAACTTTATTTGCTACCTATGGACACTTTTGATTGCATATCTCTTGCTGTATCCATCTGTATATGACACTCATATACATAGTTCGAGATTACATCTGGCAATCTAGGATGTTAATATGCACAAGTTATAAAATAAACAACATAACAAGAATGAATTGATATTTTCTTTTTAATTATTCCATAAATTCACTTACAAATTACAACTTTAGGGCATCAACCCCGACAATCTCCCATTTGTACTAAAGCATGTGAGGCATGTTTCATAATCCTAGACCATCTAAGTAACTCGAAAATACTTTAGCCAATAAGTTCTTCGTAAATGGATCAACATGATTGTCTTATGAGGCTATCTTTGTGATGATCACATATCCTCTATGCACTATCTCTCTAATGAGATAATACTTTTTTTATATATGCTTCCCTATTTTTTGGCTTCTTGGTTCTTTAGAATTAGTCACAATACCACTGTTATCACAATAAAGTGTGATGGACTTATCTAGATCTGGAACAACTTTCGTATCACTCAAGAACTTACAAAGCTAAACAACCTCTTTAGCAGCTTCACAAGTGGTGACATATTCGGTTTTTATGGTGGAGTCAACAATGCAAGATTGCTTGATATTTCTCCATACAATGGCTCCACCACCCAGGGTAAATACTGATCTAGATATGGAATTCCTTGAATCCTTGTCTGACTAAAAATCAGAATCAGTGTATCCTAACGGGATCAAATCCTGTCTGGAATGCACTAGCATATAATTTCTCGTTATTTGAAGATACTTGAGAATAGTCTTGACATCAACCCAATGATCCAATCCTGCATTGGACTGGTATCTGTTGACTACTCCCACTGCATAGCAGATGTCTGGTCTCGTGCATAACATAGCTTACAAGAGACTATCTACTGCTGATGCATAGGGTACACATCTCATATTCTCAAATTCTTGAGATGTCTTAGTACATTGTTTCTTAGACAAGTGAACTCCATGTCTGGAAGGTAAATTACCTTTCTTGGAGTTCTGCATCGAAAATCGCACAAGAATCTTATCCATATACGATGCCTGAGATAGTGCTAAGAGTTTATTCTTACGATCCTTTATAAGTTGGATCACAAGTACATAACTTGCCTCTCCCAAATATTTCATTTGAAATTGGATAGCCAGCCAGCCAGCCAGCCAGCCTTTTACATCAGACAATACTCCCATATAATTCATAATGAGTAGGATATCATCTACGAATAAGACCAAGAAAACTACTTTCTTATCAATGATCCGATTGTAGACACAAGGCTCATCGACGTTAATCAAAGCCATAGGTTTTGATCACATCATCAAACCTGATGTTTCAAGATCTAGATGCTTGCTTAAGTCTATAAATGGACCTTTGCAGCTTGCAAACCTTTTGCTCTTAATCTAGAGATAAGAATCCGTCTGGTAGCATCATATAGATGCTCTCGTCAAGATTGCCATTCAAAAATACAGTCTTGACGCCCATCTGCCAAGTTTTATAATCCAAATAGGTAGCAATGGATAAGAGAATCCTAATGGACTTAAACGTGGCTACTAGCGATAAGTTCTCTTTATAATCGACCCCTTTTTTTCTAGGTATAACCCTTGGCCACTAGCCTTGCCTTGAAGGTCTCTACCTTCCCCTCTACTTCTATCTTTTTCTTGTAGATCCACTTACACTCTATGGGTTTTACCCCAACCGATAAGTTTACAAGATCCTAGACTGAGTTAGAGTACATGGACTCCATCTCGAGATTCATGGCTTTAAGTCATTCCTCTTTATCAGGATCTTTCATTACATTCTTAAATGTCAATGGATCATCCACACTATCAACATATACAACACTTTTTCCTTCACCTATACCTAACTAGCGTTTAAGTTGTCTCACAACCCTCTCACTATGTCTAGGTGGTAGTGTATCCTAATCAAAAACCATCTGAATTTCAGATGTTTATGGATCAACAACTCTTATTGATGAAGTACTAGTCTCAATAGGCTCAAACTCATTCAATACAATCTTAGAATGTGGTTTATATTCACTAATATAATTGTCCTCAAGAAACGTTGCATTTGTTGATACAAATACTTTGTTGTCTTCGGGACTATAGAAGTGTCCACCTCTAGTCTCCTTGGAGTATCCTACAAACAGGCAAACCACATACTTAGAGTCTAGTTTTCCATTTCTGTTTTTTTAGCACGTGTGCTGGACACCCCCCCCCCCCCCCCCCCCCCCCACCCCATATACGAAAATATCGCAAACTAGCTTTACGACCATTTCACAACTCTAGGGGAGTCTTAGGAACAGATTTGGATGGCACTACATTCAAAATATATACCACTGTATTAACGCATATCCCTAGAAGGAATTTGGTAATGATGAGAAACTAATCATAGATCTCACCATTTCCATCAGGGTTCTATTTTTCCTCTCCACTACATCATTTTGCTGAGGTATACCAGGAGCTGTGAGTTGGAAAACTATCCTATGCTCGACCATGAAGTCTTCAAACTCTTGGTCAAGGTGCTCACCTCTACGATCCGATCGTAGTAACTTGATAGTCCTACCTAATTGATTCTCAACTTCAGCTCATAATTCTTAGAACTTTTCAAATGTTTCCTACTTTCGTTGCATCAGGTAGACATATTCGTATCTTGAGTAGTCATCTATAAAGGTGACATAATACTCATAGCTACCTATAACTCTAACATTCATCGGTCCGTAGACATATGTATGTATAAGCTCCATCGGTTCTTTAGCTCTAAGCTCTTTTCCAATAAAAGGTCTCTTATTCTTCTTACCTTCCATACAAGATTCACAGACATATAAGGTGCCAACCTTTAACTCACTTAAAGATCCATTTTTTACTTGTCTGTCTATCTAGTCAAGGTTAATATGACCAAACCTTAGATGCTAGAGATACGTTTCATTATCTAGAGAAATTTTATATCGTTTAGTTTTTGTTTTTTAAACCTTAAACACTTCGGTGTTGAGCAGTATAGTATGTATTAACGGTCTTAACACATACAAATTGTTTTCATTAATTATTGAACAAATATTCAGACCATTCTTTCCAATAATAACATATTTATTACTAAAAAAAATAGAATATTTTTTTCTAACAATATAGAAACGGATATCAAATTCCGTGTAAATCCAGAAATATAAAATACATTGTCCAATGATAAATAATTACTGCATTGCAAAATTGTAATCTAATTTGGCCCACTGCTCGTCCCGACATGACATCCCTTGACCCCACACGCATAGAGAAGACTCCTTTCTCAAGCTGTGCCCAAGAATCAGTCCATTGTAAAGTAGAACAAACATGGTTAGTGGCCACTGAATCAACTATCCAGGGTAATGAATCATCTTCCACTAAACACGACTCAAGACTAAGAACAGGTAAATCGTATTTACCTTTCTTGGACTTTTTCTTGCATTGGGCATTCTTGGGTTTGAGCTTACCCTTCGCCTTCCCAACAAACCTTTTCCTTTTTTTGTTATTAGAGGAGGAAGATGGTTCGGTAACATTTGCCTCACCGGTTTTACCCTTGTTGTTCTTAGTCAAGGACTCAAATGTAGCAAACTCATTGAGCAACTGTGTAAGATTGAACTTTAACTTGTTCATCCCGTAGTTGCTCTTAAACTGATCAAAATTCTTCGAAGGAGTCATTAGTATGATGCTCACATGACTGGGTTCGTCAATGACCCCGTCATTGACTTCTACCGTATTGAATTAAGACATCATGCTCCAGACATGTCCCTAACTAACGTACCTTCCTTCACGCGAGTGAGCATAATGGAACGAACAGCTTCGTGTCACTTTTGCTTGGAGGGTTGCCCGAACATAGCTTGCAATGACTCAATGATATCGAATGCTGAAGTCACTACTTCATGCTTTGTGACAAGCACATCTGTCATTTTACCGAACATATATGTTCGGCCATCTCATCAGATGAGACCCATCGTTGGTTTGCCTCTCGAACAGTTTGTGCGGCATTGACAGCAGGCGCTGGAGGATATAAGCACAAGCTTGAGGTCTTTAGTGACCAATATTGCATTAATATTAAGTTTCCACTTAGTATAGTTATCACCAGTTAATTTGTCGTTTGTAAGAAATTGAAGTAATGCAGAAGACATAATTGCTTAAATAAATTAAAATATTCATTCAGTCATTTATTTAAAATAAGTGCGAGTGCTTAAGCTTAAATTTAAACATGATGATGATCATGTTTAATGAACTAGAACTACTATATAACCAATTACTATGCCACGACAATCCAACATACCCCAAAGAAATGCCACCTTAGGGTCGGTCAAGTTTTTACATGTTGGACCGAGACATTCTCAATCAAATGATATTCTAGAATAACTCTTATTCCATATCATTCAATCATCATTTATTCAGTTAGATTTTGAATTAACAAAACTTAACCAAAACCTTCGTGAGTGTAACCCACCATTTCATATCTCACGAGCTTAATTTGAGAATTACCGTCTTAGGGTCGGTCAATCTCGAAATACCCTCGAAAATCCTATTCGTTAGAAAGTCGGCCTTGATATTGACCTTTGTGGAAACCCTCCTTAGGGAGGACGAAAGCAAAGTCGTCATGAGGCCTCACTCAAATCTCACGGTGTAAAACTAATGATAGAGACTGTGGGATATATATGTAATATATCCCTTTCCCACTCACTATTTTATAAGTAGGGTTTTCTATTATCCGTTAATGCATCTAGACTCTACAAGATCTAATGCATTAACTAATTCATTATTAGAAACAAGTTCTAATTAACTAATAAATTATTTATGATTTTTAACTATTAAAAGTTTTATCTAAGCCTTTGTAAACTATTTACTAAGATCAGATTATTATGTTAGTGTTTGCCAAGTTTCAACTATTAAAACTCTAACTCTTTATTCGGTTCATTTATTGTTAGGGAATTAATCTTATTAATCCTAATTACAATAAATGACCCTATTAATCTAACTTATTAAACTATTTAATAACTATATTAATATTAATGAGAATTAGCAAGTTTTCTAACCATTAAAAAACAAATCTCATTATTCATAGCATTTATGTATATTGCCTATTTTAATCACATTAAATAAAATACATAAAATAACAAGCTATGATGTATGTATGACTTATCAAATATATTTGTGTAGACACATCTAATTTAAATGACATACGTATACATGACAATACTTTTATTATCACATAATATAAAGCATACATGAATTGATCGAGTACTGTGGATTATTTAACCTAGTAAAAATTGGAATCTAAAATTATAAAAATACCCCTAAGGCATTCCTTGGTCTTCTTGTAACTTCATAAATCTTCCAGTCTCCTCAGGTCACTCCGATTCATCTCATAAATCTTTCTTCGCGATTTTATCAGTTCTTAAATATAGGTTACATTTTTTTTTACAATATAATAACAGTAAAAATAAGAAAAAATAACAAAAAAATAATAATTATACACCCCATAAATCCTCAATCCACAGTACTATAAAAAATTACGATAAACCATGTTTAAATTAAACAATTTAATTATAAACATTCATACAATCATATAGATGGTGCCTACACATTCATACATACAGGAGCATTGAAAACAATTTCTTGTTCCGGAATTTTTTTTTGGCTTTGATACCAATTGTTGAAACCCCGATCACTAGTCACGCAACCGAAGTAGGTTTTACATTTTTTTAACGTAGATCAAAATCGATCTAAAACCAGTGAACTTGAGAATGTAATTTTTTTTCGGAACTAATACATATAAAATTATTACAATAATAAAATATACATATATAAAAGAAATTGTAATCAATAAAATCAAAAGAAGAAAATCTTACCAACGTTTGGAGGCTCCTTCACTTTTAAATATGCTTTTGTCTGAACCACTCGATCTTTCTCGCTATATTTCAGGATTGGTAACTGCATGTGGGCACGTCACGGTCTTAGGAACTAGAATAGAGAATGTAGAGAAAAGACTTGAAGAAACTCTTTCTTTGATATCAGTGCACAACAGATGCACACAAAACCTATTCTCATTTTGGTGTTTTTTCACCCACACACTTGCACAAAAATAAATCACAAACACACTGCATTTGCATAAATCTAACTTTTGCGTCTCACGCACATGTATTTACTTTAAAATGAATGATTGTGTGTTCACCGTGCATGCTGCCTTTTTAAGAAACACACACACACACACAGACACATATACACATATATATATGTCGGTTTTCAAAGAATATATATATCAGATATATATTTCCTCTTTTAAAAACCTTACGATATCTTTTTATTTAAAACAATTTTTTTTTTAATTGATATCTTGTTTTGATCGGTTTTCAATATATATATATATATCCTCTTTAAAACTTCATGATATTTTTTATTTAAAACAAAATCTTTATTTTATTTTTATTAAAAGATACCATTTAAATTCAAAAATTAAATATTTAATTTAATAAAATAAAATAATCATATTAACTTATTTTATTAAAAAAAATCAAATATCAACAAACACCCTCCATTTAGTTATTAATAATATAATGAAATAATCTTCTTATTTAATTTATTTAATCAACATTATTCATTAATCAAATAATCTCATTATCGATTAATTCCTGAATAAATGCGTGTCACTTTCGTAACACAATTAATTGGACAATCCAATTCAATAACTGTGATCTTTGTTATCTAAATCGATTAGGCTAGCAAGGGGACCTAATTGACCCACAGTATTTTGAGCTCCAATAATCTTCGGAAACATTAATTGAAAATTTCCTAAAAAACTGTGTATATCCAATAACCTAGGGGGCGGGTGAATAGGTTTTAATCGAATCAATTACCAAATTTTTTGATTAATCAGACAATATTAAAAATACAACCCCAATCCAGTCACAATAATAAACAAGTGTAATAAATGCAGAATTAAAATAAACACTTGATCTTTACGTGGAAACCCTCCAAATGGGAAAAACCACGGGCTGATATGTGCACCACACATTCGATCCTCAAATCCACTATTGAATGAAAGTTTACAACCTAAGTTGACCTCTCGTTATACCCTTCAGTTACTAACCCTTTCACTCTACCCAGAAGGCCTTAATAATGATTCTTGATCAACATGCTTGTTTACGAACCAATTAGTCACAAGATTTAACCTCAATGAAGAGTCAAAACAACCTAAGTGAATATGATGAAATATTCAAACATGCAAGTAGTGCTAGACTACACTAAATGCTTATCTAGGAATTCAAAGATGTCAAAAAAATGCAATTCTTAAATATCAATGTCTAAATGCAAGTGCAAGAAGACCTAACTAGATATAGCTATGAGAGTCTGATATCTAGTTATCAAACAAAAGCCAATCAACAAAAGTTGTCATGAAACATGACAAAGAACAATCATTGCAATTAACAAATGCAATCAATTAGACCAAAACAATATCTAAATGCAAAGCATAAAGATTTAGCTAGAAGGGTAAAATCATCCTAAATACTAGCTATCACAAACAAACATCTCAACCAACAATCAACAACCCAAACATGTTATAAATGCAATTAAACATAAAAGCATTCATTCAATAAGCAATAAATGTTATTCCTAGGTAAACATGTCCTAGTAATGAAACACCAAGTTCTAGGGCATGTAGAGATTACCTAGTCATGAAACATATGAGGACCCATGCTTGAAAGATGAAGAATGATGCTAGATGTTCTTGGATGGGGACTTGGTTAAGTAAAAAGTGTTCTTGGGAGCTCTCTCTCTAGGAGTCAATTTCTCTCTCTTGAATTTTAATTTCAGAGCTCTAGGTCTGATTTGGTTAAGAATATGATGTATTTATAAGGTCCAAATCAAACTACGACATTTTGGGAAAGAAAAAAATGATTTTCGGGCATCAGAAGTGACCTTAGGGTGACTAGGATGATAAGTCGCTTCATGGTCACTTTGTTCTCGGGGTTGGGTGCTAAAATACACTTGAAAAAGTGACTTGGAAGTCAGGTTGCCCTGAGGTCGCTATGCTTTCGGGAAAAATGTGACAGCATAACAGCTCCAGAATCGAGCTACCCAAAACATGACCAAACGATATTTAAACCTTCAGTACAATGTATCGCTCGAAAGGTATGGAAGTATACTTTATACTCCAATTTACAAAACAATATTTGGATGTCTTTAGAAAGAGTTATCGTCAAATTAGTTACTAAAGGTCAGATTTATACATTGATAAGAATGTCCAAACCCATGGAATAAAACCATGTGACTAAAGACAAAACTAGGAGAAGAATGAGACCTTCTCAAATGGTCACTCAATGCGCTAAGACATGCATACCATTATGCAAGCATGAACACAACACAAAACCACACTTAAATTTAGAAATGAAGTGCAAGTGTGATAGTGAGTAAGGATGCACAAATAAGTAATAGACAACACAAATGCAAGAAGAATCAAATCATGCATGAAGTGTGTGTGTGTGCACCTAGAAATGAAGTGCAAGTGTGATAGTGAGTAAGGATGCACACATAAGCAATAGACAACACAAATGCAAGAAGAATCAAATTATGCATGAAGTGTGCGTGTGTGCACCTAAACTCTTCAAGAGACACATACACACTTAAAGAGGCAAAGTCAATTGAATATACCTTTTACTCTTGAAGTCATGGAGATGCTTGGAAGCTTGCCAATGAGAAACTTAGCTACCCATTACACAATCATCTCCAATGTGGCGTGGTTTGTCATGAAATAAACCAATCTTAAAATCGAGGTCCTTACATTAATTAAACTCTTTAATTAATATTCATTGATTATTAACCCGGTGTTATTGCACTAAAAACCCGAAGCTGCACTCTCTCAACTGCATATGCTTTTACACACACCGATACAACTCGGTGTCCATCGATATAGCTATTACTCATGGTGTGATCCTCAACAGTAGTTCATAATTAGAGTTGGGTCATAATGTCCGTTATACCCCTCTAATTACATATATCCTTAAAGTACCGTTGATTCTCTAATGGAGATTAAATCATATTTCCTCACGGATCAGGAGAGCGCTCATATTGTCCAAGCTCCGAATCAAACCTTAAGGTAACTACCATCTACTTCTCATGAGAAGGAGTGGATTCCACTATTGTGTATAAACTTTCCCAGCCACTAGCCAAACCGCAATCCCAACATACAGAGTATATTGATCAGGAACTACATCCGACCTCACATGGTATATCAAAGACCATGATCTAACCTGAAGGAGTCGTTAAGACACTCAGGATTAATATCACCCATGATCTACAAGATGCCTTCATTCCCATATCCCATATGAATAATTTAGGATAGAATCTCTATCCATTATGGAATAGACCGCATCTATAGATTAACCGTAAATAACGTACCCAGCTTTATTTGTTATCTACAGACTTTTTAGATTACACATCTCTTACTGTATCCATCTGTATATGACACTCAAACACACAGTTCAAGATTACATCCGGCAATCTAGGATGTTAATATGCACAAGTTATAAAATAAACAACATAACAAGAATGAATTAAACTTTTCTTTTTATTTATTTCATAAATCTATTTACAGATTACATCTTTAGTGCATAAATCCCAGCACACGAAGCATAAGTGTCACCTGTGAGAGGTTGATAAACAAGAATCAGACCTGGATTGTC
This sequence comes from Dipteronia dyeriana, assembly GCA_032871835.1. Taxonomy (NCBI): domain Eukaryota; kingdom Viridiplantae; phylum Streptophyta; class Magnoliopsida; order Sapindales; family Sapindaceae; genus Dipteronia; species Dipteronia dyeriana. The sequence continues at coordinate 55,682,065 of CM065303.1, read as the reverse complement.
TGAATGATGGTGAAAATAAGGGCTTGATCCATCTTCAATGGCGGAATTGCTCATCGAAGGACTAGACGAGTTTTGAGTTTGCGATGATGAATTAATCACTATAACAGAGAAGCAATCGAAGAAATAGCAACAAAAATCGATCAATGAAGAAGAATCAACAAGCAACAAGGCTTGAGAGAATCTGGATTGGAAGAGGAAAACGCAAGAAGAAGCACAATAATGCTCTGATACCATATTGAGCCAGAGAGAATTCTTGTTGAATCAAGATGAACTTTATATGTTGATTCACTTTACAAAAGGAGCAAATCCATCTTAAATAAACCAAAACAACTCTCACTAACTAATTATCTTAGTAACCAATGAAAAGATAACAGTTGTACAACTAAAAATAAACTACTTAACTAATTATAACGTAACAAACTATAACTAACTCATAATATTTAAAAATGGAAATTCAAACAAAGATGATAGATGATGATTGCAAAGCTATAAATACAGTTGGGGAAACAAAGTTAGCTACTAAAAAATTCTTCATTTCCATTTTAACTGACGGAAGCAGAGCACATTTGGCTACTCTCATTTCTGCTTATAAAAATATGTTTGGAAAACCACTAGAAAACATTCATTGATTTTCACAATGTAAAGTCCTTATTTATTGATTGACTCATTTCGTGAACAAATCACATTTTTAGGGTTTCTTTAATGGTAGCTTTGGCTCTCAAGACCTCAAGAGGAGAAGCACCAAAGGTAAAATTCTTGTGCTTACTTGCTTTGAAAAGATAGTTGCACACACTCACAAATTCATGCATAACTCGTATTCATATATGGTGTGTGTTTATACTTGAGTGCATTTTAGTTTAAATGACTCTTGTTAATTCATTTACATCTTGTAATTAAAGTTTTATGTCATGTTAGGCATTAGTATAGGATGCATTTTCATCACTCTAGGACGTGTTGATTTTGTGTGTTTGAGTGTTGAAAAAGTGGGAATTGTGCTGGTGGTATGCTACTCGACTAGCGCAACCTCACTAGTGTAACATTCCAGTGGATTGCCGCTAATCATGTGCCACTGAGCTGCGCCACTACACCCGCGCAATGTTGAAAAAGTAGGCAGTGTGTTGGTGGTGCGCTACTCGACTAGCGCAGCTTCACCAGCGTAACATTCCAGTGGATCATCGCATGTCATGCGCCACTGTGCTACACAGCTCGACCAGCGCCTATTGAAAATTTAGGTTGTGCGCTGGTGGTGCACTACTCGACTAGCGCACCTCACCAGCGCACAAAGCGGAAGCTGGAACATTTTTTCCAAAATGACCTCACTTTGATTGAAACTCATATATATATATAACTCTTTGTATTCAGGTCATGTAAGAGTTCAGAACATCATATCTTTTTGTTAGAACACATTTCAGAAGGAAAACTCTTCCAAGAATTCATCTTTAAACACTCAAAGCATTCCCATGTGTATAAAAACTTCATCTTGCATCATCTAAGATCATTTAGAGTGCATCAATGAATAGTTTTGATTCATCACATCTTGTTTGGTAAGTTCTTCACTATCTTCTTACAAGTTAAGTGTTTTGCTTTCTAAGCCATCTCTTTAATTATTTGTATGCTCTTAGAACATATTCTAGATACAAATTAGAGATTGTTGTGATGACATGATTGAGTGTAGTATTGTGATAGCTTTATAGGATTGTTTGATCTATGTTTAGCTAAGCTTTTTGAACATGTCATTTAGCTCTTGATATCAAAAATGATTGTTCTATCCTATTGCCAAATGGACAAACCTTGTTAAAAGGTATGAGATCTAGCGACAATTGCTATTGTCTTGAAGTTAGAGGTGTCTCTTGCAATGTGTCCAAGGATGAACAAATTGAGTTATGGCACGAAAGACTTGGTCACATGAACTATCGGGATTTATGAATCTTAGATAAGTTCAATGTTGTGCGAGGCCTTCCCAAGCATGGGAAAAAGGCAAATGGTGTTTATGGACCTTGCTAACAAAGGAAGCAAACCAAAGGTATGCACAAAAAGGGCAAGTATTTATCCACCAAGGAACCTTTAGAGCTTCTCCACATGGATCTTACAGGTTCCATGCAAACCGAGAGTTTAGGTGGAAAGAGATACATTTTTGTGTGTGTAGATGACTTCTCTAGGTACACTTGGACTTATTTTCTGAGAGAAAAATCGAAAACCTTTGACAAGTTTAAAATGCTTTGTTCCAAAATTCAAAATGAAATGAACTCTAAAATTAAAAGCATTAAACGGATTAGGAGTGACCATGAGAAGAAGTTTGAGAATGCCCATTTTGAAAACTACTGCAATAGTCTAGGCATTTCTCATGAGTTTTCGGCTCCTATGACACCTCAAAAAAATGGAGTTGTTGAGAGGAAAAATAGGGTTCTTCAAGAGATGGCCCGTGTGATGTTACTTAGCAATAATGTCCCTAAGAACTTATGGGTCGAAGCCGTCAATACGGCGTGCTATATAGGAAATAGAGTCTTTCTAAGGCCCCTCACTAGGCAAACCTCCTATGAGTTATGGAAAGGTAGAAAGCCAAATGTTAGCTATTTCCACACCCTTGGAAGCAAATGCTACATTTTGAATGACCGTGATTATTTTGGCAAATTTGATGCTAAGAGTGATGAGGGTATCTTCATTGGCTATGCCTTGAATAATAGAGTCTATAGAGTTTTCAATTTAAAAACTAGGACCGTAATAAAATCATCTAATGTTGTCATTGCTGATACTAGGCTCAAATCTAATGACCATGAGGAAGATGTAGATCTAGTTGATGACTCCCCTTTGGAAAAGGTTGTTGATATTCCTAATGTTGAAAAGACTAATCTTGATGATGACATAACATAACCTATTGATAGGATTACTCTCTTGAACTCAAAAAAACCTGCTCCATGGGTTAGGAAACTCTATGACAAAGATGACATCATTGGAGAGGTTAATGAGGGTGTTAGGACTAGGCGTCAAATGGCTAATCTAATTAGCTACACTTGCTACACTTCTCAAATAGAACCCAAAAAGGTTAATGAAGCCTTAAAGGATGAATTTTGGGTTCTTGCCATTCAAGAAGAACTTAACCAATTTGAAAGGAATGAGGTTTGGACTCTAGTTCCTAGGCCCAAGAACACCAATGTGATAGACACCAAATGGGTATATAGGAACAAATCCGATGAGGATGGCAACATTGTGCGAAACAATGCTAGGCTTGTAGCACAAGGGTACTCTCAAATTGAGGGTATTGACTTTGAAGAGACATTTGCTACCGTTGCTAGGATTGAGTCCATTAGGCTTCTTTTATCCATTTCTTGTTTGCACAAGTTCAAATTGTATCAAATGGATGTTAAGAGTGCCTTCCTAAATGGTTTCTTACAAGAGGAAGTGTTTGTTGAATAACCCAAAGGGTTTGTGGATCCTCACCACCCTAATCATGTCTATCATCTCAAAAAGGCTTTATATGGGTTGAAACAAGCACCAAGGGCTTGGTATGAACGCCTCACTCAGTTTCTTATAGACAATGGCTACATTAGGGGTAGTGTTGACAAGACTTTATTCATCAAGAAAGACAAAGATGGACTTTTTATAGCTCAAATCTATGTTGATGATATAGTTTTTGGCTCCACTAATAACACCAAAGTCCAACAATTTGTTGATGTCATGTCTCATGAGTTTGAAATGAGCCTTGTTGGTGAGCTAAGTTACTTTCTAGGTTTACAAATTAAGCAAATGGATGATGGGATTTTCATATCGCAAGCTAAGTATGCAAAAAACCTAGTGAAGAAATTTGGCCTTGAAAGTGCCAAACATTGTGATACACCCTTGAGTACCACTTTGAAGCTAAGCAAGGATGTTAGTGGTAAAAGTGTGGACCAAACTTTGTATCGTGGCATGATTGGTAGCTTGCTCTATTTGACCGCAAGTAGGCCCGATATCTCTTTTAGTGTAGGTGTGTGTACTAGGTACCAATCGGATCCTAAGGAGTCCCATCTCTCTTCCGTTAAGAGAATCATTCGCTATGTGAATGGGACATCTAACTATGGTATTTGGTACTCTTTTAACACTAATGCTAGTCTTGTAGGCTTTAGTGATGCAGATTGGGCAAGAAATTGTGATGATAGAAAAAGTACATCGAGCGGTTGCTTTTTCCTTAGGAACAAACTTGTCTCTTGGTTTTGCAAGAAGCAAAATTCAATTTCCTTGTCCACGGCTGAGGCTGAATACATAGCTGCTGGGAGTGGATGCACACAACTCTTTTGGATGAAGCAAATGCTAGTCGACTATGGATTCAATCAAGGTACTCTTACTCTCTTTTGTGATGACATGAGTGCAATTAATATTTCCAAGAATCCGGTTCAACATTCTAGAACTAAGCATATTGATATCCGTCATCATTTCATTAGAGAACTAGTTGAGAGCAAATGCATAGTATTTGAGCATGTAGGTACTAATGATCAACTAGAGGATCTATATACTAAACCCTTAGATGCTACTCTATTCAAAACTCTTAGTAGATCTATTGGGATTTGTTTCATGGAGTGATGAATTTTAGTCTTTGACCCTATAAGGGGAACTCAAGCAAAGAGAGCTATTGTATACTTGTTGCATGCAAATTTTTTGAAAATGTTTATGCTCTTTTATTGATTGCTTGAGTAGCTTGGTTGCAATTATACTATATTATATCGTATTTTCTTTAATAAGTGTGAACTTTGCTTTGATTACAATCCATGTCATATTAATGTTCAAACATGCATTTTTGGACTAAGAGATCTACATAGGAAGTACATATTGAATGACCTATAATTATCTCCATGACATGATGATTCTTTAATGACATGCTAATGATAAAATGATAAAGCATGAATTGATGATTGCAACTGTTGAATGCAAAATATTGTGTGAAAAAGCTAGTGAGACTAAAATGTTTCATCAATGTCTCTCTTTCTTTATTAGTTGAACATGGCTACTATCATACGGATATCCTACTCGGAAAAATCAAATAGGGTGCAAAGTTGCTCATGCCATGTTTCGCTTATAAAGTTGGATATAGTGCTATTAAAACTTGATATCTATAAAAACCCTATATCCTTTATTCTCTCATGACAAATGGTGAAATTGGTTTGAATTCTATTGGAAACCTTTGTCATTTTCTTTGCCAAATACCATTATTTTTTGGACTTGAATGCAACATGTCTTGTATGCAAAGCATTTTTTATTCACACATTTTCTTCAAATAAATCTCCTTGTTTCTCTCATATTAATTTAGTTGCATAAATGTGGCTTATTTAATTATGCAAATATCTTGTATGCTCCTTTCTTTCTTTGCCTTGAGTGACCCGGTTGGGGACTTCTCTTTTGCCTATATCATGACAAAATTGGGAGTAGCCTTGTGGTGTTAGGGGAGTTGCAATGTGTTGGCTTTAAGGGGAGTAGTACTTGTTGGGGAGATTACATTTAGAGAGAGTAACCCTTTGAGGGGGAGCATTACACGATGTAGTACTCATATTCTTAAATGCAAATGCTTGTTTTTTATATTCACTTGATCATCTCACATGCACTTGGTTTGGAAAGTGTATTTGTGTTTGTTTTGTGCGTATGTTTGATAGTTCTACAAGAGATTGAAGATTTGAAGTTTTTTTTTATGTATATCTCTTTGTAATGTAGAATATCTTCCCGATGTGTTATTTTGTTTTGTAAGGATCAATGTGAGTGGTGGTTTTGTCATGAAATAGCCAAAGAGGAAGATTGTAAAGTCCTCATTTACTGATTGACTCATTTCGTGAACAAATCACATTTTGGGGTTTATGTAAGGGTAGCTTAGGCTCTCAAGACCTCAAGAGGAGAAGCACCAAAGGTAAAATTCTTGTGCTTACTTGCTTTGAATAGATAGTTGCACACACTCACAAATTCATGCATAACTCTTATTCATATATGGTGTGTATTTATACTTGTGTGCATTTTAGTTTAAATGACTCTTGTTAATTCATTTGCATCTTGTAATCAAAGTTTTATGTCATGTTAGGCATTAGTATAGGATGTATTTTCATCACTCTAGGACTTGTTGATTTTGTGTGTTTGAGTGTTGAAAAAGTGGGCATTGCGTTGGTGGTGTGCTACTCGACTAGAGCAGCCTCACCAGCGCAACATTCCAGTGGATCGCCGCTTGTAATGTGCCACTGAGCTGCACCACTGCACCCGTGCAATGTTGAAAAAGTGGGCAGTGCGCTACTCGACTAGCGCAGCCTCACCAGCGCAACATTCCAGTGGATCGTTGCATATCATGCGCCATTCGACCAGCGCCTATTGAAAATTTAGGCTGTGCACTGGTGGTGTGCTACTTAACTAGCGCACCTCACCAGCGCACATAGCGGAAGATGGAACATTTTTTCCAAAACGACCTCACTTTGATTGAAACTCATATATATATATATATACATATATATATAACTCTTTGTATTCAGGTCATGTAAGAGTTCAAAACATCATATATTTTCCTTAGAACACATTTCAAAAGGAAAACTCTTCCAAGAACTCATCTTTAAACATTAAAGCATTCCCATGAGCATAAAAACTTCATCTTGCATCATCTAAGATCATTTAGAGTGCATCAATGGATAGTTTTACTTCATCACATCTTGTTTGGTAAGTTCTTTACTATCTTCTTACAAGTTAAGTGTTTTGCTTGCTAAGCCATTTCTTTAATTATTTGTATGCTCTTAAAACATATTCTAGATACAAATTAGAGATTATTTTGATGACATGATTGAGTGTTGTATTGTGATAGCTTTATAGGATTGTTTGATCTATGTTTAGCTAAGCTTTTTGAACATGTCATTTTGCTCTTGATATCTAGGATTGCATTAATTGTCATCTCATTATCCTAGATAAGCATATAAGGTTTCCTAGTCTTGTTTGTTCTTTGAATATCATCATATATTCACATAGGGCATTTTATCTCTTCATTGAGAAGTAAGACTTGTGTTGCTTCCGGGAGTAGGTAGCTTAAATCGCAAGCAAGATGGACTAGGTTCACTTATACGGGGATTAGGCAATGGTGGTGGATTTTAAACCGGGATTATGTTGTAATTCCTTTTCCATTAGTGGATTCGAGGTTCGAGTGTGGCGCACTTATCAGCCCATGGTTTTTCCCATTTGGAGGGTTTCCACGTATATCTCAAGTGTCTTTATTATTTCCTCACTTATTACACTTGTGATATTATTGTAACTAGCTAAGGGTATTTTTGTCAACTTGTCCATTAACGAAAATTTGGTAAAAATTTTTAAAATCTATTCAACCCCCTCTAGATTAATATTATACACACCATAATATTTGTTTCACATAACGCTGTCATTAATTAGTTATCTTTAATATATATGTTGCTTAAACAATGTCCATACAATGCAGACAATAAGAAAGAAAACATCCAGAAATTTTGAGCAGTCTTTAATTTAGACATTTTAAGATGTGCAGCTAATTCTTCAATGTATTTTGCCAATGTAGCATTCCGTCCTCTTGCAAAAATTATATGCCCATTATCTTTAGATTTACTTTTTTTTTTTTGAAATATTATGATAATTCTGGATTTGGGGGGGTGGCGGGGTGGACAACTTTGAACTCATAACCTCATGGTATAGGTGTGAGGAGCATACTATATATAATTTTTTGTTTAGGAAAGTGGTTTTCCTAGTATGTCATATGTACGAGTCTTGCAAGTATAACGAATGGCGATGAGGGGTTTCGGAACAGATGACTAAACTCAAATCTGGATAGTTGCTACAAGGACTGAGGTAGAGTACAAAAAGTATGGAAAAACGTTGAATGATGCTATTCATTCAGAGTCATCCGACCATTGTATGATCTTTATGCTTTTTCTTATCAGTCCCAACTATTAACCTACTGATGATGTAGGATATATTATTGAAGATATTATTAATGATTTTAAATTTTAAAAATATTCTTATAATTAATATAAATTATTTATTCCCATTTATTATATATTTAATTAGGGGGTAAATTATTTTATGATTTGATTTTAGTAAATCAAATATAATTTTCTTATTAGGCATGTTTCTTTTTAATTATTTTATGATTTGATTTTATTAAATCAAATTTAAATTCCTTATTAGATATGTTTCCATTTTAGTATAAATAGAACTATTGTAACCCTTTAAGGCAGTTAATTACTTATTAAATAAAAAATTAGAGATTGCTCTCTATTTGTTCCGTTTTCGGTACCTTTGATAGGGTCAACGAATTTTAATATTGTTATTGTGTTATCCATGCACGGGTCAAAAGAATAATAGTAGGCTGCTTCTTGAATTGTTCGTGCTATATCAATTTGGTATCAAAGCCTGGTTCGCTCGGGACGACAACGACATGACGCCGAAGAGATATCCAACAAACAAGATCCATGTAGACGAAGCCTAAGAACATGACCGTATCCATTGTTGGAGCAACAAGTTACATAGTTAACGGAGCAGAATGGTATGATATTGGCCAACCAATGCAGGTCTAGAATCTGAACCCTAATTCAGATAATGATGGTGAAATTGTCAAAGACATTTTTGAGAAAAGCAACATTACAATTCAAATTATAGATTGTTTTTACGATGAGACATATAAGTCGGATGTAGTTTTCATCGATTTTGATATGCAACCAATCTGCGATGAGTAGGTGTTCCAGAAAGAGCATAAGAGAAACATCAATTTTTGTTGATTGCTTTTATGATGATTACTTGCTTCACCATTCCATAGCATCTCTGGCGCAGCAGAAAATACAAAGGAATAAGACCGACTTCTGTATTCTGTAATATCCTGGAATCCACCAGAAACAAAGAGAAACGAATTCTGAAATTTTATTAAATCAAAAGGTAATGAGCCTTTCGGCTTACAAGTCTATTTAAAGCGATTAAACCCTAACCTGAATCCTTGTTGTACAAAAAATGGGATTACATAACAAACGTTACAAAAAATAGCAACAGTTACCAAAAATAGCAAAAATACGATAGTTGTGGAATTAAATGATACCAACGACCTTAAACAAGCCAGAATTGACGGTAGACGATTCTGACTTGTCAAAGTCAACTTATGACTTAAAAGGAAACTTTCCTAAAATGGTAAAAACTGTAATTACAGGACCTAAACGATTAAATTTGGTTGAAAAAGGACGTGTCTCTCCGCCAAAGACAGTGACTTGAAAACATCTCGTCGATTCACTTTAGATGAAGTCACTTAGCCTTGAATTTATGATGGTCCCTCTAAGCCATGTAGGAATCGGCTACTTGTTCCACATCAGCCCCGTTTACTTTGGAAGAACTCGACCTCAAGTTAGGCTTAGGATAGAGAGACTCTTTCGCATGATACTGGAACAAGTCTGCAACTTTGAAAGTCTTGGAAATACCCATGGTGTCAGATAGGTCGACCACATAGGCATTATCATTGATCATCTTCAGAATCTGGTACAGACCATACTTCTTGGGCTTCAATTTATTATAAGTACCAACTGTGAACCTCTCTTTATGTAAGAAAACCATCAGTGAATCTCACTCCTCAAACACCTTTGAAATAATATGTACAAGGTTATTCTAAACAACCTAGAGGGGGGGTGAATAGGTTGTCTCTCACTTTTAACAAATCTTTCGAGACTAGTGACAAAACCTTGATAAGCATACAAATTAACATTCAACATGATTGTTATGAGAAAATAATATATATTCATGTATGCTAAAATCTCCACTCTTAGTCTACAGAACATACAACAAGAATCAATGTATCTTATGAACAAATATATTCAATGTAGACAAAATTCCATAAGTTGTACTTAAAAATTACAATGTGGTATTTTACAACTTGAATGGAATTTCACAAGATACAAAGTTATCTAACATATACAAACAATATCGTGTAAGGAAGTCAACTTACATTTAAAGTTCTATCCATAGTATTCAAATAACAAATAGCAATATAAGAGAGATAGGGATAGAGAAAAGTTGACACAAGATATAACGTCGTAAACCTCCAAAGAGGAAACATCCACGGGTTAGCAACCACCAGCAAACAAAATCCACTAGTAGATAAGAAAAGTACAATCTCTCAAGTGACCCCTTCACCTAGAAACTACCCTCCTATCCTACTCATGAAAATGTCACCCTCTTGCTCAACATTTCGAGGCCTCACACCTCTTGTCAAGACTTCCTCTCTCACCCTTCCGGATCCTCACGACCCTAGGCAAGACTTCCTTGCTCACCCTTCCAGATCCCTACGACACTAGGCAAGACTTCCTTGCTTGACATTCTGAGGTCTCCCACCTCTTGCCAAGACTTCCATGCTCAACACCATAGGTCTCACACCTATTGTCAAGACTTCCTTCTCACAAGGCATCTAGGTGATCATGAATGCAAAACGTAAACAAGCACGCAACTTAGAATAAGATGATCAACAAATTCTATAGAAACTAGAATTAATCAATTAGCACACAAAGTATATTTTCTAGTTTATAATCCAAAAATGACACCACACAAGATGATGCATGAGCATATGAAATGTATGGATTAGGTACACTCCATGAAGATTTAGACACAGACAATAAAGTTCTCAAAACAAGATTGTCTAGATCTTATGCATGAGTAAAAATCTAGAGCATGCCAAATTTCCAAACACACACTTTAAACCTATATTTTATTCATGTTACTAAAGCTTGAAATAAACATGTTCATGAAGTACATATTCAAGACTTTAGTACTAACACGAAAATGCTAGAAACATAAGATATGATCAATCAAATCTCTGGCAATCATTTAGAGCATATATTCACAAAATAGTCAATAAAACTCTAATAGACTGTAAATATAAAATCAAATGTGCTAATCCTAAATTTATTCAACAAATGAGTTCTAGCACATGATAAGACTATTAATCATGAAAATAAAGTCAATCAAAGCACAAATAGTCATAGATTCAAAGCTAGCACAATACAATCTCAAACATGTTAAAACATAGGTAAAATCAAAACCTAACTCAACATGTGAGATTTCAATTGAAACTCAATCTAGCATTTAATTGAAGATCTATCACTCATCAAAATTTGTTCAAGTCAAATACACACAAGCAGGAAGAAGACCCAAGGTATTTGAACATTAGAATCAAGGAAATCAAAAGATAAATCAATACCTTGTCAATTTCAAGTACAATCACGAAAATGGTGCAATCCACCAGAAAAACTTGAACAAATGACTTCAAGGTTTCTTGGAGATGATAGAGGACTTCAATACAAAACTTCTCCAACTTGAATCACTAAAATTGGATTAGAAATGAGAGAGATATGATGATTCAAAGTTGAGAGAAAAACCTAGAAATTTTCTGCACTACATTTTCTTCTTCCTTGGATTCAAATGAGAAAGAGAAGAGATATATAAAGGAGAGGGAACAAAAGAGCATGAAAGGACCAAACTACTCCTTTTGAGAATACTTCCCCGAGATGGCACATGGGCATCTTGGGGCAGCAAGGAGTTGTGGCCGAGATGGCCACACGCCATCTCGGGCTTGCACCATTGGATGGCCTTTGGCCATGGTGCACCTCCCTTGCGCTCCTCTCACGTTCTTCGACCGTTCTTTGGCCTCTGAACTTGGAATTAGAATATGTTTATGGATTACAAATTTTAACACTCTCACAGACATGGACATATAAGATACTCAACCCAAAAAATAAGAATTCGACTCGATATACAAAGACGAAGAGAATGTACGCAACATGACTGAAAGTGTCATAACTTTTGACTCAGAACTTGAAATCAATAGTATGAGTAACCGAAATGACCGGAACTCAATCATGAACAATCTAAGACTAAAATCAAGTTAAATATCCATGTTATACAAATATATAAACAAACAAACACAATTCACACCAGAATGGAAACAACATAGAGATAGTTTCCAATCATGCATTTTCCAAAACATGTTATTTTTATACCAATGCATGAACATTCATTTTCAAGTGTGTGAATGTGTTATAAATGGTACACAACGATGCATGGACACATATGAATGAATTGTATGTGTGTGCCTATAATGGTGCACAATTATGTAGGGACACAAATGTATGAATTGTGTGTGTGTGCCTAAGCCTTGAAAAAAAAAAAAGTATTGATATACCTTTGTACAATCATAAAGCCCTTTTCCCTTTGAAGACTTGAACTTGCTTGAATAGTTGTCATTCCTTCTTTAAAGCTTGAATCATCATGAATCCTAGACAACTAAACAATACAAAGAAAATGTTGTTTTGATATAGAATAATGCCAACATAACTCACAAACCTAACAACCTTCTGACGCCTATGCTTGTCTGCAGCTGCCTTGTATACAGCGTTAGTTTCTTCACGTTTTTGTCTCACCTCTGTTTACACCGCTCGAGCCTGAGTAGCCATGTTTTCTACAACAACATTAACTCCCAGACCCTTTGGTAAACGAATTAAATCCACGGTATGCCTTGGTGGTGACACATATGTCATAACAAAAGGGAATTTTCTCATGGCACTATGCATAACACTGTTGTAGGCAAACTCAGCTTGAGGTATTGCAAGATCCCGCTGTTTCATCTTGTCTCTGCAAATGCAACAAACCAAATTTCCTAAGGTCCTGGTCGTTGCTTTTGTTTGCCCATCAGTTTATGGGTGTGCAGTAGTACTACGTTTTAGAGTGGTATTATACATCTTCCACAAGGTCACCCAAAAATGGCTAAGGAATTTTGGGTCACGATCAGAAGTAATTGATTGCGGCACTCTATGTAGTCGGACCAACTCTCTAAAGAATAGTAGGGCTATATGTGAAGCATCGAAGGTCTTCCGACAAGGAATGAAGTGAGTCAATTAGTGTGACAGAAATTAGAAGTTTCTTGGGTTTAGCAAGCTATTATCGAAGATTTGTATAGGGATTTTCCAAAATAGCTGCACCATTGACAAGATTAACTCAAAAGGATGTAAAGTTTGAATGGTCAGAAGCTTGTGAACAGAGTTTTCAAGAACTCAATGTGAGATTAACTTCTGCTCCAATACTTACTCTTCCAGCCGGAAGTGATGGATTCATTATTTATAGTGATGCATCTAAACATGGTTTGGGTTGTGTTTTAATGCAGCGTGGAAAAGTTATAGCTTATGCGTCAAGACAATTAAAGAAGCATGAACAGAATTACCCAACATATGATCTAGAGCTTGCTACAATCGTGTTTGCATTGAAAATTTGGAGGCACTACCTATATGGGGTCACTTGTCAGATTTATACAGATCATAAAAGCTTGCAATATCTTTTCACTCAGAAAGAACTAAATTTGAGACAAATGAGATGGATTGAGTTGATTAAAGATTATGACTGTACGATTGAATATCATCTTGTTAAGGCAAATGTGGTGGCAGATGCACTCAGTAGAAAGTCTTCAAGTTCTATGGCTCATTTGAAGATGATTTACCTTATCTTATTAGCTGAATTGAGAATGTTGAGAGTTAAGCTAGAAGCACGTGATTTTGGAGCATTACTGGCAACCTTTTAGGTTAGACCTATTTTGATTGATCGTATATAAGAATTGCAAACTCAAGATTCTTATTTAGTTAAATTAAAGGAAAAAGTGCAGAAAAACTTACGGGCTGATTTTGTATTGAGAGGTGATGGTACATTAGTTCTAGGTAATAGACTTTGTGTACCAAACATTAAGGAACTCAGAGGTGAAATTTTAGATGAAGCTCACTCTTCAGCTTATGTGATGCATCCTGAAAGTACTAAAGTGTATCGTACTTTGAAATATCATTACTGGTGGAAAGGTATGAAAAGAGAGATAGCAGAATTCATCTCTAAATGTTTGATTTGTCAGCAAGTTAAGGCAGAGCATCAGAAACCAGCAGGACTTTCGCAACCACTTCCTATTCCTGAATGGAAATGGGAAAACGTTACCAAGGAATTTATGGTAGGACTTCCTCATAGTCAGAGTGGTCATGACAGTGTATGGGTGATTGTTGATCGACTTACGAAGTCTGCACACTTTCTGCCAATCGGTATTACTTACTCTCTTGACAGATTAGCCAAAATTTATGTTGATGAGATAGTTCGTCTTCATGGCACACTGGTATCTATAGTGTTAGATAGAGATCATCAGTTTACATCCAAATTTTGGCTTAGATTACAAGAAGCTTTGGGAACTAGATTGTATTTTAGTACTGCTTTTCACCCGCAGACTAACGGTCAATCAGAGTGTACTATTCAGAATTTAGAAGATATGCTTCAAGCTTGTGTGATGGATTTCAAAGGAAATTGGGATGTGCATGTAACATTGACAGAATTTGCCTACAATAACAGTTATCAGGCTAGCATTGAAATGGCACCTTATGAAGCTTTGTATGGGAGAAAGTGCAGAACACCAGTATGTTGGGATGAAGTAGGTGAGAGAAAGTTGTTAGGTCCAGAACTTGTTGAAGTCACAACAGAAAAGATCAAAATCATCAGAGACAGATTAAAGATTGCCCAAGATAGGCAAAAAAGCTACACAGATAAGCGGATAAGGGAACTTGAATTTAAAGTGCGTGACTATGTGTTCTTACGAATTTTACCTTGGAAAGGTATACTTTGATTTGGAAGACGTGGGAAGTTAAGTCCGCGATACATTGGTCCATATGAGATTATTGACCGAGTGGGAGCAGTGGCATACCATTTAGCTTTACCCTCAGAGCTTTCTAGAATTCATGACGTATTCCATGTTTCCATGTTTCCATGCTTCGTAAATATATAGTTGACCCTACACATGTTTTAACCAAAAAGCCAGTGAAGTTAAAAGAAGATTTGACATATAAAACTGAACCTATTGAGATTCTAGACAGAAGGGAACAAATGTTACGTACTAAGGTTATTTCTTTAGTGGAGGTGTTATTAAGAAATCATGCAATAGAAGAAGCAACTTGGGAACATGAAGATGAGATGCGAAATCAGTATCCCCATCTATTTTCGGTTAGGTAAATAAATTTTGAGGATGAAATTCTTATACGGTGGGGTGAATTGTAAGGCCCAAACCGTTCAGGCCCAAATTGGAAAAAAAAAAGATAAACGTGAAATGAAAAGTGATCAGCTGAGTAAGTAGTTGTAGCCTGTATAGTTGATAGACAACTGTGAGCTTAGATAACTAGCTCACAACTTTAGTTGTGTCCATATGTACATATATAAAGGTGGATAAACATGATCAGTTAGAAAGTAATAGAATCGAGTAGAAGAAAGGAAAGAGAAGGAAGAGAAGGAAGAGAAGAGAAAGGAAGTCACTGGTGTTCTCATGTGATCTTAGAGTTTTTGGTTGATTTCTTATTTGAATTCCACATATTCGAATTGGAATTTTGTGCAATTGATAGGGAAAGAAGACGAAGTAGAGGAACCTAGCGTACTTAGTCCGAATTAAGCTTGAAGTTTAAGTTGTGAGTGAAAAAGTTTTCAGTTTTGGTTCTTAACTCAAAAGTTTCCGATTTTGTGTTTTAAATTAATTGCTTGGAAATCATTTAAGTGTTTTATTTCTTCTTATGATTTACAGTGATTATACAGATATTTGAAATTATGTTTTATGCTTAAATTAGCACTCGAAAATAGTAAGATATATTACTTTTATAAAATATGGAAAAGAGATTATGAATGATTTCATAAAAGCACTTGGTCGGTACCCTTCCCCAGTTAATGCTATTATTGACTTTTGAGGCCGTTCTATACATGTGTAGGTCAGATGAGTCGTTATGCACGTGTACGATAGATGTTAAAGAGTCTTGAGTCGCTCTGCACACGTATGAAAGATGTTATTTCCAACTCTGCGTATACGCGAAGTAATTCGGCATACATATGAAAGATTATCCCTAGGTACAAGTTTAGTACAGATTGAGATTTTATAAATTATATTGTTCATGATCAGAAAAGAGTTGTGCATCAGTTTATTAAATGCAATAGTAGTTATATTATCTTTAACTACCTAATTTTGTTATGTTTAAGGAATCATTTGACATGATTCAATGATAGTTAGTATGTATTACTGGATTAATGTTGAAAAGGTTGTTTAGAAATGTTTTTAAAAGTTTTCATTTACTCACTGGACGTTAGCGCTTATCCTTTTACCTTTAAAATATTTTTTCTAGGTAGCTGCTTGGTTTGTGCAAACTCTTCAGTTTTGAGGTGGACAACTCGATGACATCATGAAGCATAAGAATCATGCATTTTGATTATCTAAAATGTTGTACATATCTTGAGATGTATGGTCGGACTGGCCTGTTTGCATGGTCGAAATCATCGGTTTTCATGGTCGGAATGATCGGTTTTTAATGATCAGTTTTTCATGATCGGAATGGTCAATTTTTCATGGTCGGACTGGTCGGTTTATATGGTCGGAATGGTCGATTTTTCATGGTCGGATTGGTCGGTTTGTATGGTTGAACTAGTGGGGTTTGACTGGTCAGGTTTGGAAATGGACTGGTTTTGACTAGTCGGGTTTTAGACTGGTCGAGTTTTAGACTGGTTGGATTTTGACTGATCGGTTATTTTCAGATAGTTTTGTAATGAATACTTGCAGTTATGTATATTTTGTATTCTACATTTCTTTTATGTTTAAAAGTAAGTATTTTTTATAGAATTTTTTTTAGTTAAAACTCATTTATCATGTTAGCAAAAGTGCAGTTCACAGGACCTCCCTTGTGCTCAAGAGAGGAGTCGGGGTGGGTCTTGTCAGTTACCATTGCCGTAAATGGTTACTGGGGCTGTGAAAATGGTCACCTGTGCCGTAAAAATGGTTACAAGTCAATATATTATAAAATATAAAATGGTTACCAAATCCGAATAAATGGTTACTAGTGTCGCGACAGTGGTTACCAATGCCGTGAAAATGGTTACAAGTCAAAATTTTAAATATAAAAAAGTTGTTACCAGAGCCTTAAAATCGCTACTAGAGCCGTGAAATTTGTTATCATAACCTTGAAAATGGTTGCACGTCAAAATTTCATAAATTAAAAAGTGGTTACCAGAGTCGTAAAATGGTTACTAGTGCCATGAAAATGGTTACCATCACTATGGAAATGGTTACAAGTCAAAATATTAAAAAATAAAAAAGGGTTTCCAATGCCGTATAAATTGTTACCAAAGTCGTGAAAATGGTTACTAATGCCGTGAAAATGGTTACAAGTTAAAATATCAAAAATTTAAAAGTGGTTACCCAAACTGTAAAATTGTTACTGGAGTCGTAAAAATGGTTACCAATTTCGTGAAAATTGTTACAAGTCAAAATTTCATAAATTAAAAAGTGGTTACCAGAGCCGTAAAATGGTTACTGGAGCCCTGAAATGGTTACCATCACCGTGGAAATGGTTATAAGTCAAAATATTAAAAAATAAAAATTGGTTACCAATGCCGTATAATGGTTACCAAAGCTGTGAAAGTGGTTGATAATGTCTTGAAAATTGTTACAAGTCAAAATTTCAAAAATAAAAAAGTAGTTACCAAATCAGTAAAATGGTTACCATTGCTGTGAAAATGGTTATAAGTTAAAATATCAAAAATTTAAAAGTGGTTACCTAAGCCGTAAAATGGTTACTGGAGTCGTGAAAATGGTTACCATCGCCGTGAAAATGGTTACAAGTGAAAATTTGAAAATTATAAAAAAATATATAATTTTTTTTTTTTTATTAAAAATAATTTTTAATTATATTAACTTTTTTATTTAGGTTTCATTTTAATTTTTTAAATTTTGTAAAAATAAATTTAAAGGAGTTAGAGAATTGTTTTTTTAAAAAAAGGATTTTTTTGATGTTGTCTTATTTTTTTTAATATTATTATTGTTACTATTCATATCTATATGGTGCAGCCAACTGCACAGCAGCCACTTCCTTTACGTAAACTATGAGTGTCGGCAAGGATGCACGAACACTTAAAAAATTCATAATGCTAGTGAATGTCATAGACACATACGGACATGTTAAATTGAGTGTTTGTTGACTTTGTGGTTAGTTTGAATTTTTAATACGGATGAGACAAGGTAAGAATGTGGATATGATACATTTTGAGCAATTTTGTAAAACAAAAGGTGTCGATTTATAATTTTAAAAGTATTTGGGTGAAAATCAAAATTTATTTAAAAATAATTTTATTTAGATTTTATAATATGGTATGAATTATATGTGGCATATATTTTTTTAAGAATATGTTTTGAATGAATCATGTTTTTATGTATTAATATTCTTTTTAATATATATATATATTTATATATTATTTTAATTAACGTATCATGTTGTATCTCTATCCTAGTTTTTATAGATTTATCGTATTTCCGTATCATAATATGTCGTTTCACCATATCGTGTACGCATCTATGAAACATAGGTGTAGCGTGTAGATAACAATATTTGGCCTATATTATTTTAATAATATAAATTAATTAATAAGTTTTTCTATAATTCTGTTGCCAATTATAGTAGGAGACAAAATCAATCCATTCATGATTTTAATTTTCTATTATTTCATAGATTATTATACCCCAAAACTTCACCCATACTATTAGATGACCCACATATTAAGCTATAAGGGATGAGAATGAAATCTACATAGAAAATATGAAATACAAGTATTATTTTTTCACCAAAATCAAAATGAATTAAGGGGAAAAGGGCAAGTATATACATCAATGGAAGAAACATCCCAATAGAGTATTTTTTTTATAAAAAAAATATACTAGTCTTTTGGATTATAAAAACATAAAAATTACAAGTATGGAAACTTAGTAAATGTACCGGTTCCGAAAACAAACAGGATTCCGAAGCTCACGAAGAGAATGTGCAGAAAAAACAAACCCATCAAGAACCAGATCATTCTGAGTCAATTCAATGACAACAATAAACTCAAACTTGGATTGTTTGATTTATCCGTATTGTATATACATCAATGGAAGAAACATCACAATAAAGTATTTTTTTTTATAAAAAAAATAGAAGTCTTTTGGATTATAAAAACATAAAAATTACAAGTATGAAAACTTAGTAAATGTACCGGTTCTGAAAACTAACAGGATTCCGAAGCTCACGAAGAGAATGTGCAGAAAAAACAAACCCGTCAATAACCAGATCATTCTGAGTCAATTCAATGACAACAATAAACTCAAACTTGGATTTTTTGATTTATCTGTATTGGATTGGATGATTGGAATTGTTAGGATTTTTTATACGATCCCAAATTTGGATCCATTTTATTGAAGGGATTTATTACCACTTCAGCTACACAAGTGGCTTGGCCAATTAGTCAGAATTCTCGATTATTCTATTTCCTGTTATTAACAATATATATCGGTTAAAAAGGTTCATTCGATTCTCGATCATGACCTTCTACTTTTTTTCAGCTTGTGGGAATTCGAATTAATTCCTATTTATCTAAAGAGTTTTAATTCAATGAATACCTTGAGTTTATAGTTATTATTTTTTGATTGTTTTTTATTTTCAATTTTAGATGAATTATCTTAGAATTAATGAAAATGGGGATTAAAATACAAAATTTTAATGAATAAAAACCAATGAATTGTGCGATGATGTAGAAAAACCTATTAGGATGCCACATTAATTAGGCACTAAATTTGAGTAAATGATCGAGCCATGATAACACTAGATTTTGAGTCCCCCTTCCTATGCTTATTGCCCAATTCTAGGGTAAAATCAAGTATTTAATGGCTCGATTAAGTGTATTTGCAGGATTTTGTATTAGAGACATCTTGTAGGAGATATGAATGAAGTTGGGACCCAAAAGAGCTTGAAATGGGAAACTTGGACAAAAAGGCACGAGCTGTAACGGTCATGGTGCGTCGTCATGGAAGGACGCGACATAACATGCGACAGAAACTTATTGTATAAGTCACCTAAAGTGTCGCTTGGAGATAATGCGTGAAATTGAAGAAAGCGACACGTCGCAGTCGAATTGTCGCCATAGACGACCGCGGCATACAAGAAGGCCACAATCCGCCAGCACGTGTTTCTAGGTTGATTCCTGATCTATTTTTGGATCCACATAAATACCCATCTTAGATTCTGGTGATTAATATTAGCCACACAAACTTTTGGACACCTTTACCCTTCTATCACCATCCTTAGACACTTTCATTCCTACATCCATTTTGGAACCTTGGAAAGCAAGTCAAGGAACCTCAAATGACCAACTTGGTTTCTTCTTTAACTCTTCCTTGTTTTATTTTTTTTCCTTGATGTGTAACTAATCTCTAAGTAAGGGGATTAATGTAACGGTTGAACAACTCTTTGTGATTCTATAGTCTAATGGTTTTTAATCAAATTCCTTGGTAGTCTCTTTTATTGAAATATTTGCTCTAATTCCTCCACTTATATTCAAATGAGACCTCAATGAATATTTATGTTCGGATTAGTTTATACATGACGTCGAGGGTTAGATGTGGGTAACCAGCCCATTTAATCCTTAACTACAAGCTTAATAATTGAAAAAATTTTATATCCATGACCATGCTATGTGTGATTTGGTTTAGAGTTTTAATTAAAAATTAATTCTAACCATTGCTCATTACATGATATTGTGTGAGTAATATGAATGATTAAGTGCTTCATGAAACAAACCATATCAATTGAATTTAAGTGCTTTAATGAGACTTATGGATTACATTGAGTAGTTTAATTAGGTTGCATTGATTCCCTAGCATTCCCTCATATTCATATTTTCGTTTGAGCTTTTGTGTCGTTTAGTTTATTTGATTATGCATATTAGTGAATTAGAATAGCAATCCAAGACAAGCATTATGTCTTTTACTCTTATTGCATTTAGTAGGGTTAATCGGGTTAATTAGCTTCAACTACTTTGAATCACCGATCTCAGTGAACGAACAAATCTTATAAATTAATTAAGATTAAAAATACTGCATCAATTTTGGCACCGCTGCCGGGGATTAGCGTATTTCATTAATTGAGTCTAATTAGTTTGATTTAGGTATTGTGTGTCATTTTATTTTATTTTGTTAGTTAGTTTTATTTTCATGTTTAGCTTCTTTTTACTTCGTTGGTATTTTTGTTTTTAGTGTTTCAGGGTTGCAGGTGTATGCACGGTCGCCGTTCTCTTGGAAGAAATTTGTTTCTGGTCATTGAAAACATAAGCCAAGTAGGTCGCTTGTTACGCAGTTTGAGGGTATAGACATATTTTTCGATTGAGAGGGTACATCGATTCCGAAAATGGAAGATCAATAGAGGAATAAGAATGTAGACCCACCGAGGGCACCTACACATGAGGAAGACCAATGTGTTATAGCTATGGGGGAATCCAGCCAACCTATGATGGAGCATCAACCGTCACCTATAGTGTTGAATGCGGCGGCTAGAAGCTAAGAGCTCAAGGGACTTCACATTGTCATGCTTCCTTATTTTAATGGCCATCAAACCGAGGATTGTTTGCAATTCATGAAGGATTATCATTCTATATTGGAGACATTCCCGATAGGCCGACTCACCGAAGAACAATTAAAGATGAGATGTTTTAGATATTGCCTAAAGGATAGAGCCAATGTGTGGTTTGGTTCTTTGAGGGCAGGATCTTTAACTACATGGGATGAAGTATGCCAAGTTTTTTTCAATAGGTTCTTTCCGGTCGTGAAGATTAAGGAATTTCGGATCCAAATTGCAAGCTTCACCGAGGAAGATGATGAGCCTTTTCATGAGGCTTGGGGAAGATATAGGTAACTTTTGGAACAAATCCCTTCTCATATGGTGACCGATGAGTACAAGGTCCGTACATTCTATGATAGGTTGACAACCTTCACATAAGCTTCAGTGGACAATGCATGTGGGGGTTTGATCACCAATAGAAAATTTTGAAATATATGAGACGTTGGCTCTCAACTTCTAACATAGAAGTTCAACTTCAAGAAGGGGAGGAAAGCATGGGGTTAGTCAAGACACGGAGATAGAAATACAAATGGCTAGGCTAACCAAGCAAATGGAGGCAATGGCAGGAAATATGAGTCAACAACAATGAGGGGCAAACATGGTGTATGAAAGGGATCATCAAGGTAAAGAGATGGAACTTTATGAGACAGAGGATGTCCAAGCCCTAAATTATCAAAGAGAAAGAAATGATCCATATTCTACTCTTACATTATGGGGTGGCGCAATCATCCCAACTTCTCATGGTCTGACCCAAACAACACTTTGAATAACCAAGCTCATAACTAGTAAGGCCAATGGTTAAGTGGACAACAGTGGAACAACTCGGGTAATCAAGATGTGACTTCATATCAGCCTATGAAGAGACCTTTGGAGGACATTGTGACTACCTTTGCTTAGAGTTCACAACAGACAGACCAAAACCTGAATAATTTGATTCAAGCATGTGAGTAGAGATTCACCAAATTAAAGGCATCCATAAAAAGTTGGAGACATAGTTAGGGCAAGTAGCGGACACAATGCACAAGAACGAGTCGGGTAGGTTTCCTAGTCAGTCAGAACAAGCTAAAGCAATGATAGTTCTGAGGAGTGCCCGAGTGTTAGACACCGGAGAAACAAGTGGAGAGCCTAAGAGGAAAAAGACTAAAGAATCAGAAGAAGAAATCGAGGAGGAGACTTTAGTAAAAGAAGAGGAAGTGATAGTAGAGAAGATTCTTGAGAAGATTTCTCTTTTACATAAGTCACATGATCCTTACATTTCACCGGTTCCATTTTTGGAAAGGTCGAAGAAAGTTACTAGCTCAGTTGATTGCCTTGTTGTGGGTACACTTCAGGCAGAAGACTATTCTAATAATCCAATTGATTATTTAATTGAAATCCTAGCACTTTTGAGGATAAATGTGAGGAAAGTGGTCAAATTAGTGATCCATGTGACAAACAAGTAGTGTTGGACATTAATGACCTTATGAGCAAAAACACCGACTTGATGAAGCGGATGGAAATCCTAGAAAAAGAAAGGAATAAAGCAATCAAGAGGGTGGAAGATCTTACAAAG
The DNA here is from genome assembly GCA_032871835.1 of Dipteronia dyeriana. Lineage (NCBI taxonomy): Eukaryota > Viridiplantae > Streptophyta > Magnoliopsida > Sapindales > Sapindaceae > Dipteronia > Dipteronia dyeriana. Next base: position 55,659,067 of record CM065303.1, on the reverse strand, counting down.
TTGGTGGAAGAGCAAGAAGTAAACTTTGCTCGAGGCACTAGGAAGTTGCAATGGAAAATTAAGTAAGCAGATAAGTAAATCAATACCGTCATTGAGGAGTTGAGTAGAAAAGAAATCGCTTTAAAGATAGCAAAGGTCAAGGAATGTGACTGCTTAGTGGAGATTGAAAAATTTGAACAAACAATTGAAACCTTGACCAAGGATCGAAGCATAGACGAAGCAACTCTATAACCCCACACCATCGAGAGAGATGCAAATCATCCGAGAGCAAGAATTAAGAAGATCAGAGGTAGTTCATCATATTTCCCTTACAAATGTCATTTTTTCCATACTAAGGGTCATAAAAAGGCCAAATGTGTTGAATTTATGGAAGTGTGAAAAAAGAGACGAAGCATGCCTAAAGGAAAGCCAAGGAAGATTCAACAAGCTTGGGTCCTAAAAGACAAACTTGACAAAGCAAGAGACACTATCATTGATGGGAACCTTGCTTGGTTGGAAGTGATAGAGCTTCAAGAGCCGTAGTGTTCTCACCACGTCTTGCCTAGACGTTAAATAGTGCGATTGGTGGGAGGCAACTCACCTAGGTATCTTTCCTTTCGTTAACTTTTAATTTTGCATAATAATTATGAATGGTAGTGATTCTACTTCACTCCCAAATCTAAGTTTATCCACACCTTAATTTTTAGAAACAACTGTGAATATAGTGCAAGGTGTGGAAAAACATAGGTTTGATGGCTATTTTTCATTTTACATACATGTCTACTAGCTAAAGTTTAAGTTTTCTCTACCCAATTGTTCAAGGAAATGCCCTTAATATGTTTGTTATTGAGTATGTGTGTCGATTAGGCACTTAGGACTACTGAATGGCATTAAAGAGGAATTTTTTGAGGTATGTCGCAGTTAGAATGTCGTCACGGATGACCGCGACAATTCCACGCGACAACAAAGAGGAGTTGTGGTCGCCTATGTGTTGCTTGATGTTCCAAACGCGAAATTTCAATGAGGAAACTAGTGGTATGTTGTGGTCATAAATTTCATCATGGATGACCGCGACACAAACCATGCGACACAGTCAATGGATTGTTGTCGCTCGATGTGTCGCTCAACATGTCGTGTGGTTGCACGACTGCGACACCAAATTTCAGAGCCAAAACAACATTGTTTAACGTTGCGGTCTTGAATTCCGTCATGGATGACCGCGACAAGCACATACTATAAAAGCATTAGTTCATGGTAGGGGAGCCTCTCACCAAATTTTCAAACCTCAATCGCGACCAATTCTCCCTCCACGCTACATTAAAGATTTCAACCCACGCAATCGGTAATCCTTCTTCTTTTCACTTACTTTAGGCCCTTGCTAGTGCCAAATCCTAGTTCTATCTTCATTTACACATTCTAGGGTTGATTTGGGAATTTTTTGGAATTTTTAGGGTTGAAGCAATTTTGTGCATATTTGCGTGAATTGAAAGGTGGGTTTCTGTTTGTGAAGTTTTTTGAAGCATTTATGTAGTGATTTCATGTTTTTTTTTTAGGATTTATAGGTGAAATTGGTTGAGTTTAGTGGAATTATGGACCATTTGGGAGTAAATTTTGGGATTATTTGATATTTGTTAGTATTGTTTTACATATATTGTGATTGTTTGGTGGTGGTTTGTGGTATCCGTGGTGTATCGGATTTCTGAGGTTGTGTGAGTTGTGCCGGAGTGTTTGATCAGAATTAAAGCGACATAGTTTATTTTCTAGTGTTGAAATGGCTAGAACCAAGCAAACAACTAGGGTAGATTCCAGCTGTACTAAGATAAGGGATTCCAGCCGTACGGAAAGGCTGAGAAGGGACCAAGAAAAAGGAAAGAGAAAGATTTCAACTTGTGCCAAAACCGATTTTCCAACTAGGATAGACAAATTCTGTGGAAAGAAGTTCATACTTGAGAGAGGGATTAACTTGAGTGAGTTGCATGAGACTCCGATTCCTGGGATGGTTCAGGCATTAGGTTGGGATGCCTTTGTTCAGAGGCCTGCAAACTATTGCCCTAAGTTTGTAAAATAAATTTATGTAGAGGTAATCAAGAGGAACTACAGTTTAGGAAGCCCGGTATTGGTTCGTGGTAAATAAGCCCACATCAACTGTGGGGACATTAACAGACATTACAGGACTGAACTTCCACACACAGTTGCCATGTTCAAGGGAGTACCTCGGTTTGACATTTTCTCCATAATTAACATTGACCTAGCCAACAGTTTGGTGGAACAACCAACGGATTTTTGGAATTCCAGGTCTTACCCGATCAAACAGAAGAGGTTGCTACTAGAGATCGATTTCTAGCACATTTTCTGTAAGGACCTCGATTTTATTATTGGCTTATTTTATGACTAACCATACCATATTGGGGATGATTGTGTAATGGGTAGCTTAGGCCCTCATTGGCAAGATTCCAAGCATCTCCATGACTTCAAGAGCAAAAGGTAAATTCACTTGACTTTGCCTCTTAAAGAGTTTAGGTGCATAAACAAACTTCAAGCATGATTTGATTCTTCTTGCATTTGTGTTGTCTATTGCTTATGTGTGCATCCTTACTCACCATCACACTTGCACTTCATTTCTAGGTGCACACACACACTTCATGCGTGATTTGATTTTTCTTGCATTTGTGTTGTCTATTACTTATATGTGCATCCTTACCCACTATCACACTTGCACTTCATTTCTAGATTTAAGTATGGTTTTGTGTTATGTCGATGCTTGCATAATGGTATACATGTCTTACTGCATTGAGTGATCAATTGAAAAGGTCTCATTCTTCTCTTAGTTTTGTCTTTGGTCACATGGTTTTATTCCATGAGTTTGGACATTTTTATTAATGTCCAAATCTGACATTTGGTCACTCATTTGACTATAACTCTTTCTATAGACATCCAAATCTTGTTTTGTAAATTAAAGTAGAAATTAGACTTCCATACCTTTCCAACGATATATTATACTAAAGGTTCAAATGTCGTTTGGTCATATTTTCGGTAGCTCGAATCTGGAGCTGTTGTGCTGTCATGTTTTTTCCGAGAGCATAGCGACCTCAGAGCGACCTGACTTCCAAGTCACTTTTTCAAGCGTATTTTGGCACCCAAACCCGAGAGCAAAGTGACCATGAAGCAACTTTTCATCCTGGTCACCCTAAGGTCGATTCTGATGCCAGAAAATCTTTTTTTCTTTTCTAAAACGTCGTAGTTTGATTTAGACCTTATAAATACATCATATTCTTTGCCAAATCAAATCTAAAGCTCTGAAATTAAAATCCAAGAGAGAGAATTCGACACCTAGAGAAAGAGAGAGCCCCCAAGAACACCTTTTTACTTAACCAAATCCCTATCCATGAACATCTAGCATCATTCTTCATCTTTCAAGCATGGGTTTTCATATGTTTCATGACTAGGTAATCTCTGCATGGCCTAAAACTTGGTGTTTCATTACTAGGCCATGTTTACATAGAAATAACATTTATTGCTTATTAAATGTATGCTTTTATGTTTAATTGCATTTATATCATGTTTGGGTTGTTGATTGTTGGTTGAGATGTTCGTTTGTGATAGCTAGTTGGTCTTTAGGACTATTTTACCCTTCTAGCTAAATCTTTATGCTTTGCATTTAGATATTGTTATGTCTGTTTGATTGCATTTGTTAATTGCAGTGATTGTTCTCTGACATGTTTCATGACAAATTTTGTTGATTGGCTTTGTTTGATAACTAGATATTAGACTTTCATAGCTATATCTAGTTAGGTCTTCTTGCACTTGCATTTAGATATTGATATTTATGAATTGCATTTATTGACATCTTTGAATTCCTAGATAAGCATTTAGTGTAGCCTAGTACTACTTGCATGTTTGAATATTTCATCATATTTACTTAGGTTGACTCTTCATTGAGGTTAAGTCTTGTGACTAATTGGTTAGTGCACAAACATGTTGATCAAGAATCACTATTAAGGCCTTCTGGGTAGAGTGAAAGGGTTAGTAACTGGAGGGTGTGACGGGAGGTCAACCTAGGTTGTAAACTTTCATTCAATAGTGGATTTGAGGATCGAATATGTGGCACACATATCAACCCGTGGTTTTTCCCATTTTGAGGGTTTCCACGTAAAGATCAAGTGTTCATTTTAATTCCGTATTTATTACACTTGTTTATTATTCTGACTAGATTGGGTTGTTTGTTAATATTGTCTAATTAATCAAAAAATTTGGTGATTGATTCGATTAAAACCTATTCCTCCCCCCTCCCCTTAGATATACACTTCTAAGGGAATTTCATTTTCATTTCTCATTCTTTGAGGTCATACGGGAATCGCACTACAGTATCTTATGAGATTAGCCACCTTGCTCTGCTGCATTAAACATGGGCATCCTCTAGATGTGGGGGCGATTGTGAAAATGAAGATTCACATGTCAGCAAGGGACACAACAGAGAAAGAAGCAATGGTGTTCCCTTGTCTTATCACATTTTTCTGCTAGGAGGTGAGTGTGGACGTTTCTTCCGATGAGTTCGGGCCTGACTTTGGGATATGCACATGGTATTCATTATTCCATGGATGAGGATTGGTGAGATCTGACAGAGGAGAGGGCTACCGACCCAAGAATAAAAGGGGGAGAGTAGTTCAGAATCAATCAGATGACAAGGATATAGAGCCCGATCAGGATAAGCAGGCAGATGATGTTGGCGATGAGCGGCTGCCTGAGGATGATGATTCCCTCCCTGCATTGGAGCGTTTGTTGGTAGCTACTAAACTCTCTAGAGAACAGCAGGCAGATGCAGATGCAGAAAATTTAAATGACATTGGGGATGCCTAGCACTTAATCCTTCAGCATATGCAATGGATGGAACAATAGATGATGGCTAATATAGATATGGTGGATGTAGGATTCAGACAGGACATTACAGATTTGAGGCAGAAGCTCTATCTCCGGGCATATAAGAGAGAGATGAAACCTGTTCCATATCTATGGCATTCGTATCCAGCTCCATGTTACCGGCCCCCATATTCATTTCCCGATTATAAACCTCCATACCCATGGACCCAGAGTATAGGTTCAGCTTCAGGATCAAGGTTCTAGCCCCAGTTCCCAGTTCACCTGACCAGTGGACCAGTAGTTTCAGAGGAGGAAGCTATTGTCCGGAATGTCGTGAAGATATCAAGAAAGGAAGCAGATGACAGAGCAGCAGCAACAGCCAGTTGGAAGGGGAATGAATTGATGCCCGGAACTTCAAGGCCACCACCACCGCCACATCATTATTAGTTGTTCGTTGTACTTGTGTAGCTAGACTTGTTTTGTTTTGTTTTACTGCTTTCAGTTATATTTCATACTTGCTTAAATTACTCTTATTATTTGATTTCTATCGTAGTGGTACATTTGCATCATTTATTTTATTTTATTTTATTTCTGTTTAGAAGAAGGGTGTGCGCTGTATTGTGTTATGGTTGATGTTTAATTGCCATTGGGAGCTTTCTATGCCATCTTGATCGTGCTTTTGTGCATTTTATTTTATTTTATATTGTTGAATTGTGTTGTTTTGTGGTTTAGGCACCTTTTCGCCAGGCTCTCATTGTCAACATTGGGGACAATGTTGAGTTTAGGTTTGGGGGTGTCAACACTGGTTTCGGTCGTTTTGGTTTTATTGAGTCCTAAATTTTATTTTTGAGTCAAATTTTTGGTTGAGTCAAACTTTTCAAAAATAGTCTCATGACCAAAATTTTCGAGCTTCAAGTAGCTTCGGTGTGAGGCTTTGAGTGTGTGTTTGTGTGAGAGTTTATTTATACATAATGTACTCGATTGAGCATCTTGTTATTGCTCTAGGGTCTCACTTGCACTTCGTGGGATTGTCCCATCCTTTTGTGTTCAAGTTGAGGGAACTCAGTGCTCAAACACCTTGTTCTAATAGTGGAGACCACCTAGTGAGTTTACAAACACAATCCTTAAAAAGCGCATTTGAGTGTTATCACTGTTTCATCTTAAACACTTATCTCGTCTCGCGTATCATTTGCCAAAGGACATCACATTGCATTATATTTGTGGATTGCTTGATGGATACTTACATTCCCTTGATAGATGAAATGGTGGAAATGATTTTAGACAATGTGTGTGCTTAACTACTCAAATTAGCCTAAACACATTCCTTGTCCCTATTTGTGTGTTCCTAAGCCAATTTTGAGGCCAACCACTTACCTTTCTTTTGGAACCACATTACACCATATAGTCTAAACCTAAACACATGCCTACTCTCGTTGCCAATCTTGTTAGGGTATGTTGTGTTGTGGTGAAAGGTGGAAATCTCTAAATATGAAAAGTTAGCGTGTATTTAGGCTATATTTGTAAAAGTGCAAGGCAAAAGACTCAAAAATGTAAAAGTGCAAAAATGTGTACTTATGAGCTTAAAGTGAAAAGAAAAAAAAAGGAATAAGAATCTTGTATGTAATTGTAAAGTACTTACTAGTAGAGTACTCATGTGTAGCACAAGTGTAATGAAAAGTTAAGTCTAGTCACTAGTGACAAGCGATGCAATTATAGCTAAATTATTCTGTGTATCGTGTATTGTCTTAGCATGATTGGTGACTTTTGAATTCCATTTCCTATTCTTTATTCACCATATTTCACCCAATGGCCCCATTACAACCAAAGGGAAGGCCTAAATGATCTACTATGAAATCTAGATTGAGAATATTTGTTGAAGCATGATCTTCCACGTCCATGGCATTTTATTCAATTTCTAGGCTAGTTCACCAAAATAATAACGTTTCATTTCTTATTGTATGCAAGTATTTGATTCTCATGCATAACTCTATCCTTGCATACTTTACATGAGTGTTAACTTAGGACTCCGATATGAAAGAAAAGAGAATGTCCACGTGAAGTTTAGAGTCAAAGCGAATTATGCTCTAGGTGTGAGAGTGAGTAGTTCCCGACATGAAAGCACTCTAGGTGTGGGATTCATATTGTTCGAGTGTTCCGTGAGTGCCTTTGAGTTGCTTGAGAATGTTTTACATGTGTCTACTCTCTTTATCCACACCTCATTGCAACTCATCACCGGTTGAAAATGCGGCTTTTGAGTTATTGTTGTTTGAATTTATTTTATTTTTATCGAGTCTTCGTGTTGTTTGCTTGTTTGTTTTTGTTGTTGTTTTCTCTTGATTTTGCTCCAGGACGAGCAAAAGGCTAGGTTTGGGGGTGTTGATCGAGTCATGATAAGACTAGATTTTGAGTCCCCCTTCCTATACTTATTGCCCAATTCTCGGGTAAAATCAAGTGTTTTGTGGTTCGATTAAGTGTATTTATAGGATTTTATATTATGAGCATCTTATGGGAGATATGAGTGAAGTTGGGACCCAAAAGATATGGAAATGGGAAACTTGGACAAAAAGGCACTAACTGTCGCGGTCATGGTGCATCATCATGGAATGACGCGACATAACAGGCGACAGAAACTTGTTTTATGAGTCGCCTAAAGTGTCGCTTGGAGAGCATGGGTGAAATTGAAGAAAGCGACATGTCGTGGTCGAATTTTCGTCATAGATGACCGCGACGTACAAGGAGGCGACAGTCCGCCAGCACAAGTTTCTAGTTTTATTCCTAACCTATTTTTGGATCCATATAAATACCCATTTTAGATTATGGTGATTAACATTAGCCACAAAAACTTTTGGACACCTTTACCCTTTCTTCACCATCCTTATACACTTTCATTCCTCCATCCATCTTGGAACCTTGGAAATCAAGAAGAGGAATCTTACAAATCAAGGAATCTCAAATGACCAACTTGGGTTTCTTCTTTAACTCTTCCTTGTTTTATTTCTTTTCCTTGATGTGTAACTAATCTATAAGTTAGTGGATTGATGTAACCAGTTAAACAACTCTTTGTAATCCTATAGTCTAATGGTTTTTAATCAAATTCCTTGGTAGTCTCTTTTATTGAAATACTTGCTCTAATTCCTCCACTTATATTGTGTTAGGACTAGTTTGTATATGATGTCGAGGGTTAGATGTGAGTGACCATCCCATTTAATCCGTAACTACAAGCTTAATAATTGAAAAAATAATCATATGCATGACTGTTAGGTCCTAGGGGTGATTGTTAGGTCCTAGATTTGTGTTGGCTTGATTCCATAACAAATCTTCATTTCTTTGTAATGCTTAGTTCCTTAAGTGGTTCATGATGATAAGAGCTTCAAGGAAGAAAAGCAACGTCTCATGATGCAAAGTTCATCTTCAAGAGGATTGGTACTATTCTTGGATGCTAAGGTATCGAGATCCTTCTTCCTCATGCAAGGCGTATAGGCGCGTACACACACAATTCATTCATATGTGTCCCTGCTTTGTTGTGCATCTTTAAATATGCACATATACACAATTCATACATTTGTGTCCCTGCATCGTAGCGTATCATTTGGTAAAACACTTTCACACACTTGAAGTTGAATGCTCATGCATTAGTTTGAAAGTAACATGTTTTGAAAAATGCATGATTGGAGACTATCTCTATGTAGTTTGCATTCTTGTGTGAAATGTGTTTGTTTATTTATATGTTTATATAATATAGATCTTGAACTTGAATTTAGTCTTAAATCATTCTTGATTGAGTTCTGGTCATTTCGGTAACTCATACCATTGATTTCGAGTTCTAAGTCAAAAGATACTACACTTTCAACTCATGTTGCATACATTGTCTTCGTCTTTATATATCGAGTCGAATTCTTATTTTCTAGGTTGAGTATCTTATATGTCCATGTTCGTGAGGGAGTCCCGGTTTGTAATCTTCAAACGGATTTGAATTCGAAGTTTGAAGGCCAAAGAACAGTCGAAGAACGCGAGGAGAGTGCAAGAGGTGAGGTGAGATGGCTTAAGCCATCAACAAGCACCATCCCGAGATGGCGCGTGGCCATCTCGGCCCCAAGTGTACTCTGCCCCCAGATGCCCATGCGCCATCTCAGGGAGACACTAAGAAAGAAGGGTGTTTTGGTCATTTGGTCTTTTCACTCTTTAAAACCTCTCATTCCCTCTCATTTCTAGAGATAAGAACAAGTTGAGAAATTGAAGAACAAGTGCAGAATTTTTCTCTCAACATTTTAATTTTTGTTTTTATGATAACTTCTTCATTTCTACTCCGAATCACTTGATTCAAAAACCGATTTCAAGAGTCTTGAAGAGTTATACAAACCCTAAGAATTTCCATAACCAAAGGATGTCTACATTTTTTGTTGTGATCTGATCTTCAGATTATGATTGCATCCTTGTTGGTAAAATCATCTTCTTCTTAGTTTTCTTCTTAGATCTTCTTATTGATTGATGTTATTTGATTAAGAAGCATGACTAGGATGATTTTGATATCATTTTGTGGTTTGTTGATTTGATTTTCAAGTTTAGCTAGATTTGTGATATATTGAATGATTTGTGCTAAACTTGATAAACATGAAATTGTTTCTAGAAATCCTTTGTTCTTATGCTTTATTGACTGTTTCTATATCTAATTTCATTTTTCTAAGAACTAGGTTTTGTTTCAATTGATGTCTATGTCTTCATATCTATGTTTTTAGTTGATAACATGCTTAGGTTGTCTAGATGCATTTGTGATTGATCTTTGAAAGCATAATCTAGCTATCTAATTGCATGTCCATAGAATTTGTCGATCATCATTTTCTATGTTGAGTGCTTGTTTGCGTTTTGCATTCATGATCACTTAGATGCCTTATGAAGAGGTAGAAAGTCTCATATCTTAGAGTGATTCTTTGATTTGAGCAATTGTAAGTCTTAGCTAGAGTCGGGAGGACTTGGATAGCTAAGCAAGCCGAAGTCTCGACAAGAGGTGTGAAACCTCGGATTGTTGAGCAAGGAAGTCTTAGCAAGAGATGTGAAGCCTCGGATTGTCAAGCAAGGAAGTCTTGGCTAGAGGTGTGAAGCCTTGGATAGTCAAGCAAGAAGTCTTGCCTAGGGTCGGGAGGACCCGGATAGGTGAGCAAGAAATCTTCCTAGAGACAGGGGGTCTTGGATAAGAAGTCGGCTTAGTAGATCACTAGGTTCAAGATAGAGTGAGAGTGAGAGTGAGAGTGAGAGCTTGTAAAGCATGTGTGATTGCTTGAGTGTGTAACTCTATTTGAAATAGTGGATTTTCTTTTGTCGGTGGTTGTGGTATCAACCCGTGGATATTTCCTCTTTGGAGGTTTTACCACGTAAATATTGTGTGTCTTTGTTTACAATTTTCATTAAGCATTGTTAGAATTGCATTGTTTTAAAAGACGATAAAAAATGGAGCATATACCTATTCCCCCCCCCCCCCCCCCCCCCCCCCCCCCTCTAGGTATATTCACACTATAAAGATCAAGGGAATTTCAATAGGTATCAAAGCCGGTGTCTAGACGCACTTAGATAGATCTTCTTTGTAGTGTTTTGTTATCTTCTTTTGTTTCATCATGATTAAAGAAATGTACTCTTTTGTGGCTTCTCTTGTTAAAAATGAGTCTATTGACTTAGATGATCAAAAGATCAAGATCTTATTCAAGAAAATGAAAGGATCTCTAAGATCAATAAGTCTCTCACTAAGAAGTTAGAAAATCATGATTATAGCTCAAAGTGTGTTATTGATCTTAATGACAAAATTCTTAATCTTGAGAAAAACTTGATTGATAGCAATGATAGATTAAGTATTTTGAGGCATGAAATTGAGCAAAGAGATGAATCTCTTGATCGTGCTAGAAGAATTGAAAATGTGCTTAGAGCAAAACTTAATAAGCATGAGAATCAAGAGAAAGTGCTTAATGACAAACTTAATGAGGCTAAAGAGATGATTAACAAGATGTTATCTAGCTCTAACAAAGTGAAAGTTCTCATTAAGGTTGGAAGCCTTCAAGCGACAAAAGAGGTTTAGGATATGTTAATGAAAAATCAACTCCTTCATCTAACAAATCTACTTTTATCAAAGCTTGTAGCAATTTAAATATAGGTACATAAAGCCATGATTGCTACAGGAGATGCCTCAACATCAACAATGAAAGTCAAGGAAAAGACTCAACATTGCCAAAGACAAGCTATATCATCATCAAATGTAAAAGGCAAGACATCTAGTGTTGCACGTCAAAGAGGTAAAAATGTGAGAAGGCAAAATGAGTTGAATGCTCAAGCAAATGGTAAACTTCTCAAATTCATACCTATTTGTCATTATTGTAACATGGTAGGACACATAAGACCTAGATGTTATGAATACATTCGTAAATGTAGAATTGCCAATGATTTGCATGATATGTCTTTGAATGGTCCTAGGCAATCATCCATGTATGGATCTAGAATTAGACCTAAGAAGACCTTGGAAAAGCATGTTGAGAATAAATATGTTGATGATTTGTTTGTTAAATCTTATGTTGTGCCTCGTTCTATTATGCATAAGAAAGTTGATAATGCTTTGTTTGATTTGTTTGAAAATGTGACTAATGGAGTCAATGTGCCTAAAAACAAGTCAAAGCATGTTAATAAAAGTAGGAATGAGAAACTTGTCAAGAAAGTTTGGGTCAAGAAAAACACAACATAATGTTTGGTTGCACAATATGCTTTAAGAGTTAATTCATCCTATTGTTGGTACCTAGATAACGGTTGCTCTAGGAATATGACCGGTAACAAGGACTTCTTGAATCTTGTTATAAATGATGGTGGATGGGTTACATTTGGTGATGGCACCAAAAAGTAAGTTCTAGGCAAGGGAACAATTTATATCCCCGGATTGCCTAAACTTCGTGACACCTTGTATGTAGATGGTCTACAAGCTAATCTTATAAGCATCACTCACTTGTGTGGAATTTTTAAAGAAGTTAGCTTTAACAAGGATGTGTGCACGATAATTGATAAAAAAGGCAAAATTGTTTTGAAAGTCAAAAGGTCTTCGGACAATTGCTATTGTTTAGAGGTTGATCCACTTACATGTTATATGGCACATGAGTGAAACAAGCTTGAATTATGGCATGAAATATTGGGCCACATGAATTATAAAGATTTGAAGAAGCTTGAAAAATATGACATTGTTAGAGGTCTTCCTAGTCTTGGTAAGAAGCTTGATGGTGTTTGTGAACCATGTCAATTGGGTAAACAAACCAAAGTGTCTCATAAAAAGAACACTAATTTTGCTACCAATAAGCCTTTAGAACTTGTGCATAGGGACCTAATGGGACCAATTCAAACCGAAAGCATAAATGGCAAGAAATACATTTTTGTATGTGTTGATGATTTTTCTCGGTTTGCTTGGGTATATTTTCTTAGAGACGAGACCGAAACTTTTGGTAACTTTAAGAAGTTTTGTAATCAAGTTCAAAATGAAAAAGGTCTTGGAATCAAGAAAATATGTCGAATTATGAGTGATCATATGAGTGAATTTGAAAATGCTAGATTTAGTGAGTTTTGTGATGATTATGGGATTTCACATGAGTTCTCGGCTCTTAGAACTCCTCAACAAAATGGTTTTGTTGAGAGGAAGAATCATGTCTTGCAAGAGATGGCAAGGGTCATGCTCAATAGCAAGAAAGTCCCTAGAAATCTTTGGGCCGAAGTGGTCAATACCGCATGCTATGTCACTAATAGAGTTTTTAGAAGGCCCGGCACAAAACAAACCTCCGATGAACTTTGGAAGGGCAAAAAGCCCAATGTGAGTTACTTCCACACTTTTGGAGTAAGTGTTTTATTTTGAATGACAGAGATCACTTAGGAAAGTTTGATGCTAAAAGTGTTATTGGTCTCTTTCTTGGGTATGCTAATAATAGTCGTGCATATAGAGTGTTCAATTTGAAAACTAAGACTATTATGGAGTCTTAATGTGAAAATAGATGATCTTAGCATGATTGATTTGTGTGATAATCATGGTGTGAATGAATCTAAAGAACATTTGTTAAATGACACTAAAGCACCTATTGATGTGACTAGTTGTGATGAAAGTGAATCTAGTCATAATGATGATAATGGTAGTGTTGCTAGGGAAGAAAGTCAAGAGTTAGAAAATGGTTTGAATGATAACCAACAAGATGTTGAAAATTCTAATTCTAGACTTAGGAACATGCATTACCAACAAGACATCATAGGTGATTTGAATGAAGGGGTTAGAACTAGAAGGCAACTAGCTAACCAAATTTCATATGCTTGCTACACTTCTCAAATTGAGCCCAAGAATATTAATGAAGCAATTATTGATGAATATTGGGTTAATGCCATGCAAGAAGAACTAAATCAATTTGAGAGGAATGAAGTGTGGTCATTAGTTCCTAGACCAAAAGATATCAATGTGATTGGTACAAAATGGGTGTTTAGGAATAAGACAGATGACTGTGGCAAGATTGTGAGAAATAGAGCTAGACTAGTGGCTCAAGGATACACTCAAGTTGAGGGTGTAGACTTTGATGAGACTTTTGCACCCGTTGCACATCTTGAGTCCATTAGGCTTTTGTTGTCCATTGTATGTCTTAAGAAATTTAAATTGTTTCAAATGGATGTCAAAAGTGCTTTTCTCAATGGATATCTTCAAGAAGAAGTGTATGTTGAACAACCTAAGGGTTTTGTATACCCACACTCTCCTAATCATGTGTTTAAGTTGAAAAAGGCTCTTTATGGCCTTAAGCAAGCTCCTAGAGCTTGGTATGATAGGTTGACTCAATATCTTATTGACAACCAATATAAGAGAGGTGGTATTGATAGAACATTATTTGTCAAGCATTATAACAATAACATTTTTGTTGCACTAATATATGTTGATGATATAGTGTTTGGGTCTACATGTAAAACAAAGGTTGATGATTTTGTGAATGTGATGTCAAGAGAATTTGAAATGAGTATGGTAGGTGAACTCAATTACTTTCTAGGCATGCAAGTGAAACAATCTAGCAATGGTATCATGTTGTCACAATCTAAATATGCTAGAAATCTTGTTAAGAAATTTGCCCTTGAAAGTGGAAAAGAATTTGAAACACCTATGAGTACAACTTTAAAACTTGACAAAACTGAAAAAGGAAAAAATGTTGATCAAAGTCTCTATAGGAGCATGATAGGTAGCCTTCTCTACCTAACGGCTAGTAGGCCGGATATTTGTTTTAGTGTAGGTTTGTGTGCTAGGTTTCAAGCTAATCCAAAAGAATCTCACTTGAAATCCGTTAAAAGAATCATTAGGTATATAAAAGGAACACATAGTCTTGGTTTATTCTATTCCTTTGATACTAATGATATTCTTGTTGGCTATTGTGATGCGGATTGGGCAGGAAACATTGATGATCGTAAAAGTACATCGGGCGGTTGCTTTTACTTGGGGAATAATTTGATTGCTTGGCTAAGCAAGAAACAAAATTCCGTCTCTCTTTCATCATCCGAAGCCGAGTACATTGCGGTCGGAAGTGCTTGCACACAACTTCTATGGATGGAACAAATTCTCAAGGATTATGAGATAAATCAAGGTAAAATGACTCTCTATTGTGATAATATGAGTGCCATTAACATCTCTAAAAATCCGGTTCAACACTCACGCACAAAGCATATAGACATTAGGCATCATTTCATTAGAGAACTTGTTGAACATTCAATAATAACTCTTGAACATATGCCTACTAAGACTCAACTTGCGGACTTGTTCACAAATCCCTTGGACAAAGAGAGATTTGTATCTCTTAGAAGATCCATTGGCATGATTTGTGTTGATTAATGCTTGTGTGTGGTTATGAGTGGCTTGATAAGCAAAACTATATTTTATATCTATTTCTTTGAGAGTTACTCATGTGAGAAGTAATGATCTTGATAAAATAGCTTTTATTGCTTCTAGATCATGCACTTAAGTATTTGTAAATCTTGTTTTTAAAAGTGCACCAATGCTTCTCTTATATGTTTAAGTTTGAGCAGTTGAGTTTGAAAGCATATAGATTATGGATGCATCTTGAAGTTCATTGTCTAGTACATGATAGATGACCTATGATTAGTATCCATTTTGCTTCAGCATCTACATAGAACTCAACGAGGACCTTCATGAAAAGGGCTACACACCTTGGTTATGAAGCCGCCTAATGTAGGAAAGGGCTACACCATTGTGATGAGTGAAAACCGTCATGAAGAGTATATGTTTATGTTAGAAAAATCAAAGAAGTGTTGAAAAAGAATCATCTAAAAAAAAACTTTGATATAAAGCCTAAAAATAAATGGAGGAAGGCTTAAAATGGAGTATAGTTGAAAATTGTGATTGCTCGGATTGAAAAACAGAAATGGAATGACGAGCCACATGCACACACACGCTCATATGTTGAAATTTATTCTCTTTAAAGCAAAAATTCGGATGATAATCGGTTTGACCTTGATTGGAAAAGCTTTAGATGGATAGGTGTTGAAAAAGTTTGCATGTTGATATCACAATAACTCTTTTTATATATGCTTGAAGCATTTTTTCACACACACATTTTTACTTAATGTGCTTGATTCATTAGCAATGAGAGATTATTTTTGAGAGAATAATGAAAATCTATGATTCTCTTGTTTAATGTTGAAAATTGACTTACTATCTTTTATTGCTTGAAATGTGTGATTGTGTGATTCCCTTGTGAACAAGTTACCTTGCTTATTAATATGTGGAGCATATGTTAAGGGGGATTTTAGTTTGTTAAACTTAGTTCTCTATACAACTTGTTTGCTCACTATCTCATGATTCTAGCATGCATCCCTTATACCCTTGTAGGTATTTTCATTTGACATTTATCTCTCTCTAGGTTGTGTAATATGTTTTTGTCTATTCCTTGTCAAAAAGGGGGAGAAAGTGTTTCCTCACCATGTTACTTGCTTTTGATATAAAAGGGAGACAATCCATTAAGGGGGAGAAATTTTGGCTTAAGGGGGAGAAAGTAAGGGGGAGAAAATTCTTATGTTTGCATGAGATAAGAAGTGTTAAAGGATCTTTTGTTTGGTATTTGTATATTGTTTGTTTATCTCACTTATCTTCTTTGTAGAAGATTTCTTTTGGTTGTTCTTGTCTCACAGGTGCTTTGAATGTGTGAAGATATTCTTGAAGACTCATGAAGAAATTTTAGTCTACGAATATCTCTTTGTAATGTAAGGATGTGAGAATGCAATCAACATTGATTATGAGAGATCATTGTATGGTTTTAAATTTATCGATTTCCAATATCCTGATTGTTTTTAGCAAAATAAAACACTTTTTGGATAAAAATGCCCTTCAACCAAATCGGTTTTTAAACAAAAGAATTAAAAACACGCCTATTAAAAAGGGAAATTGTTCGATATTCACAACCCAATTAAGGAGAGAGACAAAGACAATCGAGAACAAATCAAAATTGAGGGTTTTGATTGTTTGGGTTTGGAATCAAGGGTTTATAAAACCGATTCGTTAGTTTGGACTACCAAAAGATGTAATCACCATTGTTGCATAAACTCGAACGACTGGGCAAGAAACTTCTAGGTTTTTAATTTTACTAAAATGATATGCTAATCAATTTTTTTTTTCTCTTGCAATTTGGTGAGGGACAGAGCGTATTTAGGATTGAAGATCATGTTGACTATAACTTTTATATTATTATTTATTTATTTATTATTGAACATTGACATCACCTAATTAGGAGGACATAAAGAGATATCCCTGTAAAATTTTATATTCTAACTACATTTGTTAAATTTTTATTTTATTTTAAAATGTCAAATCCAATTATAAGAGAAACATGAAATGTAAATACAAACACTAATTAAATTGTATTCTTTGATTTTTTAAAAGATAAAACTTATCAATTATGACATATAGATCAATGGCAATGATAATCTCTCTTTCAATGTACACAACCATGGAGGTCGTTAAAAATTCATCTTCCACCTAAATGCGAAATGATTTTTTTATAAGTTTCATTGTTTAAAATAATAATAATAATAATAATAATAATAATAATAATAATAAATTAATTATATGCAATGTTCTTATATTATTATATTAGTTTGATTTAATGTTGTCAATATGGGTTGGGCCTGGCGTGCCCGACCTTGCCGGCCTGCCAAGGATGGCAGGCCATGCCAGGCACGACCCCAATTTTTGTGCCATGTTGGGCCTTGGGTTGGGGCATGTCGTGCTAGCTCGGTCCGGCACGCATGTGTGGCGTGCTAAGCCAAACGGTCTACACATCGTGCTTATTGTTTGGCCTGCATATTTTTTTTTTCTGAATCAAAAGGTAAATTTAATTTTTTTAATATTTTTTTTCAAAATTTGACCATTGGCTGACATCGGCCATGACGTAAGCCAACGATTGAAACTTAAAAATATACCAAAAATTACTATTTATCCCCTCATCTCTTCTATTTTATATTTTTACCCACATTTCCAATTTTTCTATAAATACCCCCAACCATTCCAATTTTCATACACTTTCTCTTAATCTCTTATTCTCTCCATTCTTCAATTCTCCATTACTCTCTCTAATCACTATTCTCTACACCATTTCTTATTTTCATAATTTAACTATTTTTCTCTAATCACTCCACCAAGACACCAAGATGCCAAAGTTCAACGGTACCATTTTTCTTTAAGTGATATTATTAAATTTTATGCTTTAGTTTTTAAATCTTATATTTATACATAATATATTTATGCTTAGTTATTAATTTTGATATTTATTCTTAAATTTTATGTATATTAAATATTTATGGTTTTATGATTTGTATATTTATGAGTTTTGTAAGGACTCTATTTTATGATTGACTTATTTCATGACAAACCACATTGAGGATGATTTTATAATGGGTATCTTAGGTTCTCGTTGCCAAGTTTTCAAGCATCTCCATGACTTCAAGAGCAATAGCGAAAGGTATATCACTTGACATGACTCTATGAAGAGATTAGTGGAACACACACAGTTACATGCATCTCTATTACTCTTGCATTTGTTCTCCATGGTCTTACATTGAATTTCATCATGTGCCATCTTTTTGTGTGCATGTTGTTTAATTGTGTTATATTTGGTTTGGTTATTTGGAGAAATGTGTCTAGTTTCAAAAGATTAGTTTTTGATTTTTTTTCAAAACATACCTTTGTATAGTCTTGTGACCATAACGTTTTTTACAAAGATCCAATTTGAGTTTTGAAGTTTTTTCGACAAACTAGACACACATACCTTTCCAACGGTATAATATTCATAATATTTCATGATCGTTTGGATTGATTTTGAAATCTCAAAATTGACCACTAAAACATGGTATCTCTACTGTTATCCAAATTTGACATTTGGTCACTTATTTTGCTATAACTCTTTCTAAAAATATTCAAATCTTGTTTTGTAAATTGAAATGGAAAGAGGACATCCATACCTTTCCAACGATATTTTATTCAATAATTTTTGATATCGTTTGGTCATGTTTTCAGGTGTTCAAATATTAAGTTGATGCATGGCACACATTCTAACAACCTTGCGTTATTCGTGTGCTATTCATACGCACACCTGTCTAGCGCACTTCACTGGAAATTTTTAAAAACCTTCCAAAACGATGTAGTTTCACTTAGGGCACCTATGCAAACCCCTCTATCTCATCTTCTTCATTGAGACCATGGAATTTAAGCCCTAGAGAAAGAAAGAGAGAGATTGAGTGTCTCTAGAGGGAAAAAGTGTCAGGCTTCATATATTGACTCTCCAAACCCAAAACCCATGTGTATTTAACATCATCAATCATCATTTGAGCATGGGTCTTCTTGGTTTCATGACTAGGTAAGTTAAAACTTCATTGAATATCATTTATTATTCTTCTTACTCTATATTGGGTATTTATTTCTTGATTAAATAACTTGACTCTCTTTTTTGCATATATTTATGAGTCTAAATTACATTATTGGGTTTGTTTGTGATAGCTTGCCTGATTATGATGAGTTTCCCTAAATAGCTAACCTTTGAACATTCTTGTGAAATTGGTTGACGATTAGGTTGATAGATTTATATTTATTTATCTAGTCAATCTTTATTAATTGTTTATATGGATTTAAAATTGACAATTAGGCTGCTAGAGTTTGTCTCTACGTCTAGTTGAGTCCTTATGTATATGGATGTAGGCATTGTTTGATAACTAGGTTGTTGATTTGTATTATAACATCTAGTTAGGCATTTTGTGTGTGATCTTACACATTATTGCATTTTGGATATTATCACAAATTCACTTAGACCTTAATTCTCTTCATAGAGTCAAATAATTGTGGCTTTTATGTGAAGTTGCACAAGCAAGTGAAGTCTTGCAACCAAAGACTGGTTAGCAAGCATTGGTTGCCAATAGCCACTGTAAAAGACCCGTTAGGTAGATTAGAAGGTGCTCACGTCATGAGTAGTGGATCAAGGGATATCACTAGGAATTGAACCAAAAGTGGTGAGTGGTAGTGTCCATAACCTGAGGTTATCCAAAGTGTGAGTCTGTGTATTACTTGAGGGTGTAATCTTCTTTTCATATAGTGGATTTATGTGGCTTAAGTGGTTTAAGTAGCTAGTCCCGTGGTTTTTCCAGTTGGAGGGTTTCCACGTAAAAATCAAGTGTTCTTTAATTTTTGCACTTGATTTTTATTATTGATTGAATTGGAGTTTGCATGTTAATATTGACTAATCGAAAAAGTTGGTAATAATCAATTAACAACCCATTTACCCCTAGGTTCTATTAGACACCCTTTAGTTGTATTTTAGGTTTATATTTTTATGCTTTGTTATAAATTTTAATATTTATTCATAGAATCTTAAGATTTTAGTAAATTTATCATTTAATGAATTTGTGTCTACTAATTAATTAATATTTGTATATTTTAATTTATGCTTAGTATATTTTCGTTTAGTTAATAAATTTATCATTCCATGTTTAGAAATTAATTTTAATATTTTTGGTTAGAAAATTTATCATTTTATCTTTAAACTTTTGTTATTAATTTTAATATTTTTGTTTAGTTAGTAAATTTAACATTTTATGTTTATTAATTAATTTTAATATTTTTGGTTAATAAATTTATCATTTTATATTTAGACTTTAGTTATTAATTTTAATATTTTTGTTTAATTAGTAAATTTATCATTTTATGTTTAGTAATTAATTTTAATATTTTTTGTTAGTAAATTTATCATTTTATGTTTAGTAGTTAATTTTAATATTTTTGGTTTGTAATTTTATCATTTTATGTTTAGTGGTTAATTTTAATATTTTTTTTATTTAGTACATTTATCATTTTTTGTTTAGTTAATAATTTTAATATTTTTGTTTAGTACTTTTATCATTTTATGGCTTTTATTGTTTTATGCTTAGTATATTTATGATTTTATACATATTTTTTAAAGACTGATGAGTTAATATTTGTATTGTAGGAAATGGATCCTAATCATCCATATTTTCTGGATGGTCTAAACATAGACAACGATGATTTTAACCATTCCGGACAATCTGAAATGACATCGGGACCTTTCGGCACCACACCAGCATCACGTCCTATATCTAAAAAGTTGACATCAGAAGTATGACAGTGTTTTGATCTAGTACAAATACTAAACCCAGATGGGACGGTCACGGAAAGAGCTAAATATAAGTTTTGTCATAAGGACTATGCCACTTCTAGGGGGAACCGGTCATATGAAAAGGCATAAGGACAAATGCATGCTTGCACATGGACATGTAGACACTATACCAAACACAAATACAACGGCACCCAAACGGGTCCGTTACGATGTGGCATTACGACGTTGTGCATGCTAGAGGATGCATGACATGTCACATTATAAAAACATATCAACCAATTAATTTCGGTGACAATTTTTTTTATGAAGAAATTATCCAAAATGCATACAAACCCCAATTTAAAGCTATTTCTAGAAACACCACTATGAGCGATTTGTTAAAATATTTTAAAACCCAACGCAATGACTTGATGGTTGGATTACAGCATCTAAGTGTCTATATTGCATTAACTTCCGATATTTGGACGTTTGTTCAAAACAGGACTATTTATGTGTCATATGACACTATTTAGACTTTGATTGGAGGTTACAAAAAAAATTCTTAGTTTTCGTCGTATGGATTTTCAACATACCGCAGAAAATATTTATAGTGTCATTCTTTACGTTTTGGAAACTTATGAAATAACTCAACCTATCCTTTCTATCATATTAGATAATGTATCAATAAATACTAGTTCTATTGCAATATTTTTTCAAAACAATATCCCACAAGATGGGGTTTATTTATTCCACCAACGGTGTGCATGTCGTATCATAAATTTAGTTGTACAGTCTGGTACGAAGGAAGTAAGCGATCGTATAGATCCCATCAGAGATACCCTTTCTTGGATCAACAGCTCAAATATAAGATTACGAGAGTTTGCCAGATACTATCAAACTTTCGGTCTACGACCTCAACGATTCCAAACAGTTATGTCGGTATAATGGAACTCTACTTACTTAATGCTGCAAATTTGTTTGGATTATGATACAACTATTTTAGGTTTTTATAATATCAAAATGACAAAAATTTTCCGTCTAGTACTGACCCCAGTCGATTGGTACGTGGTAAAGATTTTTGTTGAAGTTTTAAAGGTTTGAAAATACAACTAATTGATCGGTCTATTTCTATACAAGTTTTAGGTCCTCATTTCCTATTATTTGTGCTTTGTTCTTGGGTGAAATTAGGTATTTTATGTGTTTGTTGAACATGTGTAGGTCACATTCCATTCAAGAGGTGTTGGATGTTATTTTGGAGAAAATGAGTAAAAAGTTGAATTTCAGCCAATACAGAACAGCTAGATTGCGGGGGCCATATCTTTCATCTCCAATCGAATTATGTGTCCTACAACCTATGGATAGAAATCCCCGAAAGTCTAGTTTCCCGGAGCACTTTTCGGATCGCAATTCCAATATTCCTAGAAGAGGTTATGCCCGTTTTAGTACCCGATGATCAGATCAGTCATAATTCCGTGAATAATGACGGGATTTATTTTGCAAGTTGTCGGAATGGGAAATATTTCCTTCTTGGAATTATTTGGGATTCTTGTGCAAACAAGTTGACACCTGATCCGAATCTTCCTTCAATAAGATGTCTTTTTATTGGATTAGGAAAGAAATAAAATCCCAAAAATGTAAAGTTCTATATGGGAATTGATTTCCTTGTTGTTTAAAGACATGACTTAGCATCTACACCTATTTTGAGAGATAGAAGCCAAGGGAGGCCCCAAGCCACCAAGAAGGTTGTCCCCCACCACTCCACCACCTCTCCATCGCCACACATCAACATACAACTTTCATTCATCTTTACACATCAATGATTAAAGACGAAGAAGAATTCATCATTGAAGACTTGAAGAACTCATTGAAGGCCAAGATGGGTTTTATATTTTCTTTCTCTTGTCTTTCTATTTTTATGATGTGTAACTAATTCCATTACTAGGGAATCAATGTGAAGCTTTTGTGAATGCTCATGTTTGGATTAATATTATTTCATCAATTCAATTCTTGATTTGTTCATTATTTTTAATTGCTTGACTCTCATTAGTTTTAATTTTATTCACACCATAGACCAAGGGTGAATAATTTTTTGACATTATTTTATGGTTAAGACTATCTGAGAATTAGGGTTAGAGTATAAACCAAACCTAACCTTGATTAATGCTCTTTTGAATGAATAAATTTTATATTTAGCATAGACCAAGCAAAGTATAGAATTTGGTTCTTATTTCTTACGCTTAACAGGTTTCCGATCATTAATAACACCATAGACCAAGGGTGAATAGTGGTTGGGAATACTTGACTCATCCCGCGATCATACGATAATACTCATATTAAAGATAAATAATGAACCCTTGAATTGATTGAATCTTGTTCACTAATTAATTTCAGACATTGAGTCTTCATAATTGGGGATAATTGATGACCTAGTGTTTTCTTTCCATTGATCATAAACCAAAAATTCTCAAATGCTTTCTTTAGTTTAATTTAATTTAGTTTTAGTTTTAAATCAATCATCATCAATATTTGGTTACTTTAATTTAGCTTTAATTAGAACTTGTTTTGAATCAATAAATCTCTAGTCCTCGTGGGAATGATCCTTACTTACCGTTGTACTTATCTTCACGATTCGTGCACTTGCTGGTATTATTTTTATAAAACACAAACTTACAGTAATCAAGTTATTGGTGTCGTTGCGTTGAATTTATTGGTTATTTCTAGTTTTAGTTCTAGTTTTTCTTTTTTATTAGTAGAGTCATTAGTTAATAGCTTTTATTTTATTTTATTTTTATTTTCTTTTTATTTTCTTTTTCTTGTTTTCTTTCCGGGTACAATGGACTTCTACGGATAACATCCTTATGATAAGGAAAGAGAAACACTTCATGGATTTACCATGCGACTAGCTGATTTAAATCGACAGATGAAGGGAGTGATTTTGATGACTCTAGGGAGAAAACAAGGGGGTTTGCAAGATATGTGGAATGGTTGGTCATGATCTATGGGTTTGTCATTTGAGAGGAGAATTTCCAAAATATGTTGAAAAACAGACTCGAGTGTTGAATTCCTACAACTCGTGGCCTATGCATGAACCATTTGAAAATTCCTACAATTCGTGGCCTATCAATGAATCATATAGAAATTCCCACAATCAATGGTCGAGTTATGAACCATATGACAATACTTATAACTCGGATTAGAGGAATCATCAAGACTTCTCTTGGAGCTACAATAAAATCAATACCTATGAGCAGCCGGTCTCACCATCATTAGAGGATACAATGAAGCAATATATACAAACTATGGAACAGAGGATGAATCAGCATGGTAAAAGATTCCAAGAAACTGATGTGAGATTTCAGAACACAGAGGCTTCAATAAGGAAGATAGAGGTGAAAATTAGGCAATTGATTGAAGTTTTCCAAAAGGAGGAGCCCGAAGAATTCCCCTGCCAAACGGTGCAAGAAAACGCTACCAACATCCCTTTGAATGGTGAAATTGTTGATACCATAGTAACCCATGATTTTTCTCATGATTTTTCTAGTGTTGCAGGTGAGGAAGTTGAAAAGGAGGAGATGGAAGAAAAAGCGAAGGAAGTGGAAGATGTCCCTTTCGAGGAGCCAATCCTATACAAGGAATTCAAGCCTAATGTCCTTCCATTGCTTTTCTGAGCAGCCTACACAACATCAAGTGGAATAAGTGGTTTTCTGAACTTATTTCACCATACTTTATATTGAACATTTACTTGCCTTTGCTTATTATGTGTAGGAGCATGCCGACACATGAATTTTTTTCCAAGACTTGATCGCGCTTAAGCGTAAATTTGAGACATTAGAATTTGGTTGAGTTTTCCAAGCACCCGTCTTGCCTAGACGTTAAATAAAGCGCTTGGCGGGACGCAGCCCACCTAGTAATTTCTTTTTCTTTTTTTGTTTAAATTTTAGTTTTTAGTTTTCTTTTGTTTTTGTGTTTTGAGTTCTTGCCTTCCATACTTTTTATTTATTCGTTGTCCATGCTTTTATTGTCATATAAACATTGAGGACAATATTCAGATTAGGTTTGGGGGTGTGAATTTGTGTTTATTTTATTTTTTTTGAGCCATTTGTTGAAATCTGTGAAAAAAATGCCATGTTTTGAATTGAGTCAAACGTTTTGTCAAAACTGTATTCATTGGTGAATAAATAAATTTTTCTGTCCATGTTGGGTTCATCGTTTTTTCGATAAAAATTTAATGGTATAAAGAACGTAAGATTCTGGGTAGTGGTTTAAAAGTTATGAATGTTTCTTCGACTGAAGGTCATGGGCGATGACCTGTTTTTGTAAATTTGCACGTGGACTGTTTTCAACGTCCGTTTTCTCATTTTTCAGATTTTTAATTTTGAAATATTTTTTAAATGAAAAGTGTTCATTTGCATGTCTATTTTCTTGTGTTAAAATTTGATCATATTTTTTTTGAGTAATTTGAGAGATATGCATTAAATAACAGATATAGATCGTTTTAGAAAGTCACCAGTTTTTAGAATTTTTGTCCACTATTTTGAGATGTTTCTTTTATGTTCTTTAAGAGCCGTAATATATACTTTATTCACTGAGTTTATACTAACGTCTTGCCACTTAGAGTAGTGCATTACATTTTTCAAATTTTATGGCATGCTCTCGATATGATGGTGGATAAGATGATTAGTTGGATAGCCATGATTAATAATAGAGACTACCCTAGTGAGTTCATCAAGCCAAAAAGCGTACATAAATATAATTATAGAGGGTTATTTTGTTTCTACTCCTAAACACTCATTAGGTTCTTAGCATTAGAAATTGATCTCAATAGGTTATGCATTGGATATTAAAGAACATTCATCATAAAAGATATCACATCTGGACTTTGCTCTTGTTTTGGTCAAACAATTAGAAGTAATATAGGCAATGTGTGCTTTAACTCACTTAAAAGGCCTTAAATATTTCCTACCTTATGTGTGTGCTCCATAGCCAATTTAGAAGCCAAACACTATAAACCTTTTTCTTTCATCCCCCAATGCGCCATAATTTAGTCATACCTTATAGTTTGGGATCATATTGAGGTGATAAAGATAATTGAAGAGAGTTCAAAATGTCTAATTCGAGATGTGCAAGGCAAAGCAAGAAGATCAAATGCAAGGAAGGTGTTGGAAGAATTATGTAATTGATGTACAAATTCTCATCTAAAAAAAAAGGTTAAAAAAAGTAAATAAATGAAAAAGTTATAAAAAAGAAAGATAATTGAATGAGATGATGAATCAAAAGTAGGTGAAAGGGATAGAGTTTTATTATGAAAGTGATGAGAAATCAAAATCAACTTAAAGAGGAGAATTAACGAAAATTGTTCAAAAATCCTGGATGCAAGTGGAATGAAGAATTCGAAAAAAATTCGGCCAAGTATGAAGATTACCAAAGAATTTCTTGATACGATCCTAAGTTTTCCCGTTATTTCTTAACCTTTACCCAATGGCCCCGTTACAACCAAAGAAAATACCTAATTGATCATTTGGGAATGTTAGTTCGAGAGTAAAGGTAAACATGTGCTCTATCTTGTTCTTAATGTCTGATTTCGTTCATGAGATCTTTTGCATAAAATCAAATGTTCTTTCTATTATACATTCATATACGATTATATCTTGAAATTTCTTGTGCATAAACTCCATTCGCATATGCTTGATGAGTGTATTTGCCTAGTATCTGTGAGAAATTAAGAGTGACATCCAGTGATAATTACAGTCGAGGTGAATTATATCTATGGCATTTAACGAATGCGTTTTTGAAGCTAGAGTGTCTTGAGTATGAACTTTTCATTAAAACTAAGTAGTGCATTCAAATTTGTGGCATAATTTTAGTCTTTATTCAATGGCTCTAGCATGTATTGGCTTTGAATGGTACATTTGAGTTTGCATATTCACTATTTTACTTTTCGTAGAAATATGTTTGTGGGTAACATAGCTGTAAATCCTCAGGAGACAAAACTCCTCCTACTAGTGACACCTAGAGGTTTAAAAGCTTGTAGCATACGCTCAATGCTATTGTGTTCCCTACGAAAGTGGCTTAGTTTATTTTTATTTTATTTTTAGATTTTTTTTTGTTTTTATTTTTGTTTTTTATTCTAGTTTTGCTCAAGGACTAGCAAAAGATAGGTTTGGGGGTATTAGATCGGTCTATCTCTATACATGTTTTAGGTCCCCATTTCCTATTATTTGTGCTTTGTTATTTGGTGAAATTAGGTATTTTATATGTTTGTTGAGCATGTGTAGGTCACATTCCATTCAAGAGGTGTTGAATGTTATTTTGGAGAAAAAGAGCAAAAAGTTAAATTTCAGCTGATGCATAACAGATAGATTACGGGGCCCATATCTTTCAGCTCCAATCAAATTATGTGTTCTACTACCTATGGATGGAAAGCCCGGGAAGTCTAGTTTTCGATGCATTTTTCCAATCACAATTCCAATATTCTTAAAAGAAGTTATACCCGTTTTAGTACCCAATGGTCAGATTAGTCATAATCCCGTGAATAATGATGAAATATTTTGCAAGTTGTCAGAATGGGAAATATTTCCTTCTTGGAATTGTTTGGGAGTCTTATGCAAACAAGTTGACACCTAATACTAATATTCCTTCAATAAGTAGTCTTTTTATTGGATTAGGAAAGAAATAAAACCCCAAAAAGGTAGAATTCTATATGGGAATTGATTTCCTTGTTGTTTAAGGACATGGTTTAGCATCTACACCTATTTAAACCCCATGTGAACCCTAATTTCGAGAGATAGAAGCCAAGGGAGGTCCTAAGCCACCAAGGAGGTCGTCCCCCACCTCTCCATCACCACACATCAACATACAACTTGCATTCATCTTTACACATCAAAGATTGAAGACGAAGAAGAATCCATTATTGAAGACTTGAAGAACTCATTGAATGCCAAGATGGGTTTTATATTTTCTTTCTCTTATCTTTCTATTTTTATGATGTGTAACTAATTCCATTACTAGGGAATCAATGTGAACCTTAAGTGAATGCTCATGTTTGGACTAATATTATTTCATCAATTCAATTATTGATTTGTTCATTATTCTTAATTGCTTGACTCTCATTAGTTTTGTTCTACTCAAAAAAGGATGAGAGAGTGTGGTAAAGTGAGAAGCTCTGGGCAGGATAGTCACAGAAGGCAAAAGGATTTTAGAGATAATTTACAATCTATCTTCATAGACAATTTGAATCAAAATCTGGATTAGACCTGCCTATGGAATCTGTTCAAGGTCTTTGGTAGGGTGAGGGACATTCACCTATCAGCGGCTAGTGAAACAAGGAAGATAGGCTTTGCGTTTGTGAGATTTGGAACCTTAGAAGAGGCCAGGAGAGTTACTGAAAAGATGAACGAAATGCATGTGTATGGATGGTTGATTCGTACAAAAGTGGGGCAATATGGTTGGACAACCAGGAGGTCGAAGGGGTTACGAGGTGCTTTCCTGGATATCAGTGCTAATGAGAGCAGAGGAAATGTGACATGGCCGTAATACATAGCTTCATAATCTTCATTTCTCAAGCTCATGTGGCTGACATTCCATTACATGGGGTTGCCTTTACATGCTCCAAAATTAGGGAATAAGAGGAATGGGCTAGGCTTGATAGGTTTTTGTTGTCACCTAAGATTCTTTTATGGTTTCCAAATATTATTCAAAAGAGTTTGCAGAGGAGTCTCTCGTACCACTTTCCGGTTATGCTTAGTGATCCAAAAATTGAATGGGGTCCTTGCCCCTTTCGGTTTTATAACGCTTGGTTAGAGAAAAAAGAGTTAATGAATGAGGCCGTGAAGGGTTGGAAGAAGTGTAATGTTGTAGGCTCTAGGGGGTTTTAAGCTTTTTTCTAAACTAAAGGCTACGAAGATTAGTATAAGCAAGTGGTTAGATACTGGAAATTTGAACATAGTGAATCCTAAGGTTATTGAAGCTCGACTGGAGTCTATTGATAAAAAGGCAGTTCAAAAGAGTTGGTCAACTCAGAATCGTGATCCACGAATCAAGACTTTGGATGAGTTGTGAAACTCGTTGCGGAGAGAGGAACAAACGTAGCAACAAAAATCTAGAATCAATTGGTTGAAGGAGGGGGATCACAATACTAACTTCTTTCATTGCATGGACAATGAGAGAAGGAATGTAGATGCTTTAGGAACCGTAATCTTGGAGGGGGTGTCTTGTTCTGATCCTGTGTCCATCAGAGGAGGAGTTTTTAATTATTTTTGAAATCTCTTCAAGAAGGATGGCTGGTCCAAACCGTGCTTCAAGAGAGGTGCTCTTAAAAATTTATCAAATGAAGAGAGTTTAGCTTTAGAGGTCGAATTTTGTTCTAACAAAGTGTGGAGAGCATTGTCTAGATGGGATGGTAACAAGGCGCCGGACCTAGATGGTTTTAATCTAAATTTCATCAAGGAAAATTGGGGGGAGATCAAGCAAGACTTCATGTACTTCATCAATGAGTTCCATAAGGTTGGTTCTATTGTCAAAGAGGTCAATCATTCTTTTATTGCGTTAATTCCGAAGGTGGGAAAGTCTAACTTTTTGTCTGATTTTCGTCCCATTAGTTTGGTAGGGTCAATGTATAAAATTCTGGCTAAGGTTTTGGCTAGTAGAATTAAAAAGGTAATGGACTCTATCATAGGCGAACCACAAATGGCTTTTGTGGAAAATCATCAAATTATGAATAGTTTTGTGATAGCATAAGAAATTATTCATAAATGGAGAGGCGAAAATGAGGGTGTTTTGGTTGTGAAGCTTGATTTTGAAAAGGCCTATTATAGTGTGGATCATGGTTTCCTTGATGACATGATGGATAGTATGGGTTTTGGCTCAAGATGGAGAGGTTGGATAAAAGAGTGTATTTCTTCCCCGAAGGTGTTCGTTTTGGTGAATGGTAGCCCCACCCCTCAATTTGGTATGGAAAAAGGTCTAAGGTAGGGTGATCTGCTATCAGAGGTTTCTTTTTAATATAGTCGCGGAGGGCTTGAATTGGTTGCTTCATAAATCCATCAATCTTGATTTGATGTGTGGCGAGAGGTTTGGTAATGGTGAGGTGCATATTTCCCATCTTCAATTGGCCGATGATACTATTTTATTTATTAAACCAAAGGTGGATTATCTTTGTAATGCAAAAAGGATTCTCTAGTGTTTCCAACTGGTTTCGGGTCTTAAAATCAATTTTCATAAGTCTTGCGTTGTTAGAGTTGGGAAGAACAGTGGTGCAGATTTAATTTCTTAGGCTAGGATTTTTAGGTGTAAAAATACCTCTCTTTCTATTACTTATCTTGGTCTCCGTTTAGGTGCTAGGCCTTGGACTAAATCGTTTTGGAATCCGATTGTTTCTAAAATTGAAAATCGTCTTACCCCATGGAAAAGGAAATTTTTGTCCAAAGGAGGGAGACTAGTGTTGATTAAATCTGTTATGGCTAGCATACCGACATATTTCCTTTCTATCTTCAAAATCCTGGCTAGTGTCGCCAACAAGGTGGAGAAGCTTTAAAGAGACATTTTGTGGGGTGATGGTAAGAATAGGAAAAAAATTCACTTTGTCAAGTGGCCGGATGTTTGCAAAAATAAAGCCAATGGTGGACTGGGCATAGGTCGTATTCTGGACAAAAATAAGGGGATGCTTGAGAAACGGGTGTGGAGATTTGGTACCGAGAAGGGAGCGTTGTGGAGGAAAGTTATTGTGTCTAAATATGAGATCAATGTGAATCAGTTAGTATGGTTTGAGAGCCTTTCGCCAACTGACTCTTTTTTTGTTAAGGCGGTGAACAATTTATGAAAGGAAGGTAGCAACTCGGTTGTGTTGATTAAGGAAGGTTTTGGCATGGTTATTGGTAAAAAGGACAGAGCTGACTTTTGGAATGACATAAAATAGGACTCTAAATCGTTGAAAGTTGTGTTCCCTAGAGTGTATGCATTGGCCATCAAGAAAAGTGGCCCTATTTTGAAGTTTGGTAGCTGGATCGACTCTAAGTGGGTGTGGGATGATCAGACTATGAGAGATTTGTTCGATTGGGAGAAGGACCAGTGGTGTGGTTTTCAAGCATTTTTGAGCCATATTACCATTCACAAGCATATCTCTGATGCTTTGGCACGGAAGTTCAATTCGAATGGGGTTTTTTCTGTGGGGTCTTTTCGTAAAGGTTTAGAGAAGATGATGGACAGTCCGGGGTGTTTTCAGCAAGTTCTATGAAAGGGTGTGTGCCCTTCAAAGATAGAGGTCTTCATTTGGCAATTGTACAAAGGTAAAGTCGGGGTTAAAGATGTGCTTAGAAGGATGGGTATGGTCCATATCTCGGATGATAGGTGTGTTCTCTGCTCGACTGAAATGGAAACCATAAATCACTTGTTTCTCCATTGTCCTTGGACTAGCAAGTTGTGGACTGTCAATATGAATTGGTGAGATGTTATTTGGTGCCCAAACTTATCGTTAGTAGGAAAAGTGAAAGAGTTTGGCTCTTCTTATTGAGTGTTGTTGTGTGGACCGTTTGGGAGTTTCGTAACCAGAAAATTTTTGATAACAAAGATTCTATTCTTGTACTGGCTGCTGATCTGGTCAGATTCAAAATTGTGTAATGGTTTAAAGCTTTTGGAAAGAAAGTCCTAGACTCTGTTTCTGACTTACTGCTCAATGTGAAGGAGCATTGCGTGGAGTCGTCCAGAGTAAAGAAATCTGTGATCAAAGACTGGATTCCACCTATGGTGGGTGCCTTTAAATTTAATATCGATGGCTCGGCTAGGGGCAGGCTGGGTCCGACCGACATATGGGGTGTTTTTAGGGACTCTTATGCCAATGTGTTGTGCCTTTTTTTGCTCTCGGTCGGGATTACGGACTAAAACTTCGTTGAACTTTTGGCAATTGAAAAGGCTGTGGAACTCTGTCTTTCCGAACCTTATCTTCGGGGTTGTGTGATCTCCATTGTCTCTGATTCGATGGTGGCCGTGTTTTGGACTAACAATGGAATTTTTGGTAGTTTGGATCATGTTGATACTATTTATTCGGTCCGCTCTCACTTGGACTCTTAGCAGGGTCTTGATGTCGTTTTCGACTCGCGTATGTTTAATTCTTTTGCTGATAATCTGGCATAGCTTAGGTCCGGCTATAGTGGCGATTTCATTCATTGGATGTTTTAGTTTTTTCGCTGGTTTTTTCTGTTCTCGGGCTGCATTTTTTTTTTGTCTTTGGCTTAGGGATCTGTTCTCTTTGTCTGTTTTGTGGCTTTTTTCTCTTTTTGTTTCATCTCTTTTCCTTTTTTAAAGGTTACTGTTCAGAAAAAAAAAGTTTTAATATTTATTCACACCATAGACCAAGAGTGGATAATTATTTGGCATTAGTTTAGGGTTAAGACTATCTGAGAATTAGGGTTAGAGTATAGACCAAACCTAACCTTGATTCAAGCTCTTTTGAATGAATAAATTTTATCTTTAGCATAGACCAGGCAAAGTATAGATTTTGGTTCTTTTTTCTTGCGTTTAACGGGTTTCCGATCATTATTCACACCATAGACCAAGGGTGAATAGTGGTTGGGAATACTTGACTTATCCCGCGATCATACCGTAATAGTCATATTAAAGATAAAGAATGAACCCTTGAATTGATTGAATCTTGTTCACAAATTAATTTTAAACATTGAGTGTTTATAATTGGGGATCATTGATGACCTAGTGTTTTCTTTCCATTGATCACAAACCAAAAATTCTCAATTGCTTTCTTTAGTTTAATTTAATTTAGTTTTAGTTTTAAATCAATCATCATCAATATTTGGTTACTTTAATTTCGTTTTAATAAGAACTAGTTTTGAATCAATAAATCTCTAGTCCCCATGGGAACGATCCTTACTTGTCATTGTACGTATCTTCACGATTCGTGCACTTGCGAGTGTTGTTTTTATAAAATACGAATTTACAACAATCACTAAGCGTGTCTAAACAACCTATGAGAGGGGATGGAGGTGAATGGGTTGTTAATCGATATTACTGATTTTTCGATTAGTCAATATTATCATGCAAAACCCAATTCAAACAATATTAAAAATCAAATAAAGTGCAAAAATTAAAGAACACTTGATTTTTATGTGGAAATCCTCAAAACTGGAAAAACCACCGGATTAGCTACGCTAGCCACTTGGGTCATAAGGATCCACTAAATGAAAGGAAAGTTACACCCTCAAGTGAAACTCAGACTCTCACTCTCGCTAACCTCAAGCTATGGACACTACCACTCGTCACTCTTGGTTCAATCCCTAGTGATATCCTCTGATCCACTGCTCTTGGCATGAGCACCTCTTGATATACCCGCATGCCTTTTATAAAGGCTCTAGGCAGTAAATGCTTGTGAACCGACCTTTGATTGCAAGACTTCACTTGCTTGTGTCACTTCACCTAGAGGCCATGAGAATTTGACTCATGAAGAGTATTAAAGGTCTAGGTGAACATATGACAATGATGCTCAAATGGAATAATGTGTAAGATCACGTACAAAATGTTTAACTAGATGTTATAATGCAATTTAATAACCTAGTTATCAAAACAAGCCTTCATACAAATACATGAGGTCTCAATTAGATGTAGAACAATTGTAGCATTGTAATTGTCAAATAAAACTCATATAAACATTCATGAATTTGACTAGATGCACAAAGCCAACATAATCATCAACTATGCATACATGAATATTTATGGATTAGCTATTTTGGTAAAAAAAAAAAAAAACCTGATCATGTAAGTTAGCACAAACAAACCCAATCATGTTATCAAGAATCATAAATATAAGCAATAAAGAGAGTCAAGGTATTTAATCAAGCAATACATATTCTAAAGTAAGAACAACAATAAATGAGATGTAATGCAGTTGTAACTTACCTAGTTATGAAACCAAGAAGACCCATGAAGGATTGATGCATGAAGAATGTCATTGATGTATGGGTTTTGGGTTTGGAGTGATAAAGAAGAAATCTTGGTGCTTTCTCTCACTAGATGATCTCTTTCTCTAACTTGATGAGCTATTTCCCTCACTAGAATTTGAATTTTTGGCTCTAGGTCGAAAAGGGTAAGATGATGAAGTATATATAAGGTCTACGTGGAACTATTTCCTTTTGAGAAGGTTAGAAAAACAATTTTTGGGTAAAATCGACCCAGTACGTCTACTACACTGGTAGGAACCTGCACACTTACCCGTGCACTGGGACCATGAAAAATATCAAAAAAAACTTTGCTAGTGACTGTGTGGGTAGGTACCCACGCACTAGAAATTTAGCTCCTCATTATGATTTTTAAGCGGCTCAAAACGTGACCAAACTATATTGAAATTTATCAAATAGTATATCGTTGGCATGATGTCTATATTCTACTCTTTTTTATGGAAAGAAACAGTTAGAACACAAATACAAGATGAACAAAGCATGTATGAAGTGTGTGTGCACCTAAACTCTTCAAGAGACCAAGTCAAGTGAATATACATTTCACTCTTGAAGTCACGAATATGCCTGGAAGCTAACTGAAGCTACCCATTACAAAATCATCACCTATGTAGTTTATCATGAAATAAGCCAATCATAAAATATAAGTTTTTACAAAGTTTTTATGATGCCACTATATCCGCGTTCTATTACCCTACATCTTCCTAGGAAATCCATCAGATTGTGGAAATGTCTGAAATGTTAAACACTTATAGGACTGATAATATCTTAGGCACTGCAGTTGTTGCCATGGAGACCAAGTTTAAAAAATACTGGTCTACAATTCTTTTTCTTAATGCGTTAGAGGTTATAGTAGATGCTATGATTAAATTATTTGGTTATAAAACTTTGCTTAAGTGTATTAGTTCTAATTTGAGCGTAGATTATTTCGGACAAGTTACTGACATTCGAAACAAGTTGTTCAAAGTTTTTAGTATTTATAAGCACAAGTTTGGCAGCGTTGAGACACAACTATCAGAAGAACCAGACACACTTCTATTGAAGAAAAGTTGGAGCATTCTCAAACCCATAAAAAAAACGGCTCCTCAAGTTCTTTTTCTTCATCCCAAGCTCCACGAGCTGCTGCAACTTCCGATACTGAACTGAACAAGTTCCTTGAAGCCCAGCTCGATTCATTCGAAAGCACGAAGAAATTTGATATGTTGTTATGATGGGAGACCTATAGCTATAGATATATGATCGTGTCATACCTAACACGTGACATGCTCGTTATCCCCGTGTCCATTGTTTTTTTAGAACAGACATTCAGCACGAGTGGACGTATAATTGAATCAATAAGAAGTTTTTTATCTCCAGAGATGATGGGGATATTAACATGGCTTTGGGATTGGGAGCATGCTTGAAAGAGGATGCAACATGAAATGGAAGACCAAGAACTTATTAAAAATTTCTTCAATTTATATGTCGATGAGGGTTCCAACAAAAAGTAGGTCCATGACTAGGTTATACATGTAAATTTACTGGTAATACGATGAAACTATTTTTCCCTTACCAAGTTTTTATCCCACTAAGGTGGTGTTTGGTTGGGTGGAATGGAATGGAAAGAAATCCATTCCATTTGTTTGGTTTGGTAAATGCCAATGGAATGGGCATTCCATTGGAATGTGGATTCCACCATTTTGGTGGAATGGACATTCCATCCAAAAACCAATGGAATGTTCATTCCATTCCATTAACACATTTTATCTTCCAAAAATAACCTAACTCTATTCCAAAAATACCCTCATTTCCAAAATTAACATATATACATATTATATTATCATAACATATATTATTATATATATATTATTGTTGCATATCTTATATTATTACATATTATATATATATATATATATATAAAATATTATATTATATTATATTATTTTATTTTTTAGTATATTATGTATTATGTATATATTATATATAATATATACGTTATATGTATTATATTATATATATATATATATATATTCATATATTATATAATATATTATTTTATATTATTTATACTTTTATATTATATTATTATTATCCAAAATATATATTTTATTTTATTTTATATGTATTATACATAATACATATTATAATAAATATTATATATATTTATATATTAATATACTATATAATTTATACTTTTATATTTTATTGTCATCATCCAAAATATATATTATATTTTCTAATTATTTATATTATATATTATATATTATTATATTACATAATATATATATATACATTATATAATAATATATAATAATATTAATATTAATAATATCAATTATTATAATATTATATAATAAAATATATAAATATTTATAATAATATTTATAATATATATTATTCTTATATAATTTATACTTTTATATTTTATTATTTTATTATTATTATCCAAAATGAATATTATATTTTCTAATTATATAAATTATTTTATTATTATTATCCAAAATGAACATTATATTTTCTAATTATATAAATTATTTTATTATTATTATTATTAAACACACATTATATAATAATATAATAATATATAATATTTATATATTTAATAATATTAATATTAATATTTCTAATATATATTATATATTATATATTATATTATATTTAAATATATATTAAAATATATTATTATGTAATATATGTATATGATATATATTATATAATAAATAATATATATAATAATATATATAATTATAATATATATAATAGTATTAATATTACTAACATATAATATATTATTATATATTGTAATAATATAATATATATATAATATTTATACGTAAATATAATATAATATTTTATTATTATTATTATCCATAATAAATAATGTTATTATAAATGTTTTGTAATTAGGGGTATTTTGGTCATAATACAGTTGATTCCATTCCATTCAGTTGTTAACGAAATAAAATAATACTGATTCAGATATTGATTCTAAAGTCTCAACCAAATAAAAAAGTCAGTTTTCCATTCCTTTCCATTCCTTTCCATTCCAATTCTCATTCCCATTACCATTCCAATTTCTATTCCACCATGATAACCAAACGCTATCTAAGTTTTTCTTGGTAAGGTTTTTAATAAGGCCATCATGTAATAGTGAAAGTCTGAAATAAATAAATAATTCTTCACTTCATATTTTCATAATTTCATCTATTTTTTATTTTCTTTAATCTTTAATATTTATTTATTCTTTGAATTATTTTATTAAATCAATTAATAAATCTATCTATTTTCTACATTTTTTTATTAGACTAAAATAATAAATAAGATAAACAAATTACAATTAAAAATACATAAGTTAAATTATTAAGACAATACTATAAGTTATAATAAAAGTTTGAGTTTAAAAAAAATGAAAATGGGTCTGGGCCCTTGCCATTTAGGCATCCCTGACCCGACACGCGAGCCGATTATCGTGCCCCCTGTTTCCTAAACGTGTCGAGTTGTTGTGTCGTGCCAGACCTGGCATGTTTAGGAATACTGGCCAGGTGTGCTGGGCCTAAATGTGTCAGTTCAGTCCCTTTTTATAGCATCAGTTATATTCATTTGAAATATGTATACTAATAAAATATTAAGAGAAATTTAATGAAATTCATTTAACAATATAATTACTTTGTAAATTTTTAATTAGATTAACTAATATTTGGATTACCCCTACAATCTCATTAACTAAAAATTATGGTCATCGGCACATCCTTTCTTAGAAGATATGGTATTGCATCTCCCTTCCATGGTGGTGGTGAGGGGTTGGAGTCTCACAATACGTATTTTATAAGTATGTGTGATCAGTTTTCTCCCGATTTGTGGGAATAGCTATCCGGACCCATATATATATTGTCTTATTTTGACAGATCTTAATAATTTTATTGTAATAATCGTAACATGTAATACTTCAGAAAATAAAAATTATGGTAACCCTAAAACTTCAAAACAAAATAAAATATTCAAAACCATAATATTCACCTGAACATATCTAATTTGAGGACTAATTATTGATTTTGATAAAGAGATAGAGTCGAATTTGGAGAATGGAGAGACAGAATTATTATTATAAAAAGAATAAAATGAAAATAAATTTATTTTTTCTATTTTGTGTAGGAAATAAAATTATTTCTTTAATTATTATTATTTTTTTACTATTTAAATTTTTAAGGGTAAATTGCACAAATTTAGTCTGAGGTATGATCAAGAGGCTTAATATTCAACTTTTGGTCTTAATTACATTGACATATATCCTGACGTCAATTAACAATTGTTAAAGATAACGGTTTACTAGATTTTTTGGATGAAAAGTCTAAATTCCCCCTACTGATAAAGCTTAAAAGAGGGTGAGAATGATAAGCATTCTTGTTTGTAAAACTTAAGTAATTAACGATATAGCTTTTTATTGAATAAAAAATAAAAAAATATATTATTTTTTAAGAAGTTGATGGCTGGTTGGCCATTGTTTTTTTTTTTAAAGAAAGATTCAATTCATTAAACTGTAGCAATATTACAAGAGTTTACATTGTTAATAGCCAATGCAGATAGCCAATCTGGAAAAATAATGCTCCAAACAGATGAGCACCTGTTAACTACACTATATCGTGCAATAGCATGAGCAACCTTATTACAAGACATAGGAATATGAACAAAAGAGGTATCTGTACAATTTGATTTCAAGGCAAGAATATCAGTAATGACATTATTTACATCACTGAGAGAAGTGCAAGTCCTGTTACACAAGCCAACTATCTCCGAAAGCGTCTGATTCCACGCACAAAGGAGACAATCCCAAATCTTCTGCAAAAAGCATACCCTCCAAGATAGCCTTTGCCTCAGCCACTTCAACCGAAACCCCTCCCAACCCAAGAAAGTGCAGCAGCCAGCACCAACGCACCCTTATCATCCCTAATCACAATACCTACCTCAAAACAGTCCTTTTCTAGATCCATAGCAGCATCTGTATTTAGCTTAAAACAACCATAGGATGACACAGACCATATCTGTGTCACAGACTTATCAACTAAAGAAAAGTTTCAACCTTACCAGAATTTTCAAATAGTCAGCATTTCCCCTGCCCTAACCCAACAATTCCCATGCTTAATAAGAGTACCTCCATGTAGCAAACGGTTTCTTTGAAACCAAAGCAGCCATGCAGTAACTAGGAAGCGTGCCACAACCTCCTCACTTCCATCCAGATAATCCAGAGAACCCTGTCCAGAAAACAACCACCACAAAGTTTGTTAATGTCAGGAAAAAAAGCCCATGACCTCTAATGAGAAACCACCCTTTTACATCTTTATAAAGCATGCTCAACAGATTTCGGCTCAACTCTACAAAAGGGGCACAAAGCAGACTCTACCAAGCCTCTATTGCATAACAACAGCCTGGTGGGAAGGATTTCCTTACAAGCTTTCCACCCAAAAATTTTGATTTTGCTTGGCAACTTTAAATTCCATGGTTTCTTCTATCAAGAGAGAGGATCATAAGAACAAGAAGCTTGACCACTCAACTGGTCAGTCAAAGCCACCTTTTAAGCACTTTTGACTGAAAACATACCTTTTTTGTCAAAATGCTAAAGAAAGGAATCACTTCTGGCATGAACACTTAAAGGAATACCATGAACACTTAAAGGAATACTCAAAACTAAATCAGCCTCATCCGTAATAAAGCAAGACCTAACCAAATTCTGATTCCACCTCCCTTGCTTCTCCATTAACTCAGAAACCATAGCATTCCTAGGGTAAACATATTGGAGAAAAAACCTTGAAACTACCAGGTCTAGGAATCCAACTATCTTTGTACACAACAATATTTCTACCATCACCAACACTACATCTAATACCCTTCAGCAAAACCTCCCTTCCCCAGAAAATACTCCTCCAAACACAAGAAGGCCGACTACCAATTGAGCCGCTCAAAAAAGAAACACTAGGAAAATACCTAGCTTTTAATAATCTAGCAACGAGAGAATCCGGATTATTGACCAGCCTTCATCCTTACTTAGCTAACATAGCTTGGTTAAAGGCACTAATATCCCTAAATCCCATTCCCCCCAATCCTTTGGGTAACACATCTTCCTCCACAAAAGCCAATGAGCTTTCTTGTTTTTATCTGCCATCCCCCACCAAAAATTGGCAAACAACTTATTCAACTCACACATCAAAGAAGCCGAAAGTCTAAAACAACCCATGGCATAAGTGGGAATAGCCTGTGTAATGGCTTTAATAAAACTTCTCTACCACCAACCGAGAAGAGCTTGTTCTTCCAGCCTTGTAACTTCTGCCATACCCTATCTTTAATATCCTCAAACACTTGTCTTTTATTTCTTCCTATTGATGATGGAAGGCCAAGGTACTTATCATGGCAAGACACCACCCCAATATTAAACAACGATTTAATTTCATTAGCACACCTAATAGAGACATTAGGACTGAAAGACAAAGCTGATTTCTCAAAATTAATATATTGACCAGAGGTTGCCTCATAACAT
The DNA here is from genome assembly GCA_032871835.1 of Dipteronia dyeriana. Classification (NCBI taxonomy): domain Eukaryota; kingdom Viridiplantae; phylum Streptophyta; class Magnoliopsida; order Sapindales; family Sapindaceae; genus Dipteronia; species Dipteronia dyeriana. Next base: position 55,619,126 of record CM065303.1, on the reverse strand, counting down.
TTCAAGATATCAACCAACCACTTACACTCCTCTACTGTAGCCCTTGCAAAAATAAGGCTGTCATCAGCGAAAAGCAAGTGTGAAATTGTAGGAGCACCACGAGCCACCTTGATACCATGAACATTTCCACCAGCCTAGGCCTTGTAGATAAGAGAAGTAAGGCCTTCTGCACAAATTAAAAAGAGATAAGGGGACAAAGGGCACCCCTGCCTTAAACTTCTTGAAGGAACCACTTTACCTCTACACTCACCATTTATTAGAAAAGAATAAGAAGCTGAACCCAAACACTTCATAACCAAACTGATCCACCCCTTCTTAAATCCCAACCTTCCCATAATCGCCTTCAAGAAAATCCACTCCATTATATCATAGGCCTTACTCATATCTAATTTGAGAGCAATATAGCCTTTCTTCCCATTACTTTTATTCCTCAAATAATTGAGACACCCAAAACCAATTACCACATTATCTGTAATAGGCCTCTCTGGCACAAACACACTTTGGTGTTGAGAATTATACCTTCTAAAACTACCTTAAGCCTATTAGACACCATTTTGGCTATTACTTTGTATACAACATTACACAAACTAATAGGCCTAAATTTAGTAACCCTCACCGGTAACTTTACCTTAGGAATAAGAACAACAACCGCCTCCCCTAACTTATCCATAGAAGCATTATTATTTAAAACATCCAACACAACCATTGTTACACTATTACCAATAACATCCCAAAACTTAAGGAAAAACATAACAGGAAGACCATCGGGCCTAGGAGCCTTAAGCTATCGTTGCTCATTTTTTAAATGTAGTTTTTCTTTGGCCTTTTATTTATTTTAATTTCATTTTTTAGCTTTGTATTTATTGAAAATTTGGACCGTTCATCATCTCATTCTCTCTCTGCTAAGCTTTTCTATAGGGGTAATTTGGATTTTTTTTTCCATAAAATACGGTCACTTGTTATCTTTGGCGGTAGTCGACTAACATGAGGGAAGGCTTGTGTAATTAAGGCCAAATGTTGAATAATAAGAGCTTATTCAGTTGATGTCTTTTGCACCATTTTCGTATTCAATTTCGTTTTCCAAAAACAATTTTGATCGAAACCGCTTTCGATAACCATTTTTTTTCAAAAAAACCAAAAACAAAATGAAAACAAATCCAGTGTTAAAATTGTAAAACACGGAAAACACATTAAACATGTTTTCCATGTTTTTCATTTTGTTTTTTTAATAAAAAAATTCACCCGACTTACTCCATTTCCAAACTTCCTTTTTCAAACTTCTTCATTTTGTCCTCTTCTTCCGTGTTTTCCATGTTTTTCATTTTGTTATTTTAATATAAAAAAATCCATCTGACTTTCTCCCTTTTTCAATGTTTTTCATTTAGTATTTTTATTAAAAAAAAATTCACCTGACTTTCTCCTTTTACCAGACCTCTTCCTCCTAATCTTCTTCCTCTTTCTCTTCCTCTTTTTCTTCTTCTTCTTCTTCTTCTTCTTCTTCTTCTTCTTCTTCTTCTTCTTCTTCTTCTTCTTATTTTTCTTTTTCTTCTTCATCCCCCTCCTCCTCTTTCTATTCCTTTTCTTCTTATTCTTTTTATTCTTCTTATTCTTCTTCTTCTTTTTCCTCATCTTTCTCTTCCTTTTCCAATTATTCTTCTTTTTTTTCTTCTTCCTTATCCCTTTCCTCTTTTTCTTCTTCTTCTTCTACTTCATCTTCCTCCTGTTGGAAAATTCCACCATATTGGGCCACACATGTGAATATTATATGTGTTGTGCTATCTTTTGGTTAAACCTAAATTAAAGTGATCTAATTAAGATTTAAAGTATTAAGGCTTAAGGGTATAATTGTCATGGAATTAATGTGTAGATACCAGAGTGTTATTTATAATTTGTTGAGGGGCCGAATTAGAAAAAGCCAACATATAATAATTTGATTATTATATATATTTAGGGTTATGGTCCCCAAATTTCACGACACTTTTGTTTTCTCTGTATCCCCACCAATAGAGCAAAATAAAACACGGTAAGGTTCATAAAGGTCATGATAATATGAAAGATCACAGTCTGTTCACAAATCTCCAGCAATGGATTCAGGTACGCTTCCGCTATTAATTCTTTTTTTAATTTTCTCTTGAATTGACATAGGTCAATATTATATGTATCTAGGGTTTGATTAATCATGATATAGAAACATGTTTAGGTTATTCGGATTAATCATGTGCCTATGCATGTTAGTTTATGTGTTAATTGAAGTCCTTACAAGTGGTATCAGAGGTACCCATAGTCGATTCTTGAGGATTTAAAATTTGGTTTTTGGTTTTAAGAAATAAATAAATATATATATATAGGGTTTTGATCTTTTTGTGTGAAATTTGCTTGAGTTATGGTGTTTTGGATTTTGTTGTTCATCTATGTTGGTTTTATTTATGATCCATCGAACAAAAATATACACTGGATTTGCTTTTGCTTCTGAAATATATTTATTGTCTAATATATATGTTAAATCTATGAATATAGTATGTTTTGTTTGCGTTTGTTTTTTTTGTGAGTTCCGGATGGATTTGTTTGGTGGATGAACAAGGAGATGGGGTAGTTTTAAGATCAAACCAGATGTGGTGTTGGAAATTGTGATCTGGGTTTTGTTTTGGGGTGATGGATCGAATCAAACCCAATATGGGTTTGCTCTTGGGCTGATGGGTTTTCAACCCACAACTATCGCCATCCCACGTTCAGCCGCCCAGACCAGTTTTTTTTCCAACTCGGTCAACGTCTGGTTTCCGGTGAGAATCTGCTGGTTTGGAGACGATAGGGACGATTGTCAGTCCTTCATCGCGATCTGGTCTATATCAAGCCTAGATCGCCGTTGGGTCGCTCGATCGGTTTGGGCTTAGACTGCCAGCCTTCGTCGCTTTGATCTGCGTTAATAGGTCATCGACTGGTGGCTCCACCGTGCGTCGTTGGCTCTAGGAGACGACGTGGTGGCTTCGGCGGCGGTGAGCGACGATCTAGGGTTTACAGAGCTTGTTTTTGCTTAGGCCTTTCTAATGAAAATTTAAAATTCTTGAGGGACTATTTTGCAATTTATTTGGGCTATTATGTGATTTTATAAAGTTTTGGGGTCAATTTATAATTTTCAAAACTTACAGGGCCTATTTGAATTTGCAAAAAGGTTTTGGGGCCACAATTTTAATTATTACAAATTACTGGGTCAATTTATAATTATTGAAAAGTAACGGGGTCACTTTGTAATTTTCAAAAGTTTTGGGCCAAATTCTTATTATTTAAACTTAAGGGGCCTTTCTGTAATTTTACAAAAATAAGGGTATTTTGTAATTTTGATAGAAGAAAATAAATTTTTTATTTTATTTTATTTTAAGGATCAACTTAAATTCAAATATGTGGTGATATACCTTTTATGGTTAAATAAAGTAGTCAATCATTCTAAATGGGCTAATTGAAACAAGATGTCACCAAAGTGACATCTCTTGTGTAGATTGTTCATGAGGGATGTTGGATGTTCATGTGTGTGTAAATTCATGCGGGTATTTACCGGTCCAAAGAAATGTTAATACTTGGCCGAATTGCACTCACATCTTTGGTGGTAAACATGTGACGATTATAAGGTTTTTACATGTGAATAATAAATCGATCCAAAGATAGATTTATTATTTAACATAAATTATTGTCAATGTTTGATCACTACTAAAAGAGTACCACGTGTGTGTATATAAATTCATGCGGGTATTAGCCGGTCCAAAAGAAGGTTAATACTTGACCGAATTGTACACATATCTGTGGTGGTAAACATGTGATGATTATAAGGTTTTACATGTGAATAATAAGTCGATCCAAAGATAGATTTATTATTTAACATAAATTATTGTCAATGTTTGATCACTACTAAAAGAGTACCACGTGTGTGTAAATAAATTCATGCGGGTATTAGCCGGTCCAAAGGAAGGTTAATACTTGACCGAATTGTACATATATCTGTGGTGGTAAACATGTGATGATTATAAGGTTTTACATATGAATAATAAGTCGATCCAAAGATAGATTTATTATTTAACATAAATTATTGTCAATGTTTGATCACTAAAACAAGAGTACCACTTACAATTAATATTATTGTCCAAAGACTTGATATTAATGTTGTACTAGGTATCTTAATATGGGATCGACCATTATTTGGTATATCTTTTATGGTTAAATAAATTGGTCTATCATTCTAAATGGACTAATTGAAGCAAGATGTCGCCAAAGTGACCTCTCTTGTGTAGATTATTCATGAGGGATGTTGGATGTTTGTGTGTATGTAAATTCATGCGAGTATTAGTCGGTTTGGCCGAATTACACTCACACACTTGTGGTGATAAATATGTGACGATTGTAAGGTTTGACATGTGAATAATAAGTCGATCCAAAGATAGATTTATTATTTGACATTAATTATTGTTAATGTTTGATCGCTACAACAAGAGTACCACTTACAATTAATATTACTGTCCAAAGACTTGATATTAATGTTGTGCTAGGTATCTTGATATGGGACTTACCATTATTTGAATTTGTTGATTATTGTATTTGGTTATTAATGTGAGCATGTTTGTGTGTTTGTGTTGTTCCCTTTCAAGCTAATGTTTTACTATATCTGCTAATACCAACTCTATACTCATGTTTAATGGGATCAACTTTAAGGATTTGGAAAGAGAACATACTCATTATTCTCGGCTGTATAGATCTGGACCTTGCATTTTGGGTTGAGCAACCCGCTTCTCTTACGGATGCAAGTTCTCCTGATAATAGGAAGAACTTTGAGAAGTGGGATTGCTCAAATCGCATGAGTCTTATGATCATCAAGCGCGGCATTCCAGAGGCATTTAGGGGTGCGGTATCTGAAAAGATAACCAAAGCCAAATAGTTCCTACCCAAAATTGAAAAGCATTTTGTGAAAAAACTATAAGGCAGAAACAAGCACTGTATTTGCAAAACTAGATTTCTATGAAGTACAAAGGCAAAGGGAACATTAGGGAGTACATTATGGAAATGTCTCATATTGCTTCTAAGTTTAAGGCACTGAAGCTCGAGTTGTCTAACAACTTGCTCGTGCATTTGATATTAATATCACTTTCTGCACAATACAGTCAGTTTAAGGTCAGTTACAACTGTCAAAATGAAAAATTGACTCTTAATGAGCTCATTTCTTACTGTGTGCAAGAGGAAGAGAGACTGAAGCGAGATAGGATTGAAAGTGCTCATTTAGCCAGCACCTATAAGGATAAGGGCAAATAGATAAAGAATAATGAAGCTGCAAAATACCTTATGAGCTTTGGATAGGAAAAAAAGCCGAGTCTAAAGTATTTTCACATTTGGGGATGTCCAGCTGAGGTAAGACTTTATAGGCTATATGAAAGGAAATTGGACTCCAAAACTGTGGGCAACTATTTCATTGGCTACTCTAAGCGATCAAAGGGCTATAAGTTTTATAATCCCACACTTAGGTTAATTTTTGAAACTGGAACTGCAACATTTTTAAGGATGTTGAGTTTAGAGAGGGGGGGGGGGGGAATAAGGTTAGAGACATTGTCTTTGAGGAAGAATCGGTTTCGATTCCCACTATCGCTTTTGACAATGTGCAGGTTTCTATACCTGTCATTGATCAAGAAGAAATCTGGATCCTCAACCAGACAATGTTGAACAACCCCCCATTCAAAATGAGGTAATTGTTCCTGAGGAACAAACTCAATAACCTCAAGAACAAGTGTCACTAAGGCGATCCACTAGAGAAAGGAGAAGGAGAAATGCTATTCCAGACAATTTTTTTGTATTTCTCTAGGAACATGAGGAAGGCATTGGAATGATGGAAAATGATCCAATCAACTTCCATCAAGCCATGCAGGGTTCAAACTCTCAAAAGTGGATTGATGCCATGAATGAGGAATATAATTCTATGCAAGACAATAAGGTTTGGGAACTTGTCCAATTACCAAAGATGCGAAACCCATTGGTTGTAAATGGATATTTAAAACCAAAAGGGATTCGAAAGGTAATGTGGAGAGGAATAAGGCTCGTCTTGTAGCTAAAGGTTTTACCCAAAAGGAAGTGATTGACTATAAAGAGACTTTCTCTTCGGTTTCAACGAAAGACTCTTTTAGGACAATCATGACACTTGTTGCACATTTTGACCTTGAGCTTTATTAGATGGATGCCAAGATCTTGGAACCCTGTTCACCGGTCACGCAGCGGAAGTAAGGTTTTAAAATATTTTTAATACAGATCATAATCTGTATATGGGACCAGTGAACTTGGGATCATAATTATTTTTCGAAACTAATACATACAATATGTAAACACAGGAAATTGTAATCAATATAATCAGAAGAAGAACATACCAACGTTTGGAGGCTCCTTCACTTTACGGTATGCTCCTGACTGAACCGCTCGATCTTCCTCGCTACCTCCCAGTAGTTAACTGTGACCCTTGTTACCTAAATCGATCTGGCTAGCAAGGGGACCTAATGGACCCACAGTATTTTGAGCTCCAATAATCCTCAGAATCATTAATTAAACTCTTTAATTAATATTCCTTGATTATTAACTCCGGTGTTATTCCATTAAAAACCTGAAGCTGTACTCTCTCAACTGTAGAGGCTTTTACACAGACCGATACAACTCTGTGTCCATCGATATAGCTATTACACATGGTGTGATCCTCCACAGTAGTTCATAATTAGAGCTAGGTCATAATGTCTGTTATACCTCTCTAATTACATATATCCTTTAAGTACCGTTAATTCTATAATGAACAATAAATCATATTTCCTTACGGAATTAGAAAAGCGCTCATATTGTCCAAGCCCCGAATCAACCCTTAAGGGAACTACCATCTACTTTTCACAAGAATGAGTGGATTCCACTATTGTGTACAAACCTTTCCAGCCATAAGCCAAACCGCAATCCCAACATACGGAGTATATTGATCAAGAAATGCATATAACCTCACCCATGGTATATCAAAGATTACGATTTAACCTGAAGGAGTCGATAAGACACTCAGGATTAAGATCACCCATATATAGCCATCGTTAGTTGATATATATGAATCTCATTGGTAAACGGATCTTGATGAGAGATTCATATAGATCATGGCCCAGTCCTATATGATCACATCATACAAGGTGCCTCCATTCCCATATCTCATATGAATGATTTAGGATAGAACCATCGTACATTACGGAATGGACTGCAACTATAGATTAACCACAAGTAAAGTACCCAACTTTATTTGCTATCTATGGACTCTTTAGATTGCACGTCTCTTACTGTATCCATCTGTATATGACACTCATATACACAGTTCGAGATTACATCTAACAATCTTGAATGTTAAATATATGCACAAGTTATAAAATAAACAACATAACAAGAATGAATTGAACTTTTCCTTTTATTTATTTCATAAATCCATTTGCAAATTACATCTTTAGGGCATAAACCCTAACACAAGATGGCGTTTCTCAATGGTGACATTGACGAAACAATTTATATGGTACAACCAGAAAAACTTTGAGTCGGGAGACCCAAAGAATATGGTTTGCAAATTGACAAAAATCATCTATGGACTAAAACAAGCTTCCCGTCAGTGGTACCATAAGTTTCATATACAACGAGACCGTTCTCGGGGTATTCTTGGATTATCACAAAGGAGCTATATCGATACAATGCTCAAAAAGTTTGGCATGCAGGACAACAAACCAGGTGACATCCCTGTCGCTAAGGGAGACAGTTCAGTCTCAATCAGTGCCCTAAAAGTAACCTTGAAGCTAAGGAAATGCTGAAGATTTCCTATGCATCAGCTGTAGGGAGTCTAATGTATGCTCAGGTATGTACGTGTTCGGATATTGCGTACATTGTTGGTATGTTAAGCAGATATTTAAGTAACTCTATAATGGATCATTGGAAAGCAGTCAATCGGTTTATAAGGTATTTGAAGAGAGCAAAATATTACATGCTCACATATATGAGATCAGATCAGTTTGAGATCATAGAGTATTTCGACTCCGATTATGCTGGATGCTAAAACAGTAAGAGATCCATATCAGGCTACATATACCTGTTGGCGGGTGGAGCTATTTCTTGGAGGAGTTCTAAACAGCACTCATAGCTTCTTCCACCATGGCAGTAGAGTTTGTAGCATGCTATGAGGCATCCAATCATGGAATATGGCTGCAGAACTTTGTCACTAGGTTACGCATTCTGAAGGGTGTTGAAAGACCACTCAAACTATATTGTGACAATAAGTCAGCAATGATATATTCTAATAACAACAGGAACTCATCTAGGTCAAAGCATATTGACATTAAGTTCCTAGTTGTGAAAGAAAAAGTTCATAGTGGATATATATCCATAGAGCACATTGGGACAAACTCCATGATAGCGGATCCGCTTACAAAGGGATTACCACCCAAGGTCTTTCATGAGCACACTGCTCATATGGGTGTTATTTTGTGTGAGGATATCACATAATAGTGTGAGTTTGTATAATTTTATATTTTATTGCTCTATATTTTTATTTTGGATATACTTATGCATTTATGTATTTGGATACTATTCTGATCAGAAATAAAGTATTCGGTTAATTACTCTGTTACATTGTGTTAAGTATTGATCTCATTAAGGAATAAAGTAGGACCGGTTGGAATAGACATGTATAGATCACATTGCATGTAATTTCCATGCTACGCATCCATGATTGATCTATGTCGTTTGGTTATTTTGGTATACGTGACCATTGATAGGTTTAGTCACGCTAAATGTGACGAAAACCGCTTTGATCCTATGTCGGCATAATCAATGGACGAGATTGTACGGATATACCCTAAAATTGTGATAGCAAAATTTTGGAGCTTATAAAGTCATACATATTTGTAAAGTTACATATGTGGCCCAGTGAGAGATTGTTAGAAAATTCCATCATATGGGGCCACACATGTGAATATTAAATGTGTTGTGCTATCTCTTGGTTAAGCCTAAATTAAAGTGATATAATTAAGATTTAAAGTATTAAGGCTTAAGGGTATAATTGTCATGGAATTAATGTGTAGATACCAGAGTGCTATTTCTAATTTGTTGAGAGGCCGAATTAGAAATAGCCAACATATAATAATTTGATTATTATATATTTAGGGTTATGGTCCCCAAATTACATGATACTTTTGTTTTCTCTATATCCCCATCAACAGAGCAAAATAGAACACGGTAGGGTTCATAAAGGTCGTGATAATATGGAAGATCACAACCCGTTCACAAATCTCCATCAATGGATTCAAGTACGTTTCCGCTATTAATTCTTTTTTTAATTTTCTCTTGAATTGACATGGGTCAATATTATAGGTATCTAGGGTTTGATTAATCATGATATAGAAACATGTTTAGGTTATTCGGATTAATTATGTGCCTATGCATGTTAGTTTATGTGTTAATCGAAATCCTTACACCTCATTCCCTCCTATTCTTTTTCTTCGTCCTCTTCCTCTTCCTCTGCTTCCTCTTCCTCTTCCTCTTCCTCCTCTTCCTGTTCCTCCTATTCCTATTCCTTTCTTCTTCTTTATTCATTTAAAAAATAGAAAATGAAAAATACTTACCGATGAGTCTAAACTTTTTGACCGTAGTTCAGGATAAGATTGTGCAATTTGTACTTAATAAAAAGAATATACAATTCAAAGATACACAAAATCTCATCGAAATTCCGAAACGGTACATTCTTCTACTTTACTTTAAATTTTAATTTCTTAGATAAATTGAGATTATTAAAATTCTTGTTAGAAATGTCCATATGCTTTCTTGTAAAATAATCAATCTTGAGCTTATAATTAAGATTTGAAAAATGCAAATTGATCAAGGCTTTATTTTATTCCATTTTTAAATCGAAAAGAAAGATATCGTGACATATGTTCTTACATAATATATCAAAAGAGGAAGGCAATATCTTTTTTTTTTGTTTTTTTTTTTGAAATTTTGAAGTTAAGATCAGCAGTTAGTTCTATATCAATGATTGATTATTAACTATTTCGAGTTTATAAGAATATGAATTTTAAATTTTAGGTATCACTTCGATATGGTCTGAAGATTTTTTTTCCTACCTCTGTTTAATTCGATAAAGTTAACTATGCCTGTAACAAGTCTTTTTAATTTTTAGAACAAATTAAACACAATCTGCCTTTAAAAATATTGAAATTTAAATTGGAGTGGTGCTATTGATACACCCACTACCGTACTATTTATAGCTCATTTTTTAAATTATTTAGTATTCTTTTTTTTCTTTACGAAATTACTTAAAAAGACATACAATTTTTATTAAAAAAATATTGTACAAAGTAAAACTTTAAAACCTCACTTTCCTTATTTCAAAACTGTAAGTTCCTCAGTTTTTGATTGGCTCATTTCGTTGACAACCACATTTGGGGATTAATGTGTAAGGGTAGTTTAGGTCATCATTGCTCAAGACCTAACTCAAGCTTCAGAAGGTATATCACTTGCTTAACCTTTTCTGAAGAGTTTTTAGTGCACACACACACTCTCATGCATGTCTTTGATCATCTTTCATGAATGTTTAATTGCCTTAATTGTGTGCCTATTTGCCATAAATCTTGCTTGGGTGTTTGTTGCATTTAGTTTTCCCTTAGAAGAGTTTTTTCCCCTTGACCGCGGTTGGGACCGCTCCCTGTGCATTGCCTCCGCCGCGGTATGCACAACGGTGTTCTCCAGGCGTTGCCAGCTCCTGCCGCGGCCTGTGCACGTTGCATGCACAGCGGTATCCCAAGCGGAGTTTCCCAGTGATGCACTGTTGGCTATACCGAGGTCTGGACATTGCCTGTACCGCGGTTCAGACAGCGGAGATTCCCAGGAGATACACCGCTCGCGATACCGTGGTCTGGACACTTGCCTAGGCCGCAGCACGAGCAGCGGTCATGACGGGAATCAGTTGCCCCTTGTCCAAAACGACACCATTTTGTGTAGGGCACATTATATATATGTTCTCTTCTCTTCTCTTTAGCCTTGTGAGTCTAAGAAGCCATCTTTACTCACCAAGTTTTTCCTTGAGAGAGAATTTGACTCTAAGCGAGAGAAAGCTCCCAAGAATCCATTTTTACTCAACCAATCTTCAATCCATGAGCATCTAGCATCTTCCAAGCATGGTTTCTCTTGTTTGTCATTGACTAGATAATCTCTACATGCCTTAGAATTTCTTGCTCCATTCTTATGACATGAATGCCTAGGTTTAGCAATTATTGTTCATTAAATGTATGTTATTGAGTTTAATTGCATTTATAACGTGTTTGGGTTGTTGATTGTTGGTTGAGATTTATATTTTATGATAGCTAGGGTTTGTGACCATTTTGCCCTTCTAGCTAAATCTTTATGCTTTACATTTAGATATTGTTTAGGACTCATTGATTGCATTTTGTGATTGTATTATAGTCATTGCCATGTTTTATGACAACATGTATTGATTGGCTCTTTGTTTGATAACTAGGATATATTGTTGCATAATTATATCTAGTTAAGTCTTAATGAACATTCATTTAGACATTGATATCTAGGAATTGTACTTAGTGATATTATTTAATTCCTAGATAAGCATTTAGTGTTGCCTAGCATTACTTGCATGTTTGAATATTTTATCATATTCACTTAGGTTGTGTTTGACTCTTCATTGAGGTTAAGTCTTGTGACTAAGTGTTTAGGGCACAAGCAAATAGATCAAGAATCACTATTAAGGTCGTTGGGTAGAGTGAAATGGTTAGTAACTGGAGGGTGTGACGGGAGGTCAACTTAGGTTGTAAACTTTCATTCAATAGTGGATTTGAGGATCTAGTGTGGGGCACATATCAGCATGTGGTTTTTCCCATTTGGAGGGTTTCCACGTAAATATTTTGTGTTGTTATTGTTTTAAGCATAATTGATTTTATTGAATGCTTGTTTACTCCGAGTAATTTTTGTTAATGTTGACTAATCGAAAAATCGATAATTGATTCAATTAAAACCTATCCCCCCTCCCATCTAGGTTATAGACACACACGTTTTAAGGAACTTTCAAAAACCTTAAAGACATATATTATTTTCTTTTAGATCTTGATCTCATGTTTACCATAATTAGTATTTATTGATTTTATTGTTTCATGTACATGTTTGTTTTATTTGCTTTACAAATTCGATCCATATTTGCTACTTTTTTTTCTCTCGATTTAATTTCTTTCATATCTTCTATGTACACCTGATTTTATTTTGGATCTTCCAAAGTTACTATAATGTTATTTACAAAAAAAAAAAACAACGAAATCGTACCAAGAATCACAACCAAAAAAATATATTCTCTAACAAAACGAAATCACACCAAAACTTTAACTCAATCGCTCAAAAAAAATATTCAAACGATTAATATCATATTCACAATCTACCATCAACAATCCAATCGACTACAAAAAAATGGCATTTAATAAAGATGATTTTGCCTTGAAATAGAAGAAAAAACAAGTCATGCGAATAAATATGAGAAAACTATATATGCAGATAAGAGATGTTGTGTATTTTTTTTTTTTTTTGAAAATGATATGGGGTGTATTAAGTTTTAAAATAAGTAAAAGGATAGTCCTGAAAATAAATCAAATAATTAATTAAATCAAATAATTTTATATATAATTAAATCAAATTTTTAAAAAGTGAGGCATGAATAGTTCAGCAGTTGGGGTGCCAATAACACCACTCATTAAATTGATCTCATACTGTTAGTTTTAACCGTTGAATGTATTTTAACAGCAAAAGTCCATTTTACCTTTGTTATAATAAAAGAAATGATTAAAATACCCTTAAAATAAACATTATGTATAAAAGGAAATACTGCACTAAAGCACCCTAACGTTTGCTAAAATTTCAACTAGATCGTACTTTTACAAAAATGACAAATTAGTACCATTGACCAACGGTCGACCGTTAGAATTAATTGTCTACCAGCCAAATAATATGAGAGTAATGCTAGATATCACACCTAAAATCATAATTCTTCCATCACAATATATGTGGCAGTTGATGTGTCAATTGGTGAGTTAATATATAGATAAGTGAGACAAATCATTATTAATGTGTATCCACTTACCAATTGACACCTCAGCTGCCACATGTGTTGTGATGGAAGAATTGTGATTTTATGTGTAATATCTAACATTACTCATAATACGAAATGATAAAATTTACCCCAAGCAACATACTTTTTATTTTTTTATTTAAAAAAGTTTATGATAGAGTCAACTCCTCTATTAGTAATCAAACTATATTGGAAACCAGGAGCTTCATTGAAGGAGATCCCAAAACAAAACCTCACAAAAAAATCTTTTTCACAAAGCCTCCCCTCTTGATTCGGATATGCCATTTTCCCACCTCTTCAGATTCATCACATATAAAGCTTCTTCTCCATCTGTGATGTTCAAGCTCCAGTAATGGAGTTTGATTCTCCATTTGATAGAGTTTTGAGGAGGAGATCTAGAAAAAAACAAATTATAGTTTGATTACTAATAGAGGAGTTGACAAATTATAGTTTGATTACTAATAGACCATCACTGATATATCTGCGGTTGACCATCACAGATGGAGATGGAGCATCAACTGATGGGGATGGGCTATTTCTATGATCGACAATCATAGATAGAAATGGAGTTTTATCTACGATGGTTCGTCGTATATGAAGATGGACCATCGTTGATGAAGGAGCTCTATTGGTGATAACCGTTGACCACTAATGATAAGGTATGTCCATGTAATTATGAGCAAAAGTTAAATATGCATGCAATTAGGTCAAAAATTAGGATATGTTAATGCAATTTACGAAAACAGAGATAGTGGAAACACGTTAAAATAGTGGGTGTGATGTGTGTGAACCATGAATGATGGAAAAAGTCCCTATAAGAAGCAATTCTTTAATAATACTAGCTTTTTGTTTTTTGTGAATTGGAAGATTTTGTTTTGGTTCTCCTTTCGGTATCTCTAGTCCTTTTTATTATTATCTATTTTACTTAGATTTTTTTATTTATTTATGAGAGAGATCGGTCGGAGAGAGAAAGAAAGAAGGGAAGAAGAAGATATTGAGAAGACATTTAAGATTGGAGAGCATGGAGTATATGCCAGTAGGAGGAAAGTGGCTGTGAGAGTGAGTCTATAAAAGTGTGTGAACAACAACCAATCTTGTAGAATAAGTTCTTTGTTGATTGAGTTGAATTAAAATGAAATGGATCAACCTTTATATAGGTTGTAATCATGACAAACCATTACTAACCACAACTGCTAACCACAAACCACAAACAACATTTAACAATTAACAACTACTAACATTATTAGCACACAGCTCCCAACTACTAACCACTAACAACTTGGTTTAATCCTACATAGCTCCCCTTAAACCAAGTTTTCCATAACTCATCATGCCCAAAGATTTCTTCATTCTTAGAAATGAATCAACCTTGAACGGCTTCGTGAATATGTCTGCAACCTGCTCCTCAGAACGGCAGTACTCAATCACGATCTCGTTGTCTTTCACCAAGTCTCGAATGAAATGAAACTTGATGTCAATATGCTTACTTCTACCATGAAAAACTGGATTCTTTGTCAGTGAAATGGTAGACTTGTTATCGCAGTAGATCATTGTAGAAGCCTCTTGTTGATGCTTCAAGTCACAAAGCATACGATGCAGCCACACAGCCTGCGTAGCACCACTAGCAACTGCAATATACTCGGCTTCCATAGTCGATAAAGCAACCACCTGCTGCTTTTTCGATGACCAAGAAAATACTATGGAACCCAGATGGAAAGCATATCCGGAAGTACTTTTCCTCTTCTCTATATCACCTGCCCAGTCTCTATCTGCGTATCCCACAAGTTTAATCTTATCAGCAGAAGAGTAAAAGATACCATCATCTAATGTACCTTTCACATATCGTAAAATAGGCTTTTCCTGCAAGTGAGACTGCCTCGGAGAATCCATAAACCTGTTGATAAGCCCAACTCCATATGCAATGTCAGGTCTGGTAGAAGTTAAGTATCTTAAACTTCCTACTAGCCTCTGAAAGATGGTAGTATCAACCAGCTCACCTAACGCATCTTTCACTAACTTCAATCTCTATTCAACAAGAGTAAAAATCGGCTTACATCCTTCCATCTTGAATTTCTTCAACACATCACCGGCATACTTCTTTTGACATAAGAATATGCCATCATCCGTCTGACTCACCTCAATGCCGAGGAAGTAAGACATCAACCATAAATCTGTCATCTCAAAATGACCAATCATTGCTTTCTTGAACTCTGTAATCATATCAGAGTTATTGCCGGTAATAATCAAATCATCAACACACAGACACATAATGAGAATATCTCCCTGTGGATTTGACTTGATGTACAGAGTGTGCACGTAGGGACATCTCTGAAACTCATGTTGAATAAAGTATGTGTCAATGCATGTATACCATGCCCTGGGTGTCTGCTTCAACCCATATAAGGCCTTCTTCAACTTGTAGACCTTCTTTTCTTGCCCCATTTTTAAAAAACCTATCGGCTGATGAATGTAGACTTCTTCCTCTATCTCACCATTTAAGAATGCCAATTTTACATCCATCTGGAAGATTCTCCATCAATTCTGTGCAGCAAGATACACAATCAAGCGAACGGTGTCAAGTCTGCCAACTGGTGCAAAAACCTCAAAATAATCAATCCCTGGTTTCTGCTTATAGCCTTTTACAACCAGACGTGCTTTATAACGCTCCACCTCACCGTTTGGCTTGTATTTTGTCTTGTACACCCATTTAACACCAATAAGCTGCTTACCATGAGGCAAATCAGTAATCTCCCATGTATTATTTTTCTCAATTGCACCTATCTCCTCATCCATTGCTTTTATCCAGCAATCATCTCGAGCTGCATCTTCATATATGATAGGATCACAATCTGTAAATAGTGCAAAATTCACTAACTCTTCGTCAGTTAGATCGTCGTCATTACTGAGAACATAATCCTACAAACGAGCTGGCAAAACTCATTGGCGTTGTGGACGACTAGAAGATTCTGCTAGATGTGGTGTTACACCATGTGGTGGTGTCACTGGGTTAGGTTCCTCCTGACCAATCTCTTCCATATCAACATTAACGTCTGAAGAGCTCCCCTTACCACTATACCAATCCCAACAGCCTTGCTTATCAAAGGTAACATCTCGACTGATAATTACCTTCCTGTATACTGGATTATACAACTTGTATCCTTTTGTCATCTGACTGTAGCCGAGGAAAATGCACTTCTCTGCCTTGTCATCAAGCTTCTTCCTCAAAATGTCAGGTACATGAGCATAACAAATACAACTGAACACTCGTAGATGTCCAATACTGGGTTTACGTCGAGTCCAAGCTTCCTGTGGAGTCTTTCCGAGAACACTTCTAGTAGGGCACCTGTTCAACAAATAGAACGCACAAACAATTGCATCACCCCAAAAACCTTTGGGTAAATTCTTCAAGTGCAACATACACCTGACCATATCCATGACCGTTTTATTCTTCCTTTCAGCTACTCTGTTTTGCTGGGGTGTGTAACTGGATGTCATTTGATGGTTAATGCCATGCTTCTGCAAGAATCCATCACATACAATATATTTCGTGCCTTTATTTGTTCTCAAAGTCTTGATAGGTCTTCCACACTACTTCTCAACATTCGCCTTAAATCTTTTAAAGGCATCACAAGCATCTGACTTCTGCTGCAAGAAATACACCCAAGCTTTCCTGCTAAAGTCATCAATAAAGGTAATAAAATACCTGGAATTCCCATTTGATGGAACCTCCACTGAGCATAAATCTGAATGCACCAGCTCCAAGGGTTTACTGGCTCTCTATGCTTTTCCTATGGGAAACGGATCTCTGTGCTTATTTCCCAAGACACAAGTCTCGCAAAATTTATCTGAGGAATTAATGGAAGGTAATCCTGAAACCATCTTCCTAGATGCTAGCTGTTTCAGACTTCCAAAATTCACATGGCCAAACCGCATGTGTCATAAACAATTCTCATCACAAATTACTGAACTAAAGCAAGTTAAACTATCACAGTTAATAAGCAGCGAAAACAAACAGTTTTGTGACATTCTTACATTTGCTATTAGCCCCTTTTGTGCACTACTGATGGTGCAAATTCCTTCATGGATCCGTATGTCATATCCTTTCTCCTAAAGATGTCCCACATTCAATAAGTTTTTGTGCAGATTTATGACAAACAGTACATCTGAGATGGCATTCTAAGACCTGTCCTTTAAAGTGATAGATATTTTACCTTTCCCCATCACTAGCACCGTTGTGTCATTCCCAAACTTCACTGATAAAGTAAAGGATTCATCTAACTGAGTGAACATCTTCTTCTCACGACACATGTGGTTGCTGCAGCCCGAATCCAGAAACCATTTGATATTGGCTCTATCTTCTGCCATGTTGCATGCTAGCAACAATGTTTCTGAATGATCGTCATTTTCTGCAACATTTGCTTGGAAATCTTGCTTTCTAGATCTGCATTCAGCCCTGTACTGGCCAAATTTTTTGCAATTAAAACACTGAATCTGAGATTTATTCTTCCGATAAGTGTTATTGCTTCCTCTGCCCATTTCCTGTCTAGAACTGGAAGCACCTCCATTTATATTCTACGAGTTCTGACCCCACTGTTTTGACTTAGAATTCGTCTGAGTCTCGTCTTTGTCTTTCTTAAGACTTAACTGGCTTTGTAAAGCCTCCTCCACCTCAATTTCTGACTTCTCATCCAGACGTTGTTCATGGGCCTGGAGTGAGCCCATCAACTCATCCAACGTCATCGTCTCGAGATCTTTAGACTCCTCTATGGCAGTCACCTTGTACTCAAACTTTGAATTCAGTGTTCTGAGAATCTTCTCCATAATCTGAACATCTGAAATCTTTTCACCATTGGACTTCATCTGATTAACAAGTACCAATGTCCACGAGAAATAATCTGCCACCTTCTCTGTTTTCGTCATTTGAAAAAGCTCCAACTGCCTCCGCATAGTTTACAGACGAACTTTCTTTACTCTTTCAACTCATCTGTACGTATTCATCGTAATATCCCATGCTCCTTTTGCTGAAGTTGCATGTGCAATTTTTCAAAAATTATCGGATCCAGCGACTGGTTGATGAAAAACCTCGCCTTCAGATCCTTCCGAGTTGCTGCAGCATCTGTTGAATCGATAATGTCATAGGACACAACAGTCCACAACTCTTGGTATTCGAACAAAAGTTGCATCTGGACCCTCCAATACTCAAAATTTGTTTTTCCATCAAATTTAGGTATTTATGGCTGAATTGTATTATTTCCATTGTTGGAGTTAGCCATTTGTAAATTTACCAAAGAGGGATATATTTGTAAATTTACCAAATAGGGTTATTATTTGAGATTTACCAGAGAGGGATTTATTTGTAATTTACCATAGAGGGGTATTACTTGAAATTCAACAAATAATATATATATATATATATATATATATATATATATATATATATATATATATATATTTGGTCACGTGAACAGACCAAATTAAACACCCAATCACGCCAACTCTCTGTTTCTCCTTCCAACGCTCTCAGTTTTCTTTTCTTCCAAAATTTCCTTAAAAGAAAATTCTTCTCTCTTCTCCGGTGACTTTTCCGGTCAAGTTTCGACTCGGTCTTGCTCTAGCAAGGATGACCAATAACTTCGGCTTATCAACGGCGGTCAACTCGTCTGAAACGGCGATGAAAAACGAAATGTTGCGAAATTGAAATTCCTCCGATTCGCCGTCAATGGTGTCGGATCTGGACTCCGGTCACTTGGGTTTTGATCACGGTTGTCTTCTGAAGATTTTGGTGGTGGTGGTGGTGGTGACAACCCACTCTCCCGGCGGTCGGCAGCTCGTGGTGGTGGCGACTGAGAAAGCAACATTGCTGTGTTTTTTTTTTTTTTACTGAACCTTCTTCGTCTGGTTAAAAAAAAAATTGCCTCTGAACCTCTCTTGGTTCAAATTTGGCACCGGTCAGTTTTTCCGGCTATCCGATTCCCAACTGGAATCTAGCTCAGATCCCTCCCTCACAGTCTATCTCTCACACTCACAGCCTTTACCACTAACACACTTCAAGCTTCTACCAAATGTGAACAACAACCAATCTTGTAGAATAAGTTTTTTGTTGATTGAATTGAATTAAAATAAAATGGATCAAAAACAACAAACAACATTTAACAACTAACAACTACTAACATTATTAGCACACAGTTCTCAACTGCTAACCATTAACAATTTGGTTATAAAGTGAGAGACTAGAAAATAGAATGGGAAAGTACTGTGCATTGGGGATTTTTCTTTTTCTTTTATATATCGGTTTTGGTTCAAACCGGCTTTACAAAATCAAAACTAAATTTGATTTCTTTTCTTAAATTTAAAGCGGTTTGAACCGAAATTGATTGGTAAACGGAATTAAACTGTACTTTTCAGTTCGATTATGATTCGATTCAGTTCCTGTTTTAATGACCACCCTGCTGATTTGTTCTGCAGTTTCTTCTAAACTTTTCACATATCAAAATTTGTTCGCTATTAAATAGAGAAACATAGACAGTAAAAGAGAAGATACTTGAATATTTTCAACACACCATAAAAGCTTTAATGCAAGGCAGCTTATATTTGTTCTCTTCTCCTAGTACAGGAGGTGCAACAATTTATTCTAATATTATTATCAACACACACCACATATAAAATTGAAAACACACGTACCACACCATATGTAAAAACTTAAACAAGCTAGCTGAATCGAGAAGTACTAGCACTTATGGCTCTCGATCAAGCTTATATATAGTATAATTATATCATAATCATGCGGCCTTGACAAGATGTTCATCAATATCTCTGATAAGAGCAGCCACAAAATCCAGGTACTGGGAAGGAGGTTCATCGGCTTCTTTGTGTTTTTCATACTCGAGAGTCAGTTTCACCAACCCTCCTTCATCCTTGTTAATCACCTGAAAGATTCCTTTGTATTTCTTGAATTTTTCCAGGGCATGACCTCCCACTCCATCCATAATAATGCATTTATCTTTATCATCGAAGTGTATCCTCTCCTTGAAAACCTCAGTCTTTCCATCTTTATACACGTAACAAACAAATGCATGACATGAATTAATGACATCCAGATTCATCCAAACAGTTGATAATTAATAGAGCAAATTTAATAATACACAAGTTGCCTGATTACCTATGGTATATTTCCAGAGCTTGATAGATCCTGGAGTTTCCCAGTCACCTTCATGAAGGTCAACTGCCTGAATTCTGCTGG
Source organism: Dipteronia dyeriana (assembly GCA_032871835.1). NCBI lineage: Eukaryota > Viridiplantae > Streptophyta > Magnoliopsida > Sapindales > Sapindaceae > Dipteronia > Dipteronia dyeriana. Next base: position 55,598,742 of record CM065303.1, on the reverse strand, counting down.
AGGCAGTAGGCATTTGGTGAACTTGATTGCTGAAGATTTTGTAGAACTCATCACCGGACGCCTTCAGCTCTACATCAACCTCGAGTTTACCAGCTAGATCCATATTCTTCTTTTTCTTACTAGGTACAACGAAAGTTTTGATTTGGAAAAATGCAAGTTAAGGTTGGACTTGGAGAAAACTTTGCTCACTGCGTGGTCTTTATATTCTGCTTCCCAATAGTTCAATTTCTGTTATTTAAAGCGTAACTTACAGTCTACAGTTAATCTTCATCAAATATAATTGGATCTATTCACTGAAAATGTATGCAAGGTTCAAGTGGACGGAATATTATGTTTTTAAATATTCAAAATTTTATAAGGTTAGACGATACATATACCATATGAATACGGGTATATATACTCTCAATCTAAAAGAAAGTTTTCTACACATATTTTAAAGAATGCGTATGGTGGGATTACCGATATGGAAAGGGCTGATGTGCGTGTACACGTTTTTCTTGTTGATTGCTAACTTTAGTGATGTTTTCGGATTTTGGTTGTTAATTAGATTATTATTTTTTTACCAAAAAGTTATATAAAACAACGGAATTAGGTTATTAAGTCGTTGAAACAGTAATTCAAGATCGAATAAATAATATGCAATCATATAAAAGAGAACAATTTGATTTGATTTGACGTAAACACGTCTCCCCTTACAACTCAGATGAGGTGAAGGAAAATGAAAAATATTTCATTAACGGAGAGAAATATGATGGTGGATGAACAGAGAGTCTCATCAAGCCAAACTTGTCCATTTAATGAATGATGAACTTTAATTATTTCCTTCTGGTAGAATAGAAGAGCAAGCAGTCTGGATGTCCACCTTTTGATTTTTTTTTTTTTTTGTCTTTTGTTAATCTCCATCGTCCATTTTAAAAATGGATGGCAGAGATCACTTTGAAAAAAAAAAAAAAAATTCTTTTTTCAATTTTTGATTTTATGTTTTGTTTAATTTTTTATTCACTTTTTAGTTTTTAAATGGATTTTCGTATTTACAATAGATAGAGGGTGGAAATCTAAATTCATTTTGTTAGTAGTACTAGAGGCATTTAAGATGGCGTTTGTGCTTTTTATTTGAAAACCAATTAGGTCTTGAGTTATCTAAAATCTTAATAGTGATTAAAATATGTTTGAGCTAAAGACAACCGGTATCAAAAGAGAGAGGATTTAGATCATCTTCTTACTTTATATTGTTTTCATATTGTTATTTTCTAAATTAATGGTATTGATTAATTTTATTTTTAATAATAGAAATAATTCTGATTATTGAATTACTTTATTTGATACGTGACAATATATTATAGAGTGGGACAATAGAGTTGAGGAAAGGATCTAGATTTTTGTTTTTTTGTTTGAATGAGATGTATTCCTCTTAGTTTATATATATTTAGACCATCTGAAATAAAAATATTTATTTCTGAATTTCTAAATAGTATCATATCAGCATTTCTATTTATTACGGATCCATTTTTAATTTTTTTTAGAGAAATACATATTCACATCAACAGTGCAATCATATAAAGTCAAATATATATCAGCTTTATGACCAATCATAATAAAACAATTATTATATTCTCTTTTCTATTTTATTTTACAATTAAATGAGCTTTAATATTATTGGTGGAAAGAGCTAGAAATCCTAATCAACATTTCTGGGAGAGTTTCTACGATTAAAAATCAACTCCATATTCTCAAACTTTTTGTTTGCCACATCTTCTCCATATTGAAGTTAGATAATTACATTAGAGAGAGTTTTTTTTTTAATTTTTTAACTATCTATCTTATGTGACAATCGATTTTCTCTAAATATATATTTATCTTGGAGATCATCTTATATATAATATAATATGATGTACTTATTTGACAAGACTCAACTGCCAAATCAATCCTCTGCAAGATTTGACCATAATCCCTTGATGCATGCCCAAATACTTGCTCGACAATTGTATATATTATCATGTTCCCTGTCTTGATTTTGGATTAAATTAAATCCCTTGATTAATGCTATGTAAATGAGTATATAAAAGAATGAAAGGTTCTCCCTATGTCTCTACCGCTCTCATGCGCGCAGTAAAGTAGCATTCAATTTTTTGGATTTAATTCGAAATATTTTTGGTGTAGTTGCTGCTTGCATTTGTAAATTCAACACCAGAAATTCAAACAATGATGATTGTAAAGCTAAAAATACAGCTGGGGAAACAAAGTTAGCTGCTGAAAAGGTCTTCATTCCCATTTTCAGTGACAGAAGCAGAGCACATTTGGCTGCTCTCATTTCTGCTTATAAATATATGTTTGGAAAACCACTAGAAAAGGTTCATTGATTTCCACAACGCTGTCATTAATTAGTTATCTTCAATATATATGTTGCTTAAACAATGTCCACACAATGCAGACAATAAGAAAGAAAACATCTGGAAATTTTGAGTACAGTCTTTAATTTAGTCATTCTAAGATGTGCAGATAATTCTTCAATGTACTTTGCCAAGGTAGCATTCTGTCCTCATGCAAAAATTATATGCCTATTGTTTGTTTGATTTATATATATATATATTTTTTAATAATACTATAATTCAGGATTTGAGAAAAGAGGGACAACCTCGAACCCATAACCTCATGGTATAGGTGTGAGGGGTATACAATAAATAATTTTTGGTTGCAGTGGTTTTCCTAGTATGTCATATGTATGAGTTTTGCAAGTATTGCAAAGGGGATGAGTGGGTTTGGGAACAGATGACTCTACACTCATCTGGATAGTTGCTATAAGGGCTGAGCTTGATAAGCGCCGGCCATTATAGGATCTTTCTGCGTTTTCTTCTCGGTACGAACTATTAACCCAGTGATAAAAGATATATTATTGAAGATATTATTAAATATTTTAGATTTTAATAATATTCATATAGTTAATATATATATTATGTTATTTTCATTTATTATATATTTCATTAGGTGGTAAATTATTTTATGATTTGATTTTAGTAAATCAAATCTAATTTTCTTATTAGACATGTTTCTTTTTAATTATTTTATGATTTGATTTTGTTAAATCAAATCTAATTTTCTTATTACATAGACTTCTTTTTTAGTATAAATAAAAACTATTGTAGCCCTTTAATGCAGTTAATTGATTATTAAATAAAAAAAACTAGAGATTGTTCTCTATTTATTCTATTTTCGATACAATATTTGATAGGGTCAACGAATTTGAATCTTATTATTGTGTTATCCATGCATGGGTCAAAAGAATAATAGTAGGCTGCTTCTCAAATTGTTCATACTACATCAGTTTGATATCAAAGTCTAGTTCGCTCGGGCGACATCAACATGACGCCAAAGAGACGTCCACCAAACCAGATCCCTGTGGATGAAGCCTAAAAACGTGACTGTATCCACATTTAGAGCAACAAGTTACGCAGTTAATGGAACAGATTGGTATGATATTAGCCAACCATTGCAGGTCTAGAATTTGAACCCTAATTCAGATAGATTTGGCGAAATTGGCAAAGACATTTTTGAGAAAAGTAACACTACAATTCAAATTTTGTAGATTGTTTTTACGGTGGGACATAAGATTCAGATGCAATTTTCGTCGATTTCGATAAGCTACCAATCTTCGAAGAGTAGGTGTTCTAGAAAGAGCATAAGATAAACTCCAATTTTGTGGATTGTTTTTATGATTACTTGGTTCACCATTCCACATCATCTCTCATTCATTTGTTTCTCAAAACATTAATGATTGATGTTTTTGTTTTGAGTTATTGGATTGATTGGATGAATAGTGGGACGAAAATTGGGAAATTTACAATTTGTCATTGACATTAATCTTGTGGATTGGCATGCATGTTCGTGGAATTAAAGATGTCAAAATTTGAGGACGAATTTTCTCCACCATTAAAAGATTTATGTAGGAAATATTATTAAAGATATTATTGATGTTATTAGATTTTAAAAATATTATTATAATTAATACAGATTATTTTTTTCCATTTATTATATATATAATTAAGCAGTATTTTTTTATATATAATTTGATTTTCATAAATCAAATCTACCTTTCTTATTAGATAGGTTTCTTTTTAATTATTTTATGATTTGATTTCTAATTTCCTTATTTGATAGTGTTGACGTTGATTTTTGGTACGTCTAGTCAACAACAACATGTTGGTAGTTCGACGCCTGGATCAATCGATGTGGTGTGATCATAATGTCTTTCTGATATGTCTACGAGTGGATGAAATACCTAACAGATAAAAGAAAAGAATAAAGAACAATAAGAGACCATGATTTGTAGGTGGAAAACCTAAAACAGGGAAAAAACCATGGTCGTCATACCCTGACAGAGAAAGAGAAATATGTTCATTATGTAAATTTTGTTACAAACTTACAATTTACAAGCGATGTTGCGCTTGTGGTGCCTCTCCCTTTCTTTGCTTAATACATGTGTTGATATAGGGATTATGGATGCTGCCCTAGTTTTTGGCGTGCAAACAGAGATTATGATTAGGCGAGATCCTGGAAAGATCGTATCTAGGCAAGATTCTGAGTGAATTGAATCTTCGTGCATTTATGATGCAAGGATCTTCATTCCTTATAGGAGTTATCGTATTTACTTTTGATTTGTCAACTGCTTTATTGTTTGTAATTGTCTTGCCTAATATAAGGCTGGATTTTATGGAAGACATGCTGGAATCCAATCTTGTAATGATATTGAAGATATCTTCTATATGCTTTGTGGGTTGTGAGCTTTTGTCTGTTCGCCATTTGGGGATGCTTCGGCTAGCTGGTTTCTTTGATGGGCAACTTACTCTTTGTTTCCCAACTCGTTGCAACCACACATGGCTTGTTGAGCTGACGTGACATAATGTTTTGAAAATTTGTTTCCAAGAATTCTAGGCTCATTGCTGACGTGCCAAATCAAATAAAAACTATCCCAAGTAGATATGTTTATTTTTTAGTATGAATAAGAGCAATTGTAGCTCTTACAGACATTTAAAGCTTGTTTGATTGTGGTTTTGAAAAACCTCTATTAGTAAAAGATCAATTTGTAGTAGATGTATTAGAAAAAAAAAATAGTTGTTTGGTTGTTAGATTTTTTTTTTTAGATCTATTTGAAGAAACACCTCCCCAAAAGCTTTTGCCTAGAAAGGGTTTAAACTTTACTAGCATCAACTCAATTTAAAATAGACAATCTTAAAAGCTCAACCAAACAATTCTAAAAAATTCAAATAGACGTTTGCAAACTTTTTAAGACAGTAAAAAGCTCAATCAAACTAACACTTAATTGATTATTGAATGAAAAAAAAATAGAGATTGTTATCTATTTATTCCATTTTCGGTACCTTTGTGAGGTCAACGAATTTGAAACATATTATCCTGATATCTATACGCGGATCAACATAATAATAGTAAATTGCTTTTTGAGTTGTTCGTGTGAGCTTTTCTCATAGAAGCTTCCACCACATCACCTTTATAGTTCTCCCCAAAATATGTAGAAAAAGGATTTTAAATATGTGTTCTTACTATACGAAATTACATTGATTTAAAATCTTATTTTAAAGAATATATGATTCTTTATTGATTTGAACTTATATCGTTTAATATGCAAACAAGATGCAATATGTTAATCTTATAGAAGTAAAAATAAAGAAAAAATATAATTTTATTATGACTCGAAGTTCATTTATGATTAAAAGTTAATTATTGGCCATAATATGGTAAAATAATATGGAAAATAATTTTGAGTGATATTGGAAACTAACCTATTGGGGAGATTCAAATTCAAGGAGGGAAAACTAGATTTGGAAATGGGTCGTGTTATTGTGAATTCGTGTGATATCGTGTTCATGTAGTGTTAAAATCGTTTCACTGGAACATCTGCTAGCTTAATTGGTTTAAATATGGAAATCCAAAACCATTTGTTAAATTAACGGGTAATTTGACTTGATCCATTGTTGTGGTTTAAATTAATGGGAAAGTTGAAATTTACTGGGCATTGACTGTAGGGTTAGGGTTGGAATACAGTGATATAATTAATTTATATTTGTATAGTTTTTAATTTAGAAATTGGAAAAAAGTAGGAACTTTTTTCTCTTTCAATAAAACAGTTATTTAGGACTTTTTCCCTCTTTCAAAAAAAAAGAAAAAAAAATGGAAGTCTTTTTAAAATTAATTATTAAGATATATCCTAACCATAATTACTAGGGATGGTTAAAAAATCAATAAACCGAACCGAACCGATTCAATCAGATTTTTTTTCCAGTTTTCTTATGTTGATCGGTTCAACTCTGTTCATTTTTATTATGGTTCGATTTCTGGTTAGCTATTATACATATGTTAAACAATTATACACATAATATGGAATAAAAAACAATCTAAAAGTAATAATTATATTTGAACATATATGATAATGATCTTCATCTTTGATTATAAACAACCTTCATTTTTCTAAGAAAAGAAAATTTTTTTTTTATTCAAAAAATTAAAAAGACATCAGGGAAACCCACACAAAACACTCTATAATATATATATATATATATATATATATATATATATATATTATATATAATATAAATACATCACCGTAATTTTATAATAAAGTATCGATATTAAACACCAATATGAACAGTGATTAGAGTTCTTTTTTATTTGGGGTATTTTTTATTTTTAAAGCTATTTAAAATAAGCAATATATTAAAATAAAGATTTCTATACCATGTGTAATTTTGATAAAATTGGAAATATGTTATATATGAAGGGATAGTATCGGAAGAAAAGATTTTAGATTGCATTTAATGCAATTCAGTGATTTGTAATTAAGTTAAAAGTCAGGAATTTTTACTTTTTATTTTAAGTTATTTTTTAGGATTTTTAAATTGTTTGACCATTTAAAAAAACAAACAATCAAAATAACTTAATAATTATGATTTAGACCTATTAAGTTTTAAGTGGAAAAAATAAACGACCCCAAAGTCTTCATCAATCTTTGATTCAAACATAGATCCATATGTACCAATCTTCTTAATTCCATAAAATAACAAATTGAAACAAAAATCTTTATCCATCCAAATCAAAACACGCCTCTTGTTCAGTCAAGCTACATTTCTAACTTTAACAACTAATAATCGGGTTAATGATAGGTATGTTTTGAATTGAATGTGTGTGAGTTGTATCTCTTCTCAGAGAGGGTTTTTTGCTTCGACTCAAATGCAGTATGCCGATGATGTTCTAATCTTTTCTAGAGGTATGATGAGAAATATGAAGGCTATTAGGCATACTTTTGATATATATGACAGTCTTTCAGGTTAAAATGTGAATTGAAATAAACCTTATATTTATTTCGGCTATTCCATTTCTCCTCATCATTTCGGGAAGTTACAATCTCTGATTGGTATGCAAATTGGACATCTGCTTTTCACTTATCAGTGTGTTTCACTTTTCTAGGGTAGACCTACTATGGTTATGATAAAGCCGGTCTCTAATAAAATCCTTTTGAAAGTTTGTGAGTTGGAAAGGAAAAGCTCTTTCTTTGGTTGGTCAAGCTACTTTGATTAAATCGGTTATTACTGGGTCTTTTGTTCATTTTTTAAGATCTATAAATAACAGGTTTCATTGCTGAATTTCATTAACCTTAAAATCAAAATTTTTATGTAGTCGGGCGCTTGTGAGGATTCCAAGCCAATCTGGGTTTCTTGGGATGCTTATTAATGTCTTTATTCTCAGGGTGGTTTGGGTTTGAAGGATCTTCAGTTATTGAATTCCTCCTTACGAAAGAAGTTCACTTGGAAATTAATGACTTTTGAAGGTTTTGTTTATTCTTTTCTTTGAGATTGTTATCTTAAGCAGTTTCAGAAGCCTTTTAAGGATATGTCTCTTCGAGTCCATTTGGAAGAGCTTCTTTGAATAGATATTTCAAAGTAGAGCTTTTAATAGGAAGTTGTTGATCATTTGGTTGTCAATTAGAAAAAAAAAATAATTGGTAGGATTACTAAAATATTCAAAAACTATTTTAAAAGATAGGGTTATAATATAGACATTTTAGTGTTATTAAAAATGCCGAAAAAGATCTAATTGAAAATGTTTAAAATTTGAACTTCTCCAAGTAAACATAAAACAAATTTTTTAATCATCCAAAAACTATACTGAATGAGAACCAAACGATACAAAAAGATTTTAAGAAAGTTTTTTTAATTAAAAAAGCTCTTTTAGCTATTGGAGAAGCTCTTCCAAACAGACACTTCTTCCATTTTGTCCTTTATTTGGCCTCATTATTTGGATATATACAAAGAGGGTCTCTAGCTTATTGGGGTTAACTCTCAATGAGATTTCTTGTGTGACAATTGGTTGGGGGTGTCGATTTTAGAGATCTTAGGTACTCTGGATTATTTGGCTACATCCCATTGTGCTAAAGTTCCTGATTTTATTTTTTATGGTAGTTGGGTTCTTTAGAAGGATTTTAAGGTTTAGTATCTGGATATATATCTCAGGATTGAACCAATTATGATTTCTCTTGTTGAAGATTCTCATGTTTCATCTGTTTCTAGAGATGACTCGGTTTCTTATAAGGCTACTTATTATGAGATGGTTCAGGAGATTCCTCAAGTCTTTTGGTAGAAGGATATTTAGTCTAATTTTATTCATTTTTCACGGTTAGCTTTGTTTTGGCATCCGTGATTAATAGACTTCCCACGGAGGATCGTTCGTTTAAAACAGGATTTCAAATAGCTTCATGTTGCAGCATTTGTGGTAGCAGTAATAAGTCAGTTGAGTATTGTTTTTTCTCCATTGCCCCTTGGCTGGTTTTTGTTGGGCGGATTTTTTTTTTTTTAGCTTTTCAACCTCGATTTTCTGCTGATTTTTAGAAAGGTTTATTTTTGAAAGCCATGGTGGTTTCATTTAGTAACCAGATCTGCCTATTATAAAAGAACACTTTTCATGTAGTGGTGTAAAGTGTGTGGTTTACTCACCACCGGAAAGTCTTTGATGATGAGCTTGTTGATCTCCAGTATGCTTTGTCTCTGGCCCGGTGTGCGGTTTCTAATGCAAACCGTTTAGGGATTGGGTGTATGCGTAATAGTGTGAATGATCTCTTGATGATCATACATTTTGGTCTCCGCGGTAGCCCTCCCAGTATGCCTTTCATCAAGATTGGTTTCATCACCCCTTTTCTAGGTTTGGTCAAGATTAATACGGAAGAGGCTGCTTTAGATTCTCATGGTGTTGGGGGTTACAGAGTTGTGTTTTGCAATTACCAATCATTTGTTAAAGGTTGTTTTGTTGCGCCACTTGTTTAGGTGTTTACTTTTGAGACTGAATTACTTTGATGTCGATGTCTATCAACTATGTTTGGATTAATGATTGGTGGCGTATTTGGCTTAATAGTGATTCTTCTTATGTAGTTTAGCTTTTTTCTGCTCGTTCCGATCAAGTTCCTGTTAGCGGATTACGCGGAAGTGTTGCTAGATAGAACACAAACAAACAATAGCAAAATAAAATAATTAAGATGAAGAGAATAAACCCAAACACACAACACAATAATTTACATGGAAACCCAAATCGGAAAAAACCACAGCCGTCAGGATGACAAGAGAAAGTTCCACTATATAGTAAATTGTTACAACCACACTCTCAGGATTCTCTCTCTAAATACTCTAAACCCAATTACACCCAATGCTCTCTTGAGATCTCTCTTGATATGCTAATTTTTCTCCACCACTAATAGCATAGCTATTATGGTCTATTTATATGAATTACAGTGAGTATAAGATAAAAGAAAATCATACTCCTAAACGTACAAGAAATACGTGTTCCATATAAATACTATTTCCTATTTATGAGAAGTCTTTTTATTTAAAAGAAATCATTTTCTTTTAAGTACAAGACTTTCCTATTCTTCATGAAGAAAAACTCTTTTTCCTTTTCCGATTTTCAGAAGAAAACACATTTTCTATTTTTATGCAATATTCCTGATTTGGACAAAATTCACCGTGTCGTGGTTTGGATGCGGTTGGCCACCCGTGCCTAACACCACGTTATCGTTGTCATCCACCGCTCCGAATACCGCGGTTGGTGCATTATCTCCATCGCGGTCCACACCGTGAGAATCCACAGGCATTCGACCGCTCCCTATACCCCGATCTGTGTACGTGTCCGCACCGCGGTTCAGATCGCGGTACCTACCAGATTCCGTTTTCTTCAGTTCTTTTCAGCCTTCAAGCCTCCCTCAATCACGATCTCCTACTTCCAAACGTATCCCACGTGTCTCTAAGAAGTCTCCGTATTGGTTGAATCTCGTTTGGTAGCCATTGGAAATTCAAGTCATATCCAACAGTTCCATTGTTTGTTCGATAGACTTGGTAAATGTGTCTTTCCTAGATTTCTATTATGGACTCTTAGGTTTCTTATATTTTCAGGTAAGGTAATCAGGTGGCAGACATGCTTTTTAAGCATACTTTAGAATTGGATGTTGCTTTGTGGTGGTCTACTACTTCGGCTTTCTGCTCCTCTTTGGTTGGTAATGATTGTATGGGCAAAAAGTTTTTTCGTTTTCGTTAAATGTTTTCTTTTCGGTGTTTGTGTATGCATGTGTGCCTTTCTTTTTTGTTTTTAGGTCTAGGTACCCTTGACTTTTTTTGCTCTTGGCATTCATTCTTCCTTTTTTTTATTTTTATTTTCTTTTTCTGATATTTATATATGGATCATGTCTAGGGATTTCTCTGCATATGATCTTTTGTATTGTTTTTTTCTCTTAGGTCAACTCTTTAACTTAACGATATTTTGTCTTAAGGGAAAAATTCAGGGTATATTTGTGTTGATTTCCACCATTTTTTTTAAATTTTATTTTTTTATTTTTTTGTTCTCCACATTTCTCTAACTATTTTTTTATTTTATTGATATTTTAATTTTGTTATTTTTTTTTTACATTTGGTTATTTTTTTGTAAAATTTTTATTACTATATGTAAGGGTAAAACATGTTTTTGCTCAAATTTCTAAACGATGTTATCATCATTGGTTTTTTTTTTTTTTCTAAAAATGAGACTAGATGGTTGTTCTGATTAATTTACCACACTACAAGGGGCATTCTTAATAATATCCCTTTTTATATAAAATCTCCTAACTTTTTCATAAGAACAATCTCGTAAAGATCAGTTAATTCTAATTTTACTATGGTTGACCCAAACAATTCAGATCTACGATAAACAAAAATCACTAATTAAGATATAAGAACATCTCCAATGTAACAGTGATTTATGAAAAAAAAACCATGTATGATTAATAGAAATTCTGCTATTAGACCTTTTTTCAATATAGTCGTACATATTCAACATCAAGCTGATATGATAAAAAAAATTATTAGACAATGTCAATATGGTCATCTACTTTTAAACGGTATATAACACAATTATTTTTTCGGTTGATTTAGTAAGTATTTAAAACTGACATCAATTTTTTATCTGGTTTTAGCAAAGAAATAAAATTAAGAATAAAAAAGAAAAAACGATAGACACATCATTAAATAAAAATGTGTTTTAGATGGAAGAATTAGAAAATAAATTTTGAATTGATTGTCTATCAAATCTATTTTTATATCACATAGAAGACAATTCTCTTGATATTATTGTTTATGTCAATAGTTATCGGTATATAAACCACTTTTACACTAAATATATTATAAACACGGATATCAATAGAAGATTAATTAATTACTTAAAATTAAGGTGGCTTTGTTGGCACCCAAAAAAACAAATTCTCACATCACCGGTTAACTCTCTTCACCTTTCACCAATTTTAAAAATTTAATAATCGATTATTTACTATCCTCACACATTATAAAACCAAAATTATCCCACATCATTCAAGAGAATTAATGAATGTTGTTGAGTGATTTAAATACCTACAACGAACCATTATTTTCTCACCTAAAATACTCTAAAAGTTATCTTGTATTTAATGCATACCAACCAAGATTGAATAATTATATCCTTTTAAATAATTTGGTACAACGATATTTTAGCAATAATTATTTAAAAAAAAAAAAGGTGTTGTTGTAATGTTTTTGAGTGGTAATAGATACAACCCCTAAATAATCAGAAATAATTTCGTCGGTTATGTGATGGCTTCAATTTTCTAGCGTTATCACGTGCTACGTGTATAATCAATTAGAGCATTTATGACGGACATAATACTATTAGAGTATGTTAATATTATAATTTGATATAAAATAAAAAAATAATATATTTTAATATAATATTAAATGTTGTATTAAATTTGATACAGAAACAAATACTGTATTTTTAATTATAAAAATGATATTGTATAAACATATTAAATGTATTAATTATTGATTTTTATAATTTTAAATAATAAAAAATATTATTTAAATTGAATACATTAATTATATTTATTGATTTTTATAATTTTAAATAATAAAAAAAATAAAAAAATATTTCAAATGGAATTATGCATTATAGTACAATGTTAAAATGATGTGTCAAATATAATATTTTACTATTTTTTTTATCAAATTTAGCATTGACATTAGCATATACATCGAAGATGATCTTATATTTAGACAATTAAATTCATATGACTTTGTCCTGATAAATTTATAGACATAATTCATTAATTAACGATTATCTGATTGAAATAAATTTTAGTGAAAATTACAAAAAAAAAAAAAAAAAAACTAACCGTAGGATTGCTGTCTTTAACTAAATCCAATTTTTTAATTGTTTGTAACCATTTATTATAATTTCTTTTCACCCTATAGCCAATAAATTATAAAATTATCATTTTATCATTTTTTTTATTTCTTTCTTTCACACCTATCTCTATCATTCAACTCTCTATCACTGACCTCTCAAATCTTAGTTCTCAACTAATATTCACTGTTTTTTGTCAAGAAATTAGATTTATTTTAAAAGGAAATTGTAAAGATACCAATATTTGGAAAGAGTGTTTTGAAATTTCGAGTTTGTGGTTGAATATCTCCTCAAAACTTCAAGCTTTGTAAATCTTCAATTTCAATAGCATTATTGTGTTTCTTAGATGATATTCTTGATGGGATTTTGTTATTTTGTTGAAATGTTGAAGGTTTTTTTTTTTGGTGAAAATAGAAGAAACATCAATTTCTATAGGAAAATTTATTTCCCGCAATGTGTCATGTTAAATGTGATGTAAGTGGGTTATTCCATATTTAACATGATAAATCATCTGATATTGTGCAATCATGTATTTTAGAAGTATATGTGATATTTCATGTCCAACATGACATACATGAGATATTTCATGTCCAACACGATATACATGAGATTTACACGATATACACAATATACACGATATATTGGACCTAGAATCCCCTACCTTGCTCAAAAAGGTGCAGGCGTTAACTGGTCGATTGGCCGCGCTCAATCGGTTCATTTCACGATCTACAAATAAATGTCTTCATTTCTTTAAGGTGATATAACATGGAAGAAATATGAAGTGGGACCAGAACAACGAGCAGGCTTTCTAGGCTCTAAAGAAATATTTATCTAGTTCGTCGCTGCTGGTCAAGCTGGACCCCGGAGAAGAGTTGTAAATTTATTTGGCTGTGTCCGAGACAGCTATAAGCAGGGCTTTGCTTAAAGAATGTGGGGTTGAGGTCTAGCGACTTACCTATTATGTGAGTCATGCATTAACCAAGCCCGAGAAAAATTACGTCCTTCTCGAGAAGCTCACATCCACCTTAGTGACCTCGGCGAGGAAGCTCTCCCCCTACTTTTAAGTGCATACAGTAGCGGTAATGACTTATCAACCTCTTCGCCAGTTCTTGTAGATGCCAGATGTGTTTGGGAGGTTAGTCATTCGGGTCTTCGAGGTCAATCTGTTCGACTTGAAGTACAAAGCCAGAACCACCATCATAGCCCAGGCACTAGCAAACTTCATGGTAGAATTCTCAACACCTCTCAACTCATATACTCCAATGAAAGCATGGCCGAATTCAGAGAAAGGACCAGGTATTGATTACTGGCCAGCTGACTGCAATCCTTAGATCCTCTTTACCGACGGGGAATCTGGAAAAGCTAGAGAGGAGCTGGTATTATCCTGATAGATCAAGGAAAAGCATAATGTTGCCATAGCCTTAGGTTTGAGTTTAAGACTACAAACAATAAGGTGGAATACAAAGCCCTATTGTCTGAAATGAGGATAGCCCTCGAGCTCGAGAAAGACTACTTGCATGTATCCCAGCTAGTCGTCAACCAGGTCACTTGTCTATACCAGGCTAAGGGGACTAACATGGCTGCTTATCTCAAACAGGTCCAATTGCTCAAGAGCTAGCTTAAGAGATTCAAGATTGAGTAGATCCCACACCAATATAATTACAGGGCAGACGTCTTAGCAAAGATAGCTGTCAATAGGGGGCAAGCTCTACCTAAGGGAGTACCCCTCTAGGTGATCTTCTAATCCAACAAATCAGCAGGGAAGGAAGTCTATCTAGTTGATTGATCTCTATACTGGATGGACCCCATAGCCACCTACCTCTAAGAGGTAAGGCTCTCAGAGGATCTCAACCAAGCTCGCAAAGTCAAAAGGATCTCTGTTCGCTATTGCCTAGTTGACAGGTACCTCTACAGATGAGGAAAATCTCTCTCTTTACTCCGGTTCATACACTCCGATGATGCTAGTTGGGCAGTAAGAGAGGTCCATTCTGGGGACTGTGGAAGTCACACTGATGGAGAAGCATTAGCATACCAGGTGCTTCGCATGGGATACTACTGGCCAACAATACACCACGATGTGAAGTCGTTTGTATAGTCATATGGACTATGACAAAGAGCTTCAAGCTTGAACCACCTACCCCTAGAATGCCTATCATCAATCAACTCACCATACCCATTCGCGATCTGGGGGACTGTTTTGATCGGACCTCTCCATACAGTTCTATGTCAAGCAAAACACGCAATCGTTGCAATTGACTACTTTATTCGGTGGGTGGAAGGAGGGCCACCATCTCAGATCACAAATAAAAACACCATTAGGTTCTTTAAAATACACGTAGAGTGCAGGTTTGGTACCCTAATGGCCATTATCACCGGCCTCAGGAAGCAGTTTGGCAATGCTCGATTTATAAATTTTTGTGAGAACTTAGGAATCGACCTTCGTTTCGCCTCAGTGGCCCATCCCCAAACCAATGGCCTGGTGGAGGTTACTAACAAAAAAATCAATAAGCTCTTAAAGAAGTAGCTCAAACAAAAAAAAAAAGGCAATTGGGCAGAGGAGTTACCCAAGGTACTTTGGGCCTACCGTACCACTAAAAGAACTATGACCGGGGAAACACCATACTCCCTAGCTTTCGGGGTAGAAGCGGTCTTACCTATAGAGCACAAGATGACCTCGTTCCAGGTCCGGAACTTTGAGCTGGAGAGTAATGAAGCTAAACTCAGAGCCACACTAGACCTCATAGATTAAAGACAGGAAAGAGCAACGGAAAAGATAGCTATCTACCAAAGCCGGATTGCGAGGTACTTCAACAGAAGGGTGAAAACCCGGAGATTAAAAGAATTAGACTTAGTAATCCGAAAGGTGACCCAGAACACCAGGGTCAGGTCAGATGAGGTCTTAAGACCAAACTAGGAAGGTCCTTACTTGATTAAAGTAGTGATCTGAAGCAGGACCTATAAGCTCGAAGATATAGATGGACGGCCTATCGACCATACATGGAACACAGATCACCTGAAGAGGTTCTACCCCTGAGTAGGAGACTCCAAGCAGTTCGGTTCTACCTAAATGTCAGCATTGGTTGCCTTTAAACATTTATGTACTCCTATTTTGACCATCAATAAAATTTCCAGTTAGTTTTCTCTAACTTTTTTGCTTCTTCATTGTGTTTATGCTTTCACCAGTGAAAATTCACCATGATTGCCTTGAGTCGGGAAAGCTACGTAGCCATCCTAGTGCCTTGGTCGGGTACCACCCTCGCCAAGAAGGATCTGAACATAAGAGCATAATTGCCTGTTAGATCACGAGACTAGAGACCAGTCGAGGAAGCCCCTTCACCATCTCTGAAGACTTGGCTGGGTACCACCTCCCGTTAAGAAAGGTTTGGTTAATAAGGTATAGTTGTCTACCAGACCTTAAGACCGGGATCTAAGTGTATATGCATAGTTGCCTGCTAGATCAAAATCGCCACAAAATGGTACCTCCCTAGTATAGGGACCAAAGATACCTGGATCAGTTCGACCAAGGTATTTCGCCAAAGTACCAAAATCCTAAAAAGTAGGGATAATTGGTACCTAGATTCTCTCGGAAAGAGAAATCTGTGCAACAAAAGGCCTCATGAGGGGCACCTCGACCAAAGTACCTCGGCAACCTGGTACTGATAATTTATCTACTCCTTCCTATCTTTTCACCAAAATTTTCAAGTTGTTTTATGTTGATAGGTCCTGATTAAACCAATCACACACTGGGGACTCAAGTTAGTGGTTGTGAACGTTTCAAGCAAATCATCGCCTTGATATCAGGGTATCGAGACTGCTAGAGGGTCTCGGGTACATAAGCAATTGCCACATGCTATTTCGCCAAAGTCTTGCTACGTGAGCAATTCAATGTACTAATGCAGTGCCCTTAAGGGACCGGGAAACCAAGAAAATAGGAGGTTATACGGTCACGAGGACTGCAGGATCAACACCCCGAGTAAGTACCCAGAAGGGATATCAATCACTTAATTAATACTGTTCCTCTACACTTAGCAAGATTCACAACTTCCTAGCATTACCAGAATTTTATTTAAGTCAGATACACACAGAGTTAGTCAAGGTGAGGACAAATTAGATAAAGATAAGAAGAAGAAAGAAAATATCATTCATAAAATCAAAGGAGTTCATTCCCTCTGTCGAGCTACATCAAGTCAAGCAGGGAGCTCATCCCCTTGTTTTGGACCACAAATAAAGAGGGAAGTATGAATTAGCTTGGCTCATGATCAATCAGGGTGCCTACCCCCCCTCCCTTTAGGGCAATAGAAACAAAACTAAGAATGAGGTCATGCATCGGCTTCTTCCTGGTGGTCACTTCCTGCTCCCTCCTTTGGTGGCTGCTCGTCTTTCTCCTACTCTGCAGCTTGCTATTTGATCAACACTTGGACAACCTCATCCAGGATCTCAGGAGGAACTATCTCAGCCTGAGAAGTCCGGGTCACCCCTGCCTCAGACTGCTCATTCACTGGCTCTATTCCAGTTATGGCCTCCGCTAGAGCTAGGTCAGCTTGGCTTTCTACCACCTCTTTGGAGGCAGGCTGATCTTCCACCACCTCTTGAACAGCAGGCGGTTCTTCTTCTACCATTCTGAGAGCAAGCAAGACCTCCGCAATCCCAGACGGTTGTTCCTCATCATGTGAACTTTTATCAGCATCAGCAGTCCTAGATGGCCCTGCCACATCACTAAATGGGGTGGAAAATTTCCTAGCCCTCTCCAAAATCTCTTCCCGGTTCCAGTTTGCAATTGAGGATAGGTAAAAGGGAGGAGTTAATGTTTGTGCAGCTTGGAAGGCAGCATAGAAGTATCCATCACCAAAGAAAGAGTCCACCTCAGCTTCCAAGCTAGATACCTCAACTTCCAAGATAGATACTTGAGCACGCTGAGCCTTGTTCTCCTCTGTCTGCTCCCTGGCTTTCCTTTTCCAGGAGTTTCATTTCATATCCCGCCTCTCTGATTTGAGGGTCTCCTGATCAAAGGCGCGCTTCAGCCGTTCTAGGTCGCAGTGAGTTTCCTCCAGTGCTTTCTCGATCGTGCCAAGATTGAGGTTCACCGTCTGCACCGCACTCTAAGTCTAAGCGAGCTCTTCTCTGGCCATCTCAAAATCAGACTCAGCCTTTTCGGCATGCCTCATAAATATAGACATTTGGTGGCTCGCCGCTATATTGTATTTGAAAGTCTACAAGACACAAGAACCCAGTTAATCATTACCTAAGTACAAGTCAAGTCACATCTACATCAGAGCAATATTAAAACAGAATGTTAGTCCCATCTTACCTCGATAATAAGGGCAGCACTTTTGGTGAGTAAAACCTTAGAGGGCATTGAGGTCATCACAGTATGGCCTCGAACACGACAGTACAAGATGAACCGATCTATGACCTCGTTCTGGCCTATGGCCCTCGATCGAGGTCGATTTTGCCCTTGAGAAGTCACAAAAGTGGTAACAACAATTGTCTTAGCACCCCCCTCAGCTCGGGAAGGCACTGAGATAGGTGGAGGAGGTGGAATGAAAGCAATAGCATCATAAGTAGAGGCGACTGTAGTAGAAAGAACTATAGTAGTTGGAGCAGCAGAACCTTGACCCCTCACCCTGGTCAGCCGGGAAGTGAACACATCCATCTGAGAGGTAGGAGCAGGAGAAATGGTCAGAGGTACCTTGAGAATCCCAATAGGGATGCACCTACTACCGCTCATCACAATAGGGAATGAGGAGTCCTAACGACTTGAGTGATAGGGGACCTGGGTGGGGTAGGACATAGAGGAGGAAAATCTTCCAGTGACCTAGGCTCCTACTAGGTCAGTAAAGAAGTAGCTGAAATTGCACGAGTCACCAACAAGTTAGAATAAGTAACTAGCGAAGCAAAAACATCAAGTCAACAAGAGTAAAGGGTTTCGACATACTAGGAGAAGCAGTGAAGATGTGCAGGTATTGGTACACCCAACTGGGATCGTAAGCATCCGAGGTGGGATGCTTTAGATTGATGAAGTTCCGTGTAACGATCGCCTTTAGAATCTCTCTAGATTTGGCTATAAGGATAATCTTCCCCCAGGTTGGTTTACCACTGAACCGGGTGGGGACCTGGTACTCTTTGCCACCAATGTATATCGAGCTCTGCCAATCTCCGCTGACCACCACTCACTCCTCCTTCCATGGATTGTCCTTCTTGGTGGCACCAGGGACTATAAAGTTCAAACCATTCTTGGCCTAGAGGTAAAACTGCCCCCTTGGATAATGGGAGTTAGCAGTAACTTTAAAAAGGAAAAAAAATTATCTGGTCCCGGTTCCCCATCAACACCGTCCTTCTTGTATTGCTCCTTCCACAACACGAGGAAGCCTACCAAATGCATCCAGAACATAGGCGTCAGTTGAAGAGGGGTGAGATATAGGGCATTGAGAGCCCTACGAAGAGAGGGATGAAGGGGCAACCTAACCCCGTACTTGAAAGTGGCAGTTTGAATAGGTAGCACACCTGGAGGAGGACTATACACATCATAATTCCTGTGGGGGACAATGATAGGGATGCTGTTTGGAATCCCGAACCTCTCCCTTAAACGATTAAAAGAGTCGACTGTAGCAGTGGAATCGAGGATGATCTTGAAGTCGTATGGGAGAGTAATCACTCTTTTCGCTGAAGCAACGGTGTCAGCAGCCTGACCACCTACCCCAAATCAATCACGGGTGTTCAAGTCATAGGGGACTTCTGTTAAAAGCCATTTTTGGTAAGGGGTCTAAGTGAAATTTTCCACCTGGTTAGAGCCTGAGAACACCTCCATATACTACGTAGGCACCTAGTGCGGTGGTATACCTCGCAGTACCAGATATAACATGATCCAGGTACTTCGACATTGTGGTAAGAGCTGGATAAAGCTCTCGCCCTTATACGAACCGCCCAGCTGGCATCAAGTTACCTTGACATTGTCTCGTTAGCTCACTGAGGTACACATCCTACCATTCTAATAGAAAAAAAGATGCCTGTCAGGCTCCAGTAAGATCAACAAAGCGCTTCGCTACTGGTGAGGTACCCTAAGGTACCTCGCAATCTATATTGACCAAGCACTACAAAGACGATACCTCAGAGTACCCCGACAACAGACTAGTACCCCGCCATATCACCAGGTCGACGCTCTGAGGTGCTACACTACCAACAGATGACATCGGATTATTCACCAAACATTGTGGATGAACTCCACATGTACATCGTCATAATTGAAGAGTTTAAAGGGGAAACAAACACCCTTTCCCGCCAAGATATTCTTCGCCAATTCTCTAGGATCAATCGCATTAAACAGAAAATCCCTTCGAACGAGGAAAGAGGATCAATCCGTTGACCTCCGACTTGTTCTCCAAGAGAAATCTATAGACTTCATGTATAAATAAGAGAGTATTAACGAATAGGGGATCGAGATCAAAAGGCCTTAAGAGCCATCGCTATTGTGAGTAGTATCCACTTATCGACATAAACGGGTTCACCATCTCCATTCGTTGAAGCGAAATACAGAGAGAGTGATTGAGTGTCCCATTTCGTTGTACTAGAGATTCTATCTTGATTTATTGATAATAAGAAGAACATTGCTTATTCCACCATTTTTTTTGTTCTCATCTTCTTATTAAACTTACACGGGTACCTTGTATCGAAGGTACCTAACCCCGAACGCGATCCACCAGGGTAGTGGTCCTGAGGGTGTTAATTGAAATTTCTTACCTTGAGCGAATTTTCGGCTAACAATTGTTAAGGGATATTTCATGTCTTACATAATATACATGAGATATTTTATGCCCAACATGATATATGTGGGATATTCATCTCTTACATGAAATACTACATAAATGGGATATTTCATGCCTAACATGACATACATGAGATATTTCATGCCCAACATGACATACTTGAGATATTTCATGTCTAATATGATATATATGGGATATTTCATATCCAACAAGACATACATGAGATATTTGTAAGTTCCTCATATTTTGATTAACATATTTCGTTGACAAACCATATTGGGATTATTTGTAATTGGGCAGCTTAGGTCTCTAATCGTGATTCTTCATCAACAAACTTCTGAGATCCCAAAAATCTTCAAACAAGGTAGCTCACTATTTTTTAACTTTTTGAAGAGATTAGTGTGTGCACCCACAAACACACACACACACACACACACACATACACACACACACACACACAATTTCATGCATTTAAATTTGCTCTTGCCTTGTGAACTTTCTTCTTTGTGTTATGCATTCATTACACAAACACACTTGAATTTCATTTCTAGCTTTAAGTGTAGTTTAATTTTTTCCCGTTTGTTTGATCTAAAACATTTGTGTGTTCACGATTGTGTATTTCTTTTGTACGGTGATCAACCGCTTGAGAAGGCATCTTCTTCTTTTGATTTTCCATGAATTATGGAATTCGACGGTCGGAGGCCGCCGTTTGAATTACCGATTTCCTCCAATGGATTCGGCGGTTGGGAGCCAACGATTTGAAGCGTCAAATGATTCCAGTGGAATCGGTGACCTTTGGTCACCAATTTTCCTTTTTTTAGGCATTTGGCTATTTTATTGCTGCTCATTTTTGGATCATACAAATACATCATCTTCTCTCTTTTTATTTCAAACAACTCCTAAATAAAAACCTTAGAGTGTCTCTTAGAGTTCTATTGAGAAAGAGAGGTTCCAAGATTGGATTTTTAACTCTCTAAATCCCAAACCCTCATGCAACAAGCATCATCAAGCTTTAATTAGGTGTGGGTCTTCATAGCATATTGACTTGGTAAGTTAAAACTCTTATGTACTTATCATCTAGTGTCTTATCTACCAAGATACCTTAATGATTACATTTCTTGATTGCAAAGTTATTGTTTTATTATATCTTGTGACAACGTGTGTTGATTGGGATATGTTTAAAGACTTGGTTTTAGATTTGCATACCTTTATTTCGTTAGGTCTTTATGAGCATTCATATAGGTTGTAAGGACCTCTATTTTTGTAATTGACTTATTTTATGACATACCACATTGGGGATTATTGGGTATTGGGTATTGGGTAGCTTAGGTCTTCTTGATGATTATCAAGGCAAACTTCCAAGCATCTTCATGACTTCAAGATCAAAAGCTTCATATCACTTGACTTTAATTCTTGAAGAGATTAGGTGCTCACACACACCTCATGCATGTTTTGTTCATCTTGCATTTGCGTTGTAATTGTTTATTTGTGTGCATCATTTTCACAATCACACTTGCACGCACTTCATTTTTAGATTTCAGTGTGGTTGTTGTGTTCACGCTAGCACGATGGTGTGCTTTTCTTAGCACCTCATTCGGCCACCAGTCACCTTTTACACACCCATCAACTCCATCTCATCACCATACCAATTACAATTAATCTTTTGTTCTCACGGTCTGTTGAACCTATCACATGCAATTCTTGTCTTATCCACTTTACTGCTGCTTTGAATTCGTTAACAAAAATATAATTTTTATAAATAAACTCTACATTTAATGAAATTTTTAAGGATTGTTTTTCAATCAAAATTTTATTTATAAACTTAATTTTGTTAATCGAAAATCCACTATAGGTGAGGAATTTAGTGGATTTTCGATCAACACCCTTAACCCGCTATCCGGTAGGCTGCGGGGGGTAGGTTCCTCATACCACGGTGATCTTGTATGAATACAGAGCATGGTGTAGCTAGGTAGTATGTAAGTCCTCCCTACCCGTCGGGCTTCGTGCATATGGAGGAAACATGGCGCTTGAGATTCCTTTACTGGAATGGCGGGCATGTCCAAGTTGAAATTCCCTTTATGTTTATAGTGTGAATATACCTAGGGGTGAATAGGTATATGCTCCAATTTTTATCTTCTTTTAAAAACAATGCAATTCTAACATTGCTTAATGAAAATTGCAAACAATGACACACAATATTTACGTGGTAAACCTCCGAAGAGGAAACATCCACGGGTTGATACCATAACCACCAGTAAAAGCAAATCCACTATTTCAAATAGAGTTACACACTCAAGCAATCACACATGCTCTACAAGCTATCGCTCTCACTCTATTCTTGAACCTAGTGATTTACTAAGCCGACTTCCTATCCAAGACCCCATGTCTCTAGGAAGATTCCTTGCTCACCTATCCGGATCCTCTCGACCCTAGGCAAGACTTCTTGCTCAACTATCCGAGTCCTCCCGACTCTAGTCAAGACTTTCTTGCTAAAAAATCAGAGGTCTCACACCTCTTGTCGAGACTTCCACTTGCTTAGCTATCCAAGTCCTCCCGACTTTAGCTAAGACTTACAATTGCTCAAATCAAAGAATCACTCTAAGATATGAGACTTTCTACCTCTTCACAAGACATCTAAGTGATTATGAATGCAAAACGCAAACAAGCACTCGACATAGAAAATGATGATCAACAAATTCTACGGACATGCAACTAGATAGCTAGATTATGCTTTCAAGAACAATCATAAATGTATCTAGACAACCTAAGCATGTTATCAACTAAGAACATAGATATGAAGATATAGACACCAATTGAAACACAACCTAGTTCTTAGAAAATGAAATTAGATCTAGAAACAATCAATCAATCAAGCATAAGAACAAAAGATTTCTAGAAGCAATTTCATGTTTATCAAGTTTAGCACAAATCATTCAATATATCACAAATCTAGCTAAACTTGAAAATCAAATCAACAAACCACAAAATGATATCAAAATCATCCTAGTCATGCTTCGTAATCAAACAACATCAATCAATAAGAAGATCTAAGAAGAAAACTAAGAAGAAGATGATTTTATCAACAAGGATGCAAACCACGAACTGAAGATTATATAACAACGAAAAATATAGACATCCTTTGGTTCTGTAAATGCTTTGAGTTTGTAGAACTATTGAAGACACTCGAAATCGGTTATTGAATCAAGTGATTCGGAGTAGAAATGAAGAAGTTATCACAAAAACAAAAACAAAAATGTTGAGAGAAAATTTCTGCACTTATTCTTCAATTTCAATTTTCTCAACTTGTAAAGAATGAGAGGGAATGAGAGGATTTAAAGAGAGAATGACCAAATGAAAATTTTGCCCCCTTTCATTAGTGTCTCCCTGAGATGGCGCATGGGCATCTCGGGACAGAACACATTTGGGGCCGAGATGGCCACGCGCCATCTTGGGATGGTGCATGGTGATGGCTTGAGCCATCACACATCACCCCTTGCGCTCCTCTAGCGTTCTTCGGCAGTTCTTTGGCCTCCAAACTTTGAATTCCAATCCGTTTGAAGATTACAAACTGATACTCCCTCATGGACATGGACATGGACATGGACATATAAGATACTCAACCCATAAAATAAGAATTTGACTCAATATATAAAGACGAAGACAATGTATGTAACATGAGTTGAAAGTGTAGTATCTTTTGACTTAGAACTCGAAATCAATAGTTTGAGTAACCGAAATGACCGGAAATCAATCATGAAAAATCTAAGGATAAAATCAAGTTCAATATCCATGTTATACAAACATATAAACAAACAAACACATTTCACACAAGAATGCAAACTATATAGAGATAGTCTCCAATCATGCATTTTCCAAAACATGTTACTTTCATACCAAATGCATGAGCATTCAACTTCAAGTGTGTGAATATGTTATACCAAATGATGTGCTACGATGCAGGGACACAAATGTATGAATTGTGTGTATATGCGTATTTAATGATGCACAACTAAGCAGGGACACATATGAATAAATTGTGTGTGTGTGCGCCTACGCCTTGCAAGAGGAAGAAGGATCTCGATACCTTAGCATTCAAGACTTGAAGATGAACTTTGCATCATGAGAAGTTTCTTTTCTTCCTTGAAGCTCTTATCATCATGAACCACTTAATCAACTAAGCATTACAAAGAAATGAAGTTTTGTTATTTAATCAAGCCAACACAAATCTAGAACCTAACATAAGTCATTTGTCCCGGTACCCTTATCCTGGTATCTTGATCCTGGCACTCGGTCTTTTCTCGAGGTGACCTCAATCCAAATAGCTTGCAAGGACGTAGGATCTCTACTCCTCGATAGTTTTGCCGACCCATATAGCAAGCAATAAGGAATGATCGGTACACCTGATTGATATAGTTGTGGTCGTGACAGATAGGACCACCCGTTAGTGACTCCTCACCTCTAGGTATTTTTGGTAGAGGTCGAGACCTGTCTTGGTTCTCCTAACTCCTTTAGAGCGGTAGCATGATATACTGATAGGTAGAAAAAAGAGCTAGGACTGTCATGGTCGGCACCTAGCTTTCATATATACACACTTGCATAATACAAGAGATAGATGAGAAAAACAAGCCTTTTTGGTAGATGTGGACAGACAAAGAGGGAAAAAACATCATGAATGATCATATGTTAAAAAACCCCGAGGCAGTATCCAGATGAGGGAGAAAGACCTTTCCATGTATATATATAATAAGTGCACCTGGGAGCTTACAAAGATGGCGGATTGGTACAACGTAAACGCTCTAGAGAGCTTACGATAGTAATCAAATGTTAACCAT
Organism: Dipteronia dyeriana; assembly: GCA_032871835.1. Taxonomy (NCBI): domain Eukaryota; kingdom Viridiplantae; phylum Streptophyta; class Magnoliopsida; order Sapindales; family Sapindaceae; genus Dipteronia; species Dipteronia dyeriana. The sequence goes on along the minus strand of CM065303.1, from coordinate 55,573,412 downwards.
TCCTGATATATCTTAGGGAGAGGTAATACATGTAGCTGAGATAACACTACAATGGTGATATAAGGAGAATCAGGCAATGTGCCATTTAGGCATGTATATGAGCAGTGAGATAGGTCTCAAATCAAGCGTCAAATCCCCCTTTCTATGTGCTTTTACCAGTGTATTTATACACATTGTGGTTCAGGTTAATTCTTGGCATGCAAGATGAAGATCTCTAGACTGATCTCCTTCTTTAATTGGTGAGATTTTCTGTTTAATGTATTGACCCTGAAGAATTGGTTTGTAGAGGATATCTTGGAGAAGATGTGTTTGTTTCCTCTTTAGACTCTTTCTTGTTACCCACTCCATTAATTTAGCCAATTAATTCGTAATCATAGGAACACTGATTTGGTATTGATTGAATTGACTCATTAATGGCGTTGTGAATGACCATTAAAGAGTTGACTGATCTTCCATTAATGGGGTTGATTGTCCCTATTAATTAGGGTTGACTTTCTCCATTAATGGCGTTGTAAATGGCCAGAGAAGTCAACTGTCTCTTATTCGTTTATGGAGGAAAAACGATGGTTCTGGCTATGTATTCTTATGGTGAGTACCTTACCATATAATCTATTTTTGTTGGCCTTGTTCTGGTAGGTTAGTACCTTCTTAATACCATTCTTCGTACTGGGCAGGTAGGATACATACCCGGACGAACCTCAAAGTGGTATCGCGGTACTTGGTTACCGGGTTAGTGTCATGGTACCTAAATTCCAGGCAAGATGTACCGTCGTACCTAGGTACTTACCTAGGTACTAGGTAGAAGGTGTCGTGGTATCAGTTCTACTTGATAACTACTAGTATATGGGATGTGGTGTTGACTTCTTATCAGTCCATGGTATCAAGTATCCTCGGTATCTAGGTACCGGTCCTGATCTAGATTCTACAGGGTAGGACCTACCAAGTACCAAGCACCAAGCAGATGGAAAGTTCTTTATTGGACCTCTGTTAAAAAAGGCTATTAATAGAAGTCCCTCCTGACTTGAACACCGGTATATAGTTATGGTTAGAGTCAGGATCTTGTTCTACTTGAAGAATTTCATATATCGCTTCCTACTGGAAATCATTGCTTGAAATGAAAACCGTTCCCAACATGTTTGACTTAGGCGAATCAGGGTACTAGTCATTCCAATATCAGAAGTCCTAGTACTTAGGCGTAAAGAACCTGGTAGGCAACTAGGGCCACTTTCACTCAAGGTCTTTGTTTATAAGTGAAACATAGGTGAATTCGGGTGTTTGGCGTTCCTGTAAAATAAATAAGCAATTGCAGACCACTGTTAGGGATATTCCCTTAGGTAGAACTTCTGTCACTCTAGTTAGTATAAAATCTGATAATTGAGAAAGGTAAGATATGACAAACTGTACTGCTCAATCAATTGGGATGAGGCTCTTGTGGCCAATCTGGGGTACCTGGCATTCCTGTTCCAGGAATCTTGGTACTTAGGTGAATGCATGTAGGCGAATCTGGGTACCGGGCATTCCTGTTTTATAAATCCTGGTACTTAAGTGAACCGACGAAATGGCGAAATGATCCTAGTAGGCAACTATGCCATCCAGATCCTTCCTAGCGGGGTTGGCTCGACCAGGGTAGAAGAATGACCATTTGGTGTCTTGGTCTTGTGATCTAACAGGCAACTGTGCTCTTACGCTCAGAAACTTCTTGGGGTTGGTAGCCCGACCAAGGCATCAGGAATGCTAATTGGTTGTCCTGGTCGTGTGATCTGGCAAGCAATTATACCTTACAAACTAGACCCTTCTTAGCAGAGGGTGTTTCTCGGCCAAGGCATCAAGGGTAGTGAGGGGGCTTCCTCGACCAATCCCTGGTCTTGAAGTGATCATTATCGAAATACCATGGCGATCCTCCAAAGGGATTAATCCAGACCAGGGCATCATGAGCACTATGCATCTCTCCTAGTCAAGGTGATCCTCCTAGAATGATGAATCTGGTCCAAGGTATCAAGACCGATGGGTGGCTCTCTTGTCACGGTGATCCTCCTGAATGGATTAATCCGGTTCAGAGCATCAAGAGCATTGTGTAGCTCTCCTGGTCACTGCGATCATCCTTAAGGGATTAATCTGGTTTAGGGCATCTTGAGCGTTATGTAGTTCTCTTAAAGGGACTAATCCAGTCCAAGGAATCAGAAGCTCTGTGTAGTTCTCCTAGTTAAGGCGATCATCCTGAAAGGATTAATCCGGTCTAGGGCATCAGAAGCACTATGTAGCTCTCCTAGTCAAGGAGATCCTCTTGGAGGGATTAATCCGGTCTAGGGCATCATGAGCTCTGTGTACCTCTTGGTCTCAATCATAGACGAATGGTGATTATAGGAGAACTATCATGGAGATCAAAATCAAAAGAGATACAAACTCATGGCGATACAACTCTAGACGAAACCGGTCAATGCTCACCTTGCTACTGCAGACTTCAAGGGTAAAACCTTTTGAAGTGATCAGCACTCCAGGAAATAGAGTGACTTTCCGCTAAAGTGCTTGTTATTGTGGACCGATCACTAGGAGAAACCTTCTTAAGTTGGACCTTTTTGGAGAACTAAAGAAAATGGCGAGCTTCTAGTCCACAAGTAATGTAACCGGCCTAGAGGCCTACTTTGGGCAGATGAGAATCCTCTAAAATTATAATGGGCTTGAGATTCCATTTGAATAAACTGGGACCTCAGTAACTCATATGGGCCCTGTAAGGGGCCTAGAACAATAAGTGAAGAACCACTAGCCTGATATCGGTCCAGAGGCATGCTCGTGCTTCAAAGAGACCCTAGCAACTGAGAAGGGGCTCTGGTCTTTGCTCAAATGAATTGGGACCTAGGCAGCTCACATGGGCGCTGTGAGGGGCCCAATATAATAAGTGAGGAAACCACATGTCTTTTAGTTGTGGTGCTACCCCTAGAGGTTTGCTTAGGCATGTATGAGGCTTCAACAAAGGTAGGAAGACTCTGGGATCTTCCCGAATGGATCGTGACATCGGTGGCTCGCTAGGGCGTTAAGTGGCCTGGTATCAATGGAGAGGAGCCACTGGTTTGATACTCTTTAGGTGTGGGCTGACGTTGTTAAGGCCGATATTGGACAGACTAATAAGGAGATGACCAAGGCAGCGAGGGGAGCGATCGTCCTGAACAAATCCTTGATAAGAGTTAAGGCAAATGTGGCTGAGGCGCAGATAGATGGGAGTGAATGCAATATTCATATGAGATGGAAAGACTCAAGTCCATGCATCTTGCCTCGTAAGGATCGCTCTGAAGGAGAAGAAAAAATCTGGAGGAAGTGGTCTAAACTCTGTACAGCAATGTGGCAACCTTTGAAGTACCAAAGTGGATATTTCTTTTGCTGAAGGATGCTACTAAGCTTTTTACCAGATAGCTCAAGCTTTTCCGCCCCTTTTTGACTTGAGTGTCATTGAAGGATGGAACCAAGAGGGGATCATGGAGAAAGTTACGGAGTTAGGTGGTTCTACTCCTACTGAAGCCAGTTCTTCTTGAGCCACTGGGTGTGCAAATGATGGGGAGGACTTAGTGCTCATCTCTATCTTTATACTGAGTCGTACTGAGGTAGAAATGCCTCAAATTCCCTTACTAATGTAGAATTTTATGATGCATGATGAGTTTTAAAGCCTCATACCTCCACATCTGAACCCATCAAGGAGGTATATGTCTAGATCGATCCTACCAAGGAAGTGGAGGTTCGAACTGGTCTGGCAGATATAGGTTGCTGCAAGAGTTTGGGATGTAAGAGGAGCATCAAACTTACGTACATGTTCGTCTGAACCTGTCAAGGAGGTAGAGATCTAGACTGATCTTACCAAGGAAGAGGGAGTCCAGACTGATCCAGTTGAGGAGATAGTAGCCCATGATGATTCAGACAGATCCGACCATGGTGGCGGAAGCTGGCTTCAAAGTAGCAGTGCTAGGGGATGGTGACTCTTCTTCTAACCAAGCAGTGGAACCACGAAGAAGAAGCTGCTACTGTCGTTGAGACTAACTAGGGTGGTGGATCGAGACCACGGTGGCTAGCTAGGGCAATGAATGACCCGGTACAAGTGTAGAGAAGCCACTGGTATGATACTGGTCTAAAGGCATGCTTGGGATCCTAGAAGTCCCCAACAGCTGAAATGAAGCTCTGGACCCTCGTGGAATGAACTGGGAGCTTAGGGGCTCACTTGGGCATTGACCGGCCTGGAACACAAAGTAAGGAGCCATTATGCCTTTACCGATCGTGTTGCACCAGAGGCTTGCTTAGGAATGTAGAATGCCTTACCAAATATAGGAAGCTTCTGGGCTTTCCCCGAATGGATTGGGATAACGGTGGGTCATTAAGGCGTTGAATGGCTTGGTATGAATAGAGAGGAGCAACTAGTCTGATACTGATCTAGAAACATGCTTAGGATCCTAGATGTCCTTAGTAACTGAAATGTGGCTCTGAAACATGCTGGAACAAACCAGGAGCTCAGTAGCTCACTTGGGCGTTGACCGACCCTGTACAGGAAGTGAGGAGCCACTTGGTCTCTACTAGTCTTGCTGCCCCTACGACAACACAACTGAGTTGGCTTCTCGAATTCGTGAGTTGACCTGCTGCTGCTACCTAGGAGCTTCTGGTGACTTGAAAGGATCCGTATGAACATGTAAAAATCCAGTGGATCTACTGGATAAGTGATATACTGGTAACAGAATGAGTATGTTGTAAGAAAGTAGGAGAGGTGCAACTCTAATATGTAGGAGCTATCAACAGATTGGAGCAGTTCAGTTGTTGGGGAGCCTTTCAAACGCGAGGTTGCGTAGCGAATCTTGTGTAGAGGAGATATACCGGTACAGAGCAAATCTAATGTAAAAAGCAGGAGATGTGTAGCTCTACTATATATGAGCTCATGATGTACCGTAACAGATCTGTTGTAGAGGAGAAATACCGGTACAGAGCTAATCCACTGTAAAGAAGCAGGAAATGTGTAGCTCTATTGTATAAGAGCTCTAGACGTACTGGAGCATATCTGATGTAGTGGAGCTAGACAAGTGTGGCTCTGTTGCACTGGAGTTCTAACGAAACCGGAGCAGGTCTATTGTGGAGGAGTTAGACAGGTATGATTCTGCTGCAATGAAGCTCTAACGGTATCGAAGTAGGTCTGCTGTAAAGGAGCTAGACAGGTGCGGCTCTGTTGCACTAGAGCTTTAACGGTACCGGAGCAGGTCTACTGTGTAGGAGCTAGACAGGTGCAGCTCTGCTGCACTATACCTCTAACGGTATTGGAACAGATCTTCTGTAAAGGAGCTAGACAGGTGCGGCTCTGCTGCACTGGAGCTCTAACGGTACCGGAGCAGGTCTTCTATGAAGGAGCTAGACAGAAGTGACTCTACTGCAATGGAGTTCTAACGGTACCAGAGTAGGTCCATTGTGGAAGAGCCCTCCAAGCGCGAAGCTGATATAAAGGAGCTCTAACAATAGATGACTAGCTTTGCTATATGGAGGTAGTATAGTAGATCAGTTCCACCAGGAATCCAAACCATATTTGCTCCATAATAAACAGAACTTCTCAAATGGAAAAATGAGCACAACATGTAGTGCGTAGATGATATAGACAAGTATAAGATCGAATCATTATACTGATATGCTCCAAAACAAACACGTGAATTCACAGGCATTTAAAAGAGGTATGGAAACTCCTCATAGACGGTGCCAAAAAGTGTTAACCAAAAATTCACTTTAGTTGAGGATTTTTTATCAGCACCCTTAACCTGTTACCTTTTAGGTTACGGGGGTAGATACCTTGTACCATAGTGGTCATGTATGAATATAGAGTATGGTGTAGCTAGGTAGGTGGCAAGTCCTCCTGCCTGTCGGGCTTCGTGCATATAGAGGAAACATGACGCTTGAGGTTCTTTTGCCGGAATGAAGGGCAGGTCCTGATCCTTGGTCCTGGTTTCCTGGTCCTGTTATCTTAGTCTTGGCACTCGGTCTCCTTTCTAGGTGACCTAAATCCAAATAGCATACAAGGTGGCAAGATCCCTACTCCCCGGTAGTTTCCCGTCTCAAATAGAAAGCAAGAAGGAATGATTGATGCCCCTGATTGATATAGCTATGGTCGTGAAAGATAGAACCACCCGTTAGCGACTCCTCGCCTATAGGTACTTTCGATCGGGGCCAATACATTGTCTTGGTTCTCTTAACTCCTTTAAAGCGGTAGCACGATATACTAATAGGCGGACAAAAGAGTTAGGATCGTCAGGGTCGGTACCTAGCTTCCATACATATGCACTTGCATAATACATGAGATAGATGAGAAAAACAAGCCTTTTGCTAGACATGGACTGACCAAGGGGGAAAATTCATTACGAATGATCATATGTTGAAAAATCCCGAGGTAATATCCAGAGGAGGGAGAAAGACCCTTCCATGTATATATTTAAGGAGTGCACTTGGAAGCTTACAAAAATGGAAAAATGGTACAACGTAGACGCTCCGGAGAGCTTACAATAATAATTGAGTGTTAACCAATCCCGATATATTCTTAGGAGAGGTAATACATGTAGTTGAGATAGTACTACAATGGTGATATAAGAAGAATCAGGCAAGGTGCCTTTCTCTTTGTTGACAATCTTATTTTTGTCGATTTGTCGATATCCTCTGGGTGCCATTTGGGCATGTATATAAGCAGTGAGATAGGCCTCAAATCTAGCATTGAATCCCCCCATTTCTATGTGCTTTTACCAGTGTATTTATACACGTTGTGGTTCGGGTTAATTCTTGGCATGCAAGGCGAAGATCTCTGGATTGATCTCCTAACTTATTAGGTGGGATTTTATGTTTAATGCTGTTGACTTGAAGAATTGGTTTGTGGAGGATATCTTGAAAAGGATGTGTTTGTTTCCTCTTTGGACTCTTTCTTGTTGCCCACTCCATTAATTTAGCCAATTAATTCATAATCATAGGGACCACTGATTTGATATTGATAGAATTGACTCATTAATGGCGTTGTGAATGACCGTTAAAGAGTTGACTGATCTTCCATTAATGGGGTTAATTGTCCCAATAAATTAGGATTGACTTTCTCCATTAACGAAGTTGTAAATGACAGGAGAAGTCAATTTCTCTTCTTCGTTTCTGGAGGAGAAAAGATGGTTCTAGCTATGTATTCTTATGGAGAGGTACCTTAATGTACCAATCTGTTTTTGTTGGCCTTGTTATGGTAAGTATCTTTATGATACCATTCTTTTTACTGGGCAGGTAGGATACGTACCCCGAATGAACCCTAAAGTGGTATTACGGTACTCGGGTACCGGGCTGGTTTCGTGGTACCAAGGTTCTAGGCAGGAGGTACCGTGGTACCTAGGTACCAGGTAGGAGGTAGTGTGGCACCGGTTCTGCTTGATAACTAGTAGTATGTAGGATATGGTGTTGACTTCTTATCGGTCTATGGTATCGAGTATCCCCGGTATCTAGGTACCGGTCTCGATCTAGATTCTGCCGGGTAGGCCCAACCAAGTACCAGACGGATGAAAAATTCTTCCTTGGACCCCTTCCAAAAAAGGCTTTTAACAAATTCCAATAATTTATTTTTTTGTTGTATGATAAACAAATTGATATTGAAATATGTTTATTGTAGCATTTAATTAAACTATTTTGTTAAAAATGTAATGGTAGGCTTACTAAATGTGTGTAGCACGTGAGGTGTCAAAATCACATCACTCACCACATAATCTCATAATTTACAAGATATTGAACAGGAGATGCTCTTGCTGAGATTAATGGATCGGGGGATATCACTAGGGATTGAACCAAGAGTAGTGAGTGGTAGTGTCCATAGCCTGAATCTACATATGGAAGTATTATAAGTCTTCCATTGTGAAGTTATATTTCTTGGTAAGAGACCTTTTGTTTATATAATTTGTTAGTTTCGTTATTTGATTTTGTTTCCATCCTAGATCATTTTAGTTACAATTTCTACAATCTCTATTTCATAATTTTAATGGATATGTAAATTCATATATGTTTATTTGTTTTTTTATTAAATATAACTTTATTTTATTGATGTCTTTCAGGTTATGAAGTTGAAGATTGATGTGTTTTATTAAAAGCAGAACATGAAGATTGATGGAGCAATCATGGATCATGTTATTGTAGTTAGTTAAAAAAAACCATCTTCTTGTAATTTTTTTCTTATAAAAATAAATTCAAATTTTTGTATATAAAAAATTGCTTGAAAGTTAGATAGGTTTGTGAATCATATAATTATTTTGATTCATTAATAAATATTGATATTTTTTTTCCTTTATTGTTTGTATTTTTTTCCTTTAATGTTTATATATATATATATATATATATATATATATATATATATATATATATTTTGTGTTCAGTTAAACGTTTTAAATTAATAATTAATTAAAAATTAAAAATATACAATTTTTATATTGGAAACAATTACAATAGCATTTTTAAGTTATAATAACTACAATAATAACATTTTTTATAATGATATAGCATCACTTAATGCTATAAAAGAATAATTATAGCATTAAAAAAAACTGAATTTACAGCATACAAATAATGATATGAAAAGGTAAAACTTTTAATCACACTGGATGTCATGGCATGCAGCTAAATGTTATTGTTTACTTTTGATATCATTTTTCTACTGCTATTATAAGTGATATTTGTTGTAGTGCGAATTATGTTATATATCCCCGGAAAATGTGAAATACTATTTTTCTTTCAATTTTGTTTTTATGAACTGTTTTTTTTTATTTAATTTGCTTCAGGAACTATGAAAAGCTTTAGGCTAGCAATCAATTATATCGGTCGATGGGACAATTTAGATTATGTCAATGGGTAACTTATTGAGGAGTTGGTGGAAAACAAGTTATCTTACAATGAGTTGGTGGAGAAGACATACGGATTGAGTGGGATTGACTATAATATTTATGACATCATTTTTTATAGGGTGATTAAGTTACAATCACGTTGGACAAAATATTGCATGAAACGTGACGATAATAATGATTTTCTGTTTCACGATGATACACTGATCAAGGAGATTTATATGGATATGGTGAAGATAGTTTATGGAGGTAGAGATGGACATGTACACAAAACTCCTCCGATTGGTACCAATTTCACATCTAATAGTGGATGTAACTGGCCGAAAGTTGAATTAGGGATAAACCAAGATGAAATTCCACCATCGTTTTTCAAGTACGATAATTTTGGGTGCTACACTACATATTCCGAAACTATAGAATCCGAATGAGTAGGATTAATTGATTGTCCTAGTAGTCCAGATGATACCTTTGTCAGAGTTGAGTAGGGTACCGATGTTGGGGATGGTATTAGAGGAATTAAGAATGTGGTGGTGTTACAGGGGTTACTTTTTGTGGTTCATCACGTGATTGACATGTCTAGGATCATCCTCTAAAAGGGGAAATATATAAATGCAGAACAAATAGTTCTCTAAATTATGGCAAATGATTGAGTGATCATACCATTTCTATACCGATTTCAGGTAATTTCCTATCATTTGTTCTCATTTTCGAGTGTATTGTATATAATGGTGTTTGTTAAGCCAAATGTAGGTACATATTCCCTATAAATGGTTATGCGCTTAAAGATAAGCTTGGGAGGCAAAATGAGCAAAAAAAAAGAATAAATGGAAGTATGTGGAGTGTCGCGCCTCACTGTTGACACATACCGTAGCGTGATCTAAGCCCAACCGTGTTTCATGGTCGATCCGTTACCGATCCATAATTCTACACCGAGACCGCGGTAGAATCCCCTCTGTTTTTTTGAAGCTTTTTAAATGTGCTAAAATTGTATAGGCTTGGGTTGAACATCCAAATTATGGAGGTCATAACTCCCTCCTCATATAGAACTACGTTGAGATCAACAAATATTAGGAAATCCTCATATGTCTAGTTTCTAGAACATTTTACACATTGCAATTATGGGCTTTCTAGAGGAAGTTGTATATGTTTGAGTAATTGATGCGAAGCTGAAATTTCACCAATATGTAGGGCAACTAGCATGGCGACTAAACCTACTCGCCTTAACCACTGCCAAACTTCATAGAAGTCATGGCGTGTTGTGTGGCGACCATTTCACTCTCCATGAAACTTGGCGAGGACAAATGTATCCTTTCACCCTAAAAACATGCCCTAACTCTTCCACACTATAGATATACCTTTTCTTCTCTTATCTTCATAATTTTACAGCAGCTCTTCATTTCTTCTTTTTCTTTTTCATCTAAAAAGAAAGAGAGGAGCTTCCAAGAGCATCCATGGAGGTTTTCCTCCATGGATGTTTCTCCTTCTCACCTTATACTCATCATCCACTCATCTTAGAGTAGATTACAAGGAGAAAGGAGTGGCTTTTGACCAATTTTGAGCTAATCATGGATCAAAGAAGATTAGCACATTTTGGAGGGGTTCTCCACTTGGGTTATCTATTTTATCTCATCTCTTTGTATATCTTGTTTTCTAGATGTGTAATCCGCACTTGGAAATATTTGCAAACCTAATTTGTACTCAATTCATGTGTTGGTTGCTTTAAATTGATTGATATGCTTTTGTATGGATATTGAAAATTGATATGTGTTCATGAATGGAATTAGGAGTAGATTAGCTTAATTGAAGGAGTAGTTGTAATCAAATATCCCATTTGTGTGTGTATGTCTCTGGAAGGTCGAAATTAACTTGTATGGATTGGTTTAAGTGAATTAGAATTAGGATTGTGTCTTTGGAAAAGCCTTTTTGGGCATAGTCTTGGCTAATTAGCTAGGAAGAATGGTTGAAACATATAAATTGCCTTATTAGAAGATGCTTTGGTTCTATGTTCTTGTTGTCAATTGGACTTTGGCTATTTCTCACTCTAAGAGCTCTAAGTGAGTTATGGTTGGAGACACAATTACTCGAAACGGTCCATGAATCATACCTCCCTGCAAAACCGCACCCTTGATCTCACGCTATACTAGTTTACTGTTATACATGTCTTTTGACTCGTACACAAGCGAGGTAGAACTAAATTTAAATCTTTTGACATACGCAAATGATGTGTATCGTTAGGTGTGCAAGTGTATTCACCATTCGCAAGTGTACGAATCATTCGACTCGTATAGTTGTCACAAGTAAGGGTATCGTTCCCATGAGAAAGTGGTTCCATCTAACTATCTCTAGCTAAAGCATTATTTAAAGCAGTGTAAATAGAACATGGAAGGGGTGAGAATTGTGTGTGTGAGGTGTTTGCTTAACGCGGATGGTGTGAGGGCATGCAAATAAAATAAACTAGACTACACTAGGCATAAAAGTAACTAGGTGCTTGCCTTTCTAAATTAAACTACTCCCAATATAAATTATTCTACTCCTAAAGGCAAAGCACCCTAGCTACGAAAATAAATGTATCTTGTTGAGATGCAAGATAGTGGTCACACAAGGTTCATAAGTTCACCAAACACACAAGTTAATCATATAGATTATTAACATTTAAGAACCATTCAACTCGAGTTCAAGGGTCCGTTCTCTTGACTACGAAAATTACCGAAATTAACTAATCACTTCCCAACACCGTGGAAGAGCAATGTTGTCTTCAACCGTCACTCATCTGTGCTATTAGAGTGAGTGAGAGCTAAAGACCCATTTAGCATAAGAACATTGGACCAAAACCTAATTTAGCATAACATGCATAAACCAAGTTTAATCCATTTAATATTGCTAACAATCAAGACCCATGCACAATTAACGAACCGAAACACGGATCCACTTTTTCACTCTAATCGATCCATACATATGAATTCACTTTCGTCACCAACAAGAAAACAAGAATGAGACTACCTTTATACTAAGTTACGCTACATCATTATATTAATCTAAGGTCTCACTTATGCAAAACAAATCGATTTCTACTCAATTACTAACATACATGACAAGAAAAAAGATATATAGCATTAAGCACAAAGAATAGAACAAGATCCAAGTCGAATTTAAAGTAAATACAATATATAACAATCTCAAGTATTGGTTTACAAATATTCCCTATTAAGGATTACACATCAAAGAATTAGAAAATAAAACAAAGAAAAGAGTTTATAGATAACCAATATCTCCATTTACTTTTTGCTCTCTTTTCTCCTTGGATCTACTTTAAATATGGATTGAGGAAGTTTATAGGTGATGGTGGTGAGACATCCATAAAGGTTTAGAGGTTTTCCATCGAAGCCTTTGAAGTTTTTCTCTCTCTAGATTTGTGTTGAAGAACAAGAGATGGATCTTTTGTTGGTTCTATTTAAGAGTGCATATATTTAAAGACCAACAAACTAAGGTATTTACAAAGTTTGAAGTTTAGAGCACAAATTCGGGCTGAAATGACAATGTTTCCCGTTCAAAACCCCAAGACCTGTAACTTGACAATACAGTTGCGACCTCTCTTACGACTTCATCTCGTAGAATCAACTAGTAGAATTTTCAGGAGCTGACTTGCGACTTAATTATGCGACATCATCGAGAAGTTTGGAACTCATAGAAATCTCTATAAACCTGTTATGACCTATTCTGCGACTTGATCTCATAGTTTGGAACTCACATAAATCCCAGGAACCCTACAACGACTTGTTCTGCAAGATGATCTCATAGAAATTTCCAGCTTCGCGCACCAGTCACTAAAATGGGTATAACTTCTTCTAAAAAAACTCAGAATCGGTATCCGTAAAATTCACTGGAAACTAGACTTCCATGACTTTTCATAAATTATACATTCTTCACAAGCCATCACAATTTCAGCTCTTTTTCCTCGTTTTTGCCTCCCAATCTTCACTTTAAGCTCAAACATCGTATTTTAAGGGTGTTCACCTAAACAAGCCTTATACACACGTTATATATACAAAAACGCTCGAAAATGAGCACAAAAACTAAGAAATGAGGACCTAAAATAGGTACATAAACCTATCAATCAAATACTCTCAAACCAATCTTTTGCTCGTCCTCGAGTAAAACAAAAATGAAAAACAAACAAAACAAGAAAACTAAAAACAAACAAGCAAACTAAACACACTAAAACATATAAAAAGTCAAAACTAGGCTAGTCAACTTTCATAGGAAACACGATGGCAATTAGCTTATGCCACAAGCCTTTAAACCTTAAGGTGTCCCTAGTTAGAGGAGTTATAGTCTCTTGAGAGTTTTACAAATATGGTACCCACTAACGCAACTCTACTAAGGAAAATGTTGAGTTGCCACCTTAAACATATTAAGAAAAAACTACATGCATGCTAAAAACTCTGTATTAAGACTAAAATTATACCATATAAATCAATACATCATATCATGCATGTATGCTAATACAAAAAATATTTTCGATTTACAAAACAACAAACCTCGAATGCCCGAGCTAAAATACTCCTCGACTTTAATTCTCACAAGAAACAATTCATATTTTCACTCAAATCCTAGGCAATAACACTCATCAACATATGTAAAATGGAGTTTAGGTACATGAAAATCAAAATATATTTGCATATCATGTAATTTTGAAAGACACTCATATACGTGCAAAGTGAAAATAAATTAACGCATGTCTAAACAACCTAGAGGGGGTGAATAGGTTTTAATCAAGTTAATTACTGATTTGTCTTGATTAGTCAATACTCAAAAAATTCACCCCAAAAACAAACATACAAAATCAAGTGTAAAGTGCGAAAATATAAATAACACTAGATTTTTACGTGGAAACCCTTCAACAAGGGGAAAAACCATAGGCTAACCACTTAGCTACTTACGATCCTCAAATCCACTATTGTAATGATGTTTACAACCTAAGTTGACCACGTAGTCACACTTCAAGGTTACTAACCCACCAATATTACCCAACCGACCTTTATAGTGATTCTTGGTCGATGCTTGCTAACCACACATAGGTTACAAGACTCCACTTGCTTATGCACTACACCTTTTAATCACAAGACTTAACTCTCAAGAAGAGATCAATAAATAGCCTATGTGAATATACGAAATATTCTAAATGTAATTAATGCAAGGCAAAACACTAAAGGCTTAATTAGGTGTTGAGATGCAAATCTAACAATCTAATTATCAAACAAAGCCATAACAACTTAAGTTGTCATACAATGGCAATGGAAACAATGCAATAACAAAATGCAATCAATTAGTCCTAAACAACAATGACTAAATGCAATGCATAGAGACTTAGCTAGATGGCAAGCATGACCTAAATTTTAGCTATCATGAACAAACCTCAAACATGTCATAACTTCAATTGATATACAATAAATATGAAGATTTACTAACCTAAGCAATAAATAATATGTCTTGATAAGCTAAAACAATAAATATGCAAGAATGATAGTTCTACAGAAGACCCATGGTTTGAATGATGCTAGAGATTAAATATAAAGATGGGTTTTGGGGTTAGGAGGGTTAATGAAGCTTAACTAAGCTTTCTCTCTCAAGATTCTCTCTTTCTCTCTTTAAGGTTTCTAAAAATACAGGAGAGGTGGAGAAGAAGAAGAGAAAGAGATGAATATATAGAGGGTGCTATATGAAAAGACTAAAAAACCCCTAAAAAATAGGGGAGTGCACTTGTAGGACCCGCTCACAACATGTGCATACGTGTAAACCCGAGACTCAGAAAATCACACCCAGGCTATTACGAAGTTACTGTTCGGGTAGCCTACCCGCTTAATGGCCCACGTAGTACCAGGGCATAAGGTCACGCAAATCACTAGACAGAGAGACACCGGACATTGGTGCGCAGGTGCGCAATGACCCGTACAGTTCCCTGACAAGGGATTATCAAACATAAAAAATTAACACACCAAGCACACATGAGCAATGAGAAACAAATGCATAACAACTCAAATGCATGTAAGTGTGTGCAGGTGTGCAACAACAAATGCATGTCAATACAATTGCATATATGGAATATGAGTGTGTGCAACTAAATTTCTTCAATAAGAATTAGGCACAAGTCAACTATCTCTTAAAGCTCGCTGGGATCTTGGAAGCTTGCCATCAAAAGCCTAAGCTACCCATTACAAATTGAATCCCCAATAAGGTTTGTCATGAATTAAGTCAATCATAAAAATGAAGTTCTTATACAAAGGATCTCATGAATAGAATTAAACATTAAGAACATAGATAGAGCACATGAAACTTCACTCTCAAGCAAGCATCACCAAGAGATCTGCTAAGTCTTTTCATAGAAAAAATGAAAACAAAAACCTAAGACCATACCAAGGATTTTGCTTACCATCTACAATGCAATAACATAATCCTTGAAATATATTTATCAAAGACTTTAATGACCATCTACAATGCAATAACGTAGTCAAAAATATATATTTTTGTTCTACTTTTAGGCTTTGCTTTTGCATTCTAACACTTTTGATACTGCTTTTTTTTAGTAGATATTGATTTTTTTTTATTTTGATCCACCATTCATTTCTTTAAATGATAATGTACAAATAATTTCTACTTTTCTTCTTCACATTCAAGCCTATGAAATTATAATTTACAATTCAACCAAAGTAGTGAAGAAACTCAAGTATCTAATTTGAAAAATCTAGCTTATAATTGAAACTCTATCTTCTATCAACATATATTCAAGTCACATACACTAAAATAAGAAGAAGACTCAAGGTATTTGACAAAGCCGTTTTCGGTGTATAAAAATGTTTGCCAAAAGAATTTGTAAAATCCCAAAATGCGCTCAAAATTGCTAAAACAATATAATGGCAAGTTGAGTATCGTCCACAAGGATATAGCGGAAATTTATGATCAAACTAAACTCTAGTACTAAAATGTAACTAAAGTAGGGTATTGATTTGTTTGGAAAATTAACAACTAACAACTAAATTAATCTAAACGCAATTAGTGCTAACAGGAATGTGGAATGATGAGATAAGATATGATTGGGTGATGTGGGAGTTAACGCAATAATTACACAAATAATGGGCAATCCATTTCAAGTTAAAAACCAGTTCGGTCTAGTAGGGCTCAATCTATCTTTAGGTGTGATATAAAATCACTTAACCTTAACCACACAGCAATGATTGGTATGCTCAACTGAGTGTAGAGAGAGTTACTAATGAAGCCTAGATAGATTTAAGATGGTTAGGATGGGTTGGATTGTTATGCTGACAATCCATCCTTTCCACTCTTTGAGTCGGGATTTGTTGGATTGGTATGCTCATAACACATCCATTCCATTCAAGATAGCTAGTTTTAATTACCAATTGTATGTATCTCTACTTAGGTTGAGAGTTCGTATGCCTACTCAACCAAAGGAAATTTTGTCAAATTCTTTAAAACAATCAATAATTCAACATCAACAACAGATCAAGAGTTGGTATGCCTACTTAATGCAAAGAGATGTTAAATACATTAAAACCAGTGAATGAAACCAATATACCAAATATTAGATAATTGTGGAAAGCCTAAAATTTATAGCAAAATTACATTAACTCCCATAAAGGGGATTTAGCTACTCATAGTGAATGGACAAAAGAAAGTCAAAAGGACATGAGATGAGAGAAGACTGATAGGTACATTTATGTACCTATTTCAGGCTCCTTAATCTTAGCTTTTATTCTCAGTATCGATAGTTTTTCTGTATATAATATGTGTTTGAGCCTTGTGTGGGTTCATTTCCCTAAAGTTAGGTGATTGAGCTTAAAGTGAAGCTTTGAAGGCAAAGAAGAGGAAAAAGAACTGAATTGAGATGGCTTGTAAAGAATGTCTGACTTGTAAAAGCCATATCTCCCTCCGAGGATTGAATTGGTGTCAAACCACATGTTTTCAAAAATCCCCGTGAGTCTAGTTTTTAGAAAACTTTATGGATCATGATTATGGATTTTCTAGAAGAAGTTACGCAAATTTCAGCAACGGATGCACAAAGCAGAATAATTAGATGGCACTGCGAGTTCCAACATTGTGAGTTAGAATTGAGAGATTAAAGTCACAAAAGCCACTCATAAAAGTATTCCAGAGTCTACTGCTAGTGGGAACTGTGAGTTAGACCTAGCAGATGTACTACGAGATTAAACTCGCAGATTTCAGTCTCAAATGTTTTCCAAAACCTTCTGCTAAATAGATCTGCGAGTTATGACTAGCATAATCAAACTGCTATATGGATCTGCGAGTTTCAACTCACAGATTTTTATCGGTGAAAACTTTCTCCACTTGAATAAACTTGGCTTTCCACACCGAATTGGTGCCCTAACATTCAAACTCTATAAAAATACACCACTTTGTTGGTCATTAAATAAAAATATCTTCTGATATCTAATCTTGGATCGACACCAACACCATCCCTCATTCTTCAACATCACAGAAGAGAGAGGGGAGCTTTAAAGACTCCGTGAATGATTCTCCTCCATGGATGTCTTACCACCACCACCTCTACACTTCCTTCATCCATCTTTGAAGTTGATTTCTTAGAGAAAGGAGAGCAAACGAAATAGAGATCTTGGTTATCTATAAACTCTTCTTTTTGTTTTATTTTCTATTTCTTTGATGTGTAATCCCAATAGAGAATATTTGTAAACCAACATTTGACTTGTTATATATGGTCTTTACTTAGATTCAACTTGGATCTTGATTCTATTCTTTGAGCTAATGCTATATCTCTCTTTTCTTGACATGTATGTTGGTGAATGAGTAGGAATTAATATGTTTTGCATAAGTAAGACTTTTGATTTAAACAAATGATGTAGTATAGCTTAGTGTCTCACTCTTGTTTACATGTTGGTGACGAGAGGGAATCGATAGGTATGAATTGATTTAAGTGAAAAAGCACATATGTGTTTCGATTGATTAATCATGAATGGATCTTTATTGTTAACTCTTGAATAGAGGTAACTTGACGTATGCATGCTTATGCTATATTAAGTAGTTTGGTGTATTGTTCATGTGCTTAATGGGTCTATACCTAGACACAATTGCTCATTCCATGCCTCTGGTTGAGTGATGAGAATCGATTTCGGCTTTCCTTAATCAACAAAAAAATCATAACAATAATTGTTTTGGTTTCGGAATCCTTAATCAGGAGAACTAGCACTCGAGTCTTTTTGAATGGTGCTTGAATGTTTATTATCAATATGACTAGCTTGTGTGTTTGGTGAACTTATGTACCTATTGTAACCATTATCTTGTATCTCTCCAAGCCCAATTTATTTTCGTAGCTATGGTGCTTGCGATTAGGAGTAGACTAATTTAATTGATTTGTAGTGTAATTGATTTAGATTTAGAAAGGCAACCACCAGGTTACATTTCTATCCTTAGAGTAATTTAATTTAGTTTAGTTTATTCACACACCACACACCTCCCGCTTTATGCATACACATCGAACTCATCATTCTCACTCTTTCCATGTTCTATTTACATTGCTTTCAATAACACTTTAGCTAGAGATAGATGAACGAATTCCACCTCTCTGTGGACGATACCCTCACTTATCGCTTTACTTGTTTTCAAACATTATAGCATATTGCATAGAAACAACTTTATAAATATCTTTTGAACCGTAATTTGGTAACGACAAAAAAGCTGAGTATCAGAGACCCATTGATGTGTTGTGATCTCTTTACTTCTTCAAGCTTCTCTTCCTCTCCTAAGTGTAGATTTCGTGCTCCTTGGTGATGGATATTAGTTTTTTGTGGAGATGGAATGAAAATGGGTGTATGGAATGAACTTGGTAAAGGATTTGGTGAGAAAATAATTTGGACTTGTGGTAGAATATTCTTGTATCTAAAATGGGCAAAAATGAGGTTGAATGCTAGTATATGTGTATGTGCGGGTCTGAAAAGCTAATGTGGCAAATCTCGACGTACGCAATGTAAGGGTAATGCTCGGGTATGGATACCACCCGCGCAGTAACTCCCACACTGACAATCTTCAGTGAGAAACATTTTAGGTTCGCTGGTAACTGTACGGGTAGGGACCCACGCAGTACCAGCGATCCTGGCAGTTTGACTTTCTTGGAGAATTTCTAATCCTCATTTCATGGATTGTTGCATTGCTGTGGAGTAGTGAAGAATGAGGCTTGGAATGCTCAAGTAGTGTGCGGGTAGGGACCCGCTCACCTACCAGTGAACAATACTCTTCTTTCTTGGCTTCATTGGTTGGTTTCGCACTGGAAATTTCCACTTTCCTTCTCCAATACCAGAATTACTCCAGTTGCTTGAAATCACAATAAAAGAGCCTATAAGACACCAAAATACGCTCAGAAACAAGACAAAGGATGAGGAATGAGAGACAAAATATAGCACAATTTTGGCACGATCTGTATTTGATCATTTAAAAGCATAGAAATCAAAAGATAATCAAATAACTTGTCAATGTGTGTGCAACCATGAAATTGAAGATAAACACTAAAAATACTTGAACGCTTTACTTTCAAATCACTTGGAGAATATAGAAGACTTCAAGACGATTTTCTCACTTTTTGAATCACTCAACTTTATTGTGAAATTAGTGGGATATGAAGATTTAAAGTTGTGAGAAATTCAAAGAAAATTTTTGTACATTAGTCTTCTTCGATTTGAAAAATGAAAGGAAGAGAGTATTTAAAAGAAATCGGGAAGGAGATGATTTGGAGAGACGGGGGACCACGACCAGCCCTATGCGTCATGTCACATGTGCATCGTATAGAGGTGTGTCGCCTCCACGGGAGCCGAGCCCTCTTCTTCCTATGGAGGCCACACACCTCCATAGGAGAAGGGCTAAGGTGGCAATTTGCCACTCCAAACTTCCCTCGTGCTCCTCTCACAAGATACAACCAAACACATATACAAATATAAAAAAGATAGGGATAGATACATTTGACACGTTATTTTTTACGCGGTAAAACCTTCGAAGAGAAAACATCCACGGGTTGAATCCACAACCATCGGCAAACGATCTTCCATTAGATGATAAAAGTACACCCTCAAAAGTGACCAATCAATATGATACACTCTCTATTGGGCATCACTTCTACCCAACCCTCGAGCCTACTAATGAAAGAGACATTGCCGACTTTCTATCTAAGGCACATCTCATGTCTCTAGAAAGTTTCCTTGCTTGACTATCTGGTTCATCCCAATCCTAGCAAAGACTTCTTGCTTAACAATCTGGATCATCTCGATCCTAGCTAAGACTTCCTTGCATGGCTATCCAGATCATCCTTATCCTAGCCAAGACTTCATGTCTTTTACAAGGATTTCCCAATGTGATCAAATGTATGACATCGCAAACATATGCAACATAGATTATGTAATCAATATATTCTATGAAAACTAGAAATGATCAATGAGCACACAATGTATGTTTTTCAAGTTTATAATCCAACTAAAACTAATATCATACAAATGATGCATGTAACATATGAAATGCATGGATTAAGTACACTTCCTGAAGAACTAGACATAGGCATCAAAGTTGCATAGATCTTAAACATGAACAAAAACTTAGAGCATGCAAATCACCAAGACAAACAAAAATCCTAGATTTAATTCATGCAACTAAAGCTTTAAATTTAAACATATTCATTAAGCTCATATTCAAGTTTAGAACTAAAACCAAAAATGTTAGAATCAAAAGATATGTTCATTGAAATTCTCTAGCAATCATTTAGAGCACATATTCATAAAAATAATCAACTAAGGGAGGTGTATTCAATTAGGATTTCAAAAGACTTTTAAAGATTTTTTTAGGTGGATGACTCTTACAGATTTCATGAACTTTTACGGACTTTACAATACTATGAAAAAGTTTTAAAAGACTTTCATAGACTTTCAATTCAAAAGACTTTCATAGATTTAAAACTTTCATACATATTTATGAACTTTTATTGACTTTAAAATATAATATATACTTTGTTTTAGTAAAATTATATATATTTCCAATGTCAATAATAATATTTTTTTCAAAAGAATAAAAAAAAAGCATCATTAATTAAACTTGACAAAAGCATTCATACCTATATATGTGATTTTAAAAATTTTATTTGTATTTTTATCACATTTTGCATCATAAAGGCATTATGCACCTTTTTTATATATTATTAGTCAAATTTTTATTTGTTTTTATAATTAGTCAAAATATTATTAATTTTCTTTTAGAATATATGTAGCAACCCGACAATAATATTAGCATACATGTCTATACGAAAGTATAACAGTAGGTATAAAAAATCTACCAAGAATTAATTCAAGTTACTAAAGATAAACATAAAAATTGCACCTAGTTGTTGAGCAAGACCCATGCATAAAAGCGGTAGTTTGATCTTGGTCATAATTACATAAAGTCACACTCATACACGACTTTGATTATGGCATATTGACATGGTTGAGTAGTGGTTTTTGTATTTTATTATTTTTAACTAACATAAATGAAGTTCATTTGATTTGTTTTAATGTTGTTTGTTGCTTTGAAAATAGAGGTTAAAAAAAAATGAAATCTCTCGTTTTTAATTGCATGTATAGCTGATGGAGAGTCGTTTAATATTATTTTTAGTTTTTTTTGTTAAAGATTGATAATGTTTGTATGTTTTTTTATAATTTTTATTCATTTTAAAACTTATTCGTTTTATTTTATTTGTGAAATTTGTTAAGAATACGCGTGTTTTTATTTAAAAGTAGAACATCTGATTGGTGGTTGATGTTTTTCAAAGAGTTTTATCAAAGCTTTTGGTAGGAATGAAAGACAAAATATGAGATTTGTTATAATTAAAAGTCATTGATATTTTAAAGTCATTAAAAGTTATTGAGGTTTTGAATACCTGCTAACTTTCAAAAATTGTTAAAAATTCATAATTGAATACCACATGACTTTTAAAGGCTTTTTTAAAGTCTATAAAAGTTTGTATTGAATACCCCATGAATTTTATATAGTCTTTAAAAGTTTACATTGATTACTCAAACTTTATAATTACATAAATGTCATTAAAAGTCTTTTGAAATCCTAATTAAACCCAACCTAACCCGTGCCACCCCCCCCCCCCCCCCCCCCCCAACCACCACACACACACACATAATACTCAATAGGCTTTAAATATAAAATTAATTGTGCTAAACCTAAATATATTCAATCAAAGAGTCCTAGCGCATGTAAATGCTATCAATCATCCAAATACAATCAATTAAAGCACAAATAACTCTAGATTATAAGCTAGTCACAATACAACTCTCAAACATGTGAAATCATATATTTAACAAAACCTAGATCATATATAAGTCTCTAATTAGACAAATCTAACTTATAATTAAAGTTCTACCTCTTAATAGCATTTGTTCAAGCAACATACATATAAATGAGAAGAATACCTAAGGTAGTTGAGCATTTTAAAGAACAAAACTCAAAAGATAAACAAATACCTTGATTACTTGAGTGCAGTCGAGAAATCGGTGTAGAACCACCAAAATACTTGAACAAAAGACTTCAAAGTGTTTTAGAGATGATAGAAGACTTCAAGACAAAAAATCTTCCTTTTGAATCACTCAAATTGAATAAGAAATGAGTGAGATATGGTGATTTGAAGTTGAGAGAAATTTCTTGGAAGAATTTTGCACTTGTCTTCTTAAAATGAAAAATAAGGGTGAGAGGATATGTAAGTGAGAAGGGGAGGGAGAGTAACGTGGTAAGGGAGAGATCTCGGGTGGCACCAGCCACCACTCCACCTTAGCTCCCTGTGGAGGTGTGTGGCCTCCACAGGGGCAAACGGGTGTCCTCCCAGTAGAGGCCACGCGCCTCCACGGGAGAGGGTGTGGTTTGGTAATTAACCATCCATCTTATCCTTTGATCCCTTTCAAGCACCTCTCGTGCTCTTCGACTGTTCTCCGGCTTTCGAACTCTAAATTTGAACCCGTTTTCGGATTATGAACTGTAACTCTCTCACGGACATGGACGTGTATAAAACTTTTACAAAAAACATGAAATCGACTTGATACACAAGAACGGAAACCATGCATGATAAACACACGAAAAGTTTCGTAACTTCCAACTCGACACTCGAAAACTTATGAATGAATAACTGAAACGTTCGGAACTTTTTATATATATATAATCTAATGAGGACTTTTTACAATGCATACTTTAAGCATCTTTGTTAAAATTTAAAAGAATATATTGAATCTTGATGTGATTTTTTTTATATTTAAATACATTTGTGGAAAAAAAATGAAAAATAATCCGGTAAAAGAACTATTTTTTTCTGATTTTTTTGGAGATAAACATTAAAAATTAAGGAAATATAAGAAAAAATAGTTATCAATTCTAAGAAATTTCCAAATTTTTACCTTTTTCTTAGGATGTATACCAAAAATGTGAACGAAAAACATTTAATTGCATACAATTTCATCAAAGGTGTTCATTGTCTTAAAATAAGGGAGTGCTAATAGGAAAAGTTCACACACACATTTATCAGTTCGAACAGATATAAGATATATCAGTTTATTGCATATGGATAATTATATTTAAATGTTATAACTTAACTATATGAATCTATTAAAACATTTTTTAAATTCAATAGTCTAAATAAAAAGAATTGATATATTCGAACGGACCATTGAAAGTGTATATAATATATATATATTCTAACAAGTACGGCAGGACATTGTGATTTTCAGTTATTAAAAGCAAAGGCTTTCCTTTCTATGATTGCTTATCTTATTGAAAGTACAGAAAATTCTATATCAAAATAAAAAAAAATAAAAAAACATGCAGGGGTGGAGGAATATGGGGCCCGGCAGGGGCCATGGCCCCCACAACAAAATAATTTTAATTGTTTTTATAAATTTTAAATCTTGATTATTTGGATGTGATACATAATATATCCGGTATATATATATTATTTTTTAATTAAAAACATAAATATTAATTATAAAAAAATCTAGACAATATAAGGTTTATGTTTTTAATATTTTTAATTAAAATATTAAAATTGTAAACCTACATCGTGAATTCATGGGATCGAATTTTTCCCTCTTCCCTATAATAACCGGAGAAAAAGTCTTGCATCACCAATTATACTAGTTCTTTTTCTATTTAAGGTGCATTTAATAATCAGATGGGAATTTAATTCCATATTTATATATGAAACCCACATAATCTGATTCAACTGATTTTGGTAAACATAATAAGCATACATAAAGAAATAAGTTTCGTTTCTCTCATTATAATTTGTAATTAGTAAACTCGCACTTAATGTAGGAAATACAAATATATTCTTTTTAATATTTGATTCATCATGATTTTTTTTAAGATTTGATTCATCATGAACCCCCCCCCTAGATATTCAACCACAACCACACATTCACAATGGATCCACAACTCCATATTAATAAATACTCACACCCATACAAAATGTATAAGATTGTGGTTGAACATCCTTACCTCTTATATCAGGATCGTCCTTATATATATATATCATTACATATTTCTTTGATCTTTTTATGAGAAAGTAATCTACAATTGATGGATTTTACAAAAGAAACATTGGTTCATCTTCGTCAACATCTAAACGATATTACATTTGGTTTTTTAATAACTTAGTTTATAAATATATTTTTCCTGCCCTTTAACTTATGTATTTGTTTTTGTCTCGGCCCCCCCAAAGCTAAAATCTTGGCTTTGCCCCTGAACACATGTATCATGTCTTATTTTCACAAGGCTTAACTGCACAAACACCTCTAAATTTAGACGAAATTACACTTTAGGGCAACCTTTCTGTTTATTGCACAAACATCCCCTATAAAATGTTGACCAAATATTAACCAAAAGGGAATGACAAAAATACCCTTATATGAAATTATAATTTTCTCTCAAAGTTTTACCATATTAGATAAACTGGTTTCTCTAGTTTCAATAATAGTTGGTCAACCCTTGAAACCAGTGTGTGTAGTTATATAATTATTTTAAGGTTTAATTGTACAAAATAATTTAAATCTTTGTTTCTTTTCATAATTTAAACAGATTTAAAATAATTATGTTTCTTTTGTTTCCTTATTTTCTTTTTCATAAATATGTTTTTATATATTATTATTAAATTTGAATTTATTTAAAATATATATATATATATATATATTATGGATGGGTTTATTTTAAATTTTATAAACAGATTTAAATTATTTTTAAAGTTTAATTGCAAAAAATAATTTAAATCGGTTTCTTTCCATAGTTTTAACAGATTTAAAATAATTATTTTTCTTATTTTTTATTATTTTATTTTTCTTTCTCATAAATCTATTTTTTTATATTATTATTAATTGTGAGTTTATTTTAAATATAAATTATATATATATATATATATATATATATATATATATATATATATATATATGAGTTCATTTTAAATAATTTATATAGATTTAAATTATCTTAAATAAATTATTTAATTTATATATATATATACTTATATACTTATATACTTTTAAATCAATAAATCCCTAACATCGAGTTTGAGTAGCTCAGTTGGTTAGGATATGGGCTTCTAACTTCTGAAGGTTCAATCTCTGATGATGGCTATTAAATTTTTTAAAATAAAGGTCAGAGGGTTTCAGGGGGGTTGACAGACTATTATTGAAACTAGAGAGATCAGTTTATCTAATATGGTAAAGCTCGTGTGAGAAATTATAATTTCGTGAAAGGTATTTTCTTCGTTTTTGGTTAATGTTGGGTTAACATTTTATAGGGGATGTTTATACTGTAAATGGAAATATTGTCTAAGAGTGCAATTTTGTCTAAATAAAGGGTTGTTTGTGCAATTATGCCTTTTTATAATGAACAATGCTTACAGGTCTCCTTTCCACATCCTTGCTTCAATAAATATTGGCGCATTGTTGTACACTTGTACATCACTCTTCTCCTCATACCAATAATTCCGGAATTTATTTTCAGGCAATTCATCTAATACCTACCGACATATCTATAAAGGATTAGTATGACCCTATCCAAAATCATGATAGACTGGCAAGATCATTTGGTTAATATCATCTATGGCATCTCATTGTCTTCGAGGTCCATGAAGAGAGCAATGATTTGAACTAACAAATATGAATATTTTTTTTTTTAATACAACTAATGTTGAGACCTGACCAGATTAATTAAACTTTACAAGAATGATACGGAATAATATCAAGAAGAGGTTACATATGGACTACAACTCTCATATCGGAGAGAGGACTACTTTTAAAATGCGTTTGGTAGGACTCGAACTCCTGACCACTAGGTGTGGAAGGGAGTTACACAACCATCTCTACTAAAAGGTGATGTGCAATAAAAATGAACTCATTAATGTAATAGAATACAGAGTGACACCCTTGTATTTTCTCGATTTTGAAGAAAACAGAGATTCCTAAAGATTGAGCTGGGGATCTATTAAAATTAAAACGGAACAGAAGTGATGATAACATTGCACATCAAAACTGTGCAGTTAGCTGACTATTTTCTATCTGTTTATAATCAGATCTTGCAAATAGTTTCATATATCAAATTTCTATATGAATAAACAAATTGGACAGTACAATTTTTTCAAAACTGTACAAATTTCATGCACTCAGCCCTAGACAAGGTGTCAGTTCGGTTAGAACCGGCAAACCAAACCAGAAAAACCGGAACCGAACCGGAACTAGTACCAAGGTAGTTCCAATTCCGGTTCCAATTTTTGAGGAACCATCCGGTTTGAACCGTACCGTACCCAATGGTTCCGGATCCGGTTTGAACCGGCAGTTCCAATAGTATTATTATTATTTAAAAAAAATTGGTTGAGCCGTTTAATTTGTCTTTTATTTATTTTATTTCATTTTCGGGTGACCCAATAAAATACTTTTACAATTTCACATGGCTAATTTTTTTTATTAAATAAGATTATATATATAAAGAACCGAACCGTCGGAACCAGAACCGAAACCCGGAACTGGCGATATGTCTACTCAACACTACAATAATTCGGGATTTGAGGGATAGGGGACATACTCAAACCAAGATCTCATAGTGTAGATGTATGATAAACCACTAGGTCAACCTCATTTTGTCTGATGGTCAATGCTTCTATTATTCATGTTTGGTTGGATGGAATGGAATGGAATGAAAGTCATTCCATTAGTTTGGTTTGTTAAAAATGCAATGGAAGATTCCATCCAAAAACCAATGGAATGTCCATTCCATTCCATTCCATTAACACATTTTCTTTTCCAAAAGTAACTCTTTATGCCCCAACTCTATTATATTATTACATATATTATTATATTACATATAATATATACATTAAATGTATTATATAATTTATATAATTTATATATTATATATTATATAATTTATATTTTTATATTTTATTATTATATATATTACTTATATTATATAAAAAAATATAATAATAATATTTATTATATAATATATAATAGTATTAATATATACAAATATATAATATATATTGTTTATAATATATATTATATTATTATAATATTATATATACTTTCATATTTTATTACTATTATTATCTATAATATATCATGTTATTATAAATGTTTTATAATTAGGGATATTTTGACCAAAATACAGTTAATTCAATTTCATTCAGTTGTTAACCAAGCAAAATAATATTGATTTAGATATTAATTTTAAAGTCTCAACCAAACAAAGAAATCAATTTTTCATTCTTTTCCATTATGATTCTTATTCCTATTACCATTCCACCACGATAACAAAACGTCACCTAAAATCTCCTCCCAAGTCCATCATTCTCTAACACCCACTCAATTTACACAATTCCCCCATTTGTAGTAAAAGGCTCTTGGACCAAACCTATAAATATCAGCAAATGACTTTTTTGCTGAAAATAAGAGTGATGGACATGTCCAAAACAAGTAGTACTAGATTTCAACTGAAAGGGCTATATTAATGTATTATACCAGCTTGAGATGGCTCAACAAAGCACCATGTACTAGCTTTTTGAGCTTATCACATCCATCGACCTGAATAGATTGATTGATTCCTAATTTGATTCCTTGCGTTTGAGTTGGTACCATAGGCGCTCAAATTCAATTGCTGTATACGGGAATTGTGAATTACTAAATCATCTTATATCGGGCAGTGGTTTGTGTCTTATTCAAGTGGTAAAGGGCAGTGGCTTTATATCGCCATTCGACAGTGACTAAAACGAGCACAATCCCAAACAGACCTGTCTCAACAAGCATAACATAACAAATTAACCATCCTTAATTCAAACTTTTTACAGTCTTAACAAAAGTAATAATGTAATGGTACAGCCACTATTGCAGAATATAAATCCCCATCAATGTCAGTAGTCATCCCCTCTGGATATCACCTCTTTGCATGTTGGCCGTAATAAGATGGTATGCTCAAACTGAGACACATAGCTACCCTTCACATCACACAGAGGAGGATAAGGCTGCCAACAAAAACAAAACCGCATTATGCAACTTGAAGCCTAAGCCGCTCACTCTAATCTTCTATTAACAAGTATTCAACTTCTATGACATTAAAAAGCATCAATAAAGATTGCTACTGCTAATTGGAGAAAAATACCTGAACAATGCCAGAATCACACAAATTCTTCAGTGCCATCAAATATTTACTCTCACCAAGACGATCTAAATACCGTCTGCAGAAGGCTAATGTAGAGAAATTTTTGTTGATTGTTGCTAGTAATTGCTTTGCTCTAGGCAGCCTCAATGGGATGTGGCCAACATCAAAATTTTTCATGTAATGGCTGCACTCTAGATCTTCTCTGACATATCCTTTCCCTGCAAGTGTACACAACCAACAACATAATAGGTGAAAATGCAAACTCCTGCTAGATGTTTTGCAAGATCAATTGCATGCAGGTGAAAGCAATCACCTGTTGATGCAAAAGTTTCAATGGCGAAAAATTCACCCTCTTCCATCTTTGTTTGCTCCCCTCCTTTCACAATGGGAACGGACTTTCCAGCATGGATCTGGTAACGCCCAATGCTGTGTCCATTCAAGTTTCGGATACTTTTAACTGCATAAACATTTGTAAGTCTATTTAATATTTCGGATAGATAAATAATAAATGATGTGTGATTGTTAATGAGGTTAAAAAAAATGAATTGCCTTGAGAAAAATTATGGTTCAAAAATATATAAGCATGGAAGTGGACAATCCTAGCCTTGTTTTCAAATATGGTATGAAAAGTAGATGCTTCGGTTATATCATTTCCTCGGGTACAAGAAAACTAAATTCAGTTAGTTATTAGCTCAACCAAAACTAAATTTATGAGATGAGAAGAAATTATTCACCAAGGTTGTCTATGAATTAATCTAATATTTATTTCAATTATTGCTGTTCTGGCACACCAGTTGCTAGACTGAAGCTCAGGCTCGATTCCAAATATACTATCAACAGTTCATCATTTGAACTGCCAGCAAAACTAAAAGGTGTTATTGTTGCCAATTTGCACAGTTAACCGTCCAAACATGAAAAGAATTGCAACTGATCTATTGAAAATGCAGTACAGTTTATAAGCTCTATAAATTTGTTCTTTTTCGATAGTCAGAGACCAATAAATGTTTTGGTAACTTCAATTTAAAATTTTAAATAAGAAATTGTTTTCTACTTTGCTATAGATGATAATTAAAACTGATCGATTTGCATAGAATGACAAACAAACACAATGGTGGAATCAAAGCTGAAACATACAATGTGCAAATGACACAGATACATGAACCGCTAGCAGAAACATGCAAATAAACTACCTTCCCATAAACATCATATCTTCAATTTCTCTAAATTAAGCATTACATGTTAAGACCAATAGAAAAATGTCCAATACAGTACAGCTCCCTATATACAATGTACCTGGAAACACCTTTCCGTTAATTTCAACCTCATATGATTCCATAACCTCTTGGATTGCAGCTCCAACATCGCAAAGTCGAACATCGATCCCAGACTCCTAATAATTAAACAACTATTAATGACATTGTTCATTTGGGGTAGAAAATGTGAATATTCAATAGAATTTCCAGCACATATCTTTAAATGATAGCAAGGTTTGAACAAATTACAGAGTGACAAACCAACAATAGTTGAGAGAAGTGGAACGTTATGAATCTTGTGACAATTACCCAAGCCAAACTTGAACGAAAGCAAAGGGTAGGAGATAGATTAAAGTACAAGAGAAAAGGGCACAAGCTAGTAACAGTCATATGAATTGGAGTTAGAAAAAGAAGGGAACGAAAGAAAATGGCCCAGTTTATTCCTTCCTTGGAATTAATTTTTCCTTCCACCTCTCTGTCTGTTTCCATAGTTTCCAGTGGGCCCAGAGAAAAACCCATTATCTTCATTTTTTTTCCACTTACTTCTGAGAAAAGTTCATTTTCATTTCCTTCCAGTTTTCAACTCCTACCAAACAGGATCAGAACCCACCCTTTTGGTAGTCAATAGTTAGTCAATAGTATTAACTATTACCAAAAGAATAATTAATAATTATAAAATACTGAGAATGCATCAATTTACAGATTTTGCACCTCCAAAGTAAAGCAATAAAGGAGAAAGTTGTAACTAGAAACTAGCTTACAGAATCCGGTAGCAGTTTCATTCACTTGGTGAGCTATTGTTCAAGGACTTAGGGTATGTTTGGTAGGAACGAAAGGGAGAGGAAAGGAAAGGGTGCAGGGAAAAGGGAGAAGAAAATGGAGAAGTGTGTGTTTGGTATGGAGAGAAAAATGGAAGGGAAAAGTGGCCCACACATTTTAATCCTCCCAAAAGTGGGAGGAAAAGTGGAGAGAAAAGAGAGATTGGCTTTTGGTTTAATTGAAGTTACAAATTTATCCCTTTTTTTAATTTACTTAAAATTTATTTTTTAAAATACCTCTATAAAACATAATGTATTAATTTATATATATAATAGGTTACAAAGTTAAAAGTCATTTTTTTTAAAAAAAGTTGGATACTTGGATTCAATATTATTTAAATTATATTGATTTACTAAATATAAAAATATATAATATATAAACTATAATGTAAGGGTAAAATAGTAAAATTGATAAAGAGAATTTTCCATCCAATCTTCTTTCCTTGCTGTTTACCAAAATCCTTTCTTTCCCTCATCTTTTCTATCTCTCCAAATCTTTCTATCCTTCCTATTTTCTTTCCTCCCTACCAAACATACCCTTAATTGGGGTTTTAAGGACAAGAATATGCTAAGGTTCAATACTTAAATAGTAGCTAAAATTTTGTAAGATCAAATAACAGTTTACAGCCAAAACAGTATAACAAATCTCACAAGTTTAAAATCAAAATAATTAGACCTCAATAAATTTAAAAAGTAACATTTGTGAAAGCTAGTGGTGATGCGAAAGTAATGCACAAACATGATTGAAACAAGCCAACATTACAAGAATGTTAGCAATAAGTAGATCCGATACCTTTATACCCGTATTGGTAGCTTCACGTGAGGCTGCAAGCAATGGATCAAACATAGGATTGAATGCCACAGTAAATGCACAGTCAACTATACATCCTGCAAATCCAACCACTCATGTCTGGTAATATTTTCAATGAAGAGTATAGTCACATACATAAAGAGCAATATAAGCAGTAGAAGTAGGAAACAACGAAATGATGAGAAAGGTAGATGAAGTAAACACAGTATTACCATCAATATGAGTTCCAAAATCCAACTTCATAACATCGTCATACTGAAGCACAGTTTTATCTCCCGTATTCGGAGTCCAATGTGCAGCAACCCTTAGAACAAAAAGTTCAAAGTAGAGACAAAACCATGTAAGTATGGAATCAATGCAAACTTAAATGACAAATGTATAACTCACCAGTTCAGGGAGCATCCAGTAGGAAAAGCAATGCCTGCTTGCAGATCATTTTCAGATATTAGCTTACGAACTGTGTTCTCCAATGTTTCACACAGGTCAGTCATTAGCATTCCAGGCTTCAAGATGCTTTTGATATATTTCCGAACCTAATAACAAGTAAACAAAGTCAAAAACAATGTCTATTTCTAACACTTATGCAAGTAAAATTTGGCTACCCATGACAGCAAATTACATATGTGGTTCCTATTATAAGCGACAATGAACTCTTGCTGCTTGGCAAATTGAATTGTATATTGGTTTTATACGCGTGACAATGTAAATCAAAAACAGCATAGCAACCTGACGATGAACTTCTGCAGCTTGTCGAACTGAATTGTATATCGGTTTCTCAAGGCGCTCCAATTCCCTCTTCTCTTCAGATGTAATCCTCCACAAATTACTGATATATCAACACCAAACTTAAATATCAAGCTTCGATATATTTATGCAGAAAGTGAATAGAAAGGTAATAAAACCAGCACAAAAACTGTGAATACAAATCAATCAAAATAGCATAGTTGTATCATAATGGAGAAATGAAAGTAAGCATTCTTGACCGGTTTGTTTCATAATATGTTTTAAGGAAAAAACATATCTAAAAAGGAACAGAAAAATCTCTTCTTACATAAATAATGTCTAAAATCTGAACTCACAACTTGGATAAACTCTTTATGAGTACCATGAGCATAATTATTTTCTTTTCTTTTTTTCTTTCATTTTACTTTGGCATTCGAGACTGTATGGTTCCACAACACAAGAGAGAAGAAAATGCAACATTTATACTAAAAGGGAAACAGTGTGTGCTCACTCGTCTTTGTACTGTTGAATTTCACCCTCTGGAAAATCCCCAGATGGGAAAAGCTCAATTATAGGAATAGATGGTGGATCAGTCTGCTGAGGCGGTTCCTTTTTTTTCCTGAGAAATTAAGAGGATACAATATCTGAGTTTCAACTTTAAAATCAAAAATGTTAAACCAGAAAAGAACATTAAAGCTAGAAACAAGTGCTCACTTGCTTTTACTTTTCTTCTTTTTCTTCTTTGACGAAACTTCTGCTAGAAACAGTAATCAAATGCGGACATGTGCATGTATTAGCAAAATACAGGGGAACTTTGCAAACAAAATCACAAAGCACCATATAGTATAAAATTGATATTGATAAAAAAAAAATGATGAGAAACTCACATAATTAAATTGAGGAAAGTTTAGCACATTTTAAGTATCGTCATAAGTAGAAAATATAATAATGATCATGCAAAATAAATTAAGAGGGGGAGCACAAATCATATAATAAGTATCATCACAATAAATGTTTTAGATTGTTAAGTGTAAATTGTTTTGAATAATCAATCTGTTTATAGGCTGGAAAGCACATAATGGATTATGCATAGCAAATGATCACCTTTCCCCTCGTCTTCATTTTGTTGCAAAGCCGAAGAAACATCAGATGACAATTCGTGTCCATTCAGGGGCTCTGAAGTTCCATTTTCTTCAGTGGTAATTTTTGCAATAGCGTTTTCATTCTCCATCTATGAAGACATGTTTGCACAACATTCATCAACCCAACTCATATAATTGTAAGACATATATAGATATGCCTGCCTACTTTGTATTATATAAATAAGGTAATTGATCAATGGGAAATTTAAACACAGAGAAGAGACGTGGATTTCAATTTGAAAGCAATTGAATGAACAATTCAATTTAAGATGGAATTGTTACAACTAATCTTGGGCTGTCCATCCAATAGAAAATACAAGACAAAAAGGCTAGTGAAGTTCAAAGTTCTCGACCACTAACTCCTTTGTAAATGTAATTAAATGTTGCAAGACAAATATTTTAGCAAAATTGTTAAAATTACAACTACCACAAATAGTTTAATTACTAAAAGAACATGAGAAATGACAAATTTGTTTGTTCACGATCTTTGACAGACAAAGAACATGACAAAATGTTACGAATTGCAGGATTCAAACATGCAAGGAAGGCAATAACACGCATATGGGAGACTTACTTCGACGGTTCCGGTGACTGCGATGAGGCCAATAAGAAGATCCGGTGGGCGGCGCTTCAATGGTGGTGATCGATGAGTGATGACGGCTCTGGCTGTGATGATCGATGATGAGAGTACGGCGGGGATGAGGGAACTGAAGCTAAGAAAAAAATTAGGTTTTTTAATTTTTTTTTTTAACTCAAACTACGTCGTTTAGTTCAGAATTCTAAAAGCTCAAAACGAAGTCGTTTCAAGCAAGGCAGTTGTAACAAAAATGGGTTTGCGGGTTTGGTGTTTTTTTGACGGACCCGAACCTGAATACAATCCGGGTTTGCATTATGACAATTGCCCAATCCACGACCCAAAAATCAGACTCTACTTGACATACGCGGTTTGGGTTTCGGTGAAATTACTAGATTATCGGATTGTTTATTTTTTCTATTTAAAATGTAAAAGTTATGAATTTAACTTATTGAATTATTTTTTAAGTAGTAAAATAACTTAAAAAATAATTAAAAATTAAAAAAGTTTTTTAAAAAAGGATATTCTTATTTTAATCCCTCTAATTTAGCGTAATTCTATTTTAATCCATTAATTTGTAATATTATCATTTTTTTAGTTTTTCAGTAACTGTTTCGTTAAAGGCACAATTCTTGACATGGATAGAGGGTAAAATGACCATGTTACCCTTAAGTTTGGTTAACATTGGCAAAATAACCATGATGCCCTCCAACAAAAATCCATTTATTTAACCTAATTGAAAAAAATAACAAAAAAATAACAAAAAAAAGTGGAGATCCAGATGATCTCCACAACTTAAAAAATACAAACATTAAATTATATTAAATGATAAATATTTACAGATGTTAACTAGCTATAATTCAACAAATTAATTAAAAAACGAAAAACAATTAAAAATACAAAAATCAAATTGTCCTATCTCTCTCCTCACCACGATCTCTCTCTCACTCATTCAATCTTACCACCGTCTCTCTCTTTCATTTATAAAAATAAACGAAAACCAAAATCTCAATTCTAGAAACCCAGAAACCTCATTTCACCCAACTCCCCGCCATTTCTCATCTCTCTTACACCACCACCGCCACCACTACCAACATTAGTAACTGAAACCTCATCACTAAACATCATCAACAACAAATACAATCTAATCAATTCTTGTTTGAAAAAAAAATCGAAAAAAAAAATCACCAAAAAGCAAAAGCTAACAAAACCAAAGCTTAACACTTAATACAGCTTTGAAATCTTCTCAAACCCAAACCTAAAAACCCAATCTCTCCCTCCTCACCGACGGCTAACCCAAACCACCCTGTAAGGAGATCAACCATCACTCAAAGTAAGTCTCTTTCTCCACCAAACTTAAACCCATCATCTCTCCATTAAAACACAAATTGCAACCTAGATTTCCAAACAAATTATGTTAGGAGATCGGCTAGAAGAAAAAGATAGAAAAGGGGATAGACAGTGGGAGGAGAACGAGCGGCTGGAAGAGATAGTTTGGTTGGCTTCAATTGCCTGGACTGAGAGGACATCAGTATCGTAGGGATTAGGGGTGGTGGTTAGTGTGATTTCAGCGGGCTAGGGTTTGGTTTTTAGGTGGTATGGGTGGCGGCGGTGGCTATGGTATGAGAAGTGGTGGATCAGGTTAAGGTTTGGATGTTGAAGAAGATGAAGAGGATGATGAGAGGTGGCTAGGGTTTGGGTGTAGGAGATATGATGGTGGAGAAGATGATGGGAAATACGATTTGGGTGTTTAATTTAGGTTAGTGTTTTATTATTTTCATTATTGAGTTTGATATATATATATATATATATATATATATAGCTGTAAAATAAGGTAAGCCTCGCCCTGATAGGCCTAAAATGTCAGGTCAATTTTTCAAAACATGTCGGGCCGCATGTCAGCTCAGGCATGCCTAAACGGGCCGGACGCTGGCCCATTTTCAAGTTTTTTTAAAATTTAAACTTTTAAGTATTTAAATTTAATTGTTATAATATATAATATTGTTTTTTATTTATCTTATTTATTATTGACCGAGCTAATTTTTTTAGTCATTATAAAACGCTCGTCAAACAAAATTTATAAAGTCCTTAGCTATATCCTAAAAATGTGAAAACAAGTATAATGACAAACAAAGGGTATCGTCCACAAGGAAAGGGAAATCGGATGGCTAAAACTAGTTAACTATTACTAAACTAAAACTATGTATAAAAATGTAGAGATAAATGGGTTGGATTTTGAAGGATTAATTGTTAAGATGCAAACTACAATTATGTCAATTAACATAACATGTAATTAGTGTTAACATGCAATGGGTGAGATATGATATGTTATGTGAATGCGGGAGCCGATGCAATTCATACAAGAATAGTGGGCAATCCATTCTTTAAGAACCGATTCGATTATTAAGGGCTAATCTATCTTTAAGGGTGACTTAGAGTCAATAACTCTCACTCACGACTACTTGGTTAGATTTGGAAAGATAGAGACTCTTATCACATAAATTCTCTACTACATAACTATTTGGTTGGTTTATAAGAGAATCACTCTTTAAGCGTAGATAAATTCTAATGGTTAGGGATACCTTGGAATGGCATGTTCACAATCCAACCATTTTTCATTGAAGCCTAGATGCATAAGAAGGACATATTCACTACACATCCATTCTATTCAATTTAGCTAGTTTTAATCACCTAAAAATGTGTATCTAACTTGGCTTGAGAGAAGGCATATCTACTCAATCCAAGAAGATATATATTCAAATTTACTAATCAACAAGAATCAAGAGAGGGTATATCTATCTAATTCAAGAGATAATCAATTGCATTAAAAACCATTGAATGAAACTATATAATCAAATACTAAGAATATGGTGGAAAACCCACAATCCATGAATTATTATATTAACTCCCACAAAGGGATTTAGCTACTCATGACAATTAAAGTAAAATGGCAAGGAGAAAAGAGATAGAGAAGACCCATGTAGAGAAACTTCTCCTTTCTTGAAGCTTTGATCTAATCTCCAAGTGTCCTTGAGTAGATGAGGACGGATGATGGTTAGATTTGGTGGGAAATGCTCCTAATCTAGGTAAGTGGTTAGATAGGATGTGTTTGGAAGAGAGAAGAGATGATTCTTCGATTCAGAATTCCCCCCTTTCGAAATGGTAAAAAGATATATTTATTGGGTTTCCAAAATAGGTTTGAAAAACACGGATGTGGCTATCTAACGCGCCAAATGCGTGGGTGGTGCATGGGTCTAGACCCGCGTAGGACCCGTGCAATGATCTGATTGCTGATTTCTATCTCTCGGGTTTTGGCAAATGCACGAACAAATGCGCGATTGGTGCGCGGGTTGTGGGCCCACGCAGTGACTTGCATGCTCTAGCTTTTCTTCACTGATTTCAACCCGTTTTTGCCCAATCTTTGCGCTTTTTCATCCTTTCTTTCAATATGCACCTAATTGCCTACAAACATAACAAATGAGCCATAAGACAAGCAAAAACACTCGAAAACAAGATAAAGGCAATGGAAATGAGGGCCAAAATATATGACAATTTTGGTCCGATCAATTATTTTAGTCTAATAAAAATGTGTAGAAAATAGATAGATTTATTATTTTACTTAATAAAATATTTCAAAGAATAAATAAAGATTAAAGATTAAAGATAATAAAAAATAGATGAAATTATGAAAATATGAAATGAAAAATTATTTATTTCTTTTGAACTTTCAGTATTACATGATTGCCTCATTAAAAACTTTACTAAGACAAACTAAATGTGATAAAATCTTGGTAAAGAAAAAAGAGTGCAATTGTAATAAAAGTAAATGTACATATAACCTATTTCTGGATCTGGTTACTGCCGGAACCCTTATCAATATATAAATTGGAGAAATTTTGAATAAGTTTTAGGTCTACCATTTCATTTTGCATCCTCTTTCGAGCATGCCCCCAAACCTGAAGGCATATTATTACCTTCACCTTATCTGGGGACAAAGAACTTCTTATTGGTTCAATTATAAATCCACCCGTGCTGAATATCTGTTATGAAGAAACAATGGACACGGGGATAACGAGTATGTCACGTGTTATGTGTGACAGGATCAAATATATATATATATATATATAGCTATAGGTTTTCCACCATAACATTAGATCAAATTCCTCTGTCTTTTCAAATGAATCGAACTGAGCTTCAAGGAAGCTGTTCAGATCGGTATCGAAAGTTACAGCAGCTTGTGGAGCTTGGAATGAATAAGAGAAATTTAATGAGGCATCTTTTTTCGGCATTTGAGAATGCTTCAACTTTTCTTCAATGGCCGATTCTGTTGATGTTTGCGGGTTAACGCCGCCAAACCTGCACTCATAAATACTAAAAACTTCGAATAACTTGTTTCGAATGTCAATAATCTATATGGGATAATCTACATTCAAAATACCACCAACTAAAGCAAAGATTCTAAACCATATTATTTATTCCTTGGATCTACCAAAATACCTAAGGCATAAAGGAAAGGCATTGTTGACCAATATTTTTTAAACTTGGTCTCCATGGCAATAACTGTAGCGCCTAAGATAGAGAATAGTAAAGTACACGGCTGCAAGGACAGATGAAAAGAATGAGAGGGGAGAGAAAAAAAAAGAAGAGAATTTGGGTGTCTTTTCTCTGTCCGTGTCACCTTCGTTTTCGAGTCTTTTAGAAGCAGTGAATTCTTGAGATTCTGATATACCTCAATTCACAGTGTTTGAGAGAGTTTTTTTTTGTGGTTAGGTATTTCTTATTTTCTGCTCTATGTATTGATATTCCTTAGATTATTTTATCTGAGAGGAGTTTTTTTGTGTACATATTATTGGTGATAGTAGTGGATATATTATTCAGAGTTTGACTCGTGGATGTAGGTATACACTGAACCATATAAATCTAGTGTTGTTATTTTCTACATTATATTGTATGCAAGCTTGGTTGTGATTTTGCTTGACTGTTAAGTTGTCAATGTAGAATTCGCACATATAATCAGTAATAGTTGGGTTTTTCGTAACTAGTGGTATCGGAGAGGTATTTTTGCAACAAATGGTATCAGAGCAATAATTTTATAATAAGTTGTATCAGAGTCATGGTTCGTTGGTTCCTCAATATCGTTGGTTTACTAGTTGAAGGTTGGTTATTTGTGTGTGATTGTAATAGAGGGTATTTTAAATACCATGATTAAACTTAATAGTTTTAATTGGGCGTTCTAGAAACCCATGATGGAGGACATTCTCACAATTACAGAATTGAGTGAGACCATCGAAAGAGATGACGCAACCAAGCTAGAGGGTACGTTCAATGAAGTTTGTAAAAAGATGAACAAGAAGATAATGGCATATATCAAGCAGTAGGTAAATGTTACAGTGTTTCATCATATATCACAAGAGACGAGTGCACATGCCCTATGAGAGAGAGCATGTATGAACAGAACTCTGTTGTTGAAAAATTGTGTTTGATTCACAAGCTTGTTAACTTGAAGTTCAGGGATGACCGCAATGTAGCTGAACACCTGAATGAATTCCTGAGTGTGATGAACCGGTTCATTGCAGTGAAGTTAGACTTTAATGATGAGCTACTTACATTTTTCTTGTTGAGTTCATTGCCTCATGCTTGGGATGTCTTTGCTCAGACTGTTAGTTACTCTGTTCCTTAAGGTAAATTGTCTATGGATATTATTACCAATAGCTTGTTTAATGAGGAAACCATGAGAAAGACTTCTAGTGTGGGTACAAACAATGCTCAAGCCGTTGTTATTGAGAGTAGGGGGATGAGTACTTATAAAGGGCAAAGAGATGGTGAAAGTTCGTATTGGTCAAATTCGATATTTAGAGGGAGTTGTTACTATTATGGTAAGGAAGGGCATAAGAAATATTCATGCCAAAAATGGAGAAGGGAACAATATGAGGGAAAAAATCATACGAATATGGTAAATACTACAATTATTTCAGATGGAGATGTTTGTGTTCTCTTATCGTTCACAGGTAATGATTGTCTTCAGTCAATTGATAAAGGTGATGAATGGGTAATTGATACTGTTGCATCATATCATGCTACTCCGAATTTAGAATTGTGTTCCACGTATGAAGTTGGCAACTTTGGTACAATAAAGATGGGCGATGCTAGTGATTGCACGATTGAGGGAGCTGGAGATATTGATATTGAGACTGATATAGGATACAGGGTGCAACTGCATGATATAAGGTATGCTCTTGATATACGCCTTAATTTGATTTCTAGAATTGCATTGGATGAGCAAGGCTTTGAGAATCATTTTACCAAACTGAAAAATGGGTCAATGATTGTTGTTGAAGGGGAAGCAATGGGTAGGTTATGTAAAACCAAAGTGAAGATAGAAAGGTGTCTCTAAAGTTTTGCATTATAACCAGTTAGACCACATGAGTTAACAGGGTTTACAGGTTCTAGTAAGGAAGTTAGAAATTCCCGCTAATGAAGGTTTGCAGGTTCTAGCGAAGAAGTCAATGAATCCCTTCGCTAATTGTAGAGTTGTTCACAGAAAAAGACGAGTTAGATTACTCACTGATGACGACGGTTCCTAAGAGAGTAAAGTTCTGCACCCAGACATTTGGCGTGTACACCTAGCAGTGGGGTCCCATATTGACTAGAGAAGGATTTTGCTGGGCTTGGAGGCCCATATTGTGTCCAACCCAATGAGGCAATGGTGGCCCAAATTGTGTAATGACTATTTTGGTAACTTCAAAATATGGATGTGAACTTCAATCCAAAATCTTCAAACTCGTTTGTAGACATGTTGGCCAAGAAAGGATCCAGCTTGAAAAGAAATTATGTGTTTTGGAACAACACCTGGTGCTTTGTTTTTTTTTTTTCGGTCTTTAGTGTTGTTGCCAGCGTTGTCTGAGTTGTTAGTTGTTACCTATATTTTTGCTTCTGGACTTGTTGGGGCTTTTCCCTCTCTATTCACTTTGGGGTTTTTTACCTCCTTGAATAAATTCGGATGTTCAAAAAAGGGAGGTTTTGTAGTAACCCTATGTAATTGATATAAAAGCAAAAAGATTGTTTGCTTTTGAGATTATGCATGCGGTAGCTAATAATGGAGAATAGATATGTGTGCAACTGTTAGAAGAGAGGAGTAAAGAAAGAGAGGAGAGAGGGAAAAATAGAGAAATTGGGTGTCTTTTCTCAGTTCATTTCGCCTCCACTTTCGAATCTGTCAAAAGCCATGAGTTCCTAAGATTCAAATATACCTCAATCCACGGTGTTTGAGAGAGTTCTTTATGGTGAAGTATTTCTTATTTTCTTCTCTATGTATTGATATTCCTCAGATTATTGTCTATGAGAGGAGTTCATTTGTGTACCCTTATTTGTGATAATAGTGGAAATAGTATTCGTAATTTGACTTGTGGATGTAGACTTACGCCGAACCACGTAAATCTGGTGTTGTTATTTTCTATGATATATTGTTTGCTTGCTTGCTTGGTTGAGAACAGAGCCGGCCTTGAGGGGAGGGGGCATGAAAAAAGGGCTCAAAAAGGGACCTACATTTTTTGTATTTAATATTGAGTTGAAAGATTTTGGTTCAGATAAAAAAGACTTCAAATATTTTTTTTAAAGTCCAAACATTAAGGGGCCGTTTGGTATGGGGGCATCTTTGTATGAGAATGGGAATCTCAACGCATTCCCTTGTTTGGTAGCAGGTTTGGGTTTTTATTTTCCCGGGAATGTGATTCCCATTAAAATAGGTGGGTTTCAGATTACTTATGTCTGATTCCCACCGTGGGACCCACCATCATTAAAAATATATATTTTTATTTTATTTTCTTCACCATTGTTCTTCAACGAGCTTCAATCAATCAATACCCAAAAATCCCCAATTTCATTTCAAAACCTACTTTCATCAATCAAACAATACCCAATTTCATCTTCATCTTCATCTTCATCAAATACAAGATCTGGGTTTGTTCAAACAACATCAAACACCATCACCAATAGTAATAGAAAAAAAATTGCAGCAACTAGAAACAACACAAGATCTGTGTTTGCCCGATGATGACGATGACTGCCCGATGATGATGATGATGATGATGATGATGATGACGATGACGATGACGATGACGAGGACGAGGAGCTGCGATGATGAAGACGACGAGGAGGAGTTGCAATGATGAAGACGACGACGAGGAGATGCGATGATGAAGACGACGGCGAACCCAACCAGATGAAGGCGACGATGACGAGAAGCTGCGACGACAAACCCAACCAGACGACGGCGACGACGAAGACAAACAAGATCCCGACCAGAGTCAACGACGGCGGTGATGTGGAGGCAAGGAGACGACGGCGACAGCGATGTAGACGACGACGAGGAGCTGACCGGCCGAAGACGGCAACGACGACGACGACGATAACGTGGAGATGATTTGGAGAAAAAGACAGAGAGAGATGGAAAGAAAGGGATGAACGAATGAATGGGTTGGTGATTTGAGAAATGGATCTGGTTAATCTTTTCACCATTTAAGTTGATTTTTTTTTTTTTTTAGTTTTTAATAATAAAAAACAAATTCCCATATACAACCAAACATGGTTACTTGATATTCCTAGGAATCCTACGTAATATTCCTAGGAATCCTACGTAATATTCCCATACACAACCAAACACACGTGTACAAGTTTTTCGGGAATCACATTCCTGTGTTTAACTTTCCTGGGAATCACATTATTTTGATTACCCCACACCAAACGGCCTCTAAAAATAATAATAATAATAACAAATGGTTCAATTATCTGGGATCAAGATCTCATAACCAGATAATTAAAGTTTTTTTTTTCTTTTACGAATCGATTTAAAGTTTTTCTTTTTCTTTTTTGATTCGATTTCGATTTTTTTTTAGTCATGTGCTATGTATCGTGTATGTTCAAGCCCTCACATATGACTCATTTTTTAGATTTTACCCAGGGACTTCCGAAAAGTTAGGCTTGGCTCTAGTTGTGAATTTGCTTGACTATTATGTTATTAGTGTTTTCTACAATCCGCACATATAGTCGATACTGATGGTTTTGCATAACTCGTGGTATCAAATCGGTATTTTTATAACAAGGGGCATCAAAGCAGTATTTTTATAACATATTGAACAAGTTAGCTAGTGTGGTTTGATAGTTTGCGTGGTTGTTTTACATCTCCATGTTTAGATGATACTTAATTTTCATTTGTCTATACTAGTTGTGTTTTATTTAAACTGTTGAATGTTAATTACTCTTAAAAAATACGTAATCGTCATGATTTAAAATTTTAAAATGTAGTTTGAGAATGTCAAAAGATAAAAATGATTATTTTAGAAAAAACACTGAAGTATCTTTAGAATTTATAAAGGTTTATTTAGAAAAAGATTTTCAAAACAAAATTTTGGATCGTAAAAAGAAAATCTCAGAGAGACTTAAGAGAAAATTGCTCCCTCTAAAAACTATCCATGCAAGTGTACAACTGTACAATTTCAGATTTCCAGTACAAGTGCCAAATCCAATTTTGAGAACTTCTATACGAGTTTTATGATGTCTACTAGGGATGGGCACCAAAATCAAACGCAGACTAAACCAAACCAATGCTGAACTGAACCAAAAAGTACAGTTCAGTTTGATATATCAATCGTTTTCAGTTCAAATCGGTTTAAATTTATAACACCAAATTAGTTTCATTTGTAAACCCGGTTTTGGTTTTTTAAAACCGATATGATCCGAAAATCAAATATATAAAGAAAAAAAAACCTAATCTCTCCATTTTCTATTTTCTAATCTCTAGTCACTTCCCCTGTTCTCTCTCCCCTTACAAATGCTTTCCCTTCCCTTTTGACAACTAAAACCAATCTTTGTCACTAATTCTTCGATCTTCATTGTCTTATCAACATCTTCTTCTTCCTTTCTCTCTCCGACCAGACCTTGTTAGCTTTTCATTTTTTTTTTCCAGTTTTGGTCTTTGTTATATGATTATTATTATTATTAATTACAAAAAACAAATCAATTTTGAGTAGGATCAGTTCACGTACAAGTGCTTTTATTTATAGAATTTTTGTAAAGAAATTCTGGATGGAGATAGAGAGAACAGGTTTAAACATCAAAGACTTA
Source organism: Dipteronia dyeriana (assembly GCA_032871835.1). Classification (NCBI taxonomy): domain Eukaryota; kingdom Viridiplantae; phylum Streptophyta; class Magnoliopsida; order Sapindales; family Sapindaceae; genus Dipteronia; species Dipteronia dyeriana. Next base: position 55,529,410 of record CM065303.1, on the reverse strand, counting down.
TTTTACTTCTGATTGAGGGACAAAATAAGACATTAAATAGCACTTTATTTCAGTTGTGATTGTTTGTATTATATATATATATATATAAGAGCTCATGCTTGTAAATTGTTCACCTCTCTCTACTCTGTATGTTTGTGTGTTAAAGAGAAGAAAAAATTATCATTTTTACTTGGAAGCTCAACAAAACTGCCACTTTATCTAATACTGCCACTTTATCTAATACTAGACCAGAAAAAGGTAATGAATCATGATTTTCTTCCGTTTTATGTGAAAAAAAAAATAAAGTTTTCAATTTCGGGATTTTTTTTGACATAATTTCTAGAGTTTTTTTTTTTGTAATGAATATTGAAGTGAATATTAGTTAGGTTTAATTTTGGGCTTTTGGATTTGGCTTATAAAATATCATGAAAATCAATAGTGTTATAAGGCCAAAATATGCATTCAACATAAAAAACAGTTAAAATATCCATTAATCCCATTAGATCCACTAGGTCCAAAATCGAATTGAATTGAACCAGACTGAACTGATCAAAACCAGTTTAGTTCAGTTCGGTTACTAATCATTAATCACTTTAAACCGGTTTCGATTTTTCAAAACTGAATATTTTCGGTTCAGTTCGGTTTTGTCAAGAACCGAACCGAACCATGCTCCCTAGTGTCGACATTTTGTTAAAATTCGACATTTGCACTAGATAAAACCTACTATACTATATGGGTTTTATATCTTTTGGTCCTACAAACAAAAAATAGAATTTGTTGTAGTGTTTTTTTTTTAAAAAAAATATTTATAAAAAGACAATTATACTAAAACAAAAACATTAATGAGGCTAAAGTGAAAAAGTTTTAAAATTTTATTTAGGGAAAGAGGGTCAGGGTCCTTACGAGTCTTAAAATTATGATAATAATTTTAACTTATTTTATTTGTAAACACTCTTAAATTAATAGTACATCCAATTTAATCCTTATGCCACCATGTTAGCTGAAAAATGCATAAATATCCATTGTACTTGTAAGTTCCTATGTTTTTTATTTGCTTATTTCTTTTGTAAAGACCTTATTTTATGATTGACTTATTTCATGATGAATCACATTGAGGATTGATATGTAATGGGTAGCTTAGATTCTCGTTAGCTAGCTTACAAGCATATCCGTGACTTCAAGAGCAAGAGCGAAAGGTATATCACTAGACTTAACTCTTGAAGAGATTAGGTGCACACACACAATCATGAATTCTTAATTGTCTTGCATTTATGTCTCATTGTTTTCTTCTGTGCATTCACTCATAACCACACTTGCACTTCATGATAGACTTAAGTGTTGTGTAATTTGTTTCTAGTTTTGTGATCGGAAACGTCCGTGCTTGCACAATAGTGTGTTTGTCTTAGCACGATATGTGACTGCTTGAGAGGTCCATTTTTCTTCTCTTGGATTGTCGTAGGTCATATGGGCTTATAACATCAGTTTGGGTAATCTTGTTGTTGTCCAAATCTGACCATTGGTCACTCAAATGACCATATCTCTTTCTACAGATATCAAAATCTTATTTTGTGAAGGTAGTAAAAAAAATGTAGACATACATACATTTCCAACGATATATTATACGATAAATTTCGATATCGTTTGGTCATGAATTGAACCGTTTGAAAATCAAGCTATTGTGTTGTAACTGTCAAGCAAAATGTCCCGCAAAATCTTTATCAATGTTTTTAGCGAGATAAGATCTCATGAACAGTGATAGGAATAGCACAATATTCATCAATGTTTTTCGCGAGACAAGTTCTGCGGTTCATAAACATCGTTATTGCCTAGAATTTTTTTAAAACTTCTTCTAAACGACATAGTTTCGTCTTGGGCCTCTATATAAACCCCATTTTCTCCTTTCTATGTTTTAAAAGAGATAAGGGGCAAGGTTTCTAGGGAGATAGGCAAGGTTTCTAGAGAGAGAAAGCTTCCAAGCTTCTGTTGATTCACTATTTATCACTCTCTATGTGCATTTAATTTCTTCCTCACTCATGGGTCTTCACATTTAGTCACTTAGTATAGAACAAACATCTCAACTTTGTTTAGTGTTTTATTTCATCAAGACATGTCATTGATTACTTAGGTTAGCAAATCTTCATATTTATTGTATATCTAATGAAGTTGTGGCATGATTGGGGCTTGTTTGTGATAACTTACATGATTATGTTGATTCTACCTAAATAGCTAGGCCATAAATATTCGTGTGAGATTGTTTGATAACTTGGTTGATAGATTTATATTTATTTATTTAGTTTAGCTCTCTTGAATATTCAAGGTTGTTTGATTAACAATTTGGTTGTAAGAATTCTCTACACATCTAATTGATTCCACATGTATGAGCGTGTATGGATTATTAGATAGTTAGGATTGTATGTCATTCATTTCATCTATCTAAGTCTTTATGTTTCTACATTTGGACATTGATAACTAGGATTTATTGATTGTATCTTTAAATTCCTAGTTAAGCATTTTGTGTGTGGTCTTACACATCATTGCATTTAGAATATTGTCACATATTCACTTAGACTTTAATTCTCTTCAATGAGTCAAAATCTTATGGCTACATATGACAGTTGCGCAAGCAAGTGAATTCTTGTAACCAAGGGTTGGTTAGCAAGCATTTATGAAGACTCACTATTAAAGGCTTGCAGGTAGGATAGATTGTTTTACGAACCTTGAAGTGTGACAGGGCGGTTAACTTAGGTTGTAAGTATTTATTCAAGTAGTAGAGTTCTGTGACGAAGTGTTAGTGTGGCTAGTCCCGTGGATTTTTCCTTGTTGAAGGTTTTCCACATAAAAATCAAGTGTCCATTTAATTCTACACTTTACATTTGATTTTTGCTGTTTGATTGAGGGTTAATTGTGATAGATATTAACCAATTAAAAAAGTTGGTAAGTGATCAATTAACAACTTATTCACCCCCATTTATGTTGTATTAGACACACCTAGTGTATTTTCAACTGGTATCAGAGCGAGTTCATAGACATACATAAGAGATTCATGCAATTTTTATGTGTCTTACATTTGTGTGCATTTTGATAATTGCATTCATTTTCATTCATTTCACAAACACTATGAGTGGAAATATGATGGGTGATTTACACTGAAAAGTGTATGTTTATAAGGGATAATATAATCACTTTACACTTCCAATATGATTAATTCCCCAATCTAGATATAATTTCGTTCGCTCGCTTAAATAAATGTATTGTGTAGTAATCAGTGTATTTTTCATTGTATTTCAGAGGTAATTCGATCAATTCAGAATTATGGAGAAGTCAGATGGCAAAACAAACATTGTTTTCAAGTTTAGAACGTTAAAAACCTTAGGAAGGCCATGAAGGGCATATGTGTAATTTTGACTATTCACTGTTCACAGTTTACTTTCACTGTTCACTGTTCACAGTTTACTTTCACTATTCCTGATGACGTGGCGCATTCCTATTAGACTAAACTGCAAGTGCACCATACAGACGACTGCAGAGAATCACATTCTAGAAGTCGGTGCACTGTTCATAGTTGACTTTTTAGAAGATTATTGACCGATGACGCGACACATTTTTATTAGCCTAAATTGTGAGTGCACCATACACGTGCTGCAGAGAATAATATTCTAGAAGCCGGTGCACTGTTCACTATTGAATTTCACGGATGCGTTTACTGTTCACTGTCAATGTTCACTATTCACTGATGACGTGGCGTAATCTGGACGCTCCATTCTAAATTCATCTGATGGTCAATTTTCATCATATTTTGTATAAATGGGGGACCTCTCCCCCTAATTTACACATTCTGAATCCAAATATGATATTAGATTTCTCTTTTGTTCTTAAATTCTCAGTTTAAATAAAATAGTTATTTTCTAGTTAAATTATGTCTGGCTAATTTTATATAGTTGAGGTCAAAGGTGATAATGTTGGTATGGAAAATATGATCAAATTATGGTAAGTTTATTATTTTTTTGCTTTTTGACTCACTGTAGTCAGACAGATATTGTCTAGCACAGTGAATACTTTTACCCATATTTATCAGAGAGTGGTTTCTCCCCTCTGATCTTTGTGGAGTTTTTGACACACTGTAGACAGATAGATATTGTCTAGCACAGTGAGTACTTTTACCCATATCTATCAGAGAGTGGTTTATCCCCTCTGATCTTTGTGGAGTTTTGACTCACTGTATACAAACAGCTGTTGTCTAGCACAGTGGGTACTTTTACCCACATCTATCAGAGAGTGGTCAGTGGAATGGAATACCCTCCCATTAATCTGGACTAAATATTAATTATTGGATCATATTCGAATTATCAACAGTGGACCCCTTAGCCCCAATTTTAATTTTAATTGATTTACATTTTTATAACAGGCTTCTTAATTAATTTAGATAATTAATTCTTCAAGGACAAGTGAACAACCTCCCTGTGGTTCGACCCAGTCTTACCGGTTAATTTATTACTTTGACATTCTTATACTTGGGAGTAGGAACACTTCTTTAGGACGTGTCAAGTTTTTGACGCCGCTACCGGGGAGGTAAGTCTGCCTTTTATTTGTAGAAGTAATTTCTTTTTAATTTTAATATAGTTTTGCTATTTTTTTTCTATCTTCTTTGTTCTTATTTAGTATTCAATTTTGCATCACTCATCTCAATCATAAATTTCATTTACTTAAAAAAAAACACTTGTAATCATTACTCACATTTTTACGTTTTAGTCCTTCAACTTTTTATTTGCATTTTAGCTTAGATCTAGTTTGTATTTGCATATAGGTCATTTTATTTTTCATTTTTACATATCAGTCCCTGTAATTATCATATTTTCACTTTAGTCCCTATATTTATAATTATTTACACTTTTGCCCCAACACTGGTGTATATTTGCATTTACACCCTTAGAATTTTGCATCTTGTTATTTTAATCACTTTTTCTTTTATTTTCTTCATTTTTGTGTATTTCACCTCCATGAACCCTCATTAAATTTGCTTGAGATATTGGTCTCGAACATCTAGTGGTAGATTAATTAAGAGATCACAGTCACCCATATTCACCAACAACATGGCTGAAAACCCACTTAGACATCCAACAGGAAACCAAATCGAGAACCTTTTAGAAAACCTTGACAACATATCTCAACACATCAATCATCCGCCTTATGTTGACCATGACCAACACATTAACCCAAATCCACATAGAACTTTTAGAGACTACATGAACCCATAAGCACTGGAGCACCTTCATGCATAGCTTTCCTACAAAATGCAACACATTTTAATTTTAAACCGGGAATCATTCAATTTTTACCCAATTTTCACGGTCTTGAATCTGAAAACCCATATTTACATCTTAGAGAGTTTGAGGAAGTCTGTAACACTTGCACTGACCAAAATGTTAGCATGGATATAATCAGGCTTAAGTTTTTCTCTTTTTCATTAAAAGATAAAGCTAAAACTTGGTTACAAAACCTTAGGTCAGGATCAATCCAAACTTGGAATGAAATGCAACAACAATTCTTAAAGAAATTTTTTCCACCTCATAGAACAAACTCTCTTAAGAGGCAAATCACTTCATTTACCCAAAAACCTGGGGAAACACTTTACCAATGTTGGGATAGGTTCAAAGAGTTGTTAAATGTCTATTCACATCACGGTTTTGAAATATGGAGGATAGTGTCACATTTCTATGAGGGAGTCATACCCCAAAGTAGACAAATCATTGAAATGGTGTGTAATGGGGAGTTCAGTGACAAAAATCCTGAAGAAACACTTGAATACCTTGACCATATCGTCGAAAATGCTCAAAATTAGGACACCATTGATTCCTATGAGTCCATGAGCAAACCACAACCATTTCCATCTAGTGGAGGCATTTACAATCTTAGGGAAGATCATGACCTTCAAGCTAGATTCGCATCCCTAGCTAGGAAAGTTAAAGCTTTAGAAACTAAAAAGAGTGAACATGTAAAATCTATACAAGAAATCACATGCCATGTATGTGATTCTGATGATCATATCACTCATAGTTGCCCAACTTTGCCAGCCATAAAAGATTGTTTTCATGAACAAGCCAATGTTTTGCACACTTTCAACAAGCCAAATTCCAACCCATATTCACAAAATTACAATCCTGGTTGGAGAAATCATCCAAACTTTAGTTGGAGGAACAATAATCAAGCCCAGTCTTCACAACCACCAAGTCCATCACATCCACAAACACACCAGAATTTCCAAAACCCTCAAGGTTATGCGTATTATGTCCCACTATCTAGGAAAAACTTTGAAGAAACTTTACACTCATTCATTAAGAAGCAAGAATCCATTAACAGCCAAACTGCACAAACCTTGACAGATGTTAAAGTTACTTTGGCAAATATTGCTTCTACACTCACCACACACGAAAAAGGTAAGTTTCCATCTCAACCACAACCAAATCCCAAGAGTCAGTCAAGTTCCTATGACAATAACCAACGCCTAAACCAAGTCAAATCAATTATCACTCTTCGTAGTGGTAAGGTCATCGAAAAACCTATTCTTGAATATGGTAAAAATGATGATGAGTCATTTTCCAAGGGTAAGAAAGGGGTTGATGAAACCACTGTTTACGAAGAAATAATTGAATCCCCACCTACACTCCCATATTCTCAGGCTCTTAAAAATTCACAGAAATTGAAGCATCCCCCATAGATTTTTGAAATTTTCAAACAGGTAAAGATCAATATCCCTTTGTTGGACGCAATCAAGCAGGTACCTTCCTATGCCAAATTTTTGAAGGATCTGTGCACTGTGAAAAGGAAGCATCAGGTAAGAAAGAAATCCTTTATGGCTGAACAGGTAAGTTTCATTCTTTCCAATAAAAATATTTTGAAATAGAAGGATCCTGGCTGTCCCACTATTTTCTGCATAATTGGTAACTGTAAAATTGAGCATGCTTTACTTGACCTAGGTGCTAGTGTAATTTTTTTCCCATACTCAGTTTATCAATGACTTAAACTTGGTGAGTTAAAGCCGACTTCAACCACACCTTGTTTTGCTGATAGGTCACCTAAAATACAAAAATGAATAGTGGAAGATGTGTTAGTACAAGTCAATAAATTTATCTACCCATTAGATTTTATTGTCTTGGAAACACAACATGTTGTTAATGAGCACAAATCAATTCCTGTTATATTGGGCCGACCATTTTTAGCTACTGCTAATGCCTTGATTAATTGCAGGAATGGAATAATGAGCATGTCTTTTGGAAATATGGAATTAAGCTTAATGTTTTCAACATGTCTAAGGAACCATTTGATGATGAAAATGAAAATGAAGATGAAGATGTAGACATTATTGAAACCATTGTTGAAGATCATGTTCAAAAGGATTCTTTTAACTCATCTGAAGTTTGTTTGATCAATTCACCTGAGTCAAACATGCATTCACATCTTGATGATTGTTTGCAGGTTGTCGAAGAAGAATGAGACACTTCAGATTTTGAAGAATTGGAACATAAAGATTAAGTGCCAGAAGAAAAAGCACCTCAACTGGATTTAAAGCCCTTACTAGAAGGACTTAAATATGCTTACCTTAGAGACAATGAGACCTATCCAGTGGTAATCTCTTTTAATCTCACAGAAGAGCAAGAATGAATGATGCCACTCGATTGGAATGCACAGGATAAAAAGAAATTTTTGACCGAGGTAAAAAGTTTTTACTGGGATGACCCGTACTTATTCAAGTATTGTCCTGATCAAATTGTTCAACGGTGTATTCTAGGCAATGAGGTAAGTAGTGTCATTGAATTTTGTCATTCTGAAAAATATGGTGGTCATTTTTCGTCAAAGAAAATGGCTGTAAAAATCTTACGCCCACCTTATTTAAAGACGCACATGCATTCTGTAAAACCTATGAAAATTGTCAAAAGTTAGGATCCATTTCCAAGCGAAACATGATGCCTTTAAACCTCATTTTTGTCATTGAAATATTTGATTGTTGGGGAATTGATTTTATGGGTCCATTTCCACCATCATTTGGATTTTTGTACATTTTGGTTGCCGTTGATTATGTGTCAAAATGGGTTGAGGCAATTCCTTATCGAAATAATGATCATAAAACAGTGATTAAGTTTTTAAAGGAAAATCTTTTGAGTCGATTGGAATCCTTCGAGTCATTATCAGTGATGGAGGCAAACACTTTTGTAACAAACCTTTTGAGTCTTTAATGAAGAAATATGGAGTCACACACAAAATTGCCACACCATACCACCCTCAAACAAGTGGTCAAGTTGAGTTAGCAAATAGGGAGATAAAACATATCTTGCAAAAAACGGTTAACCCTGATCGAAAAGGTTGGTCTCTTAGACTAAATAATGCACTTTGGGCTTACCGTACTGCATTCAAAACATCTTTGGGTATGTCTCCTTATTGTTTATTTTATGTAAAACCTTGTCACTTACCTGTTGAACTTGAGAAAAAAGCATATTAGGCCATTAAAGCTTTCAATTATAACCTAAATGATGCTGGTGAATTACGCAAGTTGCAAATAAATGAACTTGAAGAATTAAGAAATGATGCATAAAAAAATGCAAATATTCTTAAAGAAAAATCTAAAACCTTTCATGACAGACGAATTTTAAGAAGATCATTTGAAGTTGGTCAAAAGGTTTTGCTTTATAATTCTCGACTTCATTTATTTCCTGGCAAATTGAAATCAAAATGGAGTGGTCCATTTGTTGTGAAACACGTGTATCCATATGGTGCCCTTGATATTGAGAATCCTAGGAATGGTAACGTGTTTAAAGTAAATGGACAACGTGTGAAACCATTCTTAGAAAATACAGATTTTCAAAAAAACTATGACGTCCTTTCTGACCCTTGTTACAAAGGTGAGTAAACAAATCTTTTGTTTTTTATTTTATTTGTGTTTGCAATTATTATTTTTGTTTTTGTCTGCTTTTACGTTTAGAATTTTTGCAGGGTTAATTTCTAGGTTCAATTTTTGCAGGGTGTGTTTTGCTATATAACCCCGGTTAAGTGGCGGATAACGGTACTCCGTGACAATTCCAGTCGGTTTAATTTAGTTTTCCAAATAGCTGATCCCCAAAACAAGACATGGACAAAATTTTCACAAACTTGTGAAAATATTTTCCATCGTTATCCCAAAATGCTCTGAAAAAAATTTACAAAGCACGTTCTGAAAGATTACGCTTACTGATGATAAACAAAATTCCTGTTGAAATTCGCTGGTTGATCGAAGCTAAGGTACATCTAGCATATGAGTCTGCTGATTCATTTATATCTTACATGCATGGTTTTGGAAGAAGTAACCTTGCAAAAAAATGAAGAGCTAAGAAGTTAGAGGTTACTTGTCACAAATGTGCACGTACAACTTGCAACACACGTTGTCGTTCTTTAGGAATGGTGTCTAATAATCGGGAAGATAAAATTTTATTCATTAGGCATGGTTTGTGATTAACACTAAAAAGTGTATGTTTACTAAGGGATAATATCATCATTTTACACTTCCAATATGATTAATTCCCCAATTTAGATATAATTTCGTTCGCTCGCTTAAATAAATATGTTGTATAGTAATCAATGTATTTTTCTTTGTATTTTAGAGGTAATTCTATCAATTCAGAATTATGGAGAAGTCAGATGGCAAAACAAACATCGTTTTCAAGTTTAGAACATCAAAAACCTTAGGAAGACCACTGAGGTCATTTTTGTAATTTTGACCATTCACTGTTCACAGTTGATTTTCACTGTTTACAGTTGACTTTCACTGTTCTTAATGATGTGGCACATTCCTATTGGCTCAAACTGCGAGTGCACCATACACGCAGCTGCAGAGAATCATATTCTAGAAGCCGGTGCACTGTTCACTATGCACTTCACGGATGCGTTACTGTTCACTGTTACTCTGTTCACTGATGACGCGGAGAAATCTGGAAGCTCTATTCTAAATTCATCCGATGGTCAATTTTCATCCGCATTTTGTATAAATAGGGGGCCTCTCCCCCCTATTTTTCATATTCTGAATCCAAATATGATGTTAGATTTGTGAAATTATCTCTCTTTTGTTCTCAAATTCTCATTTTAAATAAAATAGCTATTTTATAGTTAAATTATGTCTGGCTAATTTTATATAGCTGGGGCCAAAGGTGATATTGTTGGTATGGAAAATATGATCCAATTTTGGTAAGTTTATTATTTTTTGCTTTCTCCCCTCTGATCTTTGTGGAGTTTTTGACTCACTGTAAATAAACAGATATTGTCTAGCACATTGAGTACTTTTACCCATATTCATCAGAGAGTGGTTTCTCTCCTCTGATCTTTGTGGAGTTTTTGACTCACTGTAGACAGACAGATATTGTCTAGCACAGTGAGTACTTATACCCATATCTATCAGAGAGTAGTCAGTGGAGTGGAATACCATCCCATTTATCTGAACTAAATATTAAGAATTGGATCATATTCGAATTACCAACAGTGGATCCCTTAGCCCTAGTCTTAATTTTAATTGATTTACACTTTATAATAAGCTTAGTAATTAATCTAGATAATTAATTCTACAAGGACAAATGAACAACCTCTCTGTGGTTCGACCCGGTCTTACCGGTTAATTTATTACAATGACACTCTTATACTTGGGAGTATGAACACTTCTTTAGGACGTGCCAGTTTGCATAGGGAGTCAATGGATATTATCCTAACGACTCTTGATGCACATCCTAGTGGATAAGTGCAAATGCCAATTGACCGATTATGGCCACAATTTCAAAAAGAACATCCACAATATAGTCTTGCGAATCTGACTTCAAAAGACCTTGTTTGCCAATTTATAAGAAAATTGGTTGGCAAGCATATCCCCGACCCATAGACGGCGTTGAAGCCGTTTCTGGACGTAAAACCAAAGGAAGATGTTAGCCACAATCACAACTACCAGTAAAGATCTTTTGTTTTTATTATCTTTTTCCTTCCGTATTTAATGTCTTTTGTAATTATTGTTGTTTACTTTTGATTTTTGAACCATTTGGATCTAATATCATTGACAAATACGCCGCCCTATACATATTGGTGTATCATTGTGTTACCTTTTCAAGATCTATAAATACAAACATTTATTTTCCTTTTTGCTTCAAGCAATCATAAACATTCAAAAGATAAATTTAGAGAGTGCATTAATGGTGTCACCTTTAACTAAAAGATTCACAAACATTTGTGTGTTTGGTGGCACTAACTATGGGAAATATAGAGAGTTTGTTGAGGCTGCAACTCATATTGGTAAGGTTTTGGCTGAGCAAAAAATACACCTAGTGTATGGAGGAGGTAACTTGGGATTAATGGGGTGTGTTTCATGAGCTGCACGAGACGGAGGTAATCAAGTTCTGGGTATTATCCCAAAACCTTTGGCCGTAGCAGACATCATCGGAGACAAACGGCGAAGAGCTATTTGTTTCAGGTATGCCTGAAAGATTGATTGCTATGTTACATCATGTTGATGCGTTTATAGCTTTGCCATGTGGTTTGGAACCTTAGAAGAAATCTTTACAACGGCATCTTGGGCGCAATTACACATCCATGAGAAACTCATCGGTTTGTTGAATGTTAATAAATTTTATGATGGTTTGCTTTCATTTCTTGATCATGCTCAGAAAAATTATTACATTCCACCTTCAATCCGAAAAATCTTTATCTCTGATTCAAGTCCTCATGAGCTGATTGACCAGTTACAAGCTTTTAATTATGAGCTAGATCCCTCAACCTCCAAAATTGATTGGTCCATTGATGAAGAGAACAAGAAACACAGAATTGATTTGAATCTCAGTTTGTGATTATCCCATGGTTTTTATGCATTTTATTTTCCTTTATTTTGTATTTCTTTTGTTGTTTTGCAGGATTTTGTTGTCTTTCAAGTTGTTTAGGTGATATCTTCTAAACCTTAACTCTTTCTAAAGACATTGGGGACAATGTCTCGTTCTGGTTGGGGGGAGGGGATAGCTGATTCAATAACTTTTGTTTAATAAAAAAAACTAACTTTTGACCTTTTTTTTTGTAAAGATGGCCGAGTAAGGAGATATTTTAGATATTTTTGAGATGCATCTTTGTAGTTCTGATGCATTTTTTTTCCTCTCTTCTAACTATTCAAATTTATAAACTCTCTATTGTGATATCATTGACTAATCCTTTTGTTCATTTAGCCATCTTGAGAATTTTTTTGAACTATTCTGGACACACACGCACATTGACACGTGATTATATGCAGTAAGTTGAGATTTTACGATATTTAGTTCTGAAACATCATTCAAGGGTAACAACCGAAGGCAATGGTCTTGTTTAAAAAAATATATAGTAATAATAATAATAATAATTTTATGTGTTGTGACCAAAACTCTTACTTAGTAGCCGGGCCTCATACCTCAGTAAGCATAGAGTGTTCACGTAAAACGGTGGAGTTTGGATAAGAATAAAGTACAGTTTTGTAGCCTCTTTAACTAGAGCAATTAAGTCCGAAGGGTGCTTCAACACCTTATTCAATAAGACCACTGATTTGGGAGTCATTGACCCAAAGCTTGTTACATAGGTTAAAGAGAAAGCTTAAGGGAATTGTATTAAAAAAAAATATCTGCAATCCAAGTAATTAAGCCTGTAAGAGTGTTTTAACACTTAATGCCCTAAAGCCAACTGGTTTTGGAGTCATTGGCCTAAAGCTTGCTACATGAATTAAAGATGGAATGTTTGTTTCCAATTTTGTTATATTAAAAAAAAAAGAATAAAACTGCTGTCTAAGGAAAAAACCCTGATGAGATTTTGGAATGAAGATGTTGTTTGATTTCAATTGAATCTCATAGTTGTCGTGTTGATCTTTATTGAGCATAAGAAAGTTTGATTGATAACTCGATTGATGACTGATTGTCAAATGGTGAGAAAAAAGGTATGGGAGAGTTTGTCTATTTGGTAGTTTAGAGATTTGAATTTGAGTTTTTACTATTTTCACTTTAATTGCTAGGGACAAGCAATAACCTGGTTGGGGGATGTGATTAACACTGAAAGTGTATGTTTACTAAGGGATAATATCATCATTTTACACTTCCAATATGATTAATTCCCAAATCTAGACATAATTTCGTTCGCTCGCTGAAATAAATGTGTCATGTAATAAATAGTGTATTTTTCTTTGTATTTCAGAGGTAATTCGATCAATTCAGAATTATGGAGAAGCCAGATGGCAAAAGAAACATCGTTTTCAAGTTTAGAACGACAAAAACCTTAGGAAGGTCACGAAGGGTATTTTTGTAATTTTGACTATTCACTGTTCATAGTTGACTTTCACTGTTCATAGTTGACTTTCACTGTTCCTGATGATGTGGCACATTCCTATTGGACTGAACTGCAAGTGTACCATACACGCGACTGTAGAGAATCACATTCTAAAAGTCGGTGCACTGTTCATATTTGACTTTCTAGAAGATTATTGACCTGACGCGACACATTTCTATTAGCCTAAATTATGAGTGCACAAAATAAGTGCTGCAGAGAATAATATTCTAGAAGCTGGTGCACTGTTTCACTATTGAATTTCACGGATGCGTTTACTGTTTACTGTTCACTATTCACTGATGACGTGGCACAATCTGGATGTTCCATTCTAAATTCATCCGATGGTCAATTTTCATCCGTATTTTGTATAAATAGGGGACCTCTCCCCCCTAATTTATACATTCTGAATCCAAATCTGATATTAGATTTCTCTTTTGTTCTCAAATTCTCAGTTTAAATAAAACAGTTATTTTCTAGTTAAAGAAGCTGGTGCACTGTTCACTATTGAATTTCACGGATGCGTTTACTGTTCACTGTTCACTATTCACTGATGACGTGGCACAATCTGGACGTTCCATTCTAAATTCATCCGATGGTCAATTTTCATCCGTATTTTGTATAAATAGGGGACCTCTCCCCCCTAATTTATACATTCTGAATCCAAATCTGATATTAGATTTCTCTTTTGTTCTCAAATTCTCAGTTTAAATAAAACAGTTATTTTCTAGTTAAATTATGTCTGGCTAATTTTATATAGTTTGGGCCAAAGGTGATACTGTTGGTATGGAAAATATGATCCAATTATGGTAAGTTTATTATTTTTTTGTTTTCTCCCCTCTGATCTTTGTGGAATTTTTGACTCACTGTAGTCAGACAGATATTGTCTAGCACAATGAGTACTTTTACCCATATTTATCAGAGAGTTGTTTCTCCCCTCTGATATTTGTAGAGTTTTTGACTCACTGTAGACAGACAAATATTGTCTAGAATAGTGAGTACTTTTACCCATATCTATCAGAGAGTGATTTATCCCCTTTGATCTTTGTAGAGTTTTGACTTACTGTAGACAGCCAGATGTTGTCTAGCACAGTGGGTACTTTTACCCACATCTATCAGAGAGTGGTCAGTGGAGTGGAATACCCTCCCATTAATCTGGACTAAATATTAATTATTGGATCATATTCGAATTATCAACAATGGATCCCTTAGACACAATTTTAATTTTAATTGATTTACATTTTTATAACAAGCTTCTTAATTAATTTAGATAATTAATTCTACAAGGACAAGTGGACAACCTCCCTATGGTTCGACCTGGTCTTACCGATTAATTTATTACTTTGACACTCTTATACTTGGGAGTATGAACACTTCTTTAGGACGTGTCAATGGGTCACGAGGGAGCTTCTAGCACAAGACCTTAATTATTCCATAATGACAATTACTCCTCCTGCAAAAGGAAGATGGAGTCATATCTTCCGAAAATTGATGAAAAGGTTGATGATAATTGAAGATTGGTATACACTACTGTAAGAACCTCAATTTTATAATTGGTTTATTTCATGACAAATCACATTGGGGATTCAATGTGTAATGGGTAGCTTAGGCTTTTGATGGCAAGCGTCCAAGATCCCGGTGAGCTTCAAGAGGTAGTTCACTTGTGCCTAATTCTTGGTGAAGACATTTAGTTGCACACACTCACATTTTATATATATGCATTTATAATTACATGCATTTGTTATTGCACACACACACACACTTCATGTTTTTGAGTTGTTGCATGTGTTATCATGCATTTCATTCTTAGTCTTAAGTGTGGTGATTGTTGTGTGCTTGATTTGTATTTCGTTGCTTGGCCGGGTACGTTCATGCTTGCACGATGGTGTGCTTGTTTTAGTGCGTTGAGTGACCATTTAAGAAGGTCCCACTCTTCTCTTAGTTTGGTCTTTGGTCACATGGTTTTATTCCATGAGTTTGGGCATTCTTATTAAAGTCCAAATCTGATGTTTGGTCACTCAATTAACCATAACTCTTTCTGTAGACATCCAAATCATGTTTTACAAATTGGAGTAGAAAGTAGAATTCCAGACCTTTCTAACGGTATATTATACAAAAGGTTTGGATGTCATTTGGTCATGTTTTGGGTCACTTGAAGCTCAAGCTGTTGTGCTGTCGCGTTTTTCCCTAGAGCATAGCGACCTCAAGGTGACCTCACTTCCAGATCACCCTAAGGTCGCTTATGAGGCCCGAAAATCAGTTTTTTCTCTCCCAAAACATCGTAGTTTGATTTGGATCATATGTATACTTCATCTTCTTCCCTATTTCGACATAGAACTCTAAATTTCCAGATCTTAGTAAGAGAAAGAGTTCCCCTAGTGAGAGAAAGCTCCAAGTTTGCTTCTTTGACTCTCCAAACCCAAAACCCATCTCCATCTTGCATCATTCTTCATCATATGAGCATGAGTGTTCTTGGTTTCATGACTAGGTAAGTAAGAACTTCATTGAACATCTTTTATTGTTCTTCTTACTCTAGATTATTTGTTTATTGCATGATTAAATACCTAGACTCTAGTTTATTGCATATATTTATGAGGCTTGATAACATGATTTGTTTGTTGATAGCTTGAATTTAGGACATATTTGCCCTTCTTGCTAAGTCTATATGCATTGCATTTAGACATTATAAATAAGGACTCATTGATTGTATTTTATGATTGCATTATAGTCCTTGCCATGCTTAATGACAAGTTGTGTTGATATGGCTATTGTGATAGCTAGCATATAGGTGATATTTTCCTCTAGCTAATTAGCTCATATTGATTGCATTTTGATGATTGCATTTATTGACCATGCCATGCTTAATGACAACATGTGTTGAAATGGCTTTGTTTGATAACTAGATTGTAATATTGAATATCCATATCTAGTTAAGTCTTTATGAGCATTCATTTAGACATTGATATCTAGGAATTGCACTTAGTGACATTCTTAAATTCCTAGATAAACATTTAGTGTTGTCTAGCATTATTTGCGTTTAGAATATTTTTTCATATTCAAATAGGTTGTTGACTCTTCATTGAGAATTAAGTCTTGTGGCTACCGGTGTGTAGTGCACAAGCAATTCAAGTCTTGCAACCAAAGGAAGGGTTGGCAAGCAATTGGTCGGGTGCCATTGTAAAAGGCCTAAGGGGGTAAAGCAGGAGGCGTTCACGCCAAGAGTAGTGTATCAGGGGATATCACTAGGAGCTGAACCATGATTGGTGAATGGCGGTGTTCATAGTTTGAGGTTATCGAGAGTGAGAGTTCGAGAATCACTTGAGGGTGTAACCTTTGCTCATATTGTTTATTTCAGCGATCGAGTGTGGCGCACTTAACAGCCTGTGGTTTTTCCCATTTGGAAGGTTTCCACGTACACATCTTGTGTTATTTATATTTCCGCACCTTACACTTGATGTTGTATGTTTGTTTTGTTGGGTGAATTTTGAATATTAACAAATCAAGAAAAATTGACAATTGACTTGATTAAAATCTATTCACCCCCCGCTCCCCCTCTAGGTTTATAGACACACACTTTCTTAGGGAATTTTCAACTACTTACTAAGACTCTTGAAAATAAAAGAATTGTTCCCAAGCTGAAGTCGGAATGGAGTGCTCAAGATTTCGAAGCCTTCAAGTGGAACAACAAGGCAATGAACGCCATTTCTTGGTGCCATGGATGACAATCCATACAAGCTCATTCAAATTACTAAGAATGCCCATGAAGCATTGAATATTCTTGAGACGGCATATGAGGGGACGGACACGGTTAAGGACTCTAAGCTTTAAATGTTGCATGCCAAGTTCGAGACCATGAAGATGTAAAAAGATGAGTGCTTCAATGATTTCCAAATCAAATTGATGGACATTGTCAACCAAAGCCATTATTTTAGGGATCCTTACACTGACATAAGGATCAAGCAAAAGATCATGAGATTTTTTCCCAAAAGGTTTGAATAAAAGGTGACCGCTATAGAGGAGAATAACAAGTAAAAGAAGATTAAGGCAAGGAAATATGTCCAATGTTTTGAATGCGGAGGTATTGGACACATTGCTCATGATTGCAGCAATCTGAAGAAAAAGAGGAAGGGAAAGGCTATAGTCACCTCTTGGAGCGATAGTGATTACTTGGAAGATAAAGAAGAATCTTATGATGACAAAGACCATATTGCTAACTTTATTGCCTTCGTATCCTCTCACAAGAGCAATAAAGACAGTAGTGACGGCGATGAGGAAATTCAAGTTGAGGATGAGTCCAATGGTAAGCGTATTTCATATCAATCCAATAATAAAAATGTAAGGAAAATGCATCTTGATGACTACATCGAGCAATTTTAAAACTCTAGGATAAAGAGTAAAAAGGAGATTAGAAGATTGAAGGAGGAAAATCTTGACCTTACAACCAAAATGACTTACTTGAATGAAGAAATGAGAATAGCCAATGAGATTGAAGAGGAGTTGAAAAAAGAGTTAGTTAAAGCATGAGAATCACTTGTCAAGATGACTTTGGTTATGAATGTTAGACCTTATGAAGAAACCAAATGACAAGATAGGTTTTGGATTTATGGATGACTAGGAGACTCCCTTTTTGGACAAGACAATATTTGTAAATGACAAGGGTATCAATGAACCTTCACCTCCTTAACATCCTAGGAGGAAGATCGAGACTGGAGAGTCCTTCAAAAGTACAAATGAGAAGTTGCCTATAAAGAGTCAAGCTCAAACTTAACCAACAAGAACCTCACAATCAACATTTCCTTAACCAAAGTTCCATAATGCTAAAAGGCAATTCATGCATACTCAAGCAGTGCAATACGAAAGGCAACCTCAATGGTATAGTAAGACTCTGATGAGATCACAAGAATATGGTATGATTCTCCCTTTATACCTACATGTCTTTTTTGTAGCGTTGTTGGTCATATTAGGCCAAATTGCTTTAGATATATAAATAAATATAGTATTGAAAGCATGATAGAAAGAAATAGAAATAGAAGAGCTAATATGCATGTTCCTAGTGAATCTAGAGACAATAAACCAAAGGCATATAGGAATAAAAATATGTCTTCTAGGTGGACTATAACAAATGAATATTTTTGCTGTGTGGCTCAAATTGCCTTGAAAGCCAATGCCTTAAATACTTGGTAACTTGATAGTGGTTGCTCTAGGCACATGATGGGGAACAAGAGTTTCTTCTAATCTTTGTTATGAATGATGATGGATTTTTCATCTTTGGTGATGGATATAAGAATAAATTTTTAAGGAAATGAAACATTTCCATTCTCGGTTTACCCTTCTTTTTAAATGCTTTATATGTTGATAGCTTACAAGCCAAACTTGTTAGCATTTCTCATCTTAGTGATGAAGAACTCTTCGTTTTATTTGGTAAAAATGATTGACCTATTTTAAAGTCTAATGAACAAACATTATTGAAAGGCAAGAGATCTAGTAATAATTGTTATTGTTTTGAAGCTAATGTCATTCTTGTAAGTTGTCCAAATATGAGCAGGTTGAGCTATGGCACCAAAGACTTGGCCATATGAACTACCGCGATTCGAGAATCTTGGAAAAAAATCAAAGTTGAGTGTGGTCTTCTCGAACTTGGGAAGGAAATTGATAGTGTTTGTGGCTCTTGTCAACAAAGAAAGCAAACCAAGAGCATGCGTAAGAAAGATAAACATCTCACCATCAAGGAAGTATTAGAGCTCCTTCATATGGATATTTTGGGTCCTATGCAAACTGAAAGTCTCGATGGTAAGGTTTATATTTTTGTTTGTTATTGGAAAATTCTAGATGATGTGACGTGCCAGCAAAAGACAAGAGCCGGGGGTGTCACGTCTCTAAAAGTTAACCTGATCAAATCAACCCAAGTGGACCAAACAAACCCTTCAAACCCTCCCGACTAAGATAACGTAAACGATCGGGTAGGAATATTAGCTTGGGGTTGTCAAGATGGTCGGGGTGAATATTGTGATTGGGTAAAACCACTAATCGGGGGGAGAAAAGTTGGTCAGGTAAAATAGACGATCGAATGCGAGACACGTATGTAGCACCCAGATTCGATGGAATCACAACCCAAATATGCAGAGGGAGAGTCCCGCTGAAATAAGATGTCTAGAAGAATACTCTGACAAGGAAACAAACTTCCTTATAGATATCAGAGTCCAGATTGTTGGAACCAAATTCACCGATCACGCAACGGAAACAGGTTTTAATTTTTTTTATACAGATCGTAATCTGTATCTGGGACCGGTGAATTTTTTGATCGTAATTTATTTTCGAAACAAATACATATAAAAATTATTACACTAATAAAATATATACGTAAATACAAGAAATTGTAATCAATAATATATATATATATATATATATATATATATATATATATAACCATACCAACGTTTGGAGGCTCCTTCACTTTTCGATTTGCTCCTGGTCCGTGCAACTGATCTTCCTAGCTATTCCCGGGATTGGTAACTGCGTGTGGGCGCGTCACGGTTCTCAGGAACTTAGGATGGAGGGTGTAGAAAAGAAAAAATTAAGAAACTCTTTCTTTATATTAATGAACAACACTTGTACATAAAACCTTTTAACTCTTTGTGGTGTTCGTTCATGCACACACTTGCACAAAATAACTCACAAAAACTCACTCACCAGCCTTTTTTTTTTCTTTTAACCAAAAGCCAAAAGACAACTTTTTGTCTTTTGTTATATATATATATATATATATATATATATATATATATATATATATATGTGTGTGTGTGTGTGTGTGTGTGTGTGAGTTGCTGTGCGTTTCACGCACAACAATTTTTTTTCTTCTTTTTTTATAATAAAAATATCTTATATTTAATATTTAAAAATTTAATCAAATCTATATTTGATTTTTAAAAACTTTCAAATAAAAATATCTCATATCTTTAATTTGATTTTAATTTTGAATTCAAACTATTTGAATTCAAAAATAAATTATTTAATTTAATAAAATAAAATAATCACATTATCTTATTTTATTCAAAAATAAATATCAACATACACCCTCAATTTAGTGATTAATAACATAATTAAATAATCTCATTATTTAAGTTATTTAATCACCATTATCTATTAATTAAATAATCTCATTATTCAATTAATTCCCGAATAAATACGTGTCACTTTCGTAACACAATTAACTGGACAATCCAATTAATTAACCGTGACCCTTATTACCTAAATCGATCGGGCTAGCAAGGGGACATAATGGACCCACAGTATTTTGAGCTCTAATAATCCTCAGAATCATTAATTAAACTCTTTAATTAATATTCTTTGATTATTAACTCCGGTGTTATTCTACTAAAAACCCGAAGCTGCACTCTCTCAACTGCAGACGTTTTTACACAGACCGATACAACTCGGTGTCCATCGATATAGCTATTACATATGGTGTGATCCTCCACAATAGTTCATAATTAGAGCTGGGTCATAATGTCCGTTATACCCCTCTAATTACATATATCCTTTAAGTACTATTGATTCTCTAATGGACAATAAATCCTACTTCCTCACGGAATTAGGAGAGCACTCATATTGTCCAAGCACCGAATCAACCCTTAAAGGAACTACCATCTACTTCTCATAAGAAGGAGTGGATTCCACTATTGTGTACAAACCTTCCCAGTCACAAGCCAAACCGCAATCCCAACATACGGAGTATATTGATTAGGAAATACATCTGACCTCACCCATGGTATATCAAAGACCACGATCTAACCTGAAGGAGTCGATAAGACACTCAGGGTTAAGATCACCCATATATAGCCATCATTAGTTGATATATATGAATCTCATCGGTAAACGGATCTTTGTGTGAGATTCATATAGATCATGGCCCAGTCCTATATGATCACATCATACAAGGTGCCTCCATTCCCATATCTCATATGAATGATTCAGGATATAATCACTGTACATTACGGAATGGACCACAGCTATAGATTAACCACAAATAAAGTACCCAGCTTTATTTGCTATCTATGGACTCTTTAGATTGCACGTCTCTTACTGTATCCATCTATATATGACACTCATATACACAGTTTGAGATTACATCTGGCAATCCAAGATGTTAATATATACACAAGTTTATAAAATAAATAACATAACAGAATGAATTGAACATTTCCTTTTATTTACTTCATAAATCCATTTACAAATTACATGCTTAGGGCATAAACCCCAACACAGATTAGGAAAGAGATCTAAAAACAATTGAAATACATTAACAGGAAAGAAGAAGATCACGACTCTAAAAATTTAGAATTCCATTAAATGACAAGGACTTTCCTTGCTTGTACACCAAGAATTAGGTTTCTATGCAAGTATAAATAGACCCTAAATGCAAATTGACTAGCAAAAGCGTAAGATTGATCAAGTGTGTAATTGCCTTTAACATAGTGAATTTTCTCACCGATTATTAGCAACCGTGGACGTTTCCCCGCATTATGGTTTTACCACGTAAAACTCTGTGTCTTATTTATTTTTATTTCACCGTAATTTGCAGTCTGTTATCATTCTGCATTACTTGTGTGACAGGAGATTAATCCAGAAATCACTGTCAACAACTGGCGTTAGAAGAAGGGGGTGTTGGACTTCCGAAATTATTTGGTTTACGTGATCGATTTTTGAAGGAAGTTAGCAAAAGTCAATACCATGGATACCGGTAGAAACAGAAGTCTATCTTCGTGCAACGTTGACGCTTCGCGTGGTGTCAATGTCTCGAATCTTGTTGATATCAGCACTACAGAAGAAGACCCATCCTCAAGGACCTTGCCATCCACTAGACCTGATGTTGTTACATCCATAGGTGTAGCCACCAGAATCTCCCCCGGAAGTGTTCAAGTAGATCTAGGAGTCCTTACGAAAAGTCATTGAGGATGTCGCTAAGTAGGGGATCAGTATATTAGCCAGGGCTAACCTAAGTTCGTCGTATGAACTTTCCACGTCGATCATGGCCAAGGATTCCAAGGTATGCTTCGAGATAGTAGTGGCCACTCCAGGAGCGCCCCATAAATCTAAAAGGGGTAAGATGGAGCATCGTGAAAAAAGGGGCATTAGTATATAAGAGACGACCTAGAAGATCGGGAAGCTAGGGAACACCGGAAGTCTAGTTCGCGAGAAGATGCAAAGAGGTACAATGAAGAAAAAACCTACCATGAACAAGCATGTAGATATGATAGTCAACGGAAAAGGTCCCACTCACATTTACGTGAAGATGAAGCAGCCCCTTGAAGGCACATGGAGCCAACCCCTGACCCTTTTGGTGCCTAACTCAGCGGGCGGGTTCTAGGGACCCATACTGGCTCACCATCCATCAGAGGTAGGACGAGCATGGAGAGCCTGAAGGGGAGCGAGAGGTTATCCTTTGGAGGATGAAAGTCCTTGAATGAAGGTAAAACCTGGGAAACCCACTGATCCGAAGCTCATTTTTTGATTCCATAAGGCAGACCCGTTTTTTAGAGAAATTCAGAATGTCGCAGGTGGAGCAGCAATACTGACCCGCAAGAGCATGTAAGGAGGTACCAAAATGCGCTGGCATAGTATGATTATGATGACGCCCTCATATGTCGGATGTTCCTGTAAACATTGGGAGATCATGGTTCTAAATAGTTTGAAGGGTTGTCCGCGGGCTGCAGTAGGAATTTTGGAGAATTAGTTCAAGCATTCACCAGGTAGTTCATGGGAAACATCTAGCGAAGGAAATCCATATCAGCCTTGTCAACCCTAAAACAAAAGAGAGACGAGAAGTTGAAAGATTACATGGCTAGATTCTCGCAAGAGGTGTCAAAAGTGCAAGATCCCAATGATGATGTAGTATTGTCAGCATTCATTAACAATTTACAGCACAATCATCTGACTCTAAGCTTGAGGCAAAGGGGGCTGACCACGTATGCAAGCATGGTGGACCATGTCGGAGGGTATGCCATGGTAGAAGAAGAACAACTAGCCCATGATAGAGAGCTTATATAGGTAGGACAACCCAAAAGCAACCAAAAGCACAAGGATGGTAACTCAAAGAATGGCGGTAAAGGGGAGTGGAGGAAAAGGGTAAGAAAGAACGAAAAGATAATGACAAATGTGGTAAGCAGTTCAAGCGGCAATACACTAATTACACTACACTGGCTAAAGGGTAAGAAGAAATATTGAATGTGATAGAAGATAATAGCTTTTACAAGAAACCGGTTTGCTAGAAAAGACCACTAAATACTGCATGTTTCACTAAGAGAACAACCGATAAAGCCTCCAAATGCTATCAGCTGATGGACTACATAGAAAAGCTAATCAGAGAAGGACACCTCAAGGACATGGTCCTCATGAGTAGGGATGACCAGTGTAAGAATACCATAGTCGAGGAGCGAGATAGAAGCCATAAGAGCCCCAAGAGAGATTCAGATAATAGAGCAATCAATACCATTTTTGGTGGGCCACACACCGGGGATAACAGTCGAGAGAGGATGTCCGAAGTTAGAGAAACCATAAACGGTTAGAGAAACCTTAAGGTAAATCTGTTAGGACCCGATCAAAAGAAATCTAACCAAGGTTGGGACCCAATAGTTTTCACCGAAGCAGATACACATGCATCAGAAGTAAAACTGAATGACGCGATCGTGGTGTCAGTTCGTATAAGGCATATGGAAGTAAGAAGGGTTCTGATTGACAATGGAAGCTCAATAGACATCCTAAGTGTGAAAGTGTTTGACCAACTTGAGTTACAAAGAAAAGACCTCCAACCACTTAAAGTCCCCCTCAGAGGCTTTAGAGGAGCAGAAGTAAGATCGTTAGGGACAATGAAGTTGTCAATGGAGATCGAAAGCTTTCATTGTACCAAAACAGTATTACTGGACTTTGTGATCGTAAATGCCGAGAATTGGTCGTACAATGTCTTACTGGGCTGACCTTTCCTAAACAAGACAAAGGCCGTGACTGCCACCTATGCATTGACAGTGAAGTTTCCTACGGAGGCAGGGGGTGAGAGTCATGAAAAGCTTGCATGAGTGGGCGAGAAAGGAAAATTTGGTCGTGTATAGAGAGAAAGCAGAGTCGGGGGTAATGCAAGTGTACACCCTTAAGAAGTATGAAGACTAGAAGATAGATGATGTGGAGGTTAGAGCTGAAACTCCGACCAGGTTTGAAATGGGCCCAAGGGAGACATCTCCGGAAGATGGGAAAAGCTAGGAAGATGAACCGACCATAGAGATTGCAGTTGATGACCACAGTCCCAAAAAGACTGTAAGGCTTAGGGCTCAGCTAATAAAGTAAGCACGGGATGAGATATCCAGTCTACTAAAGGAATATAAAGATGTGTTTGCTTGGAAACACGAGGATATACCGAGAATCGATTCGAAGATAATTTTGCATAGTTTAGCGGTTGGCCCCGACCATAAGCGGTTATTCAGAAAATAAGACGGTTTAACCTAGAGAGAAGTAAGATGAACAAATAGAAAGTAGAGAAACTACTGGCAGCAGGGTCTATAAGGGAGGTAAAGTACCCTGAATGGGTGGCTAACGTGGTGCTGGTAAAAAAGAAGAATGACCAATGGAGGTTATGTGTGGATTTCACCGACCTCAACAAAGCATAACCGAAAGATAGCTTCCCTCTATCATGGATTGACCAGTTAGTGGATGCAACAACCAGTCATGAATTGTTGAGCTTTATGGATTCGTACACGGGAAATAACCAGATCTGGATGTTCGAGCTTGAAGAAGACAAAACATCATTTACCACCGACCAGGGCTATATTGTTACAGAGTCATGCCTTTTGATCTCAAAAATATCGGGGCAACTTTCCAGAGACTGTAAATAAGATGTTCACTTGGCAGATAGGTAGAAACATGGAAGTATATGTGGATGATATGCTGAAAAAAAACATAACGTCAACGGAACATGCAGGAGATCTCAAGGAAACATTCGGAGTGCTACGAAGGTTCGACATGAAGCTCAACCCAAAAAATATGTCTTTGGAGTACCTTCAGGAAGATTCCTAGGGTTCCAAGTTCACTAGAGGGGAATTGAAGTTAACTCAGAGAAAATAAAGGCTTTGGAGGAGATGGGGTCTCCAAGAACATTGAAGGAAATCTAAAGGCTAATAGAGTGATTGGCATCTCTGAATCGATTCATAAGCAAATCGACTAACAAGTGTCTTCCCTTTTTTAAGGCAATTAAGAAAGGTAAAAGGGGTAGAATGGAATGATGAGTGCGAACTGGCCTTCAGAAAGATCATGGAATATCTAGGAAAAGCACCGATCATATCCAAACCATTTAAAAGAGAAGTGATTTACTTGTACCTGCCAGTAACATCTGTTGGGACAGGATCAGTACTGGTCAGGTCAGATGAGAGGGTACAAAAGCCAGTATATTAGATAAGCAAAGCTTTGTTACTAGCTGAGACAAGGTATTCACTGGCCGAACATATGGCACTGGCCCTTGTGACTGCAGCAAGGAAGACATATTTTCAATCCCACGGGATCAAGGTCTATACATATTATCCGTTGAAGAAAATTCTATCGAAACCTGAAGTGTCCGGGAGACTAACCAAGTGGGCTATAGAATTGAGCTAGTTTAATATATCATATTTTCGAAGGGAAAGCAATAAAGGAACAAGTTATGGCTGACACGATCACAAAGTTCACTGAACCAAACAACAAGGTGATCGGGATGCTGAAGGAGAACGATGAGTTCTCATGGAAACTACACGAAGATGGGTCGTCAAACACGCACGGCAGTGGGGCCGGGATAGTCATATTTACTCTAGAAGGTGATCAGGTAGAATGTGCCTTGCAGTTTGACTTCAAAGCCACTAACAACATGGCCGAGTATGAGGCACTTTTGGCAGGACTCAGTTTGTACAACCTTAAGGGCGGATGAGTTAGAAATATTAGTGACTCGTAAGTGGTGGCAAACCAAATTTTAGAAGAGTATCAAACCATGGACAATAATATGGTCGTATATTTAGGGGTAGCCAGAATGCTGCTAGGAAGGTTCAAGACGTATAGGATCACCCAAATCCCAGGGAAGAAGAATGAGAAGGCATACGCTTTGTCAAAATTAGCGCCAACTACTATCGGTGTATAGTCAAAGACCATCCTAATTGCTCATCTTAAAAGGCCAAGCAATGAGAACCAAGAAGAAATTTTGGAAATAGAAGCGATTGAAGGAGAGCATAATACTTGGATAACCCCGATCAGGAAATACCTAGAGGATGGAACACTGCCAACAGAAGTAACTGAAGCAAAACGTCTCAGGTATAGAGTTGTCAGGTACTCAATGATCGAGGGACAATTGTACAGTAGAAGATTATCTAGGGCCTTGTAAAGATGTGTCTGCCCAATGGAAGATAAACGGATATTAAAAGGCATCCATGGAGGAGTATGTAGGAACCACTCAAGAAGTAAAAACATGGCACACAAAACTATCGGACAAGGCTTCTACTGGCCCACCCTATTTCAAGATGCTCAGATAGTCGCAGATCAATGTAGGAGTTTCCAGAGGACATCTAATGATATAAAAAGCCTCTCGAGAAGCTGAAGAGCCTATCATCGCCTTGGTCGTTCGCCATGTGGGGGTTAGACTTGATCGGCCCAATGCCAGTTGCAACCAAAGATGGGGAAAAACATGTCACTATAGTCGTAGATTACTTCATCAAATGGGTCAAGGCAGAAATGCTGATGTATATAACTGAGGCTAATACAACGAGTTTCATCAAGAAGAACTTTATCTATCAGTTTGGAATCCCATGCACGATAATCACGGACAACATAATTCAATTTGACAGTGACAATTTCAGAAACATGTATCGGGATTTTGGCATAAAAAATTACTATGACATACCAACTCACCCTCAGACCAATGGTTAGACAGAAGTAATAAACAAGGTAATCAAGCACACCCTGAAGGCAAATTTAGATGTCAGGAAAGGGAACAGGGCAGACAAGATGTATGAAGTTCTATGGGCATACCGAACCACAGAAAGGACTTTGACGGGGAAAACCCCTTATTCACTGGCATTTGGGACAGAGACAGTGATCCTAGTTGAAGTAATTCATAACTCACTAAAAGTGCATCTCTTCCATCCCGAGTCAAACGTTGGCATGCTGGAACGGAACTTAGGCGAGTTAAAGGAGAAAAGAGATATGTTGAGGGTAAGGGTTGCGGCCTATCAATAAAGGGCTGCTAGATACTATAACTCGTATGTTCGAATTAGGATATTTCAAATTGGAGATCTAGTTCTGAGAAGGGTGTTGCCCAGTACAAGAGATAGATCAGTTGGGGCTTTGGCGGATAAATGGAAAGGTCCATACCAGATGGTTGAGTTGGATAGACATGGGGCGTACCACCTTGCCCAACCAAAAGGAAGCGAGTTACCCTGGCCATGCAATGCTCAATACCTAAAGATGTTCTACCCCTAGGGGTCCCTTGGTTTTTTTTTTTTTGTTTTTATTTCTTTAGAGACTGATTTGCTTTGTTAGCTTATTGTTTTATGTTTCCTTTTAACATTTAATAAAAGCCCCTTTGAGGGAACATTTTCAGAAATCAAGAATAGTGTTATAAAACTTTGCTTTTGTATATAAAAACGATATTGAGGCACCTAGAAATCTCTTGTATCTATTGGGGGCGCTCGAGAGGCCCTGTGAGGGGACCAAAAACATATATCGTAAAGATAGTATACACTCACCGATACTAACTGGGTGTAATAAAGCACTGTTAGGGCGCCTTCAGGTTACAAGCATCTGATGGGATGCGCCAGGAGTTGAACAAGGGATAAGTATTTTTACTTAAAAACGTGCAATTAAAGCACCTGTTAAGTCAGTAAAGTATAAGATGCCTTATTGCAACGAATCTTGATCAACAGACTATTGGGAGATGTCCCAATCACCTATTTGACAAATGAAAGACAAGAGTATAAATTAGATGCCATGTAAATGGGTTATAAAAGAACACTTCTTGATATAAAATCAACGATATGATCGGGGGATTGAGTAATCGATCGGCTGACCCGAACGGTTCCCCAGACCCTGCCTTTGTAAGGGCTATTACAAACCCTGTCATACGAAGTTACTTGACCAAAGTTGGGACAATAGACTCAATATAGCCTGGGTTAATAAACCGTCTTGGTCAAATTAAAGAAATCAGGTTAGCAGTAAAGCATCTGAACCAAGTGCAACTAAAAGCAAACAGGCAGCTGACCGAGAAATGGTCGTGACTAATTGCACCAGCATAGTCATGGCTGAGTCAATTAGTTCGACTCGAGCTGATACATATAATCCGAGCTAATTCACGGTGATAATCAAGGGTGATTTGCACTATGTGAGAGAATGTGATCACAACCGAGATAATTCATTGAGGCGTGACTCGGCATGCATAGTTCATGTTAATAAGCGATTACAACCATTCATAAATCATTCATTTTTTAGAGGATTATTGTTACCAGCCTAGGCCCTTAATAATCATTAATATGCAATGGAATGGCCAATCAAGTCACTAGTTTATGCAGAAAGAGTAATTTCATTTTTATTTATGAAATGGGGCGATTACAGGGTAGAAATTACATAGATGACAAAGAAATAGACTCTGAAGCATCTGAGGTGCTAGAAGGACCTCCGTGCCTAGAATAGCCAGAAGGATGGTCACCATCGTCTTTGAAATTTGTCCAATCAATGTGATCCTCAGGCTTATCGGCCATAAAGGGAGAAAAATCAGTACCCAGTAAAGTACCAACATCAGCCCCCTTGGCTAAGGCGTCGCCCTTTTCGCTGGTGTGGAAAACCACCAGGGAAGACTTTGAAGGAAGCTCCAGGTGCATGGGAAGATGATCATTCCCGAGGGATCTCCAGTAGGCCCTCCATCGAATCCTCTGATTCCTTATGGCTTTTAGGGACTCATATTTATGGTTCTTGATAGTTCTATCCCATTTACAGCGAGACTCCTCTAAAGACCTACCCTTACCCCCAAAAAAAGCCCAAGCGATGGTCAGCCCTCTCTCGAATTCCCTCAACATGATGACATCAAAAGTTGGGGATTGTTTATAGTGGTCCACGTTCTGGACTTCAATGGTTGACCTAAATTCCTGGTAAAACACCTCTATACTAACTTGTTGTTGTTCCAAGTCCTTGGCCAGGAGTTTATAATGAATCCGAGCCTCTTCATATGTCTAATGTGTCTCAAGCATGACCTGTTAGGCAAAGATAAAGGTGTCTTGGACAAGTCGAGTCTCATCCTAGGATTTCTTCATTGCTGTCTTAGCTAGGATAACCCTCGACTCATGTTGAGCATTCTGCAATTTCGCTTTGGCGACCCTATTCTCTAGCTCAGCATTCCTTGTGGTAAGCTGCCTAAGGGTTGCCTCAGGTGCCGAAGTCCTACTTTGGACATTGGCTATGGTCTTTCTCAGGTTAAGCTCAGTCGCAGCGTGAACCTTTAGATCATCTTCTTACTGCTTAGCCTTGGAAGCAAAGGAAAATGAAGATTTAAGAGTATTATCTTTTTTGACAAGAGCCTTCTTCAACCGTGATATCTCAACATCCTGACCCTTTTGATCAGCCAAGGCTTGGGTCAGCTCCTTCACCGTCTGGGAAAAAGAGGTAAGGGTTAGAGAAACTGGAAAACATGCAAGCAAACAACTATGCAAAAGGCACTTACAAAAACCCCGTTGTTAAAAATCATGTGGATCTGCTCAGAAGCAGCAGTAGTCCTGACTTCCTTCCTGTACCAATCGCCAATATACCTCTTACCAGCTGACATTGATCAAAGCATAACAAGGGGATCGACTCGAGAATTGCTTGAGCGAGGGGGATTGAAGGATCCGGAAACTAGAACATCTGAAATTGCTGATGGGATAGATTGGTTATGGCCAAAGGCAAAAGTAGCCGGAGGCATCACTAGAAGAGTTGGGTCAGCAACGTTTGGCGTTTTTGAGACTGTAAAACCCTCACGAGCCTGAGAAGTAGTTACAAGAACTTTAAAGCTGTCTCTCAAAAGCTTGACCTTCACTGACACCATCCTTAGGGATGGACCCGAGTGGTGTAACATAGGGGATATCCCCAGATCGGGCTGCTTGAACATTCTCAACTAACTTAACTGCAGCACTAGTCTTTGACTTCAAAACTATTCTAAGCATTTGCTCCTCTCTGACATCAAGTAGATCATTGTCAATAAATTGCCCCTCCGAGTTAAGCTCCCTATCATTAGAATCAGAGTAAGTAAAGACTATCTAACGTTAACAGAAAACTCCATGGGGGTCTTCCCCGAACGATGTGTTAGGAGCTCCATGTGGGGCGATCGGTTTGGGTCTCAGAAAGTGAGGGACAAATTGGAAGCATTGTTGCATCGACGACCTTAGTTGATTTAGAGGGGACAGAAGAGGACGTTGAAACCATCCGATCACCCATTTTCTTTTACCGTCGCTCCCTTAGAATCAAATTAGTCAGGGTCCACTAGTCATCCTCCTATTTTGCATCTAAAATTATAATTGGAACCTCCGACCGAGATGGCAATGGATCAGCATCGTTTGGAATCTCCACCATTTTATGATTGGCCTCAAGGGCAGAAGATCTCTCCACTATCTTGGCCACCTTGTTGCTAGGGACATTGTCACCCTACCTGGTCCTATGAGATTTGCCTTTACTTAGCTTCTCTTGACTTCGCCTGTCCCTGGTAGGCTTATATCGACTCGATCTTTTCCTACTAGACCTTTCACTGTCAGATCCCTCTATAAAAGATTGCACCCGACAGAACCTATCTCTAGATGACCCTCTTCGATCGCTTCGAGGGGGAGGGGCATCACGACTGCTTGCTACAACTTGGTCTGCAGGAATCGTCGGGTTATGATGGTCAGACTCGTACACATGCTCCACCAAGTCATGGTCAAGGGGAACAATGCCCTGAGCCACTTGATCATCAGCAGTTTTCCTGCTCACCCGATTGAGGTTCTTTTCGGCCTGCTCACCAGCGACGATGTCCAGCTCATAAATTGAAAAGAAATACATCATGAAAATAATGAGCAAAAAATATAGGCAACCACCAGTAAGTTAATAAACAGAGACTTACGATGCATGCGTCGGGCAGATATCTAAGGAAAAAGTATCAGCTCAATCAACTCCTTTTCTGAGTATAGGCTGCGGCGGTCCCTGACCTCCCAAGGAGTCTGAGCCACCTTAACGACTGTGTCAGCTTGTTCCCTAGTCATAACAGGTGCAGTATTGTTCCATAGTTTTGGGCTACAGAAATTCCTCGATACACTGCTTCAGTTTAACCGATGGGAGGAATCAGCCACCACGACCCCACCCCAGTCTCCACTGACAAAGAACCCTGTTCTTCCACACTAAAACAAATGCATATTAGTGACGAACTATTTCTGAGGGCACTAATTGTCGTCGGTAATGGTACCTTTTTCGACGGCCATATTAGAGCCGTCAGAAATGAGTGAAATTGAAATATCACATTTCTGACGGTCGAATAACCGTCAGAAATAGTCTTTATGCCGTCGAACAATATTTCAGACGGCCTATTGGCCGTCGAAAATAGTCCATATTTCTGACGGTATTTTTTGTACCTTCAAAAATATTAAGAAAAACAATCAATATTACACATGTTTCTTACGGCATAAAAAGTGTCATCGGAAATGATAAAATTTAATTCAAATTAATTTAATAGAAATTACGTTATCGAAAATGTAGTACTATTTTCTACATTATTTGTTATGGCATTGCCATGGAAAAAATAATTAATTTATTATTATAATATTAATTAATAAATTACAATGGAATGTATTTAATAATTTATACACTACAAAAAAAATGTAACTTGTAAGTCAATATTTTAAATGTATCACTATGTGTTATTTTTTATTTATCACTATTTTTTAATGAAATCTCTCTGTCACATTTTTCAACAAATATTTTGATTTAATTTTGAATTTTTAAAAAAACTATATCACATATAATGTAAGAAAAAATTAAAAATTTATGCCGATCTCTGCAAGAAAATTAGATAATAGGGACCAGACTTTAGGGACAAAATTAGTTATTTATAATTGTGTTTAATGACGCTACTATATCAGATTTTTTGGAAAAAAGAAACTCTACTAATATTTTTTAATATCTATTTGTTTATCATACAAAATGATTATAAATTTTACTGAAATAAGTTTAAATTATTTATTTTTTAGTAAAATGTTGATAATAAAAAATAAAATCAACAAGGATATAATCTATGTATCATATTTCAAGATAAAGTAGTAAAATGTAATTTCCTATCATATAAGAGAAATATTTTAATAAAAATGATATTTTAAAAACACAATATTAATAGTTATATTTAAATATTATACAAAAAAAATATTTAATTAGATGGTATTCAAACATATCAATAGCTTATATATAAATAGTATGCAAAAGATATCAGATATAAAGTCTTAGTAAAACGTTAAAAGCAACATTCACTATCTATCATTGAGGTCACGGGTTCGAACCACATAAAATGCATGGAATTAGATTGGGTGATGGGGTGATGCAGCACACGTCATTTTTTTTACGATTAAACGTTTTTCGACGGTCATTCCCCGTCAGAAATAAAGGTAAGCCGTCGAAAATACTAGTAATTTTGAACACCTTTAATTACTATTATCGACGGAATTTTTGCTTTTTTCGACGGCCCATACCATCAGAAATGATCATATTTGTGACGGCTCGTTGGTAAATATTTATTTACGACAAGCGTATTTGTGACGGCTCGTTGGTAAATATTTATTTACGACAAGCGTATTTGTGACGGCTTTCGACGATTTTTTTACATCAGAAAAGCGTATTTCCGATGGGAAATAGCCTTTTTCAACGGCTGTCAGAAATGACCTTTTTTTATAGTGCCAATACTTATTGGAAAAAGGAAACCCCCAGATGAAGCCTTTTTTGTCTTTATACGTTGGAGGGGTAAGCTTTTCCTTGTAGCCATGGGGTATCTAGTTGCTCGGTGACATCAATTGGAGATAGAAAGTCCCTCTCGTATCAGACCGACCCAAAGTATAAAAGTTGGGTATCTCTTAGGGGGTCAGGGGGTACTTTGCCCCAATCCGCTTTCACAAATGTCATAAGCTGATCAACACCTGGTACGAGTTAGGGGTCAGCTGAGCAGGGGCAACACTCGCGTCTGCCAAGAACCTGACGATAAAAGGTTGTAAGGGAAAAGTGACCCCATGAGATAGCATGGCCCTATAAATTGCAACCGAACCAAGAGGCGGATTCCACACCGCGCGTTCGCCACTATATGACAATTGCACCAAACGAGGGAGGTCCAATCGATCCCTAACCTTTGTAAGTTCCTCGCTTGTCACCACATTTATATCGGAATCAAAGGCACAAGGATGGTTCACCGTAAATCTTAGAATGCGAGCCCGCCGTTCCCTCGGGATATCCTTCATCTTTAATTTCTGTGAGACTATCTTTATATCATTCGCCAGATGGATGGTTTCTTTGGGAGAAACCTTGAAAGTTTGCCTTGTCGTTTTGACATATCTAAATAAACACCAACAAAAGTGGAACCAAGAAGGTTAACAGAGAAGGGAACAAACCCGAGACGGGCCATAGAATAATCTACATTCATAAAGATAGGCTGAGATGAAAGAGTATAGACGTGAAAACGACCCCAAAGAAAGGATTCAAGCCAAGCAATATTCTCATTATCGCCAGCCTCAATGGCATGCATGAGAAGTTCAAAATATCAATAACGAAGAGTTGGGTTCATACCTAGAAAATAAGCGAAACTTAACGGAAACACGGAAGCTGGAAAGCGGAGAAAAGCAAAAATCTGAGGAAAAAGAAAAACTAGGGTTTTTACAGAAAAGCTTTATGAAGTCGTGAGGGAAAAATGAAAAATCCTTGAACTATATATAGGGGCAGATGATGTCATGAGAATACATACACGTCACCAGACGCGAATGTGAGTAGGTGCACGTAAAACGAAAAACACGTATCGTTTGAAATTTGAAAAAGTGGTTGAATGATTGTATCAGCTGAAATGTGCGTGATTGACATTAATGTTTAGCTGCGAAGCATTAAATGCACATTAATGAACGCTACGATAAGAAAAAAGGAACAAGTTTAACACACTTCGCCGAGTGAGTTCCAATTCGAACGAGATGCTCGGTCTTGTATGTTTAAAGAGGTGATATTATTTACAAATTCTAAACGAAGTGACATGTCAGCAAAAAATAAGAGTTTGGGGTACCACGTCACTAGAAGTCAACCAGATCGAATCAACCCAGTTGACCAAACAAACGCGTCAAACCCCCGACCAAGATAACAAAAACGATAGAGTAGGAAGATTCACTCGGGGTTGTCAAGATAGTCGTGGTGAATGTTGTGATCGGGTAAAACCACTGATCGGGGGGAGAAAACTTGGTCGGGAAAAATAGACGACCAGACACGTGACACGTAGATAGCATTCATATTCAGTGGAATCAGGACCTAAATACGCAAAGGGAGACTCCCGCTGAAATAAGATGTCTAGAATCATACTTTGATAAGGAAACAAACTTCCTTATAGATATCAAACTCCAGATTAGGAAAGAGATATAAGGACTATCAAAATACAATCAACTCAAAACAGGAAAGAAAAAGAGCACGATTCTAAGAAGTTACAATTCCATTAAATGACAAGGACTTTCCTAGCGTGTACACCAAGAATTAGGGTCATATGCATGTATAAATAGACCCTAATAATACCCATAAAGGGTTGAATGCAAATTGACTAGCAAAAGCGTAAGATTGATCAAGTGTGTAATTCCCTTTAACGTAGTAAATTTTCTCACTGAATATTGGTAACCATGGACGTTCCCCCGCATTGGGGTTTTACCACGTAAAACTCTGAATCTTATTTATTTTCGGTTCGCCTTAATCTACAATCTATTATCATTTTGCATTACTTGTGTGGCAGGAGATTAATCCAGAAATCATCGTCAACATTGTCTGTGTTGATGATTTTTCTAGATTTACTAGAACTTACTTTCTTAGAGAAAAATCGGTAGCTTTTGAAAAAATTAAAATGCTTTATACTAAAATTGAAAAATGAGATAGATTCTCACATTAAAAGCATTAAGAGGATTAGAAGTGACCATGGAAAAATTGAAAACATTTATTTTAAAAAATATTGTTATAGTCTTGGCATTTCCCATGAGTTCTTAGCTCATAGAACACCTCAACAAAATTAGGTTGTCGAGAGGAAAAATAGGGTAATATAAGATATGGCTCGTATGATGTTGCTTATCAACAAAGTTCCTAGAAACCTTTGGGTCAAAGCCGTCAATATGGTTTGTTATATCAGGAATAAAGTACTCATAAGGCCAGGTATTAAGCAAACTTCCTATGAAATATGGAAGGGTAGAAAGCTAAATTTTAGCTACTTTCACACATTTGGAAGTAAATGTTACATTCTTAATAAATGTGATCAACCTGACAAGTTTGATGCTAAGAATGATAAGGGAATATTTATTGGTTATGTCTTAAATAGTAAGGCCTATAGAGTTTTCAATTTGAAGACTCGGAGTATCATGGAATCTTCCAATGTTGTCATTGATGATTATAGGCTTAAATCTGTTGACCATGATGAGGATGTTAATGTTGTTAATGATTCTCCTTTGGAGAAGAGTGGTGAGAGTTCATGTGATATGAAGTCAAGCCAGGATGAAGAGGTTATTCTTCCTCTTGATAAAGTTTAACTTTTGGACTCTCAAGAACCCACTCCTTGGGTTAGACGTCTTCATGACAATGATGATATCACTGCAGATGTCAATTTGGGTGTTAAGATTAGGCATCAAATAGCTAATCAAATTATCTATACTTATTACATCTCACAAATAGAGCCTAAGAAGGTCAATGAGGGCTTAAATGATGAGTTTTGGGCTCTCGTCATGTAAGAAGAGCTTAACCAATTTGAAATAAATAAGGTTTGGAATCTTGTTCCTAAGTCTAAAGATACATATGTTATAGGCAAAAAATGGGTGTTTAGACATAATTTAGATAAAGATGATAACATTGTGCACAACAAGGCTAGGCTTGTGGCGTAAATGTATTCTCAAATTAAGGGCATTGATTTTGGAGAGACTTTTGCCCATCTTGCCCGTCTTGAGTCTATAAGGCTCATCATTTTTATATCTTATGTGCACAAGTTTAAATTATACCAAATGGAAGTTAAGAGTGTCTTCCTAAATGGCCTCTTACAAGAGGAAGTGTGTGTTGAGTAACCCAATGGGTTTGCGGATCATATGTATATCGCCTCAAAAAGGCTCTTTATTGGTTGACGCAATCACCAAAGGCTTGGTATGAGCCCCACAGTCAATTTCATATTAGCAATAGCTACTCAAGGAGTAGTGTTGACAAGATTCTATTCATTAAGAGTAAGAATGATGAGTTATTTATAGCTCAAATCTATGTTGATGACATTGTTTTTAGCTCTACCAATAAGCCTAAAGTCCAATAATTTATTGATGTCATGTCTCTTGAGTTTGGGATAAGTATGGTTGGTGAGTTTAATTATTTCCTAGGTTTGTAAATTAGGCAAATGAATGATGGTATTTTCGCATCTCAAGCCAAATATGCAAAGAACCTGGTGAATAAGTTTGGCCTTAAAAATGACAAACATTGTGACACCCCTATGAGCACCATTTTGACGCTTAGAAAGGATGCTAGTAGAAAAAGTGTTAATCAAAGTTTATATTGTGGTATGATTGGTATATTGCTTTACTTGACTGCAAGTGGGCCCATAACTTTCAGTGTGGGTGTGGGTGTGGGTGTGGGTGCTAGATACCAAGCGGATCCCAAGGTTCCCATCTCTTGGCAGTGAAAAGAATCATACTGTTTGTGAATGGTACTTCTATATGGTACTCTTTTGACACTAATCCTAATTTAGTATGTTTTAAAGATGTAGATTGGACAGGTAATTGTGATGATAGGAAGAGTACAATGGGCATTTGATTTTTCCTAGGGAACAATCTTGTGTTGTGGTTTAGCAAGAAGCAAAACACGATCTCTTTGTCCACAATTGAGGCCGAATATATAGCCGCTGATAGTTCTTGCACACAACTCCTTTGGATGAGAAAAATGTTAGCAGACTATGGCTTTAAGTCAGGTACACTCACTCTTTTTTTGTGATAATATGAGTGTTATAAATATTTCTAAAAATCCTGTACAACACTCTAGGACAAAGCATATAGACATCATACATCATTTCATTCAGGAACTAATTGAAAATAAAATCATAATACTTGACCATGTAGGCACTAATGATCAACTAGCGGATTTATTTACAAAACCCTTAGATGCAACTAGGTTTAGAGGACTCAGTAAGTCTATTGGAATTTGCATATTGTCTTGACCCTATAAGGGGAGCATAAACAAGGAAAGCAATCTTTCAAAAAAAATTATTGCTTGAGTATCTTGGTTACTATATTATATATATATTCTTGTGATTTACTCTTTTTACCTTTGTCTATATCATGACAAAAAGAGGGAGTAGTGTTTATGAAAAATAGGGGAAGTTTTTCATTGAGGGGGAACATTATTGCACTTGCATTATATGGGTTTGCATTGTTTTTCTTTAGTGAAAATGCTCTTTAAATTTTTTATTCACCTCACATACACTTGTGTATTGGAAAATATACTTACTATGTTTTTACAGGGGCGTGTTTCTCCTACAAGAGATTGAAGATTTGAAGACTTAGTTTGTTTTAAGTATCTCTTGAATTGTAGAATTTTTATTTTTGTTGACTATAGCTTATTGCTTTGTTGTGAGAATTATTTGTAAGCGGTGATTTTATCACGAAATAGCATAAGGGGAAGAAAGTAAGTTCCTTGGTTTTTGATTGATTGATTTATTTCGGTGACAAACCACATTGGGATTGTTATGTAACGGGTAACTTAAGGTCTTAAACGGTGATCATCAATAACAAGCTTCCGGGCATCCCAAAGAGCTTCAAGGAGTAGTAACTTGATCTTGAGTTTTTAAAGAGAATAGTTGTACACACACACACTTACATGCATTTCAATTACTCTTGCATTTGTGTTTCCTTGACCATGCAATGCATTTCATCATGTGATATCTTGCTATTTGCATGTTGTTTAACGTGTTAGATATGGTTGAGTTATTCGTAGAAATGTGTCTAGTTTCAAAAGATTGGCTTTCAATGATTTAAATATTTTTCAAAATTGACATTTGTATGTTCTTATGATCATAATGTTTTATACAAAGATCCAAATTGAGTCTTAAAAATTCTGAACAAACTAAACACTCATACATTTTGCATTGTTCTCTTCATGAGTTAAAGACTTGTGACTACAAGGTGTAGTGCACAAGCAAGGTCATCATCCATAGTAAAAGGCATGTTTGTCAGAAGGTCAACCTTGGTGTTAATCGATACTTCATATAATGGATTTGACGGAACGCAGTGGCTAGTAATCTAGCACGTGAGATTTGCCCGGTTGAAGGGTTTCTCAAGTAAATCAATTGATCGTGTTTTTATTGTTTTCCGTGCTTTACTATTGTTGTTGAACGTATGGTTGATGATGCTTTGAAATTAATTTGATTAATTCGAAAAGTTGGTAACTAATTTGATAACAACCAATTCAGCCGATTTAGGTTGTATTAGACAAAATTTGTGTATTTTCAGTACTTCTTTTGAATATAATGAGAACAGCAAATTTCACCAAAGGGTTGCCCTTTTACACCTAAAGGCTGCTTTATCATTAATTGATACTAAATCCCTTGTCGTTAGTCAAACTTGGTCAGATTAAAAATACCAAAATACTGTTGAAATGCTTAATTGAAAAAAAAAAACAAAATATGTAGTAGATAGAAATACCCCTCATATCACAAAATATAACAATGTTCTCTTTAGATAGAAAATCATTAAAATTAATCCTTAAATAAAAACTTTTTTTCATAAACGGATCTCTAACTGCCCATCACCAAAATGGACAGTGGATGTTATGAATTGAATTTTAAAAAGATTTAAAAATTCAAAAAAAAAAATTCAGATAATAAAATATTTAAGATATTCAAAATTTAAAAAAAATATAAATTAATTTTTAAAACTGGATCTCCACCATTCATCGTTTCTGTGGATAGTGGAGATTAAATATAATTTAAAAAAAAAACTGAATTTTTAATTAAAAAAAAAGGTGGAGATCCACCATCCATCATGATTGGTGAACCCTTCAATTCGGTTCTGCTCATTCCTTTATCGTGGAGTAATTGCTTGCCTCATTCCCCCATCTATTCGTTGATTACTGAATATAGGGCTCTTGTTTGAAGACTTTGTCAAGCAATGAACCTTTGTGTGTCTTAAGGAACAATTCCACATTAGTTCGGGCAGAACTTACTACAGTGGATTCACCAACCCGATTGGGTTACACCCATATGTTTGATGATGAACTAAGACTCGTGTGAGTCTCAGATGTGCTTAGAGAATTTGACTCTGGCAAGAGTCACTGTGTCTTGAGACTTTTAATGCGGTTCAAATAGTGAAGATAGAATCTTGATCCCTTCAAACTCTCAACTAACTTCCTCTTTCTTTTAGATGGAACTCTACACTATATTCAGATTCAATGTTGTCTAGATTTATCATATGCTTTAATGATATTGAACAATATTGACTTGGTTGCATACTTGGCTTCGAGGCGGGAAGCTCGTCTTGGTTGGGAGGTACCT
The DNA here is from genome assembly GCA_032871835.1 of Dipteronia dyeriana. Classification (NCBI taxonomy): domain Eukaryota; kingdom Viridiplantae; phylum Streptophyta; class Magnoliopsida; order Sapindales; family Sapindaceae; genus Dipteronia; species Dipteronia dyeriana. The sequence continues at coordinate 55,489,332 of CM065303.1, read as the reverse complement.
TTATCATTGTAAGTTCCATTATTTTAATGATTAGCTTATTTATGTGACAAACCACAATTAGTTGATGATGTAAAGGTGTAATAGGTGTTCGTGTGCTCATTTTCGTGATCGTGATCAATACTCTTCCCGACATTCCCAATAGTGTGAAGAACAAGAGTTGTAAAGGTATATTACTTGACTTGTTCTTTTGAAGAGACTAGGTGCACACACTCACAATTCATTCATTTGTGCCATTTTTAGCGTGCATTTCACCCTCTTCATACATCATGCATATAGGTTAATGTCATTGACTGCTTGAGAAGGCTCTTACTTCTCTTGTATTTCATTTATAGAGAATTTTAAATATTAAGGTGCGCATTTTTGAACACATCTATTTTATAGAGATTTTGACGATTTCTTGGTTTGCGGTTAAGGCTCGTTTTTTTGCCCGCATCTCTTTTATAGTGATTTTTACAGTCTCTTGGTTTACGGTAGATGCCCATATCTCTTTCACAGAGATTTTTACGGTCTCTTGGTTTCCTGTTAAGGCCTGCTACTCTTTCAAATAGATTTATGCGACATTTCATTGGCCTATTCTACAGGCAAGGTTTGCATTCCATGACTGCAGATTTGACCGCAACTTCGCTTGTTTTTCCAAAACATGGCGCTATGGTGGGACCTTCTATATAAACTCCACTTTCTCTTCTTTTTCAGAACTAACTCTAAAAATTATAACCTTTGAGAGAGATTTGAGTTATTCGATGTGAAAGTTCCAAGAAAGCTTATTTAACATTTCATCCTCAAATCCATGTGCATTTAAACCTTCATCTAGCATCATCATGCATAAGGTTCATCATATAGTCACTTAGTAGATAAGAACAAGCATTTCATCTTATTTATTGTACTACTTGTCCAAGACATCACTTTTATTGCATGATTATTGCAAATTCTTCATCTTTATTGCTAAAAATGTGTCTAGTGCGAATACAATTAACCTAGATGGGGTAGATAGGTTATTTACCAATTAATTACCGATTTTTTGATTAGTTAATGTTAATGGCAAAAAACACTATAAAAATAATGTATAAAATTACTGAAATTAAAGAACACTTGATTTTTACGTGGAAACCCTCCAACTGAGAAAAATCACGAGACTAGTCTCGCTAGCCACTTGAGCCATAAAAATCCACTATCCGAAAAGAAAGTTACACCAACAAGTGATACACGAACTTTCACTCTCAACAACCTCAGGCTATGGTCACTTCTCACTCACCACTCTTGGTTCAATCCTAGTGATATCTCATGCTAGTCTTGGAATGAGCACCTCTAAATCTACCTGCATGCCTTTTATAGTGGCACTTGGCACTTGCTTGTGCGACTAACACCTTGGCCACAAGACTTTCCAATTTCTTGTCAACCACCACTTTTGGCTACAAGACTTGAACTCAATGAAGAGAGTTAAATGTCTAAGTGAACATGTATGAAAGCTGAAATGTAAAATATGATAGACAAATATATAATGCCAAACTAGATGTTGAATTAACTACCCAACAATCCTAGTTATCAACTAACCTTCAAATAAACACCACAACTTGAAAGATATGTAATTTATGAAGTTTAAAAAAGATAAGAACAATAAATGAGATGAAGTTTGCTCTTACCTAACAATAGGAAATAAGAGATGCTCAATGGAGACCCGTGAATTATTGATGACTTAAATGCAGATGGGACAAGGTTGGAGAGTTGATCGGTGATGCTTGAAGCTTTCTGTCTCCAAGAACTCATTATATCTCACTATCTTTGAAACTTTTGTGTTCTACTTAAACAAGATGGTGTCTTAGTCTATTATTTGATTCTTACAAAACTACATCATTTTCGTAAAGAATAGTTTTTCATGGTCATGATGTTGTGGTTGACCATAATGAAAAAAAACCACGACAAAGACAATTCAAACTATGCTGAAAAATCGTTGGCCTATTTCACGGTACTTCATGATGAAGGCAAGATTGCAAAAGTCACTGGAAAAAACTTTGTGCATGAAATTCGTGGTTCACAAGGATGACACCAAGGTAGTGAAAACCTTTGGAAGGTTTTTCGCAGTGGACCAAGAGGACACTTGGACCACGAAATCCTTTAGAAGGATTGTTACATATAAATTCACAGTGGACCAAGACGAAACTTGGACCATGAAATCCTCTGGAAGGATTGTTGCAGTTCACCATGACGACATTTGGACTATGAAATCCACTAGAATGGTTTTTGCGGTACACCGTGACGACACCAAGACCGCGACAATGAGAAAAAAAAGGCTTTCTCAAGCGATCTAATACCCTAACTTATATGCATTATGTACAAGTGTGAATTTGGTGTACTGCACACTAAAATGACAATAAAGCACAAATGAATGAATTGTGTGTGTGCACCTAAGTTTCTTTAAGGGTACAAGTCAAGTGATATACCTTTGAAGCTCTTATTCCTGAAGTTTTGAGATGCTTAGAAGATTTCCGATCATGATCATACAGTTGAGCATATGAAGATCCTAATATACCCATTACAAAAACATCCCAATTTGGTTTGTCACAAAATTAAGCCAAACACAAAATGGAGAGCCTTACAATCTCCTCATTTAGCTATTTCGTGACAAAACCACTCCTTACACAAAAATAAAAAAATGAAATGAAACTATTATCAACAATTGTTCTCATCATATTTATTATTCTACTTGTCCAAGACTTTATTTTTATTGCATGTTTTTTTTATTGCAAAGACTTCATAATTATTGCATATCTTGTGAAGTTGTGAAGTTTATCAGGGTTGTTAGATTTACATTCTCTACATCTAGCCAAGCATTATGTGTGTTTGTCTAGAACATACTTGCATTGATCATTCATACATATTCACTTAGGCATTAATTCTCTTCTAAGAGCCTAATTCTTATGGTAGTTGCACAAATAAGTGTCAAGAGTCACTTTAAATGGCTTACATGTATATAGGTTTAAGTTACGATCCTTAAGAAGTGTGACAAGGTTGTCAACTTAGGATGTAATTAAACTATCATATAATGGATTTAAGTGACTAAGTGGCTAGAGATGTTAGTCCCATGGGTTTTTTCAGTAGAAGATTTCTCACGTAAAAATCAAGTGTCTTTTACTTTTCACTTTATTTTACTTGATTTTTATTATTGTTGTTGGTTGTTGCTATTTTAATCTTGACTAATCGAAATGTTCGTAACTAAATCGATTAACATACCGTTCACACCTTCTAGGTTGTATAGACATATTTTTGGTAGTTTCAATTGGTAACAGAGCAGGTTTCAAGACATACATAGATACATCCTTGCTTTCTTTTGTGTCATGTAAAGTACATCCACCATGAGTGAGAGTGGAAGACATAAGGAGGCAGAGTGCTTCAAATGTGAGACCTATATTGCTTAATAGAGAAAATTACTCTTTCTAAAAAGGGAGAATGAAGTCATACTTGATGGCTATCCATGAGCATGTGTGGATGAGTATAAAAGATGGTTACTTACCACCTACCATGATCTTGGAGAGTGGAAACACTGTTCCTACGAGGTGCCCTACATATCTAGAATTCTGAAGTTGGGATGCTTGACGACATTTTGTCATCAACATTTACTATTTCGCAGTACAAAACATCTTAAATTTTAGGGCAAATTGCACAAACTTTCCATGAGTTTAATCAATATTGTACTCATATACAACTTTTGCTAAAATTTTCACAAACTTTCCCTACTATTCATTGACTAATTGTTTAACTAGCCTTAAAATTTAAAATGACTAAATTACCCATTATTTTTTTTATTATAATAATTATTATATTTGAGAATTTTATTATAATAAAATTAATTAACTAACCTTTTTTTTATTTAAACAGTTAGATATTTTGTTACAAATAGAATATAACTAATTAACTGATTGCAGTATTTTTGATCTTAATCAATTTAAAAGAAAAGTTCGTTCACCGAGATCGGTAGTTCTACTAGTTAAACACTAATTAGTCTAATTAAATCTTACTCTAAGTGCAGGAAAACTAATTGGCATAATGCTTGTTTTGGATTGGTAATTTTTACTCACTAATATGCAAAATCAAATAATTCAATTACTCAAAAGCTCACACAAGAAATATATGAATATGAAGGAATGCTAGGAAATTAATGCAACCTAATTAAACTTCTCAATGTAATCCATAAGTCTCATTAAAGAACATAATTCCAATTGATAGGGTTTGTTTCATGAAGCACCTAATCTTTCCTATTACTCACACAAGGTCATGTAATGAGTAAGGGTTAGAATTAGTTTCTAATTAAAAACTCTAAACCAAATCACATATATCATGGTCATGCATATGGAAATTTTCTCAATTATTAAGCTTGTAGTTAAGGACTAAATGGGATGGTCACCCACATCTAACCCTCAACATCATAAATTAACTAATTCTAACACAAACAATCATTGAGGTCTCATTTGAATATATGTGAAGGAATTAGAGCAATTATTTCAATAAAAGAGACTACCAATGTAATTAATTAATAAGCATTGACCGTAGGATTACAAAGAGTTGTTCAATCGGTTTACATTAATTCCCTAACTTAAAATTAGTTACACATCAAAGAAAGGAAATAAAACAAAGAAGAGTGAAAGAAGAAACCAAGGTTGGTCATTGAGGTTCCTTGACTTGTAAGCTTCATCTTATTGCCTTCCAAGTTCCAAGATGGATGGATGGGAAAGTTGTCCAAGAATGGTGAAGGAGGGGTGAAAGTGTCTAAAATCTCATGTGGCTGATGTTGCCTTTCCAAAAACTCATAAAGGTATTTATATGGGTCCAAAAATAAGTCAAGAATCAATCTAGGGACGCGTGCAACGTACTGTCGCGTCGTTGATTTGTCGCGGTTATCCATGACAAAAATCCAACCACGACCTCTTGTTATCCTCGTCTTCTCTTCAGGCCACACCTCTCGCGACAATGTCCAAGGAAGTTTCTGTCGCTCGGTATGTCGCGGTTGTCCACGACAAAACTTGACCGCTACATGCCGCTTCTTCGGTAGCTTGCACGCGATCTCCAAGCGACAATTCTAGCAACTTCTAAAATAAGTTGTTGTCGCTCATGGTGTCGTGGTTGTCCATGACGACACGCCCCGACTGCGACAGCTCGCCTTTTTGCCAAAGTTTCTGATTTCCAGCACTCTTGAGTCCCAAATCACTCAAATCATCAAATGATACCCCTAATCATGAAATCCTGTAAAAACACTCATTCGAACCATTAAACACTTGATTTTACTCAAGAATTAAGAAAGAAGTATAGGAAGGGGGACTTGAAAACTAGTGTTATCATGGCTCAATCATTAAATAACTGTTTTTTATTTTAAAAAACATTTTTATCGATTTGTTTTTATTTTTCCTAAAAATATATATTTTTTAAATAAAAAATGGTTAGTTAATTAATTATGTTCTATTTGTAATAAACTCCCTAACCGTTTAAATAAAAAAAATGGTTAGTTACTTAATTTTATTATAATAAAATTCTCAAATATAATAATTATTATAATAAAATAATTAATTCGTGGGTAATTTAGTCATTTCAAATTTTAAGGGTAGTTAAATAATTAATCAATGAATAGCAGAGGAAGTTTGTGCAATTTTAACAAAAGTTGCACATGAGTGTAATATTGATTAAACTCATGGGAAGTTTGTATATTTTTTCCTAAATTTTATGATCTTAATAGAATTTTCAAATTAGGGGGGTTATCACTGCTCACCAAAAGTCAAACATAAAATAATATGTCGATCATTATTAATTGGTCTTTTTGTATTGGTTTATTTTTATAATTATTTTTGTTAATAAAATATGGATATAAAAATTATATTGATAAGAGGAAATATTCGAACGAGCAGAGCAATGATTTTTTTTTTTTTTTTTGGTGTTGGGAACAAAAACTAATATTCAAGATTAACATAATAATTTTCAAAAAATTAAGTTGCTAAAAAAATGAAATGTGATGCTATGGAGTCTTAAAGGTAATGTCACAAATAAATGAAAATGTGAGAATTAAAATGTTATGCTTCATTCTTTTATACCTCCAAAATCTCTATAACCGAATCTATCTAATTTTCTTTACAATTTTTATTTATATTACACGAGTCTATGAGAAAATCACCTTTCATCCAATTGCATAACCTATGCCCTATCTTAACAATATTTATAGATGAAAATGATCTTCTAATAGCTTTCAACATTCACACTAATTTAAATGATGAGTGGACAGAAAACAATTATATTCATAGAACATATTTAAACAATGTTTATACTTTTTTTTATACTATCTATCCACCTATTTAGATCGGGTATTTTTTTTTTTTAAGTTTTTTACCGTTTGAAGGATTTGAGCCGTTGACTTCGGAGTCATTTACCCATGATCTAAGCTCGTTCATCTACCAGCTGAGTTACTCCCATGAGAGCAAAATATGTTTATGATTGTAATTTAATTTTATAATATTCATGTGAAAACAAATTAGTTTATACTAATTTTGAACAAATTTAAATAACAAATCTAGTATGTACAATAAATTTATCAAAATTATAGTAGTAACCTAAAATAATAATAAATATATAATATCACAATTTTCGAAAAAAAAACATAAATTTTTTTATTAATTTACAATCTCAAGCCTACAATCTTGGAGAGTAATAAAGATAGTCTGAATGATCAAATGGAATAATTATTTGCTTCGACATAAGATGGGTATTGTAGAATTAAATAGTAAGTGTAGTTGCCAAGCCTAAGAATTAAATATTTACTTAGTTTGTTGAGTTAAAATTTAAGAAAAATTATTGTATAACAAGAATGTATGATAGTATATATATATATAATGGAAATTAAAATCCTAAATGAGATTGATTTTGTCATGTACTTTTATTGTCAGTAAAATAATATGAAAGATATTTATATACTGAATTAATTTATATTGTTATTTTGGAGGGGCTAGACAAATATTATTACATACATACTAGATTATCCTGATTTAATATCGGCATCCAAATTAATTTTACAGCCAACCTAAAATGTTATAAGTTGATTATTTGTTTTTCTTTTCATGATAAACTCCCTCTAGCATTTGAATATTAGTAAGGGTTAATATTAAAAACCTCTCATTACCTTTGAACTATTATTGGATGTACAGTTACGAATGTTTTCATTTTATAAACCTCCCCTATGGACTAACACCGTTTGCATTCCGTTTGTGTTGATTGAGTTTTATCGTTAAAAAGTCTAAAATGTCTCTATTTAAGCTTTTCATACGTTTACCAAATAAAAGTTAATAAAATGATACAAAAGACTGGAAAGTTAACTTGTAAAGAAGAATTTATTTTGTAGAAAATATTATCCCTAAAAATTACAAATAAACCAAAATTATTGAAAATAAACCAGGATATGTATTATATATATATATATATATATATATATATATATATATATATATATAAATCTAAGTAAATACTAATTTTTAATGCTTTTGTTCATTTATAATTTTGTTATTTTTAGGAAGGAATAAAATTGTTAACAAAATAATTTCTCTTTTGTAAGTTAATATTCCCATTTTTTATATCATTTTATTAATTTATTTTGTAAAGTTTGAGAGTATAATTGTTGATTCATACAATTGAAGCTTAAATAAGGATATTTTAGACATTTTAATAGTCAAACTCAGTCAAAACAAACGGAATGCTAACGGTATTAGTTTATTAGAGAAGTTTCTAAAATAAAAGCATTTGTAACTATATATGTGATAATAGTTCAAAGGTGAGGGAATGTTTTTAATATCCACCCTATTAGTAATGCTAGATTTATCAAAAGTGTAAGTGAATGTTTAAGGATAAAACAAGTAATATCTTTTTTATAAGTAAACAAACAAAATAAAGATAAAATGAAATTGATCCAGTGGTTTGCTTCTCATACATACGCCATGAGATTGTGGGTAATTCTTGTAATATTTCAAAAAAAAAATAATAATAAACAAATTAAAGGATGCCTTCATAACTATTAAATTAAGCGCAAATTGCAATCCAGCACCTTGAGGTTGTATGTAACGACAAGTATAATGGCAGTTTTGTATTAATGACATAAAGGTACTCTTGATCGCATTGACCACGCTAAAAATCACCTATTATTGAACTATTTATGTCCTACTTTTTAAAATTTTGATTTAATTATATAAAATTATATGGTTTTATTAATTATTATTATTATTTTTAGGACTACCCTTTTACTTGTTTTTCAAACGAAATGCATCCCATATATTTTTTAAAAAATAAAAATAAAAATACATTTCATCTCTATTCTTTATATATTGTTTTCTCACATTCATTCGCATGACTTGCTTTTTCTTCTTATTTCATGGTAATACCATCTTTATTAGATGCGATATTTTTTACGTAGTCGATTGGATTGTTTGTGGTAGATTGTGAATAAAATATTAATCGTCTGATGATTTTTTTTTAACGATTGAGTTAGAGTTTTTGTATGGTTCGTTTAGTCAGAAATTAGGTTTTCTTTGTTACGATTCTTAATGTAATTTCGTTGTTTGTTTTTTAAATAACATTAAACTAACTTTGGAAAATCCGGAATAAAAGCTATATATGAATTGATACAAATTATAGTATATATACCTGGAAGTTCTGAAAGAAAATAAACAGAGAGAAAAAAAAAGTAGCAAACATGGATCAGGAATTTGAAAAGAAAAATTAAAAAAAAAACCATATGAAACAATACAATCAATAAATACTAAATATGATATACATGAGATTGAGATATGAAAGAAAATAAAAACAAAAATAGTGATAATGAATAAATACTATACATGAGAACATAAGATCGAGATCTGAAAGAAAATATAAACAAAAATAATAAACATTCTGTGATTTGAAATAATCTATACCATTAAAGCTTTTATCATTAAGATTTTGATTTTTTTTTAATAAAAATTATGTTTTTTTAAATAATTTGACAAATAAAAATAAATACTAAATAATTTAAATAGCAGAATATAAATAATTTAATAGAGTGGTTGTGTCAATAGCACTCCAAAAAATGTCCAAATGATCTCTATTACATCCCTTCAATTAATATTTCAATCGGATTTCACTCGTGTTCGATCAACACTCATGAGTCATGTGTAAAGTTGCAAAAACAGAGTAAAGAAATGTGCACATAAAGTGTTTGTTAAAAAATCTAAAAGAGAATCTTAATGAGAACACAAATTGTTGAATCACAGAGCACACTCTGTTATAATTTTTTTTCTTCAGCTAATGAGCTTACAAACTTGGCTAACAATTTATACAACATTCGTTAGAAGAGTCATAACATAATTCCTAGAATTCAAGATAACTTAACACGTATTTCCTAACTGATTCTTACATCAGCTGACATCAGCATACTGACTAATCTTGTAACTAATTTTATTCTCAGCTGCCACCTCAACAGATTGACTAACTAACTTTTTTCAGTCTTCATTGCAACCATTAACAGACACTCTGAGATGTTGATCATGATGATCATGATTACAGTCTTGAGTGCTGTTATAATAGACATAAGGTATGGAGACTGAATTAGGTAGTTGAGAATGCTATGATTTGTTCTGTTGCTCTTGCACATTAGTAGAAGTTGATTCAGTAGCTGCCACAGATTGTAAGCTCTTATGAGTATTATCCTTGACATTCCCTCTCAAACTGAATTGTGGTGAGTTTACTAAGTTCAGTTTGCCACACAAAAATAGGAACCTCTCCTTGGTGAAGGATTTAGTGAAAATGTCAGCAATTTGCATCTCAGTCGGCACAAATCTAGGATCCACCAAACCAGAAGCAACCTTTTCCCTAATGAAATGAGTATCGATCTCTATATGTTTGGTACGGGCGTGAAACACAGGGTTATGAACAAGAGAATTAGCCCCAATGTTGTCACACCAAATAACAGCTGAACTTGAGAGAGGAATAGAAAGTTCTGTAAACAAAGACTGGAACTAGAGAATGTCACTAACCAGCTGAGCCATGGATCTGTATTCAGCTTCGGTGCTAGATCGAGCAACCACCTGTTGCTTGCGAGAGCTCCATGAAACCAGATTTCCACCAATGAACACACAATTCCCACTTGTAGACCTCCTATCATCTAGGCAACCTGCCCAATCCGCGTCTGAATAAGACTCAAGAGTCAATTTATCTGATGGCTTGAAGTGAAGTCCTTTGTGAGGAGTGCCACTTAGATACCTCAGAATCCTCTTGCAAGTCTGCCAGTGAGGTTGTTTTGGTGCTTGAAGAAACTGACTTAGCTTGTTCACAATATAAGCAATATCATGCCTGGTGTAGGTTAGATACTGAAGTGCCCCAATTGTACTTCTATAGATTGTTGGATCAGGGAAGGGATCACCAGAGTGAAGTGACAATTTAGCACCAGAGCAGACAAGAGACTCAATAAGTTTACAACCAAACATGTTCGTTTTCTGTAGAAGATCTAAAATGTATTTGGTCTGTGTCAGATACAGTCCAGTAGAGTCCCTATATGCTTCAAAACCTAGAAAGTAGCTTACAGAACCAAGAGTCTTAAGTGCAAAGGTGTTGTGTAACTGAGAAATCAACCCCTGTATCAATTTTCCATCATCACCTGTTATCAATATATCATCAACATACACTAACAGATAAATCACATGTGAAGCCTGATGTTTGATGAACAAAGAATTGTCAGATATAGAACTTTTAAAACCCCATGATAGAAGAGCTGTCTTTAGCTTAGTGAACCATGATCGTGGGGCCTGTTTTAACCCATACAAGGCTTTATTGAGCTGACAAACATGTGTGGGAAACTTAGGATCCACAAACCCTTGAGGTTGACTCATGTAAACTCTCTCTTTTAGATCACCATTAAGAAAAGCATTGTTAATGTCCACCTGTTGAATATCCCATTTGTAGAAGACTGCAACAGAGAGTATAACCCTTATAGTAGCTGCCTTTACAACAGGACTAAAGGTGTCAAAGTAATCAAGACCTGGAGTTTGATTGAAACCCTTAGCAACCAATCTTGCCTTGTGCTTCAAAACTGATCCATTCGGGTTGTACTTGACTCTAAATATCCATTTGCACCCCACCAAATTCATATCACTCGAAAAAGGCACCAATGACCATGTGTTGTTGTTGTGCAAGGCCTTATATTCTTCATTCATAGCTGCCAGCCATCTAGAATCTGTCATGGCTTCTTTCACATTCCTAGGCTCAGCTGAGACACTTGCATCAACTATATAAGTAAAAATCTGACGCGGTTTGAAGACACCGCTTTTAGCTCTAGTCACCATAGGATGACTGTTTTGACATGTAGGAGGTAACAAAGCTGACACACTATTTGAAGAGTTAGACATATCTTGACTCATTTGTGGGTTTTGAAACAAAACATTTGAATCATCTGAATGGGAACCATGGAAGGATTGTTGATTAAAAGAGACTGACTTAGACAATGAGCCAGTTGATGAAGAATGTGAACTGAAACCAGGTTGAGTTCGACATCTAGTGATAGAAGAAGACTTGCTTTTAACCTGGTGGAGTATAGAAATAGGAAAACCTGAAGATATGTTGGATTGAGAATGGGATTGTGGGGACCTAAACAACTGTTTGTATGGGAATTCTAACTCATTGAAAAGGACATGTCTAGAGATAAAAACTTTTCCTGTGGGATGGAGACATCTATATCCTTTATGAAGGAGGCTATAACCTATGAATACACATTTTGAAGAATGGAAAACAAGTTTATGTTTGTTGTAATCTCTAAGATATGGAAAGAAAGCACTACAAAAAGCTTTAAGAAACATGTAATTCGGTTTCTTATGACAAAGTTTTTCATAAGGTGAGATAAAATTCAAGACAATTGAATGAAGATTATTTATCACAAATGCAGCAGTGGAAAAAGCTTCAAACCAGAAAGAAAGAGGCATATTTGCATGAGCTAAATGGGTCAAACCAATCTCTACAACATGCCTATGTTTTCTCTCAACTACACCATTCTGTTGATGGGTATAAGGACATGAAAATCGAACTTGTACACCTTGTTGAGACAAGAAAGGTACAAAGCTAAGATACTCTCCTCCCATATCAGTTTGAAGGCATTTTAATTTCTTGTCCAACTGAAGCTCAAGCCTCTTTTGAAAAGTTTAAATACTCCAAATGCATCAGATTTCAACTTCAACGGAAAGATCCACACAAATCTTGTAAAATCATCTATAAAAGAGATATAATATCTATATCCTTCAGTAAATAACATAGGTGATGGTCCCCAAATATCACTGTACAGCAGTTCTAGTGGAGCCTTTGCTCTAGAACCAGATTTAGAGAATGGCAATTTATGCATTTTGACTAATTTGCAAGAGTCACAAAAATCAATGTCATTTGTATTGCAAGTCAAATGTAATGAATTCAATACTTTCTTCAATATTAAAGGAGCATGATGTCCTAGTTTGGCATGCCATATACTAGAATTGATTTTTGAAGCCACAGCAGAGTAAACAACCCTCATGCCACTATCAGAAACATTATTCAGTTTTTGTGTATTATCACACCTAGGGACTATACCAGTACAACACTTATTACAATCATTATTGACATAACCCGACCTCATTCTTGAAACCACAGCCTCAGCTGACAGGTTGTTTTGAGAGGATAATCCAGAAAATCCAATCAGTTTCAGCTGATAGAGACCATCTCTAAGAACACCTTGAAGAAGAACTCTCCTCGTTCTCTGATCCTTTATCACACAATGATTAGCAGTAAATTCAGCTATTGCATTGTTATCCTCAGTAAACCAAGAGATGCTTAATAAATTTTTGGTTATCATGGGAACATGTAACATATGCTTCATATGCAACTTGCTCCTAGGACTAGTATGAGAATCAATGTAAGAATCACCTATGTTAGAAATGCTTAATTGACTGCCATTACCAACTACTAGTTTCTCATTACCTTTGTATGCAGATTTGAGAGACAGATTTTTCAGATCAGCAGTTACATGATTTGTAGCTCCACTGTCTATATACCATGCAAGATCATTAACTATCTTTGGAGAAGCAAAGTATGCCGAGGAAGACTGATGATAGGTTGGTTGCTGGTCTTGGAAATTATTGTTAGAAGAAGCCTGCACTACTCCAAAACCTTCGCGTTGTTGAGCCATATGAGCATGAGAACTATGTTGTGCTACTTGAAAATCTTTATCAAAACGCTTGTAGCACTTGAGAGCCCCGTGTCCAGGCTTTGAGCAGAGCTGATAATAGATTCTTGATTTATTGTTGTTCCTACCTCCTCTTCCTCTATAGTTGTTGTTGTTACCACGACCATTTCCATGATAAGAGCTTGTATTGCGTTGTATTCCATTAAAATTGTTGTTAGAAGCATAGTTTGCTGAGACTTCATGTAAACTGAGCTAAGTAGAGGAATTCAGTTGTTCAATACGTTGTTCATGCATTAAACACAAGAACTGAGCTTCTTCAAAGGTTATATTTTTCTGCTGAGAAGTGACAAGAGTTACAACTGAATCATACTCGTGGCCAATACCTCCCATTAAAGTCAGAATCAGATCTCTGTCCTTGACCTCTTCTCCAGCCGCCATCAAAGCATCACTAATCTCTTTGATTTTTATCACAAAATCACTCACAGATGCAGAACCCTTTTTGACATTTTGAAGCTGATGTCTAAGTGCCATAATCTTAGCCATTGACTGTTGGGAGTAGAGATTTTCCAACCTTGACCAGAAATCAAGAGAAGATTTGCAGTGAGTGACTTGTCTAATCACTTTTTCGCTTACAGTAGAAAGCAACCAGCATAAAAGCCATTGATCAAACTTTTTCCAAGAAGAGAAAGCTTTATTGATTCGTTGGTCAACAACAGTTTCTCCAGCAGAGTTAACAATATGAACCTCAACAAGCTTGTTTGGAGGTTTCTTTGTAGAATCAATAAAGTCTTCAAGATCCAAAGCGGATATAGCAGGAAAAACTTGAGTTTTCCGGTGAATATAATTGTTCCTATCAAGCTTGATAGGATTGAAGTTCAACGTTTTTGCAAGAGTTGAGAAGTCCATCTTTTTGGTAACCGAAGTGTGAGAATGATCTTCAACAGAGTCAAAATCACTGTTAGAGAAGGCAGGAGTAGTCATTTGACGTTTGTCACAAGCTCTGATACCATGTAAAGTTGCAAAAACAGAGTAAAGAAATGTGCACAGAAAGTGTTTGTTAAAAAATCTAAAAGAGAATCTTAATGAGAACACAAATTGTTGAATCACATAGCACACTCTGTTTTAATTTTTTTTTTTCAGTTAATGAACTTACAAACTTGGCTAACAATTTATGCAACATTTGTTAGAAGAGTCATAACAAAATTCCTAGAATTCAAGATAACTTAACACGTATTTCCTAACTGATTCTTACATCAGCTGACATCAGCATACTGACTAATCTTGTAACTAATTTTATTCTCAGCTGCCACCTCAATAGATTGACTAACTAACTTTTTTCAGTCTTCATTGCAACCATTAACAGACACTCTGAGATGTTGATCATGATGATCATGATTACAGTCTTGAGTGCTGTTATAATAGATATAAGGTATGGAGACTGAATTAGGTAGTTGAGAATGCTGAGATTTGTTCTTTTGCTCTTACACTTTAGTAGAAGTTGATTCAATAGCTGCCACAGATTGTAAGCTCTTATGAGTATTATCCTTGACATCATGAACCACCTAAAACAAAAATCATCCCATTTCACTCGATGGATTGAACACCCACGCAAGACAAAACTCATCTCATTTCACTCCATGGATTCAATACCCACCCAAGACCAAAATAATCTTATTTCACTTTACTCAATGTATTCAACACACACAAGACAAGGAAAAAAAAAAACTAAAAATCTCAAACTAAAACCCAAACTCCTCACCGCCACTGACCATCTCTAATCCCATCCCTCCATTCGCTTCCGCCGCCGTTTTGACATGGGAAAAATCAGCGATTTGTTTGTTTTCAAGAGAGACTATTAAAATTGAAACAACATTTTATTTTAATTTTTCGCATGGGAAAATAAAGTTGAGACTTTTTGACCCAGAGAGATCAAATAAAGTCAAGAGAAAGTGTGGAGGTCAGGAGGTGTAAGAGGGCAATCTGTTTGAGATCGAACAATTTTCACAATTTTCACCAGATCAATTGTTGATTTTTTTTTTTTTTCCTTTTTACTATTTTTAATTAATTATATTATGATAAACTATATTAATTTTTTTGGGTGATATGTCATGT
The DNA here is from genome assembly GCA_032871835.1 of Dipteronia dyeriana. Lineage (NCBI taxonomy): Eukaryota > Viridiplantae > Streptophyta > Magnoliopsida > Sapindales > Sapindaceae > Dipteronia > Dipteronia dyeriana. The sequence continues at coordinate 55,474,025 of CM065303.1, read as the reverse complement.
TTTGATTGGACACTATACTTTTTTCTTTTCATTTAATTTTCCCCACTTGAAATATCATTTTACTCTTAAACCATTAAGTTCACCGTTAATTTAATGGTGGTTAACATGGCAAAGGTACGTAGCTTTGTCTGCATAACAGAAAACTGACATTATATGTGTCTTTATGTAATACCTAAGGATACAGGTTTGCAATTTGGCCTTAAATTAATTATTACATGAACTATTTTCCTCAAACAAACAAGAAAACACTTGTAGTCTTGTATTACATTTCTTACAGAAACGAAGCCAATTATAAGAAAAATATAATGGCTTAATTCATAACCTCTTACACAATCTCACGCTCTTTGCCCTTAATTTTTTATTTATTTCACAACAATGGCAACACACTTAAACCGGCCAACTGATATATAATTATCGGTTTTGATTTTACATTACTAATATTGCACAAAAGAGTTGGAACAAATCAAACAGGCGACATGACATGCATGTGATCGATGGCTAATTGTTGAGATGTGAAGCAATGTCTTTGGAAATACGGACAATAAAATCGAGGTAAGGGTTTGGGACAGGAACATCCTGGTTGAGCTTCTCATATTCCAGAATATGTTTGATGACGCTGTTGCCTTCACCTTTTGGAGTTGCTTGAAATGTTGCCTTCCAGCTCTTGTAATTCTTGAACACATCTCCTTCCAACCCAACAAGAGTCACTGCTAAATTCTCATCATCTATTTCAATCTTCTCCTTGTAACTCTCTTCTCTCCCTTCTGTCACTCACAAATGATTATATAAATGAATAGATTAATATAAGATAACATAGTAAATGAATTTAATTAATGGATATCTAACCAAACTCCTGATACATCATTATTCGAAATGAAAATTTGGGTTGAAGTATTCTACATACTTAACAAACCCTTGTTATTTGATTGTGAGTGCTTATGCATAAAGTGTTCTTGATAAATAGTTTTACTAAATCACAAAGCTATTTTCTTCGGTACTTAATATCTCTCTAGTCATGAGCGTTCTGAAATTTTTGCTTTATTACGTTACAAAACCGATGACACTTTTCTTTAGAAACCTAGATTAATTAGTTAAGTTCTTAGTTTAGAAAACGTTAGTACAATAAATATTAAATATAAAACTAACACAAATGCTGCAGTGATAACTTTAATATATACAACAAGATCATATTTCATAATCTGCACTATAGCTCAATTATTTGCTACTTGTAATTGCCATACCTACGGTATATTTCCAGAGCTTGACAGATCCATGAGTATCCCAGTCACCTTCATGGAGGTCAACTCCCTGTAAATTAGAAGAAGAAATGTTGGGAAGATGCTGACATTGGGATTTGAAGATGTTGAAATATTTTTCAGCAGATGCCTTGATTTCTATATCAGCCTCAAGCTTACCACTTAGAGCCATTCTTTTTCTTTTCTAGCTAGACTAATATTTTTTCACAAACTAATGATTTGAGAAGATGATTTGCGTTCCCTTATATAGAGATATTTGAAGTTAGTATGTACATCGTCATGGATTTCTATTATTAAAATCAGAGGTTTTCCTTTCTCTAATTGCTTATTTGATTGACAATCTTGAAAACACTAGTATCTTAATTGCCATTTCTTATATAACGAATAATGTTACGATGCTATACTTTCCAAAATTTTGTTCAATTTTTTTGCCTAAACAATGTGTCACACCCATTTATAGAAACTAAATTATGAGATTATGTATTGAAGATGTAGTAGATTAGTAGATATAAATTCACTTAACATGTCATTTGAACAGTAAATTTGGTCAAAGTTTTGGACATCATCACTTTTCTTATAATATCAATAAGTAGGGGTGTATATTTTCGGTTCGGTTTGGATTGAAACTCAATATCAAACCAAACCATACATATCGGTTTGGTTATATTCCAACCGAACCCAAACCAATGTGATTAATCAAACCGATTCAAACAAAACAAAACAAAAAGTCGGGATAGTTTGAGTTGATTTTGGTTGATTTAACGGTTAAGGTTTGAACCTAAAAAACATTTTTTGTAGTATTATAAAAATATTATTTAAATATAAAAATAATAAATATATATGTTATTTAATTATTTTGAAAATTAAAAATATTATATAATTAACAAATTAACAATAAAAGGAATCATAACAGAAAAATAAAAAATAAACATAATAAAAATCAAATTCTAAAATGTATTGGGAGGGACGAGTAACCGTATTTTATTTTTTAAAATCAGTATAATATATAAAAGAAAGAGGAGTAGTATTATACCAATTTATGGTTGATGATAATAAATGAGAAGAAAAAAAAAATTATTTATATGAGAAGCAAATAAGTATAAATAAAAGTTGTAAAACAAGAAATGTGGATTTGATTTTATTAAATATATGGGTTGGTTTGGATTGTATGAATTTTATTTTTATTAATCCAAACCAAACCGATATTTTGATCAGTTTGTTAATTAACAAACCGATTAATAAATTTTTTATATATGAAACCGAACCAATCCATAAAATTTGGATTTGGTTAGATTGATTGGTTTGGTTTAACAGTTTTTTGCACACCCCTATCAATAAAAACATATGCAATGCAAAAGTGCATTGCATTTTAATAAATATTGACATCTCAACAAAATTATGAATTTTAGTTTGCTAAATTGAATAAAATTAAAGTTGATAGACATTTAAATTAAAAATATATCTCCTATATTTTTGTTTAAAATACAACATATTAATAATGTATTTCTCTAGTTATTATTTTTTCTTTCTCTTTACAAAACAACTCTATTAACAGGATTTATATATATATATATATATATATATATATATATATATATATATATATATATATATATATATATATATATTTATCACTGAGACTATAAAAAAGTTGTGTTATAGACCCCTGAAAGTAGTCCGTAATTTTGACTATTTATATTACGTGAACTTGACATTAAATAAATATAATTGTATTGAAGAAATATATTTTAAAATAATGTCTAAGGTGTCATTAAATGATTTTTTTTTTTTTTGTTATTGTATCTAACTATCCACATATCTAAATCGTGTATTTTTTTTAAGCTTTTGTCATGATTGGTAGGATTTGAATCGTTAACTTGAAAGTCATTTACCTAAATCCTAAACTCATCCACCTCACGACCGAACTACGTCCCTAGAACAAAATGTCATTATTTATAATTTATAACCTACCGACATACCTATGAAAGATTTATTATTATCCTATCCAAAATCGTGATAATATTTTTTATGTTAAATGTGATGAACTATGATAATTAAGTGGGGCAATTTGGTGGGTAGTTGAAAGTTTTAGAAGATACATTTCTTTTAAATGCAAGTATTTAATTAGGTGGCTTGCACGTTATATTCCAAGACTTAAAAAATTATTATTCTAATGGAATGGGATTGCTCTATCATATAATTTAAAAGGATAATTATCGTCGTGGCTATCAATTTGGATCACCACTATCCAAATGACCATTATATGGTATATAATTAGTTTTAAAATAATCATTTTTAGCGAATATTGTTATATTAATGGTTATTCTATTAAATTTCATCTAATTTTATTCGGTGAATGACATTTTAATAAATAAGGAGATGCCATTAATTTATTTATTTTATATGTTTTTGGAAATCTAATTTTTCTTTTGTTTAAATCGAATAATTATATTTAGAGTGTGTATATATGTATACCATATCTCAAACACACACATACATATATATATATTTGTGATATGCTATACGTATATGGTCATTTTAAAACTAATTTCCCATCTAATGATTATTTTGATAGTGGTAACCCAAATTGATATCTACTGGGGTGGTAATTATCCCTAATTTATTTAGAAGTCGTTACATATTAAGCCTAGTTTGGCACAATCTATTGTATAATATTGAAATGTATTGGATTTGATTAAATTGGATTGGTTTGAATTATATTATTCTTATATAATTAAATGTTTTATGATATTTTATATCAGACTACGATTATGTGTTTTGTGATATTTTATATTAGACTGTATTAAATTATATATATATATATATATATATATAGTGTTAGGATGTGATTTTTATTTCCAAATATTTTTAGAATAAAAACTATTATTATAAAATTTACATTTATTGTATTATTTTTTATAAAATAATAATTCATATTTTTATAAATAGATATTATTATGCATGTAACAAGTTCAAGAATCTTTGACAATTTCTTTTAATATTTTTTTTAACTTAAACAAATGTTATTTTTTATTTAATTAAATTTATATAATATGTATTTAATTTAATATATATATTAATTTTGCTAAATAATAAAAACAAAAAATCTTAGAAAAGGTTTTAACACTAAAAATGCTATTTTTTTTTCATTTTGGTCAAAATAAGTCATACCAAACACACATGTACACTACATGACCTCTAACCAACTGAGTTATTATTTCTTTAAAAGAAAAAACAAACCTTTTAACTCTATTTCATACTCAGATTTATGGGGTCATGGAAGGATTTATGTACTTATTAATTGAGAATTTGAGATTATTATTGTATATAGCCTAAAAATTAGGAGAAAAAACAGTTATGTCCGTTCCAAATAAGTTGATCGTTTTTGTCAACTTTTACCATTAGTAGTCAAAAATGCCCTTTAATACTAGCAAGTAATTTTATTCACATAGTTTTTTTTTTCTCTCTGCCACAACTTATAATCACTTTCCGTATATCTTCACAGGGTTTCTATATCTTCACAGGGTTTACTTCTCTCTTTTCAATAATTTTTTTCTCTCCCAACATAAGAAATGCTTGAACACTAATTTCTAGACTGATCATGTTTTTCAGAAACCTTGCAATGTGAAACTATATTTCCGTATATGGTAATTTTGTCATTTTCGTCGTGTAATCATTTATTATGTGCATCTTGTAAGTAGTTGATGATTTCATCGTGTAGATTTTTGTGTTCTCTTCGTGTAAAATTTTCATCGTAAGGTTTCAAGGAAAAATAATAGCATAATTAAAGTAATTATAATACTTAAGGTTAGTTTTGATATTTTAAAGAGTGTGGAGAGTAAAAAAAAGATTAATATTTTTAGGGGATCAAGCTATATAAACTTATTTTTCTAACTTAATTTTTTGACTTCAACACATTAACCATAGGATTAAAGAGCACGCGTGGTTATGATATTAAAGTCAAAAAATTAAATCAAAAATTTAAATTGGTATAATCTGACCAGTTTTTTTTTTGGATTTGCTCTACTGATATGATCATTTTTCTGATCTAAAACACTTCAAGATAATACTCGAGGAAATGGTAGGAAATGACAATCTTTTCATGTTGAATTTTGAGAGGATCACTAGATTAATAACTTAAGTTTAAATTGCACCAAAGGACTAAAATAACATCATCTCATTCTTTTATTACATCTGTGCCATTTTTAGGGTTTTTTTTTGTAAAACCCCTCCATTGGTGAACCAATGGTTATCCATTAATGGAGATGAAAGACCTCCAATGGAGGTCGAAATTAGCCAAACCTCCGATGTAAGTTTCAATGAAGAAGATGACAATTTTCTTTTTTTGAAAAATTCATTTTTGTCCGAAAAGTCTCGAAAATTGTAAAAGCATTAAAAAAATCTCGAAAACTACCAAAGTCTTGGAAATTATTAAAAAGGCTCAAAAACTATCAAAACCTCTCAAAAACTACCAAAAAGTGTCAAAAACTACCTAAAATGTCTCGAAAACTACCTGAAAGTCTCGGAACGTACCTGAAAAATCTAAAAAAAAAAAAAATACAAAATAAGTTTTGGAAACAAAAAAATAAGTTTCAAAAACATTAAAAAAAACACGAGACTTATTTTGTAAGTGTGTTTTAAAAATATTTTTGTTAGATCCACATTTTAGGTGCTATTTAAATTTAAGTTACTAAAACATTGATACACTTAAAATTATACCGTGGAAAAGTACTATCTAATTTTTGATCCCAATAATATTATGTATTTAAAGATAACAAAAGTGAAATAAAAAAAAAATCTAGCCACATATGTCTCCAAATCCATATAGATTAGAACAAAGATTAAGTTAGTAAATGATCCAAATTCATTTTTTTTTAATATGGATGTAGAGAGTAAAATGAGTGGGAAGAGAACTTCAGAGCCACCTAAAAGTATTTTACATAAACAACGTGTTTGGTTGACACTAGTAAATATATTTAACTCATCAATAATTCTTACCTAATTTAATTTTAAAATTAATCATTCATATCTTTAGTGGTAAGAAGGGCCGAACTCCGAAGAATGAACTACTTTTATACAGGTACAGCTTGCTTATTTAATAGGTAAAATTATTAGAGATATTTGTTCAAACTAATCATTTTTTGAAATTGAAATTTAATTTTAACTTTATTTTAAAAATAAAACTAGATTTAATCAAATCTTCTAATTTTTTTTTTAAATAACTATATAATGACCAAAATACCATTAGGGTTATTTTCCATCTCTTTCTCTCTTCTCTCTTTTGTTCTTCACTTTCTCTCTCTCCTTTCTCTTTCACTCTATTCCATTTTTCTCTCTTGTTTTTGGTTTACTATGATGCCATTTTAAAGCAAAATCAACACCAAACTGTTAAGAAATTGTTGGAGGAACCGTCCAACCACGAAATCTCAGATATTCAACCAAAAATATGGAATTTTGAAGGTTATTTGGAAGTATAAATTTTATTCAACTCACACCCTACACCATATGCTGAGTTTTTAATCCTTAAAATGGTTTAATGTTGTCTATATTAGTGTGTATTTTATGGGTCTTGATAGTATATTACATTATTTTGTGATTATGAACATTAATTTTGAAATGGGGTAAAAGTTTTCCAATTTGTTGGTTTTTTGATGAACATTACATGATAAACATGCTATGTAATTTTTTTTAGTTCATCATGTAACAAATTTATACCATGTAATTTGAAAATCAATTTTAAAGTTTTCAAAAATATTAGGTTTTTATTTAAAGTTACATTGAGGACTTCCCATATATTGCATGATGGACTATCCAGATATGACATGATACACAATAATCTACCCAGATATAGCATGATGAACATTAATCTACCCAGAAATGGCATTTTGAACTATCCAAAAATTGCATGATAGACTGCTCAGAAATAACATGATAAACCGTCTAGATATAACATGATGAACAATAATCTACCCAAAAATAGCATGATGAACTACCTAGATATGACATGATGGACAGTCCAGATATAGCACATTGAACAATAATCTACCAATAAATGGCATGATCGACTACTCAAATATGACATTATAAGTGAAATGCTTGTAAATTTTTAATATGTGATCATACGATTGTTATATATATAATAATCATTATCATCATGTAGTAGTAAGCCAATAACATGCCATTGTTGTTTTTGTCATTATCACATTTACTACTATATTTAATAGTTGTTGCAGACTTCATCTAGCATGGACCATGCTGAAAGCTTTTAAAAACCTCTATGTTCTGTCTACAGAATTATGTTTCTTATTCTTTTATTCGGTCTCATCTTCATTATCATTTTCAATAAACATGTGGAAAATAACATATAGCATTGAAAACAACTTAATGAATCAAGGAAATGCAATAATTATTTTCATTGATATTGAAACTACTCTAAATAACATATTGACAAAAAGAAATATACACACTCTCTGTAAGCTAATACTTCACTGCATTTGTTTAGGTACTTAATACAAAATTGCTATGGGGTATGTATCACTGAATTACTGATGTTTGAGTATCATGAAATTGTTGATGGTGGCAAACATTCATGTGGATTAGAGTAGAAATAATCCTCATCTTTAGGGCTGTCTGGAATCTCTAATCTTGTTATCGGTTTCCCCATTTGATCTTCATGAGATTCCTTCACTAATTGGGAGAAATCATCCTAGTTCATTTTTCCAGTTCTATAATGATCGATCAAATTTACTATAACCCAAGTGTTTTGAAGAATTGTTGTATTGAATCTTAAGTACCTTCGATGGCCTTTGACAACTTTTGCCATGTTGCCTCCGTAAGTTGCCAAGAGAATATCACTTTATACTAGAACAATAAAGTCCAATGTTGCCATCTGATTTGAATGATTCTCAATGTCTTAAGGAGGTATGCCTTCAAGCAACCTTCAATACAACCAATGAATGCCAACATGTCTTTTTCATATCTGAGATGGAAGAACTAAGAAATGACCTTTTTATTGGAGAAGCCTCACAATCTTTCTTCATGTTTCCTCAATTGTTGTAGTGAATTTCAAAGCCCTGAAATTCACTCAATACCACAACTTTTGAATCTTTTTTGGCAACCCATTATTGGCAAGCCTGAAGTCAGTCATAGTGAAATGCACCACTTCAAGCCTTTGTATGTGAGGAAGAATCTAAAGTAGCAAATTCACATTCATGAATGTTTAGTCATAAAAATACATAGAATCTTAAGCAAACAGGGTTTGAAGAAATTATATCAAACCCTGTTCAAGTAATATCTCAGGCTAGACCAGGAAAAATAGTACATTGAATAGACAAATTCTAATTCTAGTTTTTTCTTATGTTCTAATGGACCTGTTTTACTATACGAACCTCATCTCACAGAGATGTGATAAAATTATTTGTATCGAATATATTTGCGAATTGACTGTCATGTCAAGTAATGGACTGGTTAATAACTTATAGAAAAATGGAAGAGTATGGAATGAGGTACAATGAAAATGGATATTAAACCTGTTGTCACTCCAAAAGGAACTATTATCCAGTTCTGAAATGATAAGCATGAGATTCAAGTATCTTGCAACAGAAACAATATTACAAATCCTAAGACCACAGTTTATTAGATTCATTAAAAAAAATGACAACTTCCAAGCAACCAAAGCCCCAAAACCAGTTCAAATTGCAATCTTTACTTATAAAATCTACTAAATTATCCATACTCACTTCAAACAAAACAAACAGATAAATCGACATATTAAACTTCAATGAAGTTTCAGAAGCTTAACAAAATCTAACCTTTGATAAAATTGGATTGAGCAGAGAAGACAGTAGGTAAAGATCAAGATTTTTGGGTTCAATGCTTCTTGATTTAAAGATTTGCAACAAGGATTGCTTCTTCAATTTTATAAATGATTTTGAATAAAGAAAGTGAGAGTGGGTTAGAGTGAGGGTTTGGCTTTTGTAATACGATTTTGAACAGTAACACGTCGTTTCCAAGAGAATCCAGACAGATGGTTGTTCTTCGTGGAGGTGGTACTATCACGACACCTCCTCTTTAACGACGATCGCTTCTTTCATTTGATCGACAACGGCTCCTCTCACCTCCTCCTCTGGTTTTTCAGATAAAAATTGAAATTGAAAACATAATGAAAATAGATGTTAGGTTAACAATTCTTTAAGGGCAACTTTGTCCTTTTATAAACATGGTTGGTTAAAAATGAATTTTTACTATAGCCTGGTTAGAAGGGAATTTCATGAATTTCATGAATTTCATTTGGTTAAAAAAATTCCTCTCAAATTATTATTGTTCATTTGATTAAAAAACTAATCATCATTACTGTTGACGGTGATTTTGGAATATAAAAAAGTCACGAGTCCAAAAATGATAATATTAATGACGATGATGCTAAGAAATAAGAAAATATAATTTAAACATGCATAACACAGATCTTAAGTGGAAATCTTTGGAAAGAAAAAAAAAACACAGTTGCCAAAGACAGCGGAAAAAAATATCACTATAAATATTAGAGATTATATACCCAGGGCTCACTTTCTCTCTATGATTGGTCACACCTTTTGTACATTGATCACATTAGTATTTATATGGATTGATAAGGTGTTTCCCTAATCCTTGACATATAAGTAGAGGATTCGTGACTGGAAGCCTCTAGATTCTAGTCTTATAGCCCGTTTGGTTTTTGTTTCCTATTTGATGCTTATCCTTTTAGAAATTTTGAGTTTTTTCCAATTGGAATTCCTAGAGATTTGAGAGGAAATAGTAATATTTCCTTATTAGAGTGTTATTCTTAAGTCATGCATCTGAGTAGATCTCTGCATAATATGGTATATCCAAATTAGGTTATATTTCCTGTTCTGGCTGAGTAGATCTTCCTGAGTAGAGATCTTTAACAAGTAGAATCTTCGTTCATTAAGACTTTCTAAATCAGGTCCCTTAACTTGGCAGATACATCCCTAACTTACGGGCTTCCTTGGCATGTGCCCAGATCGGTGATGCGTCTTCGGTCAACCCTTTTCTTATTAACTTGTTGACTATTGACGATGTGGCACTATGATATGCTCGTATGTCTTTTTGTTTTTGCTGACGTTTCCCCAAGCTGAATTTGCATATATAGCAATACCCTTTTAAATAATTCGAGCCAAGCAACTGATATTGTTCCTTGCTGTTTACAAAATTCATCAGTTCTTGCACTTGATTGTATTTGCATTCAGCGAATGGTATTTAAAAGATCATGCCCTTGCAGTCGCTGCTTTATAATGAGCTTCTGGTTGACCAACACCGTTTCACCATTCGTGGTTCTCGTCAGTGGTGTCCCCTTTGGGAAGATGCATTTTTGAATTTCATTACCTTTCACTAGTGTTGCATTAAGTGCTTTTCTCAGTAATTAATGTCTCGTAAACTGGTAGACCTACTTTAGTTAATACTGCATAATTTTGACCCAAATCATCCAATCCCTATTTCTTTATTCATTCCCGTAACAACTGGATTTGAATCTCTTAATGCTAATCCTTCTTCGTTTTATTGTGATAATTCCTAGAAATGGTGAGAACTTCAAGACCAAGTGGTAGCAGATCCAGAACACTCAGAGAACCCAGGATTCCTAGGAAATCTAGATTGGGTGTCTAGATGACAAATGACTTCGACGTTGAATAACACCAACGAGAAAATTTGGAGTTTTCAGTCGAGCGTACAAACTAGTTCGACTGCGAAGTAAATATAGTTGACAGGTCTAAGCTTCACAAGTATATTGGCCGTTTTGACATCCCTAACTCGGTCGAACGGTTATTACCTTATGAAAGGGCCGTGTGGAATCCTTCATCAAACACAGTGCCCATATACGGTTCGATGCTTGGTTGTAGGGTCATTTTCCCTCTTCAACTCTTTATCGCTCGCTTCCTAGCTGATACTAGGCTTCTCCTGCTCAGCTTGCCCCAAACAACTATTGAATTTTTATGTGCCTGTGTTTGACATGGAAAAGGATGGGTAAGGAACTCCCTACTCCTCATGAGATTCACCACCTCTACACCCTAAGACGATCGGGTCATGTAGGTACTTATTTTCTCCTTATATCTATCATCGAACACTAGATACCGGAGAGAGCTGCGAACTACGGTTCAGTTGAAACTTTCAAGAATGAAAGAAGAAGAGCTTTATCTAGGATTTCCTTCCTCGAACAAGAGGTGGAAGAACAACTGGTTTTTAGCCAGCGGTGAGTGGGGGAGAATGGTCCCAACAGACGTTCACCACATTTTACCTGTTGATCAAAACGACTTATATACCTATTTGAGGTCCCCATTACCTAGCTTTTGTTCTCATTTTTTAACATATTTTGGTGTTTAATGTGTTTGTAAGCCTTGTGTAGGTATATGTTCCCCACGGAAGGTATTTGAGGTTAACTGAAGAGTGTTGGAGGTTAGATGAGCTGAAATGGAAATGGGTTGTACAGATCACCTAAATTATAGGGACCATATCTCTCTTCTTAGATTGAACCATATTTTTGTTTACCACTTTTCGGAAAGCCCCGAATGTCTTCTTTCCAACGCACTTTACGAATTGCGATTCTGGATTTTCTAGAGGAAGTTATGGTCATTTCTGTAACAGTGTGTGCTATTGAAAAATACTAACGAAGCAAAGAATCAAGAGGTGGCGCTGGTGTGTCGCCAATCACCAGCGCCAATCACCAGCGAATCAACATCAATAGGTCGGCGCTGGTGTGTTACTGGTTGACCAGCTCACCCTCACCAGTGCATGTGCCCAGATTTACCATTTTCAACCCTTTTTTGAGGGGGCAATCTTGTCTTTTCTCACCCAATTCTTGCCGTAACCTCTCAACACTATAAATACCCTCTTTTCTCATCACTCTTGGGACTTCTCCCCTTATCTCTTCCCCTAAACACAACCTCCACACTCCAAAACCGAACCTCTCACCATCTTCTTCATCTCTTCCATCTTCTTCACCAAATAAATGAGTGATTCAAGCTCCCATGGAGGTTTTTCCTCCATGGGAGCTTGCCATACACCTCCATACCACCATTTTACACTTCCTCCACCCATTTTAGAACCAATTTCAAGGAAATATGAGTGGTCTTAGGACCGAAATTGAGCTAGAAAAGATTTGGAGCATCTTTGGAGGGTTTTCTCTTCAAGGGTTAGCTCATTTTTACTCATTTTCCTTGTATTTCCGTTTCTTTAATGTGTAACCCCGAATTAGGAATTCGTAAACCTTTCACATGTGCTATATATGTATTTTTGTACTTAAATTCATTTGGGTCTTGTTTTGCTCTTGGAATTATATGTTTTAATGCTCTTATTATGATATGTATGTGTATGCATGGCTTGAAATTGATATGTATGCATGATTGGGATCAGGAGTATATTAATTTAGCTTCTCATGATTGTTTGTATGTTAATGGATGACCAAAATGCCATGTATTGATGATTTGAGTGATTAGGGATTTTTTTTCCCCAAAGAGTGGAAAAGGCTAGTTCATACATTTAGGTGCTAAATTGGCTTTAGTTCATTTTCTTGCACTTAATGGGTCCTTTTAGGACACAATTTCCCTTCCTTGGCCGGATTAGGTGGTGAATTGGTTTAGGAATAATTCCCAAATCAAGAGGATGAACCCTTAATTCATATTGAATGTACTTAATGTCTTAGCAATTGCATTGATGCACATTAGTGTTAGGTGAGCATATTTTCCATTTGTATTCATCCATCTTAGGGAGTCTAGAGAGATTAGGAGTGAGCTCTCTCTTGTTGAGGGGGTTGTGCATTCATGAGATTGGAGAACGTCGTAGTCGTCCAGTGGTGAGGACATCTCGGATTAACACCCGAGAATACCTGGTGTTCGATTCCTGGTTATGGATGAGGGGTCTTCTTTCTATCTATTTTGTATATCTTTCCTTGTATCTTTGTCTCTTTTTCGATGTGCACTTTCATTCATTCAGAATTTGATATAAACCTAGTATTGTTGCCTATTTCGTTGCATATGCTTGTTATTGGTTGAGTGGCCCTTCGAACTGCTTAAAGCCTTGGGTGGTTAGCCACCCCTTCATTGAACCTAGGTTGTGTGTGATGGACCAAGAGGTGAAGCACTCAACGTGCATTTAGTATGTTGGCCACTATGTTTATAGCCTGCGTGCGGGTTTGTACGTATTTTTGCTACATGTGTCTCATTGTTCTTAATGAACTGGGTGCAATTCGGGCAACCATCGAGAGAACGATTGTTGGTGCATTTCGGTATAGTCGATTATTGTTGGAGTGGGGACAATTGGTGAGGATTAACTGAGCACGACATTCATCATTGACTATGCATGTTGTATGAAATTATGTGATTGCTATGGTGGAGTCATTTGCTTAGTGTAACCATTTACATTCTACATAACTCCATTCCATCATATCATTGTACATATTGTCTATTTATGTAATTTGTTAGGTTAGTTTAGCATTTTATTTTCAACATATTCTTCCGCATACGTAACACACGAGTCCGTTTGGAGTGTTGTAACAATAGTTAAAACTAGAGACAGTCGGTGAATCCCACCTCCCCGCGGAATGATCCTTGCTTGCCACTGTGCTAGTCTCTATGACTCGCATGTTTGCGAGGCTGAACTTAAATGTTTAGATTTTGATGACACTGCAATGATGTGTCCGTCACTTGAGAGAAGAGTTCTAAGGCATTTCACATCCCCATAGTCTTGATCGATGACTCTACCAATTTTAGAGGAGGATGAGATCTCTCATCTTGCTGTTGTGGGTACTCTGTCGTTGGAGAACAAAGGTTGCCATAACCCTTTAGACAAGGAAAAGATAATCTCAGGGCAAGTCTTTCCTCGTCTATCTAGTAGATGTCGCCACTGTAAGACGCATGTTCTTTTCTTTTACTACATTTTTTATCTTCCTTCTTTGACTCTTTATTTCTAGTCATTTTTTACTAAACAACGTGGACATGGTTTGTGAGGTTAAGGAACAAGCTGAAAATATACAAACACGGTTAAATTTCCTAAAGCTAATCTAGGGGGTGAATAGGTTTTTACACCTCTTTTCAATCCCTTGAAACAAACAAAGGTTTGTCCCTTTAGAAATTTTGTATCACTTCATGTTAAATATATTAAAACACACACCTAGTATTGAAAATCATATTCAATTAGGTATGTCAATTAAAGTCTACAATTTGTAAATGAAGAGATCATACTAAACATACATCAACAAGTACTTATATCAATATATATATATATATATATATATATATATATATATATATATATATGTATATGTCCAATATATACAAGTACAAATCAAAGAATAACTATATACAAATAAATCAATCTACCAGATGAATGATACATACAACTTTGATCAAATGAGTGTTTGCATCTCACACTTTTACAAAGATATCTAGAAATGATGATCCAAACAAGATACAACCAAACACATATACAAATATAAAAGAGATAGGGATAGAGACATTTGACACATTATTTTTAACGTGGTAAAACCTCCGAAGATGAAACATCCACGGGTTGAATCCACAACTACCAGCAAACTATCTTTCATAAGATGACAAAAGTACACCATCAAAAGTGACCAATCAATATGATACACTATCTATTGGAGATCACTTCTGCCCAACCCTCGGGCCTACTAATGAAAGAGACATTGCCAACTTTCTATCCAAGACACATCCCATGTCTCTAGAAAGTTTCCTTACCTTACTATCTGGATCATCCCAATCCTAGCCAAGACTTCGCACTTAACTATCTGGATCATCCTTATCCTAGCTAAGACTTCATTGATTAACTATCAGGATCATCCTGATCCTAGCTAAGACTTGGTTGACTTTCCGGTTCATCCCGATCCTAGCCAAGACTTCATGCCTTTTACAAGGACTTCATAATGTGATCAAATGTATGTCAATGCAAACATATACAACGTAGAATATGTGATCAATATATCCTATGGAAACTAGAAATGATTAATGAGCACACAATGTATATTTTCTAGTTTATAATCCAACTAAAAATGACATCACACAAATGATGCATATAACATATGAAATGTATGGCTTAAGTACACTCCATGAAGTACTAGACATAGGCATTAAAGTCCACAAAATAATGTAGCCTAGTTCTTAAACATGAACAAAAACCTAGAGCATGCAAATCACCAAAACCCAAAATCCTAGATTTTATTCATGCAACTAAAGCTTAAAAATCAAACATAATCGTTAAGCACATATTCAAGACTTTAGAACTAAAACAAAAAATGCTAGAATCAAAACATATGTTCATTGAAATTATGTAGCAATAATTTAGAGCACATATTTACAAAATAATCAATTAAAACTCGATAGGCTCTAAAAATAAAATTAATTGTGCAAATATATTCAACTAAAGAGTCCTAGCACATATAAAGGCTATCAATCATCAAAATACAATCAACTAAAGCACATATAGCCCTAGATTATAAGCTAGTCACAATACAACTCCCAAACATGTGAAATCATAGATTTAACAAAATCTAGATCACATATAAGTCTCTAATTAGACAAATCTAGCTTATAAATGAAGCTCTATCTCTTAATATCAATTTTTTAAGCAACATACACATAAATGAGAAGACAATCCAAGGTAATTGAGTATTAGAAAGCACAAAACTCAAAAGATAATCAAATACCTTGTTAACTTGAGTGCAATCACGAAATTGGTGTAGAACCACCAAAAAACTTGAACAAAAGACTTCAAAGTTGCTTAAAGATGATAAAAGACTTCAAGACAAAAAAAATTCCTTTTGAATCACTCAAATTAATAAGAAATGACTAAGATATAATGATTTGAAGTTGAGAGAATAATCTCGGAAAAATTTCTTGAAATGAAAAATGAGAGAGAGAAATAGAGAGAGAGTGTGTGTATGTATTTAAAAGAGAATGAGAGGGATATGACATGGAGAGGGAGAAATCATGGGCGGCAATGATGTGCATGCCATATCTGCTCCCTGTGGAGGTGTGGCCTCCATGGGGAGGGATGCGTGGAGGTCATGCACCTCCACGGAGAGGGGGTACATGTGGCAATTTGCCACTCATTTCTCTAACGCGTACCTCTCGCGTTCTTCGACTGTTCTCCAAACTCCAAACCTCGATTTCAAATCCATTTTCGTATTACAAACAGGGAATCTCTCATGGACATGGATGTCTATGAAACTTCAACAAAAAATATGGTAATCAACTCGATACAAATAAACGAAAACCATGTACATTAAATATATGAAAAATTTCATAACTTCCAACTAGAAACTCGAAAACTAATGAATGAGTAAGCAAAAAGTTTAAAACTCAATAAGGAACATTATAAGAACATATTCAAGTCCGATATCAGTAAAACATAAACAAATAATTACAAGAACACACAAGTAGGCCATTTCCTAGAGATGGTCCTAGAACATGCATTTTTACAAAATTTATCAATTTATATATAATGCATGTGTAAACAATAATATGTGTGTATGTATTATACCAACTGAGCACAACACAAGGACACACTGAAATTTCATAAGAAGGATATTTAGCAACCGAGAGGGGGAGGGGGAGGGGGAGGGGTGGTGTGTGTGAATAGGTTGGATCTAATTTCAACAACCTTTTCAGACTTTGATTGTTGTACAAACAAACTATCAAAGCCCTATTAAAAGCAATAGTAATAAGTATAAAATATATCGTAATTTAGAGTAACTGCCATAATGTGAAGTAAATGAATTCAATAATAAAAAAATCAATATAAGGATTTTTTTAAAGTGGTAAAACCTTAAAACTTGAGGAAACATCCACAGGTTGATTTCACAACCACCGGCAAACTATCTTTCACTAGTTGGTAGAATGTACACCTTCAAGCGATCAATTCACATGATCCACCCTATTGGATTGTCACACTCTAACCTACCCTCAGGCCTTTTACTGGTGAGAGACTTGCCTCTTTCTATCTAAGACACTTCACTTGCCTCTAGAAAGATTCCTTGCTCAACAATTCGGATATTTACAATCCTAACCAAGACTTTCTTGATTAACTATCCGGATCTTCACAATCCTAGTTAAGATTTCCTGCTCAAACAACCAGATCTTCATAATCTAAGTCAAGACTTCTTGCTCAAGTAAGAGCTTTACATTTAAACAAGAGACTTCCACCTTTTTCGAGGCAAATGATCTAAGTGTAGTGCAAACATGAAAACATGATGCAAGACACAAGCACATAGAGCATGTAGATCAGATATACTCTATGAAGAATTACTATGGAACAAATCAAGCTCACAAGCAAATGTAACTAATTCTTATGAACTTGTGATAGGAAATCTAGATTAGGGATTCAAAAGTCATTCACAAAGATATCTAGAAACCTAAACATGTCAATCAAAGCTAGAATAACAAGTTCGAAACAAAAAGCACAAAATTAGCTTTGAAATCAAGTGATCAAATCAACACTTGAAATTATCAACATATTCAATCAAATAATAACTAGATTTGAATAATAGAAATCACAATCAAAATATTCTAGTTCTAGAACATGTGAAAAAAAAACCTAGAAATAAACAATCAAGAACAAAGGCACAAAGTTTTATAGATTCAAGTTCATGTTCTTCAAAATTAGCTAATATGATATTCAATCAAAAACACAAGAGTTAATCTCAAAATCTCACTCAAACAAGTCCAAAAAAAGAATCCAAATCATTTTAAACACATTTCATAATCAAATCAAGAGATTCAATAAACTGATCACAAGAAAAGTGTAGAGAATATGATTTACTTTTAAAAATGATGAACACTTGATGTAGATCAAAGTAAATCGAACATTCTGGACTCCAATTAGCTTTAAAACCACTTGGGACTTGTTCTTCTTTGAAAAAAAACAATTATAGCTTTTGAATGACCAAAATCGGATTTGATGAGTAAGATATCACAAAAACAAAAATTGAAAAGTTATGAAAATTTTCTACAGATTTTGAATATATAGGGAGGGAAATGCCATGGAGAAAAGCCAATCTCGGGTGGCAACCATCACCTCTCCACATTAGCATCCCATAAAGGCGTATGAGCCTCACGAAAGTAGGGAGGCCACCCCCCCCCCCCCCCCCCCCCCCCCCCCCCCCCCGTGAGGCTCACGTGAGAGGGGTCGTTTCGGTAATTTACCACCACACATCCCTTTGCTCTCTTTTACGCTCCTCTAGCGTTCTTCAAACGTTCTCCGACCTCCGAAATCAAAATTTGAATCAGTTTTTGGATTATGAACTGTAGATCCCTCAAAGACTTGGACATTAATTAAACTTTCACAAAAATTATGGAAATCAACTAGATACACAAAGACAAAAACCATGTTTGAGAAACACACTGAAAGTTTCGTAACTTCCAACTCGGAACTCGAAAACTTATGAATGAGTACCCAAAACGACATGAACTCAATAAGGAACAATATGAGAACATATTCCCGATATCAATTAAAAAAAAATACAAGAATACACAAGTATGTCGTTTCCTAGATATAGTCCTAGAATCATGCATTTTAAATAATTAATCAGTTTCAATCTAATGCATGTGCATACATTAATTTTTGTGTATAAGTGCAATACCAATTGAGCACAATGATATAGGGACACATATGAATGCAATTTATGTGTGTGTGCCTATGCCTTGCAAGAGGAGAAAGAATCTCAATATCTCATGATCCAAGTAAACATTTTTCCTTTTGAAGATGAACGTTGCATGCGAAGTTTCTTTCCTTCTTTGAAGCTTATACCAAACATAAACCACCCAAGAAACTAATCAATACAAACAAAGAGAGTTTTTTTATGGAATCAATCCAACCTAAATTTAAAACCTAACACACATGTGGATACAATGTGCGTGTGCGCTTAAACACCTTGCAAGAGAAATGAGGCCTAAATATACCTTTGATATAGAATAAAGCTTGGTCCTCTTAAAGACTTCTCTTTGCTTGATAAGTTGTCAATCCTTTTTTAAAGCTTGAATCACTATGAGGCTAGACAACTAATCAATATAAATAAAATATTGTTTTGATATGGAATTATGCCAACATGACTTGACAGAACCGTTTTTTATTGTGTAAAATTGTTTGTCAAAAGAAATTTGTAAAGTGATCAAATTCAGTTCTAATACTAACAGAGATGCATAAAAAGTAAAATGTGAATGGGTGATTAAAAAGATTAACAATAAGAAGCAACTACAATTAAATCTAAGCTAAAATTAAAATAAGATAATGAGAATCTAAAATGATAAGGTATGATAAGAGATATGGGAGTCAATGCAATTCAAACACAAACAGTGGGAAATTCGGTCTTTTAAAATCGATTCAATCTATTTAAGGCCAATCTACCCACAAGTGTGGTTGTAAAACCACTTACTCCTCACCCAACACCCAACTATTAGAGTGTTGAATTGAGTGTGGAGAAGATTCTCATTATGCTCAAGTAGATTAATTAGTCGTGATGGCTTGGATTGGAGTACTCACAATCCATCCATTCCATTCATGTGAGCTTGTGTAGAAATCACCTTAAGTGTATGTGGTTAAAACTCATTAAAATGCATCTAACATGTGCTAAGAGTTGGAGTGCCTACTCAACTAAGAAGACATCACAATTTAACATCTATTATGAATTTATAGTTGGAGTGCCTAGTCAATCCTAGAAGAGTATCAAATACAGTATAAGCTCAAATTCAACCTCTAAATGGATTAATAGTTGGAGTGCCTACTTAATTCTAGAAGATATTAAACACAATTAAGCACAATGAATGGAACTAAATAAGATTAAATACACAAAATAAGGTGGAAAGCCAACAATCCATGACAGGTTACATTAACTCCCACAAAGAAGTTTAGCTACTCATAACTTGAACAAAAAAGAAAAGTAAACAAGAGTAAAGAAAGAACCCATTGGAGTGCTGAGATTCTTCTTTCTTCAAGTCCTCTCCGCCTCCAAAGTTTACAAATCCGGAGCTTCTTATGTGGGTAATTGGGTTTTGTTGAAGTG
This sequence comes from Dipteronia dyeriana, assembly GCA_032871835.1. Taxonomy (NCBI): domain Eukaryota; kingdom Viridiplantae; phylum Streptophyta; class Magnoliopsida; order Sapindales; family Sapindaceae; genus Dipteronia; species Dipteronia dyeriana. The sequence continues at coordinate 55,453,706 of CM065303.1, read as the reverse complement.
GAGGTTAAATGGGTGATGTAGAGATTAATTTGGTGAAATAAATGATGTAGAATGGGTTAGAATATTGTTGGAGGTAATTCCTAGATCTAGATAATGTTAGCGTCTGAAAAGTGTGTTGTGAAGGTGTGTTGTAATTTTAGAAAATGAAGGTATATATGGCATTGTCGAAAATAGGTCTGAAAAAATGATGTCAACATATCTGGTGTAGTGCACGGGTAGGGTTACCTGATATACACTGGTATGGACCTGTACAGTGGCTTCTCGCCTTCTTCTTTCTCTCAGTTTGTGAGTAGTCGCTGGTATAGACCCGTGCGATGGGCACTTTTTGAAATCTTTAGGTCTTCTATTCGCTAGTGGTGCACTGGTGTGGTTCTGTGAAGTCTTCTTTGCGGATGAAAATGTGTAGGTATAGTCACCCGCGCACTTCCACTTTACAATCTTCTGAGAGCCAGTTCGCGTGTATGGACCCACGATTAGACCAGCGGACTTGGCTTCATTTCTTGAACTTTAACTTGTTTCGCACTCAAAAATCCCGCTTTGCATCTCCAACAGCGTAATTACATCAAATGCCTACAATCACAAGAAATGAGCCTATTAGACATATAAATGCACACGAAAACGAGACAAAGGACATGAAATTGAAGACCAAAATATAGTACAATTTTCGCACTATCAAATGCCCCCAGACCAAACCCATACTCGTCCTCTAGCAAACTTGTAACATTATAAACAAAAGACACAAAGCAAGATAAAAATGACTTAACCTAAAAATTTCCTAGACACACACAAATGACAAGATAGAAAGTCGCATTTCCAACTAATGGAGAGATACAATAAAGTGTGATAATGAGGAGTGGGCTCATGCAAAACATTATGAAGCAACACAGAGACACTTTAAGGGAAATTCATACAATCACGAATCCCTCACCGAAGAGCGCACTCGTATTGGGAACCACTCACTCTCACAACTCAATTGTAATTCGCTTCAACTCTAAGCCTCACATGGACACTCTCTTTTCTTTCCGCTCGGAGTCCTAAGTTCACACTCATACTAGGTATGCAATGATAGAGTTAATGTATAGAAATCTAATGCATTGCATTCAATTCATCATTGAAAGACAACTAATTACTTTGTTAACTAGCCTAGGGAAGAATCAAATACCATGGACATGGAATATCATGCTTCAACAAACATTCCCAATCTAGACTTCTTCGAAGATCAAATAGGTTTTCCCTTTTGGTTGTAATGTGGCCATAGGGTGAAATGAGGTGAAACAAAGAATAGGAAATGGAATTCAAAAGTCACAAATCATGCTGAGAAACACTTACATTACACACGCATACTTCTAGGTCTACTTGTTTGCCATCTTTAAACACTAGCGTCTCGGTATAACTTTCACACACTTTTGTGCTTTACATTGTGTACTCTACTTTTGTTCAAGTACTTTACATTAAAATTTCAAAACTCTTTGTACATTTTTTTCTTCTTTTTACTAGCACATCTTACAATTTGACATTTAAAGGCTTTAAATGCACATTTTTTGCACTTTTATATTTGTGAGCCTATTTTGGTTTGCACACTTACAGACATTGCCCAGTACATGCTATTTCACATATGAGAGCCTTTCATCTTTCAAACACCATAACAACACATCGTAACATGATTGGTAATAATGGTAAGGCATGTGTTTAGGCTAATGGCTATATGGTTACATTATGGGTACCAAATGAAACGTAAGTGCTTGGCCTCAAAATTGGCTATGAAGCATATAATTAGGGACATGGAAATGACCAAATCTAAGTCTCAATTGTGAAAAGGCAAAACAATGCAATAATTCCATTAAGCACAAATCACCAAAATTTCAAACCAAACTCGACATCAAGCATTTCACCAAAATTGACGGAATTGGGGTACAACAACCCCCAAACCGAATCAGACTATAAGTGCAAAACATGTACAAGCACATGTATTCATTCACAAGAGCCTTCGACTCATCCATCATAAAAAATAATAATCAGTTAAATCAAAATGTAATATCATCAACAACCTAAAAATTATCCACATTCTTCACACATTATGTCCATCACACAAAATCATCCCAAAATATCCACATCCAACAAATATCCTTAAAAGAATACCATCCATAAATCAAATGAAATCATCGAAATCATAAAATAACTACAAAGTATTTAACTTAGGCAAAAATAAACTAAAAAAGCAAGATAAAGTGCAGAATGTATAAAATAAGTTTGAGAAATCAAAATTGAGATGGTTTGCCTCTTACAAGCGCACTACTTAACATCTAGGCAAGACGTGGTACGGTGCTACGGTTCTTTTAATTCAACTATGAGGACCGAGGAAATTACAATTCACTCCCCGAATACGGCTTCAAGTGATGGCCATTCACTTTGAATTTCTGTCCTTTCTTGTCCTCAACCTCCACAACTCCATATTCATACAATTGTATCACCTTGAAAAGACCAAACCACCTTAATTTCAACTTCACCAGAAATATCTTCAATCGTGACTCATAAATGAGTACGAGCATTCTCTGATGGAATTCTTTCCTGTACAATGCCTTGCCACGGAGCGCCATTTTCCTCTCTTGGTATGGCATAACACTATTATATTCCTCATTGCGTAATTACTCGAGCTCACACAACTGAAGCTTCTTTTCTTCTCCTGTTTTGTCTAACTCAAACTTTAACTACTTGATTGCTCAATGCTCTAACTCCATAGGAAGATGGCATGCATTCCCAAAGACAATTCGATATAGGCTCATCCTAATTGGTGTCTTGTAAGCAATCTGGAAAGCCCACAATACGTCATCTAACTTCAAGGCGCAATCCTTCTTTCCGATGTTAACATTATTTTCAAGAATCTGTTTGATGTACATGTTACTCACTTCCACTTATCTAGATGTCTGAGGAAGGTAGGGTGTGGCCACTTTGTGTCTCACTCCATACTTTTTCAGGAGATTGCCAAATGTCCTGTTGCAAAAATGACTTCTTTCATCACCTATTATTGCTCTGAGAGTGCTATATCGAGCCAATATGTTTTCTTTTAAGAATTTGACTACCACACCACTATCATTGGTCCTTGTGGCGATTGCCTCTACCTACTTCCAGATATAGTTGACTCCCACCAGTATGTAGTTGTTTCCACAAGACGGTGGGAAGGGTCTCATGAAATCGATCCCTCAAGTGTCAAATATCTCTACAACTAGGATCCCTCTATGTGGCATCACATTTCACATACCAATATTCCCCGTGCCCTGGCACCTATCACATGTTGCACAGAATTGTAAAGCATCTATAAACAATGATTGTCAAAAGAAACCTGACTGAAACACCTTGAGTGTAGTTTTCCTTACGTCAAAGTGACCCCCGCACTGTAACTCATGAAAAATTCTTAAGATATCTCTCTACTCTGACACTGGCACATACCTCCTGATAACCTGATCTAGCCCATGCTTGAATAGGTAAGGCTCGTTCCAGAAATAATGTCTTGCTCTTGTGATAAACCTCTTCTTTCCCTATGAATCTAGCTCTAAAGGAAACACTCCATAAGTTAGGTAGTTTGCAAGGTCGGCATACAATGTCTCATCACCCTACACGGCCCACAACTGCTCATCTTGGAAGCTCTCTTTCAAGGGAATCATGTCCCTTTAAGTTGGACACTCATATACCATTCTACTTAGGTGATCTGCTACCACATTTTCGTAACCATTTTTATCTCGGATCTCCAGATCGAACTCCTGATGTAGCAAAATCCACCTGATAAGTCTTGGCTTCGCATCTTTCTTCTAGAGATGTATAAGTGTTGCATGGTTCAAGTACACCACTACCTTAGCCTTTACCAAATACTGCTTGAATTTCTCAAGTGAGAAGATAACAGCATACAGTTCATTTTCTGTTGTTAAATAGTTGATGAAACAAATAATATGGTGTGTAATATTAATCTAGAGGGGGGGGGGGGGGGGTGAATAGATTTTAATTAACTTTTACCCAATTTTTGTTAAGAGTCAAGTTGACGAGAATACCCCTATCTAGTTACAAAGATACCACAAGTGTAATAAATGGGGAAATAGTAAAAACACTTGAGATATACATGAAAACCCTCCAAATGGGAAAAACCACGGGCTGATGAGTGCACCACACTAGAACCTCGAATCCACTAATGATAAATGAATTACAACCTAATCCCGGTTTAATCCTCCACCACTACCTAATCCCGGTATAAGTGAACCTAGTTCATCATGCTTGTGCTTTAAGCTACCTACTCCCGGAAGCAACACAAGTCTTACTTCTCAATGAAGAGATAAAGTGTCCTAAGAGAATATATGATGATATTCAATGAACAAACAAGGCTAGGAAACCCTATATGCTTATCTAGGATAATGAGATGACAATTAATGCAATCCTAGATATCAAGTGCTAAATGACATGTTCAAATAGCTTAGCTAAACATAGATCAATCAATCCTATGAAGCTATCACAATACAACACTCAATCATGGCATCACAACGATCTCTAATTTGTATTTAGAAATATTCCAAGAGAATACAATTAATTAAAGAGATGGTTTAGTAAGCAAAACACTTAACTTGTAAGAAGATAGTGAAAAACTTACCAAACAAGATGTGATGAAGCTGCCCTATCCATAGATGCACTCTAGATGAACTTAGATGATGCAAGATGAAGATTTAATGCTCATGGGAATGCTTTAAGTGATTAAAAATGAGTTTTTGGAAGTGTTTTTCCTTTGAAATGTGTTCTAAGGAAGAAATGTGATATTCTGAACTCATACACGACCTTAAGGCATTGAGTTATATATATAAGATCCAATCAAAGTGAGGCCATTTTGGAAAAAAATGTTCCAGCTTCCTCTGCGTGCGCTGGTGACATGCGTTGGTCGAGTAGCGTACCACCAGCGCACAACCTATTTTTTAAAATAGGCGCTGGTCGAGTGGCACATCCCAGTAGCGTAACACAAGCGAAGATTCTCTGGGAAGTTTGCACTGGACGAGTAGCGTACGACCATGTTTTTCAACTACGCACGTGTACAATAGCACAGCTCAGTGGCGCAACACTAGCGACAGTCCACTGTGAAAGTTACGCTAGTGAGGTGCGCTGGTCGAGTAGCGCACCACCAGCCAATGCCTATTTTTCTAACACTCAAATGTGCAAACAATAAGTTCAAGAGTGATGAAATTGCATCCTATTTTAATGCCTAGCATGGCATACAACTTTCATAGCAAGATGCAAATAGGTCAACAAGAGTCATTTAAACTAAAATTCATATAAGAAAACACTCAACATATAAGATCAAGAGTTATGCATTAAAATGTGAGTGTGTGCAACTATCTCTTCAAAGTAAGTAAGCACAAGAATTTTACCTTTGATGCTTCTCCTCTTGAAGTCTTGAGAGCCTAAGCTACCCTTACATGAACCCCATTAACGTGGTTGTTCACGAAATAAGCCAATCAACAAATGAGGACTTTTCAGTTGAGTTGGGCGCCATTTAAGGTCCGAAATAAGTAGTATATCACATGCAGGACATTGTCAACTCTCTGACCTAGGACTGTGCCCAATGCATAGTTCAAGGCATCACACATGAGCACGAATGGTAGGTCTCGATTCAGAGGTGCTATGGTTAGGGTTGTGGTTAAGGTCTCCTTCGAAGTCTCAAAGACCGCCAAACACTCTATATCGAACTCGATCTCGAACTCTTTATCTTTTTGGAGCAACACACATAGACGTTTGGAAATCTTACAAAAATCCCTAAGTAATCTCATATAAAATCCTACATTTCATCGGAAGAATCAGATGTCCTTTACAATCCATGGTAGCGATAGGCTTTTGATGACCTCCTCCTTTTCCTTATCAACTTCAATCCCTCTACTAGAGATGATGTGGCCAAGAATGATCCCATGATGTACCATGAAATGACACTTCTCCCAATTAAGAACCAAATTGTTGTCTATGTATCTCTTTAGCACCAATGACAAATAGTGATGGCACAAGCTGAAAGAGTCCCTGAATACAAAAAAATTGTCCATAAAGACTTCTAAATCTCATCTACCATATCAAAGAAAATCGATACCATGCATATCTGAAAGATCCCTGGGGCATTGCAAAGCCTAAAACGTATCCTCACGTATGCGATCATCCCGAATAGACAAGTAAACGTAGTTTTCTCCTAGTCTTTTAAGGCTATGGCTATGCGGTTATATCTAGAATATCTTTCCAGAAAGCAGTAAAAGTTTTTCCATACTAACTGTTCAAACACTTCATCAATGAAAGGTAAATGGAAATAGTCCTTCTTAGTCATTGCATTCAGCTTCCTGTAATCGATACAGACTCGTCATCCTATTAGCAGTTTTTTAGCTACTAACTCACTCTTCTTGTTCTGTTCCATAGTAACCCCAGAATTCTCAAGCACCGCGTGAATAAGACTCACCCATTTGCTATCTGAGATGGGGTAAATTATCCCCACATCTAAAAGCTTTAGGATCACTTTCTTTACCTTCCTATATGATTGGGTTCAATCTTCTTTTTGCCTTTCTCGATGGCTTCGTGTCCTCATCTAACAGAATATTATGCATGCAGATAGTGGGGCTGATCCCTTTTGTGTCTTATATGGTCCACCCGATAGCTCCTCTATATTCCCTCAGAACCTTCAATAGCCTACTCTTTTGATCTTTATCCAGATCTGTAGTAATAATCATTGAGTTCTTCTTCTCTTCGTCTAGGAACACATACTTAAACTCATATAGAAGTGGCATCAACTCAAGATTTCTGGAAGTCCCTTCTCGTGGTGTGGTGTCCTCTTTACTCAACTCATCAAAACTATCTCCCAAATTCTCTTCCTCATGTTCCAAACTTCCATCATTCTCTTTCGAAGTCAGACAGTTATCTATCTCATCTCTAGCACATACTTCTTTTACTGCCTCTTATACTTCCTCTTCTAGCATATCAATTGTGAAGCAGTCATGAGACCCACTCGATAGGAGAGGGATTCGAAGATGTTAAATTCTACTGTTTTGTCTATCAACTTCACAATTATCTTCCCTTCATGCATATCGATAAATACTCTAGTTGTTGCCTGGAAAGGGGGACCTAAAAGAAGCTTTACATCCCTTCATCCTGTCCCTGATCCATGTCAATTATTACAAAAGATTGTTGGGATGATTAGCTTCTTGATCTGTATCAAAACATCTTCTACAATTCCTTTCGGGATTCTTGAGGATAAGTTAGCTAGGTTAAGAGACATAGTAATGGGTCTAAAATCATTAAGGCCAAGCACCTTATAAATTAAGAACGGAATGATATTAATACTAGCACCCAAATCCAACATCGCTCTCTCATGGTTCTCCTCTTTAATAGTGATGTCTATAATAAAGCTCCACGGGTCTTTCATCTTCTGAGGCACAGTCGTCCAAATTACAGCACTAACGTTCTCATTCAGGTGCTCATGTTGCCTCGGCCTAAACCTTTCCTTATCCTTCCTTAATTATTTGAAAAACTTTCCATAAGCGGGCATCATTTGAATAACATCTAACAATGGTAGATTCACACTTACTTTGGAAAGAACATCTTAAATGTCTTGATATGACTTCTCAAGCTTGGTGTTCCTCAACCTATTGGGGAAGGGTATTGGAGGCATATAAGGGTTGGGGGATTTGTGAAGTTATGACCTTGGTTCCAAATTTGTTGCCTCAATCTCTTCTTATTGTTCCAAATTATTTTCACCCTTTTCCGCCTCTTATGTTATACCCTAGTTTTTAGTGATCCTTTCCTTGCTTCCATCACCCAAAACTTTCTCACTTTTAAGGATGGCCATTGCCCTTGCTTGTTCGGGTTAGCTTGGAAACCTTTCCTTCTCTTTCTATTGTAAAGCCTCGGTCATCCTCCCAATCTGAATCTTAAGGCTTCGGATGGAAGCATTTATACCACTTGGCCTTCGGTCATTCTCTTCAATGTACTTGTGCAAATTCTCATCTGTCAACTTCTGTTGTGCTTGGATGGCCTGTGACGCCTGCTGAGCTGACTAAATATATTCTCTCATTTCCTCATCGAATGACTTACTCTCTTATTGATAGAATTTAGAAAACTCTTCATTATTAAAATCTCCCTCATAAGCTAACTTTGATGACTATAGTGTTTGCATGGTCTTATATTGACATGATCAGTCCATTCACGTTAAGGCTATCTCTCATAAAGTTCCTCATCTTCTTCTTAAATGATATAGACTCGACCTTACTGTAATTACATTAGGGATCTTGGTCGTTTCCCTACTCGTGATTGCAAGGGCCATAATATTGTTTATAGTTTGGCCCTGAATTTTACCAAAAGTGATCCATGGAGCCTGTAACAGTGAAGCAAAGCTACCAGATGCAATCATAAGAAACAAAAGAACAAAAAACAATGAGAACGTAACAAAAACAAAAACAAAGGCAAAGACAAACCTAACAATCCAAACATAAGACTCTAAAGAAATTAAAATAACAACTAACAATATCAATAACAATATCAAAACCAATCTAATAACTAAAACGCTCATCCATCCCAGGCAGCAGTGCCATTTTGACAGAACCATTTTTTATCGTGTAACATTGTTTGTGAAAAGAAATTTGTAAGAACCACAAATGTGCTCACAATGTTTCTAAAACAAGTAATGTGGCAAGTTTGGTATCGTTTCACATTGATCAAAGGTTAAAGCGATCAAATTAAGTTATAATACTAACATGGATGAATAAAAAGTAATATGTGAATGGTGTGATTGATAAGATTAAAACTAAGATGCAACTACAATTAAATCTAAGCTAAATTTAAATTAAGATAATGAGAATGTGAAGTCATAAGGTATGATAAGAGATATGGGAGTCATGCAATTCAAACACGAACTGTGGGCAATCCAGTCTTTTAAAATCGATTCAACCTATTTAGGGTCAATCTACCCATAAGTGTGGTTGTAAAACCACTTACTCCTCACCTACAACCCAACCATTGAAGTGTTGAATTGAGTGTGGAAAAGATTCCCATTATGCTCAAGTAGATTAACTAGTTGTGATGGCTTGGATTGGAGTACTCACAATTCATCCATTCCATTCATGTGAACTTGTTTAGAAATCACCTTAAGTGTATATGGTTAAAAATCATTAAAACGCATCTAACATGGGCAAAGAGTTGGAGTGCCTACTCAACCCAATTAGACATCACAATTTAACATCTATTATGAATTGATAGTTAGAGTGCCTACTCAATCCTATAAGAGTATCAAATGCACTATTAGCTCAAATTCAACCTCTAAATGGATTAATAATTGGAGTGCCTACTTAATCCCAGAAGAATAACAATTATAAGTTCGTAAACTCAAATAAGTTTAATATTAATCATGAATCAAGAGTTGGAGTGCCTAATTAATTCTAGAAGATATTAAACACAATTAAGCACAAAGAATGGAACTAAATAAGATTAAATACACAAAATAAGGTGGAAAGCCCACAATCTATGACATATTACATTAACTCCCACAAAGAAGTTTAGCTACTCATAACTTGAACAAAAAAGAAAAGTAAAGAAACAAGAGTAAAGAAAGAACCCATTGGAGTGCTGAGTTTCTTCTTTCTTCAAGTTCTCTCCTCCTCCAAAGTTTGCAAATCCGGAGCTTCTTATGTGGGTAATTGGGTTTTGGTGAAGTGATGGTTAAATGGGTGATGTAGAGATTAATTTGGTGAAAGAAATGATGTAGAATGGGTTAGAATATTGTTGGTGGTAATTCCTAGATCTAGATGATGTTAGCGTCTGAAAAGTGTGCTGTGAGGGTGTGTATGTAATTTTAGAAATGAAGGTATATATGGCATTGTCGAAAATAGTTCTGAAAAAATGATGTCAACGTATCTGGTGCAGTGTGCGGGTAGGGTCACCCGATATACACGGGTATGGACCCGTAAAGTGGCCCCACAGTGGCTTATAGCCTTCTTATTTCTCTCAACTGCAGGTAATGTACTGGTATAGACCCGCACACCAGACACTTTTATAGATTTCATCTTCTCTGTTCACCAGTAGTGTGCGGGTATAGACCTGCTTAGTGAGCACTTCATGAAATCTTTATGTCTTCTGTTGATGGGTGGTGCGCTGGTATGAACCATGAAGTCTTCTTCTCGAAAAAAAATATGCAGGTGTTGCCACCCATGTAGTACCCCGTGCATTTCCACTTTGCAATCTTCTAAGAGCCAGTTGGTAGGTATTCTTGTTGCCTTGTACGGATATGGACCTATGACGGGACCAGCGAAATGGGCTTCATTTTTTGAACTTTGACTTGTTTCTCACCCGAAAATACTGCTTTGCATCTCTAACAACTGAATTACATTGAATGCGTGCAATCACAAGAAAAGAGCCTTTGTAAGTGTCTCAACATATATAGGATATGTTTAAGCATGGGTCTTTATAAACATATTTGACTTGGTGAGTAGAACACCATCATCATTCATTCTTGTGTTATCGTTTATTAAAAAATCTCTTATATGACTTGTTTGCATCTAGATTAAGATTTTAATTACAAGTTGAGATTTTTGTATTGATTGTTAGGTTGTTGTATCGTGATAGCTATTGCATCTAGGTATGTTTTCTAGGATTGTTTGAATCATTCGTTCATGATTAGATAAGTGTTAAATGTGTTGACCTAACATTTATGAATTTAGAATATTTTCATATTCACCTTAGGTTGCATATCTCTTCTCTTAAGAGTTAAGTTTGTATGTGTCGTGGGTAGTACACAAGCAACCCTAGATATCATGTTATTTACATTCCGTATTTTTCCTTGAATTTGTTGTGTATTTTTGTTGGGGGTGTTTATTTGAGATTAATATTGATTAATCGAAAAGTTGGTAATTAATTTTGGTTAAAACCTATTCACCCCTTCTAAGTTAATTAGACACACGGTTAAGTTTATTTTCAATTGGTTTCTGAGTGGGTTCCTAGACATAATTAGGTGATCCAAGCTCTTGTCGTGTGTGTCCTTGCATTTTTGCATATTTGTGTGTTGCATTGCATTTGCATCTCATTCATAATCCCCAAACAATATGGGTGGGATCGAAGGCGGTCATGACGGAGCCTCAAGCACAAGACCCCATTTCCTCAATGGAGTAAACTATGCCTTATGGAAAGGCAAGATGGAGTCATACCTTTTCCAAATAGATGACCATGCATTGATGGCAATTTAAGATGGCTACACTCCTCCAACAATGACCAATGAAGATGGAAGTAGAGTATCTTAGCCTAAGTCTCAATGGAGCACACAAGAATTTGAAGCTTCCAAGTGAAAAAATAAGGCAATGCATGCCACCTTGTACGCCACGGATGACAATCAGTACAAATTGATTCAAACAACTAAGAATGCTAATGAGGCATGGGAGATTTTGGAGATGGTTCTTGAATGAATTGAAGTAGTCAAGGATTCTGAACTTCAAGTCCTACAAATGAAATTTGAGATGATTATGATGGAAGAGCATGAGTGCTTCAGTGACTTTCAAGTGAAGTTGATGGACATAGTCAATCAAAGCCATCAACTTGGTGACCCATATTCGGATAGAAGGATCAAGCAAAAGATTATAAGGTCACTTCTAGTAATGTTTGAATCAAAGGTAACAACACTTGAGGAGAATATTGACTACAAGAACATAAGCCAAGTGAAGTCATTGGAAGACTTCTAGTTTATGAGTCTAGGTGGACTCCTACACCTACACCTACACTTCCAAATAAGCAAAAGAGCATTGCTTTGAAAACCTCTAAGGTTGAAAATGAGGATAAGGATTTAGATGATGAGATGGCCCTGAAGGTCAAAAGGTTAAAGAAGTTTGTTAAGTTTGAGAATAAAGGTCTTGGATTCAAAGGCCAAGATTTGAAGAAGAAGACTCCCTTCAAGAAGATAGAGAAACCCCAAAAGAATGACTCCAAAAAGGGCATTAAATGCTTCGAATGTAGTGGATATGGTCACATTGCTCCTGAGTGTACTAATTTGAAGAAGAAAAAATAAAAGAAAAGCAATGGCAACCACATGGAGCGATAATGATAACTTATAATAGGAATGAGGATACTCAGAAGATTAAGACCATATGTCAAACTTTATTGCCTTTGCATCCTCTCTCAAGAGTAAGGATGAAATAGATGACTCAAGTGATGAGAGCTTTTCATTTCATTCTACAAATGGAAATGTAGAAGGCATGGACCTTGAAGGGTTCATTGAACACTTTCAAAGCCCAAGTCTGAAGATGAAGAAACAGGTTCGAAGACTAAAAGAAGAGAACCTTAAGCTATCAATCGGGGTGATTCACTTGAATGGAGAAGTGAAGATAGCTAAAAGAAAAAAAAGCTTTAATGGAAATGGAGCTTGAATAAGTAAGAGAAACTATTGCTAAGATGACTTCAAGCATGAAGAAACTTGACCATATGTTGGGAGTTGGCAAGAAGCCAAGTGACAAGAGAGCTCTAGGATTTGAAGATTACAAGGAGACCCTATCTCCAAGCAAGACGGTGTTTGTCAAGAGCATGGACATCAAAGAGTCACTTCCTCCACAATATCCTAGGAAGAAACTTGAACTTGGAGAATGCTCTAAAAATGTCCAAGTTAAGGTGGCACCAAGTAGTCAACCTCAAGCTCAACCAATGAGAGCACATCAATCAAGCTTTTCTCAACCCAAATATCATCAAGCTAATAAGCAATCCATGCAAGTTCAACCAAAGAAGAAATATTTTCCAACTTAACAATAAAGGAGGAGATAACTAATCCAACACCAAAGACAAGCTCACAGACATGGGAAAGCCACTTTGTACTCACAAAGGAATGGTATGACCTCTTACTTCATTCCTACATGTCATTATTGTGGTGTTGATGGTCATATTAGATCAAATTGCTTCAAATTCATTAAAATGTGTAGAACTAAAAGTATGATTGAAAGAAATAAGGCTAGAGCTAAAATGTATGCTCCTAGAAAATTTAGAGCCAATGATTTCATGACCCCCAGAAAAGAAAATGTCTCACCTAGGTGGATTAGAAGCAATGAATATGTTTACCATGTTGCTCAAATAGCCTTAAAAGCCAATGCTTCTAACACTTGGTATTAGAATAGTGAGTGCTCTAGGCACATGACCGAAAACAAGAGTTTCTTTGAATCTCTTGTCATAGATGATGATGGATTTATCGCTTTGATCTAAAAAGAAAGTCATAGGGAAGAAATCATTTCCATTCCCAGTTTACCCTCCTTGTCAAATGCTTTGTTTTGCTGATGACTTGCAAGCAAATCTTATAAGTATTTCTCATCTCAATGATGATGAGTTTTCGGTCTTGTTTAACAGAAATGATTGCTCTATTTTGAAATCTAATGGATAAACCTTGTTAAAAGGTGTTAACAACCTTTTTTGGTTGGGGTCTAAAGAAGAATTTTCCATCGAGTTGATTCCTGATAGGACCTGGATCAAGACCATCCCTCTTTTTCAGTACCGAGAAATACCGATGCCATGATCTAGAGAGTCTTGATGCCACAGCATGCCATTTCCCTGGTATCGAATAGTTTCGGTACCACGGTACTAGTTACTCGATACCCTAATACTGCGATACATATCTTGGATCGATTAACCAAGCACCTCCCACATAGCACCTCCCACAAGACAGCGTCCAAAGGAAAGAAGTCTGTAGTACCCTCCAACCTTATTAATCGAGATAGTCAACCCTAATAATAGAGATAATCAACTCCATTAATGAAGATAGTCCACTCTTCAATGGTCATTCAAAATGCCATTAATGAGAAATCAGTCAATGGCCATTCACAACTCCATTAGTGAGACATCAGTCAACTCTTTGATGGCCATTCACAATGCCATTAATAAGAGAATGCTCAACTCCATAATGCTAAATCAGTTTCATATGATTGCAAATAGATTAACTAAATTAATGGAGTGAGCAATAATGATTAAAAGATATAAATATGACAAAGCTCTCTCTAAGAAAGGGATCCACGAATTGAGATCGACCTCGACTACTATTGTAAGCTCTCTGAAGCACCTATATTGTACTACTTTGCTATTTGTGTATGCTCCCCAGAGC